>CM061052.1:3557500-4757500 GCA_030762865.1 Paraleonurus japonicus | reverse complement strand
TTCAAACAAGTTCAATTTCGCACTCATAATCGATTGCTTTTGATCCGTAAAGATTGAGTTTAAATTCGTTTTCATTGTGTAAATTTTGATACTTTGAATTGATATTCTAATCTTTGTAAAAGATTTGAAAATCTATTCAACCCCCCTTCTAGATTTTCCCTAGAAGGTTGTCTCAAGTTCTTTAATAAAATACTCAATCATGGGACCAACAAGTGGTATTAGAGCGGTGTTAAGTTGTTCGATATTGGTTTGAGGTTTTGATAAGTTTCTAAAATTGTTTCTTGATTATCTTCTTTATTTTCAAACCACTAACCTTGCTACTAATAGGTTCTTGTTGAGATTCTTTGTTTCATCATGTCATCTGTCAAAAGCAAGATGTCCAGGAGTTTGCCTAAGTTTTCAATCGAGGAGTATGATTATTGGAAGTTCAAGATGGAGAATCATTTGAAGGCAATCCATGATAGGATGGAAGAGGTTCTTGAAGAAGGCCCGATTAAGTTCTATCATGAAGGAACCAGTGATGGGACTACACCAGTTGAAACCGAGGGTCGACAAGAGAAGAAAAGTGCAGAGCTGACCAATGATGAAAGAAAAATTCATAATTTGGACTAAGCGGCTAGGACAGAGATTATTGAAACTCTGAGTAAAAGCTGGATAGAGAAAGTCAAGAGGTGCAAGACAGTTAAGGAGATGTGGGAGACTCTTGCTAGTATATGTGAGGGATCGACCAAGTCAAGGAGAATAAACTGCAATCATCGTTGTTACATACGTTTGACACATTTAAAATGAAAGAAGGCGAAACCGTTGATCAATTGGATGTTAGACTAACAAATCTTCTTAACAAAGCAGCTGATTTGGGTAAAACTTATACCGAGAAAGAGATCAATAATAAGATATTCAGGTCCTTGAGCAAAAGATGGAGAGAAAAGGCCAACATTCTCAAGGCGACACAAAATTTCTCCTCAATCTCACACCATACCTTATTTTCTCATCTCAAAGCACTAGAGTATGATATCCAAATTGAAGATGAAGAAGATGAAGCCGAGTCTTCAACATCTAGGAAGATGTATGCTTTCTTCACCAAGAGGAATCGAGAAAATTTCTAAGGCGTCTGATCTATCAATTAAAGAAGAAATGACACTCTTAATGAAACGTTATGAGAGGCTAAAGATGAAGTATAAAAGGAACAAGAGGGATAGATCAAGCCGAAGGACTTACAAGTCGAGATAAAGAAGAAAAGAATTCAGACAATGATAGAAAGAAGGATCACCTAGAAGACACAAGTCACTAATCAAGAGGAGATAATAGTCCAAAAACAGATAGAGGAGATATATGTTACACTTGTAACAAACCTGGTCATTATAGCTATGATTGTCCTTAACTTACTTCTAGAGAGAGAGAAGAAAAGAGGAAGAAATGAGATAGAAGGTATGTAGACCAGAGAGCACTTCTAGCTGAAAAGGAAGAAGCTCAAGAGACATCATCATCCTCATCTTCATCCGATTTCGGTTCGAGATGATAACATTTGTCCGATGGCAAAGGAGGTAAACTATTATTCTTCTTCGTATAATGATTGTGAGAATTTATCTAAATCTGATCCTAATCTTATAAATAAACTTCTAAAAGATTTGGAGACTGCTCTATCTCGCATATAAAACAGATAGAGACCGAAAATTTTAGTTTAAAGAGTCAAATTCTTAATCTAACCAAAGTCAATCAAACAAGGGATAATGAAATACTAGATTGCTCATTCAAGGGGGAATGTCACCAAGACTATCACTGGACCTCGTCCGAGAAGGCAGATGAGTTGGAAAAAGAATTGAATTCTTTAAAAATAAAATTCTCAAGTATCTCTGTTTCGAGAATGAGAGTTATAAAAGAACTAACAGAGAATTAAATCTCAAGTTAGGACTTCTAAATAACACTCACCACAATAGATAAGATCTTCAATACTTCACGTAAGTCTAGTGACAAGACAGTTTAGGTTTTGATAGGAATAAAAGGATAATCCTATAAAATCAAGAGTTTTTGTCAAAGCTACTAAACCAAAGGAAGAGACTAGATTTGATCTTTGGAAACCTAAGGAACTAATCACCTCATTTGACATTTCTATAAAGGAAACACAGACGAGGAGAGATGCTCCAAAGGCAAACCCAAAGACTAAGACAAAGTCTTATTCTAGGTATAATAGTTTTGATGGAAGAAGTAAGTCATATCCATTTTTACCACGATTTAAGACAATCACAAAAGATCAGCTAAATAAGATTGATCTTGAAAGTCTTATATTGGTAGATAGATATGGTTGTAAACTTCAATCTATGGTTTTAAGGAACATAGATATCTTTGTCTGGATACCCAAGTGTCAACTTAACAAGAAAGGACCCAAATTACAAAGGATACCTAAGATCTAAATTTGTGATTGCGGGAAGACAAGAAGATAGTAGAAAGAGGAGATATTCTTGAGGTCATCTCGTACATTGACGATGTTCTGTTCTAAGTATATGACCTATGAGAGACGTCTTCTTTCTAACTATCACTATAGATGGTCCTAGAGTAATGTTTGGAGACACAAATTTTGGGCTTACCAAAGGAGTTGGAACATTAATGATTGGAGATATACAAGTCAATGAAGTCTACTTTGTGGAAGGACTGAAGCATAACTTGTTATCTCTGCCTCACAATTTTGTGATAAGGGGTTAAGTGTTAAATTCACTCATAATGCATGCTATGTGCTAGATGGTATCAATGAAAATATATTATTAGCTGGAGTCGACAAGGTAACATTTATGTTGCTAATTTTAAAAGTTGTCCTAAAGATACTTGTCTTGTTGCTAAGAGTTCGGATGACTTAAGTCAAGTTATGGCATAAACGTCTTGGTCACTTAAACTTCAAAACTCTTAACAAAATTGCAAGGAAATCTTTAGTAAAAGGACTCCCTGATAGAATATTCTCAAAGAACCATGTTTGTGATTCTTGTCAAAAAGGAAAACAAACCAAAGCTTCTTTTAAAACAATAAGTAGTCCATCTTGAGAAAGAATTCGAACTTCTTCATATGGATCTTTTTGGTCCAGCTTACTCCTCTAAGCTTCAGTGGAAGAAAATACACTTTGGTACTTGTTGATGATTTTTCAAGATTTACCTCGTTATTTTCTTATACAAGAAGAATGAGACTATGATTAAGATTCCAGAATTTCTTAAAAGAGTTCAAAATGAGAAAGGACTAAGTATTGTTAAAATTAGAAGTGATAAAGGTACCGAATTTCTTAATAAGCTTGTTACTAACTATCAGACCGAGAATGACATAGCTCACGAGACATCGGTTGCACGGACACCACAACAAAATGGAGTTATTGAAAGGAGAAATAGAACTCTAAAAGAAGCTGCTAGGACAATGTTATCTCGAGTATAACACTCCCCACGTGTTTTGGGCAGGCCGTTAATACAAATTGTTTTGTTCAAAATAGAAGTTTGATTGTTAAAAATAAATGTAAAACCCCCTATGAAATTTGGAAGGAAAGAACTCCCAAAATTTCATATTTTCATATATTTGGTTGCAAATGTTTCATTCACAACAATGGTAAATCTCAATTAAAAACTTTTGATGCCAAAATAGCAATTGGGATATTCTTGGGATACTCATCCGTATCCTAAGCATATAGAATTTTTAATAAGACAACCTTGTGTGTGCAAGAAACACCACATGTTGAATTTGATGAATCCTCTTTTGAGTTTAGTAAAACAGATGACATCACAAAGATATGAGATGATCTGAACAAGATGACTATCAAGAGATCGGTTGTAAAGTTCTATGATCGAATCGACTTACGAAGAGAAGGAACTAGATTCAAATAAAGAAAAAGAACCTCAAATCTCTTCCTCACTAGCCGATCGGACAACCAATGCCACGAGATGATCGGTAGAAACATCTCAAGTTAACACATAATCATTTGAAATAGATACTTGGACAAAACTTTATCCATAGTAAAAGATAAGGGTAAGAGAATAATGTCATACCACCCGGTGAACAGATAATTGGAGATTTAGACTCGTGTCCACACAAGGACCCAACTAAATCAAGATTGTATGCTCGGTTGTTATGTATCATTACTTGAACCTAAGTATATTATCGAGGCTCTAATCGATTCCAACCGCATTAATGCCATGCAAGAAGAACTAAATCAGTTTCAAAGACAAGATGTGTGGGAGCTTGTTGAAAGACCTCATCATCAAAAAGTCATTGGAACTAAATGGGTCTTTAAAAACAAAAGAGATGAAAACAATATTGTGGTAAGAAATAAAGCTGACTAGTTGCTCAAGGTTATTCACAATCAAAGGGGATTGATTATGATGAAACCTTTGCACCAAGAGCTGCCCTGGAAGCCATAAGATTGTTTTTAGCTTATGCTACTTTTAAAAGATTCGTAGTTTTTCAAATGGATGTTAAGTCAGCGTTTCATAATGGAATCTTAGCTGAAGAGTTTATGTAGAGCAACCTCCGTGCTTTGTCAAAGGAGACAAGGTCTATAGATTAAGGAAAACTCTATATGGACTTAAATAAGCACCTAGAGCATGGTATGATACTTTGTCTGATTATTTAATTCAAAATGGTTTTGTAAAAGGTAAAATTGATAGAACTTTGTTTAGAAAAGAATTTGGTAGTGATCTTTTATTAGTTCAGATTTATGTTGATGATATCATCTTTGGTTCAACTAACACATCTTTGTGTGAAGAATTTAGTCATCTTATGAAGAGCATGTTTGAAATTTCCATGATGGGAGAGATGACCTACTTCCTTGGACTTCAAGTCATGCCCTAAGAAGGGGATATTCATAAATCGAACCAAATACACAAAAGATCTTATTGAAAAATTTGGAATATGTACCACCGAGAAGCTAAGATACCTATGATGACAAAATTTTCAATGGATCCAGATGAGAAAGGGGAAGACACAGATCAAGCTGAGTATCGAGGTCTAATAGGTTCGTTATTATATTTAATCGCTAGTAGACTCGCTATTTCTTTTGCGCTTGGAGTTCTGCGCACGATTTCAAGCTAAACCAAAAAGGAGTCATCTTGAAGCAAAGAAAGAAAATTCTTAAATTCTTAAAAGGTACAATAAATGTTGGACTGTGGTATCCAGTGATGACAACTTCGAGTTGTCGTATACTCGATTCAGACTTTGGTGGGTGTAAGATAGATAGGAAATCTACATCTGGGACTTGCCAATTTCTCTCGGAAAGTAAGCTGATTTCATGGTTGTCTAAAAAGCAAACCTTTGTAGCTACTTCTACTCATCAAGCCGAGTATGTGGCACTGGAAGTTGTTGTTCACACTTATCTAGATTAGTTAATGTACTAAGGGACTATAACATTATCACTAGAGATGTACCAATCTTTTGTGATAATAATAGTGCCATAGGTATAACCTGTAACCCAGCCTTACATACCGTGTGCAAGCATGTTGACATAAGACATCACTTCATCCGAGATCACGCTGAGAAAGGTAACATCGACTTGAAAAGATTCTCGACCGACTTCCAAAGAGCCGATATCTTGACGAAACCATCAGCAGAGACAAGGTTCAAAGAATTATCTGTAGAGTTAGGATTATTAGATGCTTCTTTAGTTAATCTATAATCTCATCTTATGTGTTTCATTCTTTGTCTCTCTCGATTATTTTATTATGTCTAGAAAGAATCATCGTACTAAATATGTGTCAAAGGACAATCAGTAGTGATATCATTGATCTCCTTCTTAGGAATCAAGAATCAAGGATTAGTCATATTGACCTTATCTCGACTTGATGATTTCTTATCTCGACATCGTAAATCGGACAAGGACACAATAGTCACTGATTTCTTTAAATGTATGACTATCTCGCATCCTATCCGACTTACCTTAGCTACTAATGGTTTCTTGAAGTTTGTGTGTCTACAGGAACAGTAATGTGATCAGCTTGCTAGATCAGCTTGAATCTACTAATCTGCTAAAACCTCCTCATCCTGCTCACCCTCTCTTTGGTTTCTTCAAAAGCATGTTTTCAAATTTACTCTCACAACTCACCTATTTCAAAACCTTTCAGATGAGTTGTTCTTTGAAAACCCAAATTGATTCTCGATATTTTGTTCAAAATAAAAGTGTTGATTAACTTGCCTTAAATTTTGCTAAAAGAAAATGAAATTAGGCTGTTTTTTTAAAAAAAACCCAGACGAGGTCATTTCTCGATGATTTCAAACCTTGTCTGCTTTAGGAAACCCTTGTGCAAAGAAAGGAAAACCTAGGCTTACGTCAGTATACTTACTTCTCGCATAAAGTAACCCTACTTGCACCAAATCAACAGTCTACATTGTTACTTTTTACACATTTCAAAGTCGAGTGACCTTCACGCGCTGAATCCCAATCGCTTATCTTGTTTTTAACCGTTAATTCAAAGACAAGAAATCATTTCAAATAAATGACATGATTTAAAACCATTTTCCAAGTAATTTCTCTTTCCAAATTTTCCTCCCATAAATATATCTTCTTCTTCGTTTAAACATTTTCACTTTTAGAAAAACCAGTCATCCTCTCAGAAATTTTTCTAACTCCCAAAACACTCTCTAAATCGTATATGAGCCATACTCGCTATCATTGGAAGTACGTCGACAATGGTAGAAATCAACAAGGATACATATAACAAAAAGATTAAATCGAGATGTATGTCGATTTCGACACCACCTCCGATGAAGAATCACGACAAATTTTGAGATTATCGAGAGATCAAGGTTAAAGACCTTTTGTTCAAGAAATCGATACGAATAAGACTTTAGATATGTGGGGTGTAGAGTTCTACATTAATGGGGTGTATGAGAATGGGGTTTACAAGATGAAGATTGATGGAGAAAATCGACGATAACGACGGTTGAGGTTGCTCGGATTTTTAGGCGAGTAATGAAGGTGTAAATCCTCTCACCTACAAGAATAGTGAATGGGTAGAATCATTTGAGATGATTGCCCAAACTTCTTTCAAGGATCGAAGAACGGAGTTGAAGAAGAACATGCTCAAGAAAGTATCGTCTATTAATGACGATACTAACAAAAGCTATTCTTGGGGAGCAGAACTCCCACGATAGACTCACTGTGCCCCGCCGAATCGCTTAAGAGCCATACTTGATGGGGTCCAAGTCAATCAAGTGAGATGTTGTTGAACAGTTCAACACGAGAGAAGGGTAGACTGAATTTGTGAATGGGCAAAGTGGACAACCAAGTCCATCACTAGTTTGTTTAACAAAATTACGGTATTATGGAGAACCTCGCCGACCGGTGAGATCAACCGACAGACGAGGTAAGGAGTTATACGAAATGTAAGGGGCTTCTCACGAAATAAGCTTACCAGTGGGCCAACCGATTCAGATGTGGAAGCAAATGACGCGTGAGGCTAGCCGAGCCCTCACCGAGGAGGACCAACCTATTGAGCCAACCGTGAGCTCACCGAGGCTTCACACCGATGAAGTCAAGGAGAAGGCGACGAAGAGGAGGAGGTTGGTCAAGGCATCGAGAAGGAAGGGGCAACATCTCGCCGTGCAGCCTAGTCTCAAGCACTGAGGAAGTCCAAACCTTAGAGGTGGCGGCAAGAATGTTGTCCGGCCGCAGACATCCAAGAGATCGGCTCCGAGAGGACTCCTCCCCTCGCCTAAAAGAACAGACTCGCCCCAAAAGGTACTCTCCTTTGGAGCCTCTACTAGCTTATCTCCCTCCCTCTCCCCCTCATCCGCCCACTCGCGATGAAGAGATGTCCCAGTGGCACCTCCGAGCCTTTCAAACAAATTCTACTCCCAAAGAAGTCCAACCCGGTACCTCATCTTCTCCTCTACCCCAAATACCAACCACCTCACCACCATCCCCATCCGATTACCTATCATATCTCACCGGACCCGCCTACTCACCCACCCCAATAACCACCATCTCCCCTCCCGCCATGTTACCCTATACCTCATCTCCCTCTCTTCCAACAAATGAGCCTCGCACCTCCACTTCTCAACCAACATCTTCTCCACCACCCACCTCCGAAATTCCACCCCTCCATCTTCTCCACCCCGTAAATTCCTCCACCCCCACAATTTGATATTCCACCCTCCCCCAACCCACTCTTCAAGCCCAAGCACCGGATATTTCCCACAACATCTTTGAGGATATCCGGATGAGCTCCCCTCCCAAAAACCCTCCCCTCCCTCATCGTCCCGACTCATCTCGAGGAAGACATCGATAGCCCTGCCTACCATCTCCTCTCGCCTTCCAAAACCTCGCATCAATATCATTCTCAAGGTAGAGAAGATGATGGCAAAGAAGACGGCAGTGGTCAAGGCAAGGATGCAGACACCATGCTAGCCAACATGCGGATAGCCGAGGAGAATATCTCTCGAAACCTATCTCGACAAACTCAGCCTCCGCACTAGCTGGTCGTCTGGGCAACTTGGAGGAGGAGGTAAAGCTACCGAAGGAGAAAGTAGCTGCAGACAACGATATCCTGGTAGACGCTCTCACCGGTGATAAATCAGACTTCAAGATTCGTTGTGCTGCATTGGAAGACCAGCTCCGAGCCCTAAAGGATGAAGTTAAAAAGGGGGAAGGAGCTGGGCAAGTAAAGGTAGACACCCTCTCACTGATGTGCAGGCCAACTCGCATAGCCGCATTCCAAAGCCGACATAGCTGAGCCGGGAGGTGGCAAAGGCAAAGATTAAGGAGAAATCGGATGAGCTCGCCGCTTTACAAGGTGAGGGTGAGCCAGATAGAAGATGCCATCTCGAGAGGATGAAGAGAAGAGGAAGAAGGAAGAAGGAAGAGGAAGAAAAATCTCGAGAAGGCTGGCCGCCGACTCAAGGAGTCAAGAACAATCTAAGGCCAAGGGAAAGGGGAAAGGAAAAGCAAGAGAAGGAGCCGCCGAGGTCATATTTTCAAAATCGAAAAGGCTAAGAAGAAAAGAAAAGAGCCGGACTACTCCAACCTCTCTCAAGAGCAAATCGACGCATCAAAACAGAGAAGGAGTTGTTCGAGAGAAGAGAGAAAAAGAGATCAAGAAGTTGGGTAAGGGAGCCGAGCTGAAGTGGGACAAGGACACCTTAAATGGGTATCAAAGGCAAATGATGAAGCAGATTTCCGCCCCGTCCACCGCTCGTCTCGCCCGCCTAAGATGGTGTCGGGTCAATATATCAAGAGTACAAGAAGAAGGCGATGGATGCCAGATGGATATACTTCTGGTACATCTTGAAGGCATCCCCAACCGGTGCCGCAGATTTAAGACCTTCAAAGTGGCATGAATGGATGGAGAAGGAGGACAGGCTGCTCGATGAGGCAAGCAACATCTTCAATCGCGACCTCGTCGCCCCTACCCTACGAGCATGCCAAACCAAAGCTTAATGTGGATGGGACACCTGATCCGAATCGGGCCAAAACCATAATTGCCAAAGCCGAGGTGGAGTCGAAGCTCACAGATGAAGAAGAGCTAAAGAAGCTACGAATGAGAGTCTTCACCGGGCCGGATGTCCCTCAAGCAAGCCGATGGGGTGTCTGATAGAATCAGGATTTTTCTTTTCCTTATCTTTCTTTTCTATCAACTTCCATCCATGTAAATATGTAAATGTGATGTGAATATACTTTGACCTTATCCGATCTACCTTGTCTTATTTTTTTAAGCTTTCCTTATCGCTTTCTAAGAAAACTTTAATGTTTTTCTAAGTGTTAATCATCCGAGGAAACCTTCATCTCGATTAAAATTTTCAAAAAATTTTCTAAGTCTTAAAATTTTTCTAAGTCCTAAGACTTAAAAACTTTCTAACCACTAATCATCCTGATAAAGTCTTATGACTTAAAACTCTTCTTAAAATTCTTTATAAAACTTTTCAAAATTTTTCTAAGTGTGAATTAAGTGTACTTATATGGATTAATCGAGCTAAGTGTTAGTGTGCTTTAATGTGCTCATCTAGTTTATCTTGAATAACTTTGACTAACATCAACTGTGAGTGTGTCTCTTTCTTGAAGTTTTAACTCCATCAAAAAGGGGAAAATTATTAGATCAAGAAGTTTTGATGAGTTAAAAGAAGTCGACTAGAGTCAACTCGTAATAAGTAAGATGACCAGCTAATGAAGAACAGTGAGGTAAAGACTCTAGCACTAGGCCGATCGTACTAGGAAGAGCTGGATAAGTTAGCCGAGGTCAAAGAGGCAAAGGTCATCTCAAGACGAGTTTGAGATAAGTCATCTGCAGGAAACAACAATGAAGAGCACACACGAGGTCAAGATAAACTAAGTAGAATAAGAAAGGCAAGTCTTCACCAAGTCACCGCATACGACTAGAAGCAAGATCACTGATGAAGAGGCGCTTATCAAGATTAAGTTTGTTAGGCGGTTTTAGTTTGTTACAACAAACTAACTGTCTCTCGTGCTTATAAATAGGTCTAGGCACGCTTCTAAAAATTAACAATTCAAGACTCTCTCATTCACACGATTCACAAGTTTTCTAAGCATTCACAAAAGTTTCTCAACGTAATTTTCATAAATTCAAAGTGTTTATAGAACACTTATCCTGTATATATTCAACACACTTTGCACCGTACTTTAGAAATTCCAGAAGATTAGAAGTTGAAGATAGGTTTGAAGATAAAAGATCTTCGGAAAGTTGTAATTGTAAGATTGTAAGTGAGTAAGTAAGTAAGTGGTCGAGACCCTTCTTCAAGTTGAAGAAGGAGAGTGGATGTAGGATCAATTAGATCCGAACTACTATAAATCGTTGTGTTCTTTATTGCTTTATTTTTACGAATCTTGTTTTTAGTCGATTTTCAAACAAGTTCAATTTCGCACTCATAATCAAATTGCTTTTGATCCGTAAAAGATTGAGTTTAAATTCGCTTTTCCGCTGTGTAAATTTTGATACTTTGAATTGATATTCTAATCTTTGAAAAAGATTTGAAAATCTATTCAACTCCCCTCTAGATTTTTCCTAGAAGGTTGTCTCAAGTTCTTTAATAAAATACTCAATCCGTGGGACCAACAATTCTCGAAATGTAATGGATTAGTTTTGTGCATATGGAATATGGTTCAATCTTTTGTATTTTTAGTTTCTTCGTTAATTTCGTATATAAATTTAATCACTCTGAGAAGATTAATTTTTGTGCAAAGTGTGCGATTCCTATTTTCATAGTTTATTCCAGAACTATTCAAAGCAAATCAAGATTAAAAAAGAGGATATTAAGATAATTTCAATATATAAACATATAGTAAACTTATAAGCTTATTCTTAATCCTCAAACCAAACTTCAAAGAAAAACCCTTGTTATAATCAAACATACTACAAGTAATAATAAATATTGTGACTAGATTGCCGATTAGCAAAGTTCCCAATTTTATCTCGGTATGTCCTTTGTATGCTTCTTTCTTGAATCGGAACATGTATTCCTTCTACTCTTCTAACACCGGACACTTCTTCCATATCATTTTCACTTGAATTCCACTTCTATTGACTACACCAATGAGACCAACCATGTTGTGAACAATTATAATACAACCTACCGTAATTATTTCTTGTTTCGATACTCTAGTTGTGGTTGGCAATCTGCATGTTGTGCAATATGATCTTGAGTAACGTGGATAATTTGTAGTTGTGTTTTGAGACATGATTCATTTCCATGAAGCAGATCATGCGTATATTTTCTCGATTCTTCTCACCGTATATGTATAGTTTGGATTTCGTTGGTGGATAAATTTTGGTTTGAGGATTGGGAAGAAGCAATATATTTATAAATAACAAGAAGGGGGTTTTATACATCAACGGTCATATTCCAACGGTAACATTGAAATGGTATGTTTCTCTGCATTTTTCGTGATACAAGGGTTTATTGGGCCTTTAAATTTTTTTGTTATTAATTGGTATTTTTCCATTCTCGCCCTTATATTTTTTTTTCATTTCGACACGACCACATTTTCACTACTAGACACAATATGAACGTAAACATAAAATAACCTATAAACCTACTATAAATTTTTTTTTTTCAAACATAATAACGACATAACATTATACGCGTACTCAAAACATAACATGTTCACATTCATACTAATTCTTAACAAGCCCACAATCCACGAAACACACCAAGACATGTTTGTTTATACCGTACATATCCAAAACACACGTAAGATACATAACAAGCAAAGAAAATAAGCCACGGTCCCCCGCCCAATGTGTCGTCACCTATGTACGCAGCCTACTCAAAATCCTGCAGAGCGCCACAGCTTGTCCAGCTTCCTCATCGGCAATCATCAAGATTACCTACAATGCATAAACCGAGTGAGATATAAATCTCGAAGCAGAAATTTTGCACGATATAGAATTCTCAACAATTCTTCCAACATACACACTTTTGAAATATCCTAATTCATTTCTAATCGCGTCCTAATCCATTTCTATCGCCCTCACCTAATCCATTTCTAATCGCGTCCTAATCCATTTCTATCGCCCTCGCCTAATCCATTTCTAATCTCCCACCTAATTCATTTCTACTCAATTGCCGGGGCCCCAGACTTACCGATATATGCCGGCGTATATTCAAAGAGTACAAAAAGCCACCACGTGGCCAATATAAATGCTCTCTTTTGAAATCACCTAATTCATTTCTAATCACTCGCCTAATCCATTTCTACACACAACTCACCAATTCGATCATGCTATCCATTTCTATAATAATCACAGAACTAATAAGTTCATTTCACAATAATCATGTAACTCACAAAGTTCATTCAACAATAATTGAACTCACAGTTCAATCCAACAACAACCGAACTCACGGGTTCAATTCAACAACAATTGAACTCACAGTTCAATTCATAAAATCACCGAACTCACGTATTCACCAACATCAATTATTGAGCTCACGTGCTCTTTTCACGATAAATAACAATATCAAATATCAAAATTCGCATAATATCCACATATCACTAATTAAACGTAAACGAATTTACAAATTACTCCATTTATGCATTGTAGTCACAAATAAATTTCTACTTACCTCAAATCCGCAAAACGCTGATATGAATCAAACCCTTAAACCCTTGTTATCACTTTCACTATCAAATAAGAACAATTATTAATAATTGGAGGGTAGGGTTTTGCTCTACTCGTCGCGAGCTTCAAAACGTTATAAAATTTATCAATTCACGTAAGTCGAAAACTTACCAAACGCTTCAAGATCTCGCACGATACGATTTCCTCTCTCTCCTCTCACTCTTTTTTTTCTTCTCGTATGTAAGTCAGCTTCCAGGATGAAAAACTTTTGATGGATATCTAACATATCCCTCCACCGCCTAAGTTACCTTATTAGGTAAGTTTCCCCTTTTTCTTTATCTTCTATTTTCCTTTTTGTTTCTTAATCTACTTAGAAATTTAGCTATATATATATATAAATATAGTACGCACAATACACATATTATATATATATATATATATAATAAAAACAATTAGTATTATAATTAATTTAATTAATACCACTAATAATTAAATAAATTGTATTGGTACTCAAACACCATAAAAATTCCAATCACTTATAAATCAATTTCTCACCACTAAACATATAAAGACATATATAATTAATTCAAAAGCACACTAAAATAATGCAAGATAAAATAATTTAAGATCACAAATAGCACATAATTAATTAAAATGCACTCAATGCATAAAATATATTGGCCAATGAGTAGTGAGAGGCTCGGGTATCACATCCTCCCCTCCTTATAAAAATTTCATCTCCGAAATTTCACTTACCTCGAAGAGTTCTCGGGTATTTGGATTTCATCTCATCTTCTCTTTCCCAAGTGGCCTCTTCTACTGACTGATTTCTCCATAACACTTTAACTAATGAAATCTTTTTGTTTAAATGCTTTACTTCTCGTAGTAAAATTTCCACTAGTACTTCCTCATAGCTCAAATCCGCTTTCAACTCTGCGGGTTTACTTTGTAAAACAGTGATGGATTTGCAATATACTTTCTCAATGCGTATACATCGTTAGATCAAGGAAGGTTTTGATGAGTTAAAAGATCAACACAGATGAACAGATTTACTATGAAGAACAGCTAAGATCGTAGTCTCGGTATTAAGCCGATCGACAAGGTCGAGGATCGAACTAGTCACCAAGACTAGGAGTTACAAGTCATCTCGGAGATAAGCTCAAGTCTAGTCATCTGCAGTGAGACAATTATGAAGAGCTCGAGACGAGGTCAAGACAAGCTGAGTAAAATAAGAAAGGCGAGTCTTCACCAAGTCACCGCAGACGAGTAGAGTAAAATCACCGAGGAGCAAAGCAGCTTTTCAAGATTAAGTTTGTTATGCAGCTTTTCGCTTGTTATAATCGACTAACAAACTAATCGTCTTTTCGAGACTTATAAATAGGTCTAGTTTTATTTTTTCAAATCACGAATGCAAATTTTGATTTACACTTTATTCATTATTCAGATTTCTATCATCACAATCAATTCACACGTTTTTCAAAAATAGTTTTCAAAAAGTTCTAAGTGTTTATAGAACACTTTACTTGTAATCTTCAGTGTCCAATATTCACCGTAATAGTTAGATTTTAGAGAAGGATTTAGGAGATTGAAGATTTGAAGATCTTTACGAATTGTAAGTCGTAAGTTGAGAGTAACTAAGTAAGTGGTAAGCAGAGTCCCTTCTTCAAGTTGAAGGAGGAGAGTGGATGTAGGATTATTCATAATCCGAACCACTATAAACCCCGGTGTTCTTTATTACTTTTCTTTACTTATCTATTCCTTTCAATTTCTAGTTTTTCAATCAAAGATAAATTTCAGAATTAAAGTAAGAACTAAAATATCAGTTTGTTTTTTATCCGAATTAAGTTGAGTTTAATCTTGATTTCCATTGTGTGATTCTCGTGTTTTGAATAAATTTTGAAAGATTTGTAAAAATCAAAATCTATTCAACTCCCCCTTCTAGATTTTTCCTAGAAGGCTAGATCAAGTTTTGCTTAAATTTACTCAACTAAACGGGACCAACAAGTGGTATCAGAGCAGTTGTTAAGTCAGTTTCGATATTGATTTTAGGTCTTAACCAAGATTCTCAAGTTTGTTCTTGATTATCTTCATCTCCTTAATTTCACTAACTCGCTACTAATCACCTGTAAGTTGTTGTTATCTTATCTCATCATGTCATCTGGCAAGAATAAGAAATCAGGAGTCTACCCGAATTTTCAATTGAAGAATATGACTATTGGAAATTCAGATGGAAAATCATCTCAAGGCAATCCATGATAGGATGGAGGAGGTTCTTGAAGAAGGACCTATTAAATTTTATCATAGAGGCACCAAAGAATGGCAATCAATCACCGAATCAAGAGTCGACAAAAGAAAAAGAGCTCAGAATCGACAAGTGATGAGAGAAAATCCACAACCTAGATCGTAGCTAGGATCGAAATCATTGAAACTCGAGTAAAGACAGGATTGAAAAAGTCAAAAGATGCAAATCAGCTAAGGAGATGTGGGCGTACACTTGCAAATGTTTGTGAAGGATCCACCAAGTGAAAGAGAATAAGCCAGTGTATTACATGCCTTTGATACCTTCAAAATGAAGGAGAATGAAACAAAGGATCGGCTAGATATGAGATTAACAAATCTTCTCAACAAAGCAATGATCTAGGAAAGAGCTATTCGTAAAAGGAGATCAATAATAAGATATTGAGATCTTTAACCAAGAGATGGAGAGAAAAGTCTAATATCCTTAAAGCAACCAAAATTTATCTTCTATTACTCATCATACCTTATTTTCTCATCTTAAAGCTTTAGAGTATGACATTCGGATAGAAGATGAGGAAGATGAGATGGAGTCAAGCACCTCATCCAAATCTGTTGCCTTTGTCAACAAAGAAGATAAGATGACAACCGAATCTCGTAGGAGCCGATCTATCTCTCAAGGAGCAGATGGCGTTGCTCACCAAAAGGTATGATAGATTAAGAATGAAATATAAGCGTAACAAATTGAGGTTTGCGGTAAGGACAGATCTAGATCCAAGTCAAGAAGAAAGGAAGATGAATCAATGATGATGACAAAAATAGGAGCCAGACAAGGAGGTTCAGCTAAAAGAAATCCTTCTAGCCCTAAATCGAGATAGGAGTGACACTTGCCGTTGGTCCCGATTGGTTGAGTTGATTAAAACTTTGAATTAACCTTCTAGAACAAAATCTAGAAGGGGGTTGAATAGATTTTGTAGATTTTTCAAATCTCTCAAAAATATATTCAAGGTACCAGATGTACACAAATGGAAAATGATTATTAACCTCAACTTCAACAAGATCAAAAGCAAACCGATATTTTAGTTTTAACTTTAATCCCGAAATTAATCCGTGATTGATAAGATGAGAATTGAAAAGAAACAAGTAAGTAAATCAAAGCAATAAAGAACACGTAATTTATAGTGGTTCGGATTATAACAATCCTACATCCACTCTCCTTCTTCAACCTTGAAGAAGGGTCTTCACTTACTTACTTTATTCCTTCTTGCTTACTTACTTACAATTGTGAATCTTCAGCCTTACAACGATTTCTTCCTAATTTCAAAATCTATGGCTTGAAGATGTTCTCGTGAAAAGTGTTCTACAAACACTAAAACCGGAAAACGTACAAAACGCTTGTGAATGTGTACAATATTTGTGGCTCGTGAATACAAATTGTGTATATCGATGAATGCAAAGTATCAAGTGTATTTCTAAACTAATTTCTATCTCTATTTATAGAGATCTTCATTTGGTAGTTGTAACTTCCTTGAATTCTTTTGATCGGCTATAACAAGATAATCAATCTTGTAACTTCCTCTTGATTAGTTGAAACCGCTTATTGAAACTTGTGTAAAAATTTCTCTAACACTTCATCGTCTCTGCTACTTGCTTCCACCCGTCTCCGTCTTCATTCTTTGTCTGGGTGTTTGTTTATCGTATTGCATCTTAACTATCTTCTCGTGTTGTCCTTATCTCGATATTTGGTCCCCATCTCGATTTCTCATCCTTGTCTGTCTTCTCGTCCTTATCTCGATATACCGTCCTAGTCTCGATATCTTGACCTAGTCTCGACTTCTTATACTTAGTTTTATCTTCAAACATTTACTTGATTGTCTATACAAAATACTCACTGGTCATCCTATATTACACTTTTGACACATCAAAACTAAATACAACTTTTTCTTTACCTAACAATTTTCCCCTTTTTGATGATGTTAAAACACAACTCAAGAAAAGAAAAATGTTAGAACTCTTCAAAAGATAAAAATATCTGCAAAGTATACAACTAAGTCACATAGTCGGATAATCGAGCAATGGATTTAATAATCGATGATCGAGCAATATACTCAATAAACAGATGATCGTGGCGATATAGTCAATCAAAGTTAAGGTCAAATACTTCAAGACAACATAGACTAAGATTTGAAGATTGCAGATAAGTTAGTTTTATGAAATTGTAAACAAGTTACTTAGAGGAAAAAAATCAAGCCGCTTAGAATACCAAAGTTTATGAGAGAAGTCCAATCAAATATTCGTATATATTCACGCATTTGCACATATCTCATGTAGATCGAGATAAGGATCACAAAAAGAGAGATTTAGAACTAGTCATACCACTCTATCCCGCTGTATCTTTAGCCAATCAAAGACTCTATTCTTTAAAGATACTGTCTCTCCTCCTTTTGCAAGATCAAGCAATGGATTCGGCCTTGATGATCAATCGCTTGATCTTCTCACGATCTCGGTCGACCATCTCTTGTTAGTGGAGGTTCCATCTCGAGAATAGGAAGGTGCGACTACGCTCGCATTGAACTCCTCATGTGCAAGGTCTATCACATACCGATACATTTGAGGATCCCTTTCTTCCAACCAGTTGTGAAATGTGGCGTTCTCATCCAAACCCCATTTGATATTTTTGCACACATGAAATCGAAGACCCAATCAACTTCAAAGGGTCTCCATTTCACCCGATCTCGCCATGAGTAGGATTTCTTTGGGAACGACCTCACCTCGATGGACTCGGCCTCGAAGACTTCTCTCGCCTTGCTCATCTTTTTCCTTGGACCCATCTCCTCAACGATCTATCATAAAACTTCCCACCGCTTTCTCCGCTTCTCGTCTTTTCTTGGCATCCCTTCTTTTATGTTTTTCCATGTCCTCCCTCTTCATTTTCCCGATTTTTTCTTCTTCATCAATTTCAGCCTAGGTTTTCTCGGAGTTGGCTTGAAGCCTTAGCTTTCCCACCGCTTTGAATGAGGATGAGGGAGAAGAACAGAGCGAGATCAGCGGATGGGTGGAAGTTCGGGTTCGAGATCGGACTCGGTAGACTCAGTGCAGTTCTTCTTTTCGGTCTCCTCGGTGCTCTCTCTCGAGACTTCTCTTCAACCGCCTTCTTCTTTTCTTCTTCAACTTTCAACAGCCTTCTCGACAACTCATCTATCCTTAGATTCGGGGCCACTGCCTGATCATCCTATAACTCAACTCTTTTCTTGAGCTCACTATCTTCCCCCTTTTTAGCATCAAGAAAGCGGGTGTTACAGATAGTGGCTACTTGATTAATCTTCCCTATGAGTTCTTCTCTTACAAATCTCGCTTTCTCGATCAAGCCGTTCAAGGCGCTTTTTATGGGTTGTCTCGGTCTGAACTCATCCTCCATGAATCTGCTTCTGTGGTAGCTTGTTTGTCTGCCTTTCTCCATGGCTAGTCGCATCGATAGAATTTGAAGAAATGAAGCTTCCTTTGCTCTCCAAGACTCTCTCACCTGGTCTTCAACATCACACGATTTGGCGAAATGCATCTCTCGACATACTATTTGACCTGCATCTTGAGAGTTCATTTCTTCAGCCACCTTTTGCTTCACTTTGACCATATTCTCTTCATGTCTGATTCCTGAGAAGTATATATCAATCTTGGTCTTCTCATGAACTGCGGCTTCTATATTCTCCTTTAGTGAAGAGGTTATGACACTTGGAACCATCTGGAATGCATTCAGACAGGCATTCCTCGATTCTCAACTTCAGCCTTCAAGGCTTCCACGCTCGGACATGACGCAGATGTGGTGGGCAAGCTCTGCTATTCAGGTGGAGGAAATAGACTTAGATCTATTTCCTCAATGTCGCCTTCACCAAGAGCCGGAGGGGAATCTCGCCAAAAGTGTAGAAGTAGTTGGCACATCTGTTTCCACCTCACTGCTTTCTTGCTCAACACCCGCTCTGTTTGTGCCTCCTCACCTGTATCCATCTCATTGGCTCATCGGCAGCTCCACCAGCAATTCCTTCCTCCGCCCTTTCTTTCTCAACATCACCATCTCATCCTTTTTCTCGCTTCTTCCCCTTCTCAACTTTTACCTCCACCTCTTCTAGGGTCTCATCTCCAAGATATACCCTTTGTAGGATATAATCAATAAATGTGTTTTTTTGTTAGGATATCTTGGAATGACTTGAACTTTGCCTTCTTGAGGACTTCTTTCTCCTAGATGGCAAGGTTATTACCCCCGCTTCGCTATCATAATAGCCGTCTCTTCAAACGAACCCGGCCTTAAGTCTTCTCAACAGATATACATCTATCAGCTCTTTCAGTAACTCGTGCTCGTCCTTGAGAGTGGATTCTTGTCTAAGGATGAATTTATTTCCAAGAATCCGCAGGTGAGGTTTCAGTTGGACCTATTTCCCAGGATGGGTTGGGTAGATTTAGGAATAGGTCAGTTCAGATGAGGTTGAGGGTAGGAAAGAAAATGGATCGAATGAAGGTTGGGTTTGTATTGGACTTTTGGGAGTGGACTGCTTTTAGAGGCCTCGCAGGCGGCGGTCTCATCTCGCCCCTTCATCGCGAGGTTGGGATGTGGAGGGTTTAGGTACTCCATCCTCGTATGAGGATGAAGATGATGATGGTGATCTCGGCATCCTCTCCTTCTCGATTCCTCTTCGACGAGACATCCATAGTCACCGTACGCCCGATACTCATATCGCCTCGCCTGCAACACTTCCCTTGGGAAGCTGTCCTCTCCTCTTCCTCCTCTCGCTTCCTCCGTCTCAGCAGACGAGGATTCATCTACCAACACTATCTTAGCCTCCTTCGTCTTGGCTTTTGAAGTATTTTTCTTAGGAGCCGGAGGTGGAGCCGGAGCATCTCCATCTCCCTCTCGAATCTCGTTGGCCCACACAGCCTTCTCATCTTTGATTAGGAGCCCCTTCTGTCTTGTGTATTTCTTGACACCAATACTCCAGCCGAGGTTGTCCGTCCCCACCTTGTGCTCAAGTATGATGGTGATCCTGGCCATCATACTTGAAGTTTGGTCGAGACCATCTCATCGCTCGTCTGATATTGGGGTTTTTGTAAACTTCTTCTTCTCCTCCATTATCCTCGAGTAAACCAGCCTCGCCTGATTGATCTCACCCCATCTATGATAGCCCTCAGACAAAGATATCCTTGGCTTGGTTAGCCCATCGTGGCTCGCTTTCTCCCCAAGATACACTTAGTTAGAATCAGCATTGAAAGCCTCGTACTTTCTCTTCAACATCGGCCTTTTTAGATTCGCCGCCGTATTTTGATATGTTCTCGGCCATCATTCAAAACTCTCCAAATATTCCGATGATTTGTATGTGAACGGGTTCTCGCCAAAGGGTGCTTAGACCAAAAATTGCTCCAATCTCGTAAATTGATAAAACTACCCTTCTCTTCTTTTCTTTTGTTCCGATTTGAGATTCTAAGCATGTGTCCATTGCTTTCGCCCGGTTAAGAACTTGGCACAGCATCATCCACCGGCATTTCTCAAAGGTTTCATTGTGCAAGACGCTTTAGTCCTCTTGATTCGAGTAGATTCAGTATTTCTCTGGTTTCTAATCGCTTGAAACATCCCATTCGACATACATTTCGACTTTGTTCTATCTCGAATGGAAGTCGATCATATTCGAACTTGATTTTCTTTTTAGAATCCGCCATTGATGAATGCAGAAGGTTTTAGGAGGGAAAAGAGAAGTTTTGAGAAAATATGAAAGGTTTTATGTGTGCGTAAATGGAATTATGCACACGAGTGCCTATTTATATGGCAACTATAATAATAAACAATTATAAGATTAATAATTGCCTGAAAAGTGTAAATGTAGGCTTTCGAATCGCCATTAATGCAATTATGACATTTATTTTGAAAAGTGCAGAGAATATTATTTAATATGTCGCGCGTGAGATTGAGACGGTTCATATTTCGAAACCGCCTCCATTTCTCGGCGCGTGAAGCATACTCGGTGTATTTCAAAAGTAAATTTGATAAAATTTCGGGTCCGTAGTAACTTCTCTCCCGACAGAGTTACTTATTTAAGAAATTACTTTTCGCTTAATTGGAGAGATAAAATAAAATATTATGGATTTTAGAAAACAAATTTGAACCTCTTATCCTTTTATTTTGTAAAACAAAATATTTTTAACAACCTGAGTAACTTCATTTTTTGAATAAATGTTAAATATAATTATGATATTAAATACATATATTAATTATATAAACCCAATATTCATAATTAAGAGTATTTAAGAGAAACTTCCTGGACTTTCACCTCGTCTCAATTGATAGCATCACCGTCTATTTTCGAACACTTGGATAATTAGACCTTGTCTTGTTATTTAGATATGTGTACTAAACTTTGTTCTTGTTGAAACCACGCATACACTTAGACAAATCGTTAGTATCAAGAGTAAGTCGATAAGGTGCAATAGTCGCCCTGATTCTCGTAGAAGTTAGTTGACTATTGTGTCCTTATCTCGATTTACCTATGTCGATAAGTAACTATCAAGTCGATATGGTCAATATGACTAATCCTTGATTCTTGATCCCAAGATAGAAGATCAATGATATCAGCTACCCGATTGTCCTTTGACTCATATCTAGTCTCGATAATTCTTTCTAGACATAATAAACCAATTGAGAGAGGCTTAATAAAAAATAAGATTATAGATTAACTAACGAAGCATCTAATAATCCTAATTCTACAGATAGTTCTTTAAACCTTGTCTCTGCAAGTGGCTTTGTCAAGATGTCTCGCTCTTTGAAAATCGGTAAGAATCTTCTCTAGTTTGATATCTCTTTTTCAACATGGTCTCGGATGAAGTGGTGTCTTATATCTACATGCTTGCATCTTGTATGTAGGACTCGCATTTTGGGTAATAGCTATGGCACTATTACTATCATAAAAGATAGGTACTTCTTTGGTGATAATGTTATAGTCCCTTAGCCGTTGACTTATCCAAATCATGTGAACAACAACTTCCACTGTCATATACTCACTTCATTGTGGAAGTAGCTACCGAGGTTTGTTTCTTAGACAACCATGAAATCAGCTTACTACCAAGAAATTGGCAAGTACCAGATGTAGATTTTCTATCTATCTTACACCCACCAAAATCAACTGAGTACCCGCATACTCAAAGTTATCATCACCGGATACCATAGTCCAACATTTATAGTTCCTTTCAGATACTTGAGAATTTTCTTTTGCTTCAAGATGGCTTTTCTTAGGATTAGCTTGAAATCGAGCACATACTCCAACCGCAAAAGAAATATCGTGTCTACTAGCGCTAAATATAATAAAGAACCAATTAGACCTCGATACTCAATTTGATTTGTGTCTTCTCCTTCTCATTCTGGATCCATTGAAAAATTTGTCATCATAGGTATCTTAGCTTCTCACCGGTACCTATTCCAAATTTGTCAATAAGATCTTTTGTATGTTTGGCTTGGTTTATGATAATTCCTTCTTTGTCCTGCTTAACTTGAAGTCCAAGAAAATAAGTCATCTCACCCATCATGGACATTTCAAATCTTCTCGATCCCCGATCATCATATGTACTAGTCGTCTGGTTAGATGGCGGATCACCGGGTGAGGACAATCTTTCAGATTCTTTTCCTTTGTCCAATTCTTCCTCTTCATCCGAATCTGATCCTTGATTGTAGAATTTTATGGTTGATTCTTTGATAGTTATCTCTGCTCCGCATCATCCGATATCTTTGTGATGTCCCCTGCCTTATCAAACTCAAAAGAGGATTCATCAAATACCACATGAGGTGTTTCTTCTACACACAAGGTTGTCTTATTAAAAACTCTATATGCTTTTGATATAGATGAGTATCCTAAGAATATCCCATCTCTGCTATCTTGGCATCAAAGGTTTTTAATTGAGATTTTCCATTGTTATGTATGAAACATTTACAACCAAATATATGAAAGTATGAAATTTTGGGGGATCTTCCCTTCCAAATTTCATAGGAGTTTTACACAAATTTTTAACAATCAGACTTATTTTGAACATAGCAGTCAGATAATAGCCTTCCGCCCAAAACCTCGTGTGGAGTGTTGAATTCAGATAGCATAGATCTAGCCGCCTCTTTCAAGGTTCTGTTTCTCCTTTCAACTACTCCATTTTGGTGGAGTCCTTGCCGCAGATGTTTCCCGAGCTATGTCATTCTCAATGCAAAGAGTTAGTAATAAATTTATTAAGGAATTCAGTACCTTTATCACTTCTAATTTTAACAATATTTAATCTTTTTCATTTTGAATCTTTTAAAAAATTCTGGAATCTTAGACATAGTCTCATTCTTTTTGTACAAGAAAATAACCCAAGTAAATCTTGAAAAATCATCAACAATTACTAAGGTATATTTTCTTCCACTAAAACCGAGAGGAGTTACGACCAAACAGATCCATGTGAAGAAGTTCCTGCACTCTTTTCTCAAGAAGGACTACTTATTGTTTTAAAAGAAGCTTTGGTCTATTTTCCTTTTTGACAAGCATCACACACATGGTTCTTTGAAAATATTTTATCAGAGTCCTTTAACTAAAGATTTCCTTGCTATTTTGTTAAGAGTTTTGAAGTTTAAGTGACTAAGTCGTTTGTGCCACACCCAACTTAAGTCATCTCGAACTCTTAGCAACAAGACAAGTAACTTTAGGACAACTTTTGAAATTTGCAACATAAATGTTACCTTGTCCGACTCCACCTAATAGAATATTTTCATTGATACCATCTAGAACATAGCATGCATTATGAGTAAATTTGACACAAAACCCTTTATCACAAAATTGTGAAACAGATAGTAGGTTGTGCTTCAATCCTTCCACGTAGTAAACTTCATGAACTTGAACATCTCCAATCATTAGTGTTCCTACACCTTTAGTAAGTCCATAGTTGTTATCTCCAAACATCACTCTTGGTCCATCAATGGTTTGATAGTTAGAGAGAAGTCGCCTTTCATAGGTCATGTGCTTGGAGCAATGCATCACAATGTACCGTATGACCTCAAGAATATCTCCTCTATCAACTATCTTCTTATCTTCCCGCAATCACAAATTTATTGCTTAGGTACCCTTTGTACTTTCGGGGTCCTTTCATGTTAAGTTGATTTTTAGGAATCCGCATAAAGATATCAATATTCCTTAAAACCATAGATTGCAGCTTACATCCATATCTATCTACTAAGATAAGACTTTCAAGATCAATCTTATTTAACTGATCTTTTGAAATTGTCTTGAATCTTGGTAAGAATGGATATGTCTTGCTTCTTCCGTCAAAACCATTATACCTAGGATAAGACTTTGATTTAGTCTTGGGTTTAACCTTTGGAGTTTCTTTCCTCGTCTGCTTTCTTCTTTCGTAATTATCGATGAGGTAATTAATTCCTTAGGTTTCCGGGACTAAATCTAGTTTCTATCTTTGGTTTAGTTTCTTTGACAAAGAATCTAGGTTTTATTGGATCATTTTTCTTACTCCTATCAAAACCTAATCCAGCTTTATCACTAGACTTTTGTGAAGAATTGAAAATTTTATCTATTGTGGTTTGAGAGTTATTCGAAGTCCTAACTTGAGATTTAATTCTCTGTTAGTTTTCTTATAATTCTCATTTTCAGAATAGATATTTGAAAATTTTATCTTCAGAGAACTCAATTCTTGTTCTAACTTATCTGCCTTATCGTATAAGGTACTAGTGATCATCTCGACCGACATTCCCCTTGAATGTACAAATCGATTTCTCACTTTCCTTAGTTTGATTGACCTTAGTTTGATCAGTAATTTGATTCTTTAAATTAAAATTTTCAGCCTCTATCTGCTTATAAGCAGATAGAGTTGTTTCCAAGTCTTTCAAAAGTTTATCAACAAGATCGGGATCAGTTTCGATAAGGTATCACAATCATTATCTACGAGGATGAATAGTAATGTACCTCTTTTGCCATCGTACAGATGTCATCATCTCGATCCAAAATCAGATGAGGATGAGGTTAAAGATGTCTCATGAACTTCTTCTTTCTCACTAGAAGAGCTCACCGATCAAGCATACCTTTTATCTCTTTTCTTCCTCTTTTCTTCTCTCTCTCTCGGGAGTGAGTTGAGGACAATCGTGAATCGTAGTGACCAGGCTTGTTGCATGTATAACATATATCTCCTCCGTCTGCTTTTGGACTACTATCTTCTCGTCCTGATAGGTGACTTATGACTCCTTGACCGATCCTTCTTTCTATCATTGTCTCGAACTCTTTTCATCTCTCGTCTCGATCTATAGTTCCTTCCGACTCCGACTGCCTCTCTTGTTTCTTTTGGACTTCATCTTCAATCTTTCACACCTTTTAACAGAATAGTCATTTCTTCTTTTACGGACAAATCGATGCTTTAGAGATCTTTTCGCATTCATCTTGATGAACAAAAGCTACAGCTCTTTCCAAATGTTGAAGATTCTCGCTTCATCTTCTTCATCTTCAATTTGAATGTCATATTCTAACGCCTTCGTATGAGAAAACAAAGTGTGGTGAGAAATTGAGGATAGATTTTGAGTAGCCTTCTAATGTTAGCTTTCTCTCTCCATCTTTTGCTCAATGACCTCGCACTTTATTGTTGATTTCTTTTTCTCAGATACGTTTTTCCCAAATCGCCAGCCTTGTTCAAGATTGGTCACCTAACGTCCAATTGATCAATGTACTCTCCTTCTTTCATCTTGGAAGTGTCAAAAGCGTGTAGAACAGATCGCAACTTGTTTTCTTTAACCTGTTCGTATCCTTCACAGATTCCAGCAAGAGTCTCCCACATTTCCTTGGCGCCTTGCATCTTTTAACCTTTTCTATCCAATCCTTGCTCAATGTTTCAATAATTTCAGTTCTTGCAACTTAATCCAAATTATGAATCTTCCTTTCATCACTAGTGAGTTCTCGAGCTTTTCTTTTCTTGCCTCACTCTTGTTTAATTTCGTAGTACCATCACTTGTGCCACCATGATAAAACTTGATAGGTCCTTCCTCAAGAACCTCCTCCATTCACATGAATTGCTTTGAGATGGTTCTCCATTCTAAACTTCCAGTAGTCATATTCTTCTATTGAAAAATCGGGCGTACTTCGGATTTCTTGCTCTTAACAGTAAAAACATGGTAAACGAAGAAAAACTATAATGCTTGCAAGATCTTGTTAGTAGAATCATTAGTGAAACAAAGAAAATACAGATAACCAAGAACAAATTTCAGGATCTTAGTTATGACCTAAAATCAATATCGTAACGACTTAACACTACTCGATACCACTTGTTGGTCCCGATTGGTTGAGTTGATTAAAACTTTGAATTAACCTTCTAGAACAAAATCTAGAAGGGGGTTGAATAGATTTTGTAGATTTTTCAAATCTCTCAAAAACACATTCAAGGTACCGTATGTACACAGCAGAAAATGATTATTAACCTCAACTTCAACAAGATCAAAAGCAAACCGATATTTTAGTTTTAACTTTAACTCTGAAATTAATCTGTGATTGATAAGATGAGAATTGAAAAGAAACAAGTAAGTAAATTAAAGCAATAAAGAACACAGAATTTATAGTGGTTCGGATTATAACAATCCTACATCCACTCTCCTTCTTCAACCTTGAAGAAGGGTCTTCACTTACTTACTTTCTTCCTTCTTGCTTACTTACTTACAATTGTGAATCTTCAGCCTTACAACGATTTCTTCCTAATTTCAAAATCTATGGCTTGAAGATGTTCTCGTGAAAAGTGTTCTACAAACACTAAAACCGAAAAACGTACAAAACGCTTGTGAATGTGTACAATATTTGTGGCTCGTGAATACAAATTGTGTATATCGATGAATGCAAAGTATCAAGTGTATTTCTAAACTAATTTCTATCTCTATTTATAGAGATCTTCATTTGGTAGTTGTAACTTCCTTGAATTCTTTTTGATCGCTATAACAGTATAACCGAATCTTGTAACTTCCTCTTGATTAGTTGAAACTGCTTATTGAAACTTGTGTAAAAATTTCTCTAACACTTCATCGTCGCTACTTGCTCCACCCTCGTCTCCGTCTTCATTCATTCTTTGTCTGGGTGTTTGTTTATCGTATTGCATCTTAACTATCTTCTCGTGTTGTCCTTATCTCGATATCTCGGTCCCCATCTGATTTCTCATCCTTGTCTGCCTTCTCGCCCTTATCTCGATATACCGTCCTAGTCCGATATCTTGACCTAGTCTCGACTTCTTATACTTAGTTTTATCTTCAAACATTTACTTCAAATTGCCTATACAAAATACTCAAATTTGGTCATCCTATATTATACTTTTTAACACATCAAAACTAAATACAACTTTTTCTTTACCTAACACTTGCTACACTTGCAACAAGCCGTGACACTTCACCTATGATTGTCCTCACCGACTCCTAAGGTAAGGGAAGAGAAAAGGAAAAAGAGAGACAGGAGATTTGTAGATCAAAGGGCTCTTCGGCTGAAGAAAAGGAATCAAGAAAATCATCATCATCATCATCCTCATCTGATTTTGGATCGACGATGAAGTTTGTCTCATGGCTAAAGAGGTAGTCTATTATTCTTCTTCTCGATAATGATTCCTATAAACTGCTTTGAGATAATGATCAAACCGTTATTCAAGGATTATTGAAAGATTTAAAGATGTCCTTGGCTGCTTATAAACAGCTAGAGACAGAAAATTTGACTTTAAAAGATCAAATTCAGATTCTAGCCAAAGGCAAGCAGTGGTGAATCGCTCAGACTGAGGAAACATTCAAGGGGGAATGTTTAACCCAGCCGAGGCTAGTACATCAGCCACCGTCTCGAAAGATTAGAGAACGAATTGAAATCTTTAAAAATAAATTTGAGATGATCCGCTAAAAATGAATTAATTAAGAAAGACAATGAGAAGCTTGTCTTCAAAATAAGTCAACTTAATAATTCACAATCGCAATAGATCACATCTGTAATACTTCTCAAAAATCCCATGACAAAATAGGTCTTGGTTATGATAGGAATAATAAATCGATATTCGTAAACCTAGGAAATTTGTGAAGGCATCTCGAAAACTCAAAAGAGATTAGAATTGGTCCTTGGAAACCACTTAGTCGATAAGGATCGCATCTCCCGCCTCGAAAACAAAACTTCACCGAGGACTCCTTATCGACCAAGAGAATTCCAAGAACTAAGATAAGAAGAAATTTTTATTATAGTCCTTTTGATGGGAGAAGCAGATGCTATCCTACTTTTCCTAAGTTCAAGAAGATTACTAAATCGAATACAATAAATTGTCATCTTCATGTGATATAATTGTAGACAGATTTGGTAGGCAACTTAAGTCTCATTTATTATTTGGAAATGAGATATTTGTTTGGTTACCTAAAGTGATGTTTGACCCTCGAGGACCCAAGATCACTAGGTACCTTATAACTAATCTGCTTTTTCAGGATTCACATGGATCATCACTCAAGGAAGAGATCTTAGCTTCTATATGGTACATAGACAAGTGGTTGTTCACAACATATGACTTATAACAAGAAGCTACTATCAAATTTCCAGAACATTGATGGTCCTAGAGTATTATTTGGAGACAACAATTGTGGACAAACTAAAGGAGTAGGTACTCACGATTATCAAGGATATTCGTATCTCGAGGTATATTTTGTTGAAGGTTTAAAACATAATCTGCTATCTGCTTCCCAACTTTGTGATAAAGGCTTTTTGTAAAATTTTCTAAAGATAAATGTGATATCTTAGATAGTTCCTCGGACAAGGTACTTCTAATCGGCTTCGTACATGGTAATGTCTATGTGGCCAACTTTAATAGTTGTCCTAAAGATACTTGTCTGATAGCTAAGGGTGGAGATGACCTCACTGGCTATGGCACAAGAGACTTAGTCACCCGAACTTCAAGACCCTTAGTAAGTGGCTAAGAAGAATCTTGTTAAGGGATTACCCGAGAAACTTTTTACTACTGATCTGAAATGTGATGCTTGTCAAAAAGGTAAACAGCCTAGACACTCATTTAAGAGTATTAACACCTCATCATCCGAAAGAGTATTACAACTAATTCATCTTGATCTGCTTGGACTGTTTCACCTCTCACCTTCAAAGTGGAAGGAAATATACTCTTGTTGTGGTAGATGATTTTTCCAGATACACTTGGGTTATATTTCTTTTCAAGAAGAATGAGACTATAAACAAGATTCCCGATCTGCTCGTATAGATTCAAAATGAGAAGGGTGTTAATATTATTAAAATCGGGAGTGATAAGGTCACCGAATTTTTAAATTCTTGTTTATCTAATTTTTCAATGAGTGTGGAATTATTCATGAGACATCATCAGCAAGAACTCCACAACAAAATGAAGTGGTTGAAAGAAGGAATAGAATCTTGAAGGAGGCAGCCAGAGCATGTTAGCCGAGTATGAAACCCCTCACAGTTCTCGGGCTGAAGCCATCAATACAGCTTGTTATACCTGCAATGTGTGTCTGGTTGTTAAAGACAAGGGTAAGACTCCATATGAGATTTGGAAGGGTAAGATTCCAAGAATCTCATATTTTAGAGCTTTTGGTTGTAAATGTTTCATCCATAACAACGGAAATCTAAGTGAGAACTTTTGATGCTAAGGCGGTGATGGAATATTCTTGGGATATTCCAACACTTCCAAGGCATTTAGAGTTTTCAACAAGACAACTCTTTGTGTGGAGGAAACTCCTCATGTGGTTTTTTATGAATTATATTCCTTCTCGTATAAAGTGAATCAAATCTCTAATGGTTTAGATAAGATTGAACTAACCAAAACTAAACATAGAATAGTCTATCTACCTAGTCTTGATTCAGATTCGATGAAGAAGAATCCCCATCTTATAGTCAGAAAATAACTTCTAATCGCACCCCATCCGAGGAGACACCCTTGACATCGTCTCGATCACGGGGTCAACGGATGAAGGGGGACGTCGGCTCGGGTAGAATCGGATGAGTTGCCTTCGAGTCTCAAGATGAGGACTCTTCTACTCAAACAGGCAAGAGGATGAGAAGTTATCATCCATCCGACTGCATTATTGGAGACCCATCGAGTAGAGTGCAGACACGAATGATGCTTTGGACTCTAAGAGTCTCTGCTCAGCTTGTTATGTATCACTTCTCGAACCTAAGTCTATTGAGGAAGCTCTATCGTATCCAAACTAGATAACAACCATGCAGGAAGAACTGCATCACTTTGAAAGGCAAAATGTTTGGGAATTAGTGGAAAGACCCTTAAATAGAAAGATTATAGGCACCAAATGGGTATTCAAAAATAAATAGATGAGAACAACATTATTGTTCGTAATAAGGCAAGATTGGTAGCTCAAGGTTACTCACAATCTGAAGGGATAGATTATGATGAAACCTATGCTCCAGTTGCCGATTAGAAGCAATAAGGTTGTTCTTGGCATTCAGCTTATAAATCTTTCAAAGTCTTTCAAATGGATGTTAAGTCCTGCTTTCCTTAATGGTGTGTTACTTGAGGAAGTCTATGTGGAGCAACCTCCTGGGTTTAAGATCAATAACAAGGTCTATAAACTCAATAAGGCTCTATATGGATCAAACAAGCTCCCAGGAAGCTTGGTATGATACCTTATCTCGATTTCTTGATATCAAATGAATTTTCAAAAGGTAAGATAGATAGGACTCGTTTAGAAAGAAAGTAGATGGAAATATCTTGATAGTTCAAATTTATGTGGATGACATTATCTTTGGTTCACCCAATCTGAAATTATGTGAAGATTTTAGTATTCTCATGAAAAATAGGTTTGAAATGTCAATGATGGGCGAATTAATATATTTTCTAGGCTTACAGATTAAACAGATGAGTAAGGGTATTTTTATACATCAGACTAAATATGCTAAGGACCTAATTGAGAAATTTGGGATGACTACTAGTAGAGAAGTTAAAATACCTATGGCAACTCTATGGATTCAGATGAGCAAGGGATACCCACGGATGCAACGGAGTATCGTGGATTGATTGGATCCCTTCTATATCTCACCGCAAGTAGGCCGACATAGCCTTTACATTGGGGTATGTGCAAGATTCCAATCTAATCCCAAGAAAACTCATCTAGAGTCTCGCTAAGAAAATCCTTAAATATCTCAAAGGAACTTTGCAAGTAGGGTTATGGTACCCACCGATGACAACTTTGAGCCGCCAGTTATTCAGACTAAGACTTTGGGGGTTGCAAGATTAATAGGAAATCCACTTCTGGAACTTGTTAATTCTTGGGCAACAAATTAATTTTTGGTTATCTAAGAAACAGACATTTGTTGCCACCTCCACAACCGAGGTGAATACATGGCACTGGAAGTTGTTGCTCTCAACTCCTCTCGATTAGTCAACACTTAGAGATTATAACATTCAAACATCATCTGCTCCTATTTACCGTGATAGTAATAGTGCAATATCCATGACTTACAATCCTCGTTACGCATTCTAGGTGTAAGCATATAGATATTAGACATCACTTCATTAGAGATCATGTGGAGAAGAATGACATTAGGATTGAAAAGATAGCCACCGAATCACAAAGAGCAGATATTCTTACAAAACCTTTAATGAGTTTAGATTTAAAGAATTGTGCTTAGAATTAGGACTACTTGATGCATCTTTGGCTGATTTTTATTCTCATTGCCTGCATCTGTTAATTGTATTCCTTATTTCTTTCTCTCTCTTTTCTTTAAATCAATGTCTAGAAAGAATTATCGACTAGATATGAGTCAAAGGACAATCAGTAGCTGATATCATTGATTTTCTTCTTAGGAATCAAGAATCAAGGATTAGTCATATTGACCTTATCCGACATGATGATTTCTTATTCGACATTCGGTAAATCAGACTAGGCACAATAGTCACCGATTTCTTGAAAAGCAGATGACTATCTCGCACCCTATCCGATCTACCTCACTACTAATAGTTTTGATAAGTTTGTTTGCAGGAACAGTGTACCAGTTTTAATTCTAGAACTCTTCAATCGTAAAAACACCTCATTTTTGTTTTGCACTTTCCTAAAACTGTTGTTCCTAAATAACTATCTTAAGTCTCGCTTATTTCCAAATAATGCATATAATTGACTAGATTGAAAATACTGTGTTAAGTTTTGCATTAAAATTTTGTGTTTTTCAAAATCAGACTTGAAGGAATTTTTCAAAATATAAGACAAGGTCACTTTTGACCAAGTCTCGATAAAAACTCATCAAATAGGAAACCTATTTGCAAAGAAAGGCATCTTTTAGCTTACGTCAGTATACTAATTAACTCTGTATAAAGCAAACCTATTAGCCGTCTAATTCATAGGATAAACAGTTACTTTTACACAATTCAAGACGCGTTGATGCCACGCGCCTGAAGTCGGCGGTTTTTTCGCTAAACTGTTGATATTTTACACGCGCTTTCATTAATCAACGGATAAAAATCATTTTCTAAAATTGTGACACGTATCAACTTCCTAGTTTTCCTCTCTCTTCGTGGTTTAAAAACTTACCTTCTTCGCTTCAAAATTTCACTTTCACATTTTCCCCTATTCAAAATTTACCGCAAAATATTTCCATTCTCTCAAAAATTACTCAAATGGCTTCAACTTCTTCTCGCAACCCCAAAACCCCCACTTATATAACCGCATCCAATTCGAATTCAAGATGAACACCGAGGCTATGAAAAACAAACTCAAGGCGAGAGATGTACGTGGATTTTGATACAACGCGAGATAGAGAATCCAACGAGATTCTAGGGTTACTAGAGGCATCAAGGCTACGGGATTCTGCTCGATGAAATCTGCAGAAAATAAAACTATGGATTTCATCAAAGCGTAATTTCTAGTGAATAGCGAATTCATAGAAAATGGATTCAATACAACCGTAGAAGGTACACGCTAGAGTTTACCAAAGAGAATGTGGCCCGAATTCTTGATACCACGGCGAATGGGGTGAATCCATTAAATTACAAGGAAGAGGAATGGGAACAGTCGCTTGATATTTTTGCGAGGATTACTTACAGAGGGACAAGGAGGGATCTCAAGAAGCATCTCCTAAGGAGGAAATATAGGCTATTAATGACGATAGTAACCAAATCCATCTTGGGAGATCGTAGTTCTCATGGTGGTGTGACAAAATCCCGGTTGTGTTGTATGCGGGCTATTTATGATGGAGTCGGTAGACCGGGTGGAGTTGTTGTTTCAAGGTTGAAGGAAGAGAAGGCTAGGTTGGTGTATAATTCGGATGAAGGGGATCGATCACTACCAATCATGAGTCTCATTTAATAAGATCACAAGATCTTGATGGAAGGATTGAATAAAAGGGTGCAAACAAGAGAAGGACGGAAAAAATATTCAAAACAAAAAGGACTTTTGACCAAGAATGAAAGGCTAAGTGGGCCGATTCGGACGACGAATCGGATGAGGCAAGGGCACAAAGAATTGAAGCAAAGCGAGTGCCCAGAGACCAGCAGCTAGGATACAAGAAGGCGAGGTACTGCAGGCTGAGGTACCAAGCAGCCGAGGTCTCGTGGTACCCGAGGGACAACCAGCCGAGGAGACAGCTTGGAGTGGAACGGGAGGTCATCTTACTCGAAGAAGCCAGAATCGATGTTCCACTTCGTAGAAGGCCCGTAAGGAGATTGGTGAAAGCCGCAGATGTGACAACCAGGAGAATCCTCTACAGCCTCCCGCAAGCCTATTACCGGAGAAAGCTACCACGCTGGAGATAGCAGCAGCAGCAGAGGCCGAGTCGGATGTGCTGGAGGAGCCCACTGTAACGGACAGCATCTGCCGGTGCGGGTCTCAAAGCAGGTACATCCTCTAACATCTCCTCCTCTCGAGAAATCACCATCCCACCTGTGCGATGAAGAAGTATCCCAGCTGGTACTTCGAGCCTCTTAAACCTACTCCCGATATAGTCCAAACACAAACCATTGCAACTCAACCATCCACCACTCCACCTCTCACCTCATCTCCAATCCTAAATTCCTCCCACCTCCACTCAACCGTTTGATTTCCTAGACTTCCTCTCCGCCAAATATCCCACCCCATCTCCTCAAATCAGCCCAATACACACCCCCAAACCCGATGGATCAATGGGAAGCTTTGAGGTTTCTCTACGATCAGATGCCCAGAGGAGGTTGGTGGAACTTATTCCCGAACTTCGCTCAACTCAAGTAATGAAGGAATCTGTTGAGGTCTGGCCGATTCATCACCGAGAGCCGGAGACCTAGAGGAGATGAGTATGTTTCTTTGAAGAGGTTGGATGGGATAACCTCATCTCGTGGGAGAAAGCCGTGGCCTGGAGTCTGCCGGGATCATTTCCATTTCATCTATCCTATCGTAAGAGCAGCTCCTAAATCACGTGCGAGGTCGTCTTGGTATGCCGTAGACCTCACTGCCGCTCCTCCCAAAGCAGCCTCAGATCCACCTTCTCCTCCATCCTCAACCACTGGAGAAGAGAGTAGAGGACAAATTTACTCGGATGCTTACAACAAAACTGCAAACATCATAGATTCTCGTCGTGTCACTATGGAAGAAATGCTCAAAGCATCTCGAGGTAAATCTCTTATCTTCTATCTCTGATTCTCGTTAAATTCTCTCGTTAAAGAAGAGTTGGTGGGGTTAAGAAAGAGGTTGGAGAGCCGAAAAGCCAAGTTCAAGCCGATAATCAAATTCTCGTTGATGAGATCATACGAAATCAAACCTCGGCTTCCACCTATTTTACCGTTATCAAGGAGCAGCTTGCTATACTACTTGATGATGTTAAAAAGGGGAAGATGTGGAGATTATCAAAGCCGAGCTCAATCGAGATCAAGCTATAAACAGCCAGCCAAGCAGAGGCAGGCTCACGCCCTTAACATCGGGATCGAGCAGATAGAGGAGGCAATAAGGGCGTATAAGCGAGGCCGAAAGAAAGAGGCTGAGCGAAATCAAAGGTTCATGGCTAAAATCGAGGAACGAAAGGAGGAGGCCAAGGCCAGAGCTAAAGCCGAACAGGCAAGGGCAAAGAGCTGGTGATAGCCGAGAAAGGGAAGGAAAAGGAGCTTGAGCGGATCTCATCTTGATCAGACAAAGCCTAATGTCCAAAGCTGCCGGGAAAAGACCTCTTGAGAAATCAGCAGAGCAGATCGGGATCGAGACAGAGAGGGATAGGCGGATAAAGGCCGAGAAGGTCTACTATGGCCGAAGGGAAGCTAGGAGGAAAATCAAGTCTGCCAAGGAAGGCGGCGGGGTCTTCGGCAGATCCCGGAAGAAATGGGTAGTCCCAACAGTCGGAGGAGGAGCAGACACGGCTTGGGTCAGGCCTCGGGAAAGAATCGATGCACCTCCGAAGATGATCGCGCATCCATCTTGGGCAGCCGAGTACATGAAGTGTGAGTCTAAGTGGACTTTCTTTTGGTACATCTGTCGGGGAGTCGAAGCATCGTCTAAAGATGAGACTATTGCATGGCACGATTGGATGGAGAATGAGAATCTAGACTTATACCGAAATTAATTGATGAAGGTGACGAATGGTATAATGTGGACTTAGTTGCTCCGCACTACTCATCCATTCCAATCAAGCTGAACGATGATGGCTCAATCGACAAGGAGTGGATCGGATCAACTATCAATTGTGGGATAAATCGGATGAAGTTGGTGATCCAAAGGAGATTGCGGAGCCGAGAACGAGAATATTTGATCGATGCGGCTCCCGAGAAAGGATAGATGAACAAATTAGATAAGCCTTGAATTTTCTTATCTTTTATCTTTTAATCTGATCCATATGTAAATCAGAATATGCTCTTTATGTGAATGAGATGTTTGGAACCTATCTCAATTACTTGTTTCAATCTTAATACTTTATTTTCTTGTTTTGAGAAAACATAAATTTTCTAAGTATTAATCATCTCGAGAAAATTCTCATCTCAGACTTAATTTCTTCAAAATTTTTCTAAATCTTAAAAACTTTCTCGCTTAAAAACTTTTCACTAAGTCTAAATTCTTAAGACTTAAAAACATTTTCTTAAAATTTTCTAAGTGTGATTTAAGTGCTTAAATGTGAATAAATCTGATTTAAAGTGTAAATGTGTAATGATATGCCTATTTGATTATCTTGAATAACTTTGACTAACATCACCGTGAGCATGTTTTTTATATAGTTTTAACAACATCAAAAAGGGGGAAATTGTTAGATCAAGGAAGGTTTTGATGAGTTAAAAGATCAACCCGGATGAACAGACGACTATGAAGAACAGCTAAGATCGTAGTCCGGTACTAAGGCCGATCGACGAGGTCGAGGATCGAACTAGTCGGTGAAGACTAGGAGTTGCAAGTCATCCGGAGATAAGCTCAAGTCTAGTCATCTGCGAGGAGACAATTATGAAGAGCTCGGACAAGGTCAAGACAAGCTGAGTAAAATAAGAAAGACGAGTCTTCACCAAGTCACCAGGCAGTAGAGTAAAATCACCGAGGAGCAAAGCAGCTTTCAAGATTAAGTTTGTTGAGCGGTTTTCGGTTTGTTAGAACCGACTAACAAACTAAGCTGTCTTTTCAGACTTATAAATAGGTCTAGTTTTATTTTTTTCAAATCACGAATGCAAATTTTGATTTACACTTTATTCACTATTCAGATTTCTATCATCACAATCAATTCACACGTTTTTCAAAAAGAGTTTTCAAAAGTTCTAAGTGTTTATAGAACACTTTACTTGTAATCTTCAGAGTCCAATATTCACCGTAATAGTTAGATTTTAGAGAAGGATTTAGGAGATTGAAGATTTGAAGATCTTTACGAATTGTAAGTCGTAAGTTGAGAGTAAGTAAGTAAGTGGTAAGCAGAGTCCCTTCTTCAAGTTGAAGGAGGAGAGTGGATGTAGGATTATTCATAATCCGAACCAAGATAAACCACCGGTGTTCTTTATTGCTTTTCTTTACTTATCTGCTCCTTTCAATTTCTAGTTTTTCAATCAAAGATAAATTTCGTAATTAAAGTAAGAACTAAAATATCAGTTTGCTTTTGATCTGAATTAAGTTGAGTTTAATCTTGATTTCAGTGTGATTCTCGGTGTTTTGAATAAATTTTGAAAGATTTGTAAAAATCAAAATCTATTCAACCCCCTTCTTGATTTTTCCTAGAAGGCTAGATCAAGTTTTGCTTAAATTTACTCAACTAAACGGGACCAACAGACACATAAAACACATTATGTATCCGAGACATTGACGCAGGCAAGTCAAGTTTATAAGCAACCTCGCCAATTCTTTCAGGTGATAGCAAATGGACCCACGTATCTCGGACTAAGCTTCCCTTTCTTTCAAAATCGCATTATTCCCTTCATTGGAGAAACTTTCAGAAATACTTGGTCACCTACTTGGAACTCTAACTTTCTTCTTCTTTTGTCTGCATAACTTTTCTGCGACTTTGGGCGGTCTTCATCCTTTCTCGAATTTGTTCCACTTTGCTTCACTCATTTCTCGAATCATATCTAGAACCAAAAGTTTTCTTTCTCCAACTTCATCCCAATGTACAGGGGTTCGATATTTTCTACTATAAAGTGCTTCGTGCGGAGCCATTCCGATAGTGGACTGGTAACTATTATTATAAGAGAACTCTATCAAAGGAAAAAATTTACTCCACCTGCCTTGAAAATCTAACACACAAGCTCTAAGCATATCTTCCAGAATTCGTATCGTTCGTTACGATTGTCCATCTGTGCATGGATGATACACGATCTTGAAAGATAATTGAGTCCCCAAAGCTTTCGTAGACTCTTCCAAAAGTTAGACAAAAATCTGGAGTCCCTGCAAAAATGGTGAGTGGTACACCATGAAGTCTCGACAATCTCTTGTATATATATCTCGAGCATAACGATCCATAGAATATGTGGTGCAAATTGGTAGAAAATGAGCTGATTTTGTCAAACGATCCACAATGACCCAGATTGCATCGAAACTTTTAAGCTGTTTTGGAAATCCTGTAACAAAATCCATCGTGATATTCTCCCATTTCCATTCCTAATAAACAATGGTTGCAAAGTTCTGCGGGCCTCTCGATGTTCTGGTTTGATTTGGTCGACAGTCAAACACCTGTCCTACGTATTGAGTGATATCCTTCTTCATGTCGGCCACCAATAATGCAATTTTAAATCTCTATACATTTTGGTAGCTCCTGGATGTCTTGAATAGGGTGTTGAATGTGCTTCTTTCATCACATCCTCACGAGACTTGTCAATGTCGAGGCACACACAATCGATTTTTGTATCTCAGCACACCATTCTCTCGATAACCGAAAGTCGGATGATTCGCCAAGTGTGACCTTTCTTTACCTTGGCAAAATATTCATCGATCTGCTGCCCTTGATGAATTCTATCAATCAAAGTGGGTTTAAGTGTTAGTGCTGCAAGCCTTGCATCACCAGATCCACGTTCAACAAGTTCTATATTCATCTTTGTAGGTCAAGAAGTTCGGGTTTCGAATTGAAGTCAAAGCCGCTATATTTTCCACTAATTTTCGACTCAATGCATCTCGCCACCACATTAGCTTTACCAGATGATAGTTGCCGACACAATCATAGTCTTTCACAAGTTCTAACCATCTCCGCTGTCTCATGTTCAATTCTTTCTGAGTGAAGAAGTATTTCAAACTCTTATGATCTGTGTAGATCTCGCAATGCTCCCATATAGATAATGTCTCCAAATTTTAAGTGCAAACACCACCGCCTGCAAGCTCTAGGTCATGTGTAGGATAGTTCTTTTCGTAATCTTTCAATTGTCGAGATGCATATGCTAACACATTACCATTCTCGCATTAGTACACAACCAAGACCATTTTTGAAGCATCACTATATACTTTGAAACCTCCAGTTCAGTTGGAATTGCCAAGATTGGAGCCGATGTCGATCGCTTCTTTAGTTCTTGGAAACTTCATTCACACGCATCCGTCCATTTATAATTCGTGCTCTTTCTCGGTTAATTGTGTCAATGGAGAAGCAATTTTGGAGAATCCTTCGACAAATTTACGATAATACCCCGCTAAACCAAGAAAATTGCGCACCTCCGATGGATTTGTAGGTTGTGGCCAATTATTAATTGCTGAAATCCTGCTCCCGATATCACATGTCCTAAGAAAACAACTCGATCTAACCAGAATTCACATTTCTTGAATTTTGCATATAGTTGTTTTTCCTTCAAAACGTCTAACACTTTCCTCAATTGCACCGCATGATCTTCTTTGGTCTTGGAGTAAATCAAGATATCATCGATGAATATAATAAAAATTTGTCCAGAATGTCTTTGAATACCCGATTCATCAAGTCCATGAATGCTGCTTTGGAGCATTTGTTAGTCCAAATGGCATTACCGGAAACTCATAGTGCCCATATCTTGTACTCGAGCGTTGTTTTAGGAATGTCTTCCTCTTTTATTTTCAACGGTGATACCACGATCGCAAGTCAATCTTCGAAAATATTGATGCACCTTGAAGTTGATCAAACAAATCATCAATGCGAGGAAAGGGATATTTATTCTTGATCATGATTTTATTCAGCTCCCGATAGTCTATACACATCCTCAATGTACCGTCTTTCTTTCGAACAAATAAAATCGCGCTCCCTGTGGTGAAAAACTAGAGGCGAATGAAACCCTTTCCCGATAGCTCTTGCAATTTTACTTTCAACTCTTTCAATTCGGTTGGCGCCATCCTATATGGTGATTTCGATACAGAGAAACTCCTGGTTGTAGTTCAATCACAAATTCTATTTCACGATCTGGTGGTAATCACGGAAGATCATCTGAAACAATTCAGATACTCTTGTACAACCGGTACATCACTAACAGATAGACACCGCTGCCCCTCAATACTCATCACACTCACTAAATAACCCTCACAACCACTTTCCAATAATCTTTGTGCTCAGCCGTTGATATCATTGGAAACTGAGTCTTTTCTTCATTCCAACAAAGGAAAAAGGTTCTTCTCCTACAGCTGAAACGTAATACTCTTTTACGGCAATCAATTTGTGGCACCATATTTCGATAACCAATCCATACCCAAAATCATATCGTAGTCGTTCATATCCAATATAATCAAATTCGCACACGCTTCTCTACCTTCTATGGGTATAATATATTCCCGTAAAATCTGATTGGTTTGTTTTAAATCACCGTAAGGGATCATCACATCAAATTTAGCTTCGTTAGGTTAGGTAGTTTACCCACCTTCGCACATACTCGGTGGATGCAAATGAATGTGTAGCTCCGTAATCAAATAATACAAAGGTTGAAGTATCGTAAATAGAAAGTTTACCCGTGACGACCGAATTGTCTTCAACATCCTCCTTTGTCAAAGTAAAAACTCGATTTGGAGCTCTCTCTTGCTCCCTCCTGTTACCACTTTTCGGACACGTCTTTGGATATATGCCCTTTCTCCCCACATGAAAAGCAAGTCTTTGGACCAAGATGACAAACTCCACCGTGTGGTTTACCACAATTCATACATAGGGGTGGTGGTGGTGGTAGTGGAATTTTACCCGATCCGTCTTAAAAGCGTTTATCTGGCCTCCTTGCTCCAATCTCTATCCTTGCCTAGGTTGGAAACTAGGTCGTGGTGCTTGGAATTGCGGTGGCCTTTTTCTCGTTATTCACATTCCATTGTGGTGTCTGCCTTTCTTTGAGCGACGTCAAATCTCTTGTGCGTGTTTTATTCGCATCTCGGCTGTTCGGCAATTTGCGCTCTCTCCGCAACTTGTGCATACGTCACTCCTCGGATTCCCGCCATGCTCACATCCTGTAGAGCTCGGGTCTCAAACCCTCCAGAAACCTCTCCACTTTCAACGCTTTCCATACTAACCATATGCTCCGCGAACTCGGATAGTTGCTCGAATTTGCGGAGGTAGTCTCATGTGATCATTGTTCCCTGCTTCAACCGTATGAATTCATTCATTTTCATTACTCTAACAGGCGGTAAAATACTTGTTCCTGAAAATCTCTTTAAATCTCTCCCATGTCATAGCAGTAATGTCTTCGATACTCTTGACAAGATCCCACCAATGTCCGCACTACCGCGTAGCATGAAGGATGCGTACAAGACCTTTTCCACGTCGGGATTCTACTATATTGAAACATGTTATCCAAGGTTCTCAACCAATCATCTGCAACCAAGGGATCAGTAGCATCCTCAAAGATAGGGGATTTAGTTTTCGGAATCTCTCGAAACTAAATCAACGAGTTCCACTCGTGGCCGTGGTCGGTTTGCATCTTCACGTTGTCTATCTGTATCCCTTTGTTGGATGAGTTTTGGATTTGTTGGGCTGACGCTCAACCAAATCTGCTAAGCGAGCAATAACATTATCTCGATCAACACCAGCAATCGGTGCCGTTGATTGGAGTGTATAGGGTAAGAGTTATTAAGACCAATCAACAAAAATATCGAACCCAAAGGAGAACGTATGCAAACGAAATTCAAGGATAAGAGTTCTAAATGGCTAAAGTTGCAACAAGTTTTAGGACTAAATCACTACAAAATGCAAGAAATTAAATGGCAAGATTATGCAAACAATTTATCAAACACTTAGAATGCAAGATCAAATATACTAAAATCAATGGGGAATTGGGTGCAAGGTATAATCTCCATCAAGGAATCCATGATGAACAAGCTATGATTGTATCCAAATGCAAATCAATCAAATTAGAAAGCATAAATCATCATGAAATTAATCACTCCATTAATATCACAATGTCTAATGTGAGTATCCTTAGTTCTTCCCATCTCTCAATGTAGAAGTCGCCAATTCATACAATCATGCAAAATTGAAACCCGATTAACACCTAATCACGTTAGCTCAACTCTCGCCTATTGCTAGGGTGATCAACCATTAATCAAAAGAAACAATTTTTCATGAAGCACAATTAAGAATCCACGATTAGGAAGCAATCTAATCCAATTGATCACAATTATCAACAATCATAGCATGAAGGCAATCACTTCATCCCTAATTTCAATTATCCCAAGCACAAAGCTATTAGCCCATGGTGCTACAAGCAAAAGCCATGGCTAGAAAATCTAAGAAAGCAATTAACAATCTAATCACTACAAGCAATGAATTTAAGAGAACAAAGGGTAAGAACATCACCAATTAAGCTTCAATAGGCAAAAATAAGAATGATTAATCTTCGACAATGCTTCAATCGAGCTTCTTCCCAATTCACAGCTGCAAACTTCAATTACAATCAATTAATCTACTAATCTAGTGGACTAAATGTAGAATCTATTCTCTTTCTAACAATCTATTGCAATTACAAGTGAATTCAAGCTACAAAATGCAAAATTCGCTCAAAGAAACTCCTAGAAACTGCTCTAAACCGCTAGAATGAATCCCTCCCTGTTTTGGCTTCCAATGGCTTAAAAACTGAATTTTTGGTTTTGGGCACTCCTCGAGTCGAGCTTCGTGCCCTCGAGTCGAGGCCTAAGAGTCGCTAACACGTTTCTTCAAAATATCTCACTGCCTCGAGTCGAGGCTCAGCCCTCGAGTCGAGGATCCCGGAAATCTCTCATCCCTCGACTCGAGGCTCCTTCCTCGAGTCGAGTTCGCTCTTTTTGAAATTGTTTCCCTCCGGCATAAACCTCGAGTCGAGTGCATGCACCTCGACTTCAGCCCGAGACCAGGGAATTTTTATCGAGAAGGGCTTGGGCCCGACCCCGTTTTCGTCCCGTATGTTCGTCTTTTCATTCTAAGAATACCGGTACTCTCGGTTTGGCAAAATTCCACCGATTTACCCTGCAAAACGGGCAAAAACATCAAAACTCACAAAGTAATACTTTTTAGGCAAAAGAGTGATACTTTTCACATTTAGGCACAAAATCACACTTTAGCTCACTTTTTGCACTAAAATTGGCCCTAAAAACATGTATCAATTCACTCCAATCAGCCGTCGGTTCAGAGTCCTTTCCCTACCACTGCTATCACCCTCTTCCCCACCCATATCTATTTATTCGCACTACTAGTCCTACACCACATGGCCAATATAGTTCATGATAAGAAATAGCACAAGCAAGATTTGAATAAACACTTACCGGAATAGCCGGGCTCTCCAAATTTTGAGCGCGTGTACATAATCTACAGAGGCAAACCGTGCTCTGATACCACTCGACACGACCACATTTTCACTACTAGACACAGTATGAACGTAAACATAAAATAACCTGTAAACCTGCTATAAATTTTTTCAAACATAATAACGACATAACATTATACGCATACTCAAAACATAACATGTTCACATTCATACTAATTCTTAACAAGCCCACAATCCACGAAACACACCGGTACATGTTTGTTTATCTTGTACATATCCAAAACACACGTAAGATACAATAGCAACAGCAAAATAAGCCACGGTCCTGCCCAGTGTCGTCATCTATGTACTGTGACTACTCAAAATCCTGCGAGCGCCACAACTTGTCAAGTTCTTCATCGGTAATCATCGGGATTACCTACAATGCATAAACCGAGTGAGATATAAATCTCGGAAGCGAAATTTTGCACGATATAGAATTCTCAACAATTCTTCCAACATACACACTTTTGAAATATCCTAATTCATTTCTAATCGCGTCCTAATCCATTTCTATCGCCCTCACCTAATCCATTTCTATCGCCCAAACCTAATCCATTTCTAATCTCCCACCTAATTCATTTCTACTCAATTCTTTGGGGGCCACAGACTTACATATATATGTCGGCGTACATTCAGTACAAAAGCCACCACGTGGCCAATATAAATGCTCTCTTTTGAAATCACCTAATTCATTTCTAATCACTCGCCTAATCCATTTCTACACAACTCACTAATTCGATCATCCTATCCATTTCTATAATAATCACGTAACTCATAAGTTCATTTCACAATAATCATGGAACTCACAGGTTCATTCAACAATAATTGAACTCACGGGTTCAATCCAACAACAAGCCCGAACTCACGGGTTCAATTCAAAAACAATTGAACTCGCGAGTTCAATTCATAAAATCACCGAACTCACGGATTGAGTCAACATCAATTATTGAGCTCACGAGGCTCTTTTCACGATAAATAACAATATCAAGTATCAAAATTCGCATAATATCCACATATCACTAATTAAACGTAAATGAATTTACAAATTACTCCATTTATGCATTGTAGTCACAAATAAATTTCTACTTACCTCAAATCCAAAAGCGTTGATATGAATCAAACTCTTAAACCCTTGTTATCGTTTTCACTATCAAATAAGAACAATTATTAATAATTTGAGGGTAGGGTTTTGCTCTACTCGTCGCGAGCTTCAAAACAGTATAAAATTTATCAATTCACGTGTCGAAAACTTACCAAACGCTTCAAGATCTCGCACGATACGATTTCCTCTCTCCCTTTTCTCTCTCTTCTCTCTCCTCTCACTCTTTTTTTTTTTTCTTCTCGTATGTAAGTCAGCTTCCAGGATGAAAAACTTTTGATGGATATCTAATATATCCCTCCACCGCCTAAGTTACCTTATTAGGTAAGTTTCCCCTTTTTTTTCTTTATCTTCTATTTTCCTTTTTTTTCTTAATCTACTTAGAAATTTAGCTATATATATATATATATATATATATATATATATATATATATATATATATATAAATATAGTACGCACAATACACATATTATATATATATATATATATTAATAAAAACAATTAGTATTATAATTAATTTAATTAATACCACTAATAATTAAATAAATTGTATTGGTACTCAAACACCATAAAAATTCCAATCACTTATAAATTAATTTCTCACCACTAAACATATAAAGGCATATATAATTAATTCAAAAGCACACTAAAATAATGCAAGATAAAATAATTTAAGATCACAAATAGCACATAATTAATTAAAATGCACTCAATGCATAAAATATATTGGCCAATGAGTAGTGAGAGGCTCGGGTATCACACATTTGGGCTGTGCAAATATCAATTTTACTTTCCACAGTTTTCGTTTTGTTTATGGGCTTTTACATATTATTTAGGTCCTGTGTATATATTGTCATTGAGTCCATACGATTAAATTAGATTGAGCTATTAAACTATTTTTTTTATTTATTGTGCAAAAACTATTATTCAGAATAGATTTTTGAATTCTTGCTTGTTGTTAGATTGTGCAAATTTTAAATGAACTTTAATATTGTTCAATAATTGTTTTTAAACCCATTCACTTGAAGTATTAATTATATTTCTTAAAAAAACATATTTCTCTAGGTCTATTTTTTCGAACTGAGATGGGGATTATTTTTTACATAAATTTTTTTAATTTTTTGTTATTGGGCTGTGCAAATAAATGTCTTTACATTTTTTTATTGGGCTGTGCAAATAAATTTATAATATGACTGTTCAAAAGAATTTCAAAAGCATTTCGATTGTCGAATTAATATTTGATTCGGTGGAAGTTGAGCGGTTTTCAATCTTCAAAAGACACGTTTTATCGATCCAACACAAATATTTTGTCATGCATTTATATAACACCTGCAGGTAATAATTTCCCGTATCCATTTTCTAAATCAATCTCTGTCAATTCCTCATTCTTCTCTCCCACATTATCTTCTTCTTAAAAATGGTATGTTCATCGTTTCTAAAATCCTCATTTTTTCATTCTCATCTTTCAAATTTTTTTAATACTACTTTTTTTTTTTTTTTGGTTCTTATTAGGGAAACTCTAAAATGATGGAAATGCTGGACATAATTGATAAGAACAACCTGAAGTTGGTGGAGGTGGCCAAAAAAAAAGTGAGGTCTGTCTTTTATTTTATGGTCGAATCTATAATTTCTTCATATTTTGTTTCTTTACTTACCAAGTTTTAGTTACCCATTTTTTTATATCATATTTTTTCGTAGGTTCAAGGTCCTAATGGAGGTGGCAAATCAACAAAAGCAGGTTTTGCTAGACAAGATACATGCATCTATGGTCAAGGTTATTGCTCTCGGTTTTGACTTGGAGAAAGCCGAGACTTCAAGAAGGCGATGCGGTGCAAGCAACTTCGGGATGTTGCGTATGAAGAATACCTCTATTTTGAGGAGAAATACAAAGAACAACTCCAATCTTGTTCCCTATTCCGTATTAACTCTCTTTATATTTCTGCTATGAACTCGTTTTCCTTTTTTTTTAATGTTTAATATATTTAAGACTTTTGGTCTTGTTTATTTTATTTTTGACGTAATATTTGCTTTTTATATTTGTGTAATTTAATGTGGTTTGCATTTAGTTTATCTGCTTGGTTTGTCTAACACGCATATCAAGTTATTTAATCATAACCTACAACAATACATCATATCAAGGTCAATAAGTATATTTTTATCTTAAAATGCGGTGTGCCTCTTCATCTCTTTTTTTACATCTATGTATTATGTTTTTTTCTGCTTGTTTTTGTTTTCATGTTAAAGTATAGAAGTACATTATTGGTTTTAGTTCTATATATATAGTATGTGTTATTTGTATATGCTCTACGGCATGCAATATATATTGTTTTTTAACATGACTATTTTACGTAAAATTAGTATTTTTTCAGTTTCAATAACGTGTTTTTGTTGTATAAATATTTGTTTTGGTTGTATTTCACATATACAACGTTAAAAATTTATTAAATCTTTAAATATTTATTTTATAACCAACGTTTATTATTTTTTTACAATCATAAGAAAATATGTGTTTATTGTTTTTGTTAATGAATGTTATACATGTAAATCAAGATTTCAAATCATAACATGCACTTTGTTGAAAAATATTACTTTCTTCTTGTTGCCCTATAAATATTACATCATTATTCTTTCTTGCACATTAACTCTATTTATTGCACATCAAAAATTATTTTTCATTATTTACTTTCTTCTTTGTCTTATCAAATTTTATTAATATTTCCTCTTTCCACTCCCTTTTATTCATCAAAATTTAGAAATTCTTCTGAATTCATAATTTTGCACATAACCATTCACAAGTTTTGCACAACGATTTCAATATTGCACAATAAAATCATTTTTTGCACAACTATCTTAAAAATTGCACCTTTTGCACTAACGTTCATTATTCTTGATTTAGTGCAATCAAGATTTGAAATCATAACATGCACATTGAAAAACATTACTTTCTTCTTGTTTCCCTATAAACATTACATCATTATTCTTTCTTGCACATTAACACTAATTATTGCACATCGAAAATTGTTTTTCATTATTGGCTTTCTTAATGTCTTATCAAATTTTACTAATATTTTCTCTTTCCAGGTCTGTTATTCTTCATGAAATCATAATTTTGCACATAATCATTCTCCATTTTTGCACAACTATTTCAATATTGCACAATAAATTCATTTTTTTGCATTGCTATCTAAAAAGCGCACATTTTGCACTAAATTTATTAAAGTACATAAACACCTGAAGGAAGCATACATTTTGCACTACTTTTGTCACTACAAGCGTTCATTATTCTTGATTTAGTGCAATCAAAATTTGAAAACATAAAATGCATTGTTGAAAAACAATACTTTCTTCTTGTTGCACTATAACAAACTTTCATTATTCTTTCTTGCACATTTTACTAAGATTTACTTTTTCTACTCCGACATTCAATAACAAATAATTTTGCACATAAGGATACCCAAGTTTTGCACAAAGATTTTAATATTGCACAATTAACTTCTTTTTTATTTTTGCACAGCTAACATAAAATAGGACATTTTGCACTAAATCTATTAAAGTACACAAATACACGAAGGAAGCATACATTTCCATAAAAAGTTTTGTTTACATAAGTTATGTCAACTTAACCATTCATAACGCACAAAAGATACCCAAAAGTCGAGTAACAAATTAAGTTTTTACACATAATAAGTACTTAAGCAAACATTCGCTTAAACAATTCATCCAAATATAACACTGTTTTCGTCGAGGAATAACTTCACCATTTTAGATCTGTAATTGCCAGGTGATGCATTACTAAACTCTCCTTCTCTGTTTTTGTGACACAAATGTTTCTATATAGTTGCATACTATAACCCCGCAATCAATGAATCTGCAGCTTGTTGCAAGCTTTCTTCCTAAAACTGGTTCTATCACTTTCTTTCTCGGGAATGGATGCGCTGGTCCATATTTTGAAAATACTTCACGCAATTTCGATTCACATATTTCAATTGCTACAATTAATTTAACAATATTACTTTATAAAATAATATAAATAATGCCTAAAACCAGACCATTTAATTAAGACAATGATTATTTACCACAATCATAGATTGCGACAAATGATGATCTACACCTCCTCGACGCCTTGGACGTATTGAATTAAAAAAACTCCATTCATTTTTCCGCATGTTAAGTTTCAAAAGTGTCCAATGGTCTCCCAGTCCTCTTGTTGGACTATTTGATGCTCCAATAGTATAGGAAATAACAAACACTCCATATCCATCACTCTCTCAAGAACTTTGTCAATCAAGTTCACTAATGACCCTTTTGGATTATTTGAATTTGACTTAATCAAGGACTACATTTACAAATTATAAATAATTAATGAAACGCATATTTCCATCTGTAATAATATATGTAAATTATTAAACTAACCCAATGGCTGGTGAAAACCAAAACATATTTTGCTCTGGCTTCTCTTGGTCGTACTTCGGATGCATTATCTCGACCATGTATCAATGACCTTGTTGACAATAAATCGGATGCATTCTCATTATTTATTAAAGGAAATAATGGTAATTGTTATATTCATATATAGTAATAAATGTAGTTTAATTTATACTGACTTGAAATTCTGTCATGGTGCATAATAGCAACCAAATATTTAACAGATTACTTGAGAGAATTGATTCGATCCTACCCATACCTCGGCCACTGCACATTCATAACATCTATGTCATTCAACTTTGTTTAATACATAAAAATCAGTAATCTCTATAATACAAAGAATAAAAATTGTCCATCACCATCGTGATCAACCGGGTAATGTATCTGTTCCTTTATGTTGTTTTATGTCTTCTTTACAACCATACAGTTTTCATCCAGTCTAAATCTCTTTTCCGCATTAGCCTCTCCATGTTTATTTCAATTTCATAATTATTTTTTTCTCCAAATTTCACCAATAGAATAAGCTCATGTGTACTTGGTGGGGTGTAATGACAACTTGCTTCCTACCTTCGTTCTCTCTTACTGTCTTTAACTCTACGTATCATTGTTTTTGGCGAAGGATAAATTTTCACCTGTTTCCCCTTATCCAATGGTGTTCTCTCCGTCCTTCATTTCCATCACAATTAGCTTTACGATTAGACAAAACTAAAACTTCATTTCGCCTTCTCAATCTCATTTTGTGCAATGTGTAATTTTTCTACCGCATCCAAATGTGTTAAGTTCATCGGATTTTCATATAATTGTGTAGATGTAGGTGCTGAGGCTTCTTCCAATTTTGTCTTCAATTCCTTGTTTGCGTTTACTAGCCTTAAAATTTCTTCTTCATATTTCAATTTCAAATCCTTGTTATCATTTTCTAGCCTCTCAATCTCCTCAGCCATTCTATCAATAATCAATCTAAGTGCTCATCTTCTGACTCTGTCATCTTCCTTCGTTCCTTGTACTTAAAAATCATAGAAACTCTTGTCATCCTCGGCCTTCAACTCCTCAAGCACATTTACCATCTGTTTTATCCACTCCATTCAACTCCTCGTGGACATTACCTTCGTTTTTCCTCATCATTCAACTGTTTCTAGGACATTTCTTACGCTTTAGTTGGGGATATCTCACGGCCAAGATCTTGTGTAAGATTAAGGCGAATGAAAATGTTTTCTCTTCAACATTCCCAGATCTTGCTTCTCTATTCAAATTCATCATTTCACCATTTTTATTGAAACTTTATCATCGGACCCTCCACCATCAACAAACTTCAAGTAGAATCCCTCATCTCCATGCATGTTGATTTTTGTTGGAAATATCATCTTCTATTGTAATCACAATGTCAACAGGATTTCTCAATTCATCTGTGGGAACCTTGCGGGTTGCCTCAACATACTCGTCTTCACTAAATTCTTCAACAACACCATCTTCATGTCCAACGTGATCACCATCGGTATCCATGCAATCATCTTTCTCTTTAAAATCATCTATTTCATCGTATTTTGTTTCCTCTTCAAAAACACCCTTCCTATAATCGACAACACACCCATAATATGTTTCTCAATTCTTGTAGCTTTCAACATAACCTTTATATCCTGAAACAAAGACATACATTAATAATAACTTACACATTAATACATGAACAATATAAATTTTTCTTACATGATCTTTTTTGTGACTTCAAAGCGATGAATAGTCTTGTGAATCGATTCATGTCCCAGTTTAAAAACGAGGAATGATACCTCATGTATCCTCTGAAATAAGCATGTGTGCTCACACAACCAATACTAGAAATCAAATCATTTGAATTATACGGGAAGTATAATTGCACAACTACAATTGTATTTTAGACAATTAAAATTGATATTTTTCATAAATATATTACTCTCTTACAGGAAATATAATTGCACAACCTCCAGCTTTCATTTTTTTGCTTCCAAGCAATTGATTCTTGAACATATCAACAATGTACGTGCTCGATCGTAATTACATATTTTTCCCAGATCTTCCACATAAACATATAAGTGGAAAGAACATGATTCATTTCGAAATGGAGACAAGGACACACGCCATAAGATAACATTGCACTAGCCTAGCAATATCTCCTACATCCTCAACCTCATCACTACCAATTAGTGTCTTTATTTTACGGAATAATCTTTGCTCTATACATCACAAATGCACATTCTCGTACTCTCAATCTCTCTTTTAAAACACCTTCTTATCCAAGGTGTAACTCTATATTCATCCCCCTTAATCTCTAACATCTCAGTACCTCCGGTAATCCCAAATATTAGTTATGCATCCCTATTCAACAATGGTATTTCCTCACCTCCAATAACAAAACACTTCTTTGTCAAAATCAAATGTACCAACTATTTGCCTTATATCCTCTTCAAATTCGTGATATTTTTTCATCAATTTCTCATGTTCCTTAGTATATATTGCATCAAACAACGATCGATGAGGTTAACTTCAATATACTAATATGTTCATCCCTAAACTCAAGACTCGGTCAATTCTTTAACCGGACTTCGTAGATTTGATCTATAATATGTCTCGTTTTTAACCACTTTGACATGACCTAAATAAAAAAATCCAGATAAAATAATTTTAGTCAAAAGCATTTTTAAACATTTGCACAATCGTAAAACTTTGCACATCAACATAAGTATCTGCAGACGACTTTCGTATAATTGCACAATCGTTTCAAAATATTTCACAATCACACAATTTTTGCATAATCATTATACGTTTTGCACTAAACTATTTAACTTTACATAACCAAAATATACTTGCAGACAGAATACGATTTCAAAGAGAACATCACCAAAGCAATTTCGGGCTTGATGATCTTTCCCCTTTTCACTTGTGGGCTATTTGAAGCTGCATTCCGATGAGGTATCATAAATAATCTTCTTCAAGTTTTCTTTTTTTTCCCTTTTTACATCATTAAGCTGTAACATAAACAAAAAAATTATTTGAAATCAATTATATAAACGAAGATATTAAATTACTCGTATACCTTCGATTCCGAACCACCGGCCTTTTTGTGATGTTTGTTCCTTCGCGACGGATTCGTTCCACAATAACCGTATCACTATCAATTTCTTAAGTAAAACAATAAAAACTTGTGAGATCGCATAAACATTTGCACAACATATACATTTAATGTAAATCAATTAGAACTGAATATTTCTCATTTTGTTCCCTAAAAACCTGTTTCCGTAGAACTATAGGCGTATCTCACTACTCTTTTTCCCGAGAAAATCAATAAACATCAAAAAATTAGTTTTGCACAATTCATTACATACAATATTGATGCGTAAAACTGACTGAGCCCGTTTTCCCACCGGGTTCACTGGGTAGAGTCTTTACGCACTAAAAATCCTTAGCTTCCCTCGAACAAACGTACTGCAAAACACGCCGGAGGGTTCTCCGGCGTAGGCACTCCGACGCTCAAGTCGGATCACGAGGTAAAACACTCACGAAAGTACGTATAGAGTAGCTAAGTAAGAGTGATAGTGATTCAATACCGTTACCTCCCTCTGGGTGTGTTACTTATACGTAAGTTAAGAGTCATGACCGTCATCACGGTTCCTAAGGCATTATCCCGCACGTTACGCCATGATGTCGCGTGCGTGGATATCTTTTCTCTCAAGAAATCTGTATTGTGCCTACGAATTCCCCCCTGGATGGAGGTTGGACCCGGTCGATGAGGAATATAGGGAATATTCCTTGACTTGGGCCTCAATTATCTCAACTACTCGTCACTTCTCATACTTCTTGGTCTTATCGGATAAGTAACCGCGTGGGCTTGGTCAAATACCCGCATATTCTTCAAATCTACTTTGGGCCTCGCGGCCCACTGCAGCTAGGTTTGGGCCTCGCGGCCCACCTGCGGCCGGGTTTGGGCCTCGTGGCTGCATTCGATTTTAGGCCTCGTGGCTTACCGTAGCTAGGGTTGGGCCTCGTGGCCCATCTAGGGTTTTTCCCCCTCTATCAAGGGTATTCGGTTACACCATCGGGCCCTATTGGGCTGGGCATACTTGGGCCCTACGTGCGGTTGGGCACGACATTTTATCCGCATCAACCACTCCCTCCTACTGCGTGAGCGATCTCGGAGCTCACTAGAGTAAGGAAGATTAGACACACCTTCACGCAGCCTAGGCTATCCTCCCCGCAGCTTCGACTTCCGGTTCATCCTCTTGCTAAGCTTGTTGGAGTCCGGCGACTCTTCGGTTTTCATGCAAGCTACCATTTGTCGATCATGTATCCGTCTTTCAGCCACCGATACACATTCCCATTAATTCTTTCTTTTATTTCAAATCGATCATTTCAGTTTCTTAAAACATTCTTAAAATCAAGTTAGCCTCTAGGCTTTTAGTTTGAATGTGTAAGCGGAGTTACTAGGGTTTCCCCCTTAAGCTGTATATTTGGGTACGGGTTTCCCCGTGTAGGTAGGTAACCTATTCTCCTAGGTTCCCGTAGGTTTTTCTCTCTTTCATTTTTAAGGGTCAATACCTTAGGTTCCTCTTTTCATGCAATTCCTCTGGGGCTTGCGTATCCTCAAAAGTAGCTTCGGTTTGCAATTATGAAACTCATTTCTTTAGGTTTCAAGTGAATTGAACTTTTTATGAGTCTATCCCGATTTCTCCAGAATGACCCTTCCTCACTTTAGGTAAGTTTGAAACCTCCATATAGGCTAAACTTGTTTTAGACTTGTTGAAACCTTTCTTAGGTTCGGATTAGCTAAGACCTTCTTTATAGATCTAACCTCTCGGTCATCTCTTAGCTTTTCTCTTTGTAATCCTCCTGGGTTTGAGTTTTGTCAAGGCTATGCCTTAGACGGGTCTCATTCCCCTCTTGAATTTGGTAGAACCATGTCCATAGGTTCAACCTTATATTTTCGTAGTTATCTCTCGGTGGTTAAACCTTCTCCTTGTAGGTTTAACCTTGCATCTTTGTGACTACTTCTCGGCCTTAATTCTCAAAACTTTATCTAGGCTTAAGCCGACTAGGCCCTTGCGATAAATTCAATTTTACGTGCATAAAACTATATCTTGATCTCATAGTCCCTTCTCTCGAGACTCGACTCGGCTAGACTTTTTGTGAATTTAACTTGACATTTTCAAGACTTTCGTAGCCTTGAGTTACATTGTCCTCTCAGACGTAGGTTTAGTTAAACTTTATAGGTTTAACTTAATATCTTCGAAACTTTCGTGGTTTCAAATCTTGAAAACCCTTTCTACGTGCAGGTTTAGTTAAGCCCTTCTCGTAGACTTAATCAAGGCTTTTCTCAAAGCCATATCTCATATTCTACATTTAGTTAGTTGAACCCTTGCTTTGTAGGTTTAACTTAGTATATGGGAGTTGTCTCATAGCTCCAATTCTCGCAACCCTCTTAGGTTTAGGTGGGTTAAACCATATATGCGGGTTTAACTTAGTTTTTCGAAGCTATCTCTTAGCTTCTTTTCTCATAACCCCTCTCTGCGGGTTAAGGTGGGTTAAACCTTCTCTGCAGGTTTAACTCAAAATTTTGTAGTTATCCCTTAGCTTCCTTTCTCGTAACCCTTCTCTAGGTTTAGGTGGGTTAAACCTTATCCGCAGGTTTAACTCGATTTTCGAAGCTTTCGAGCTTTAAATCTCGAAACCCTCTCTGGTTAAGGTTAGTTAAATCCTTTCTGCAGGTTTAACTTAGTTTTTCGAAGCTTTCGAGCTTCAAATCTCGAAACCCTCTCTGGGTGTAGGTTTAGTTAAACTCTGTAGGTTTAACTTGGTATTTCAAGCTATCTCTTAGCTTTGAATCTCGTAACCCTCTCTGGGTGTAGGTTTAGTTAAACTCTATAGGTTTAACTTGGTATTTCGAAGCTATCTCTTAGCTTTGAATCTCGTAACCCTCTCTGGGTGTAGGTTTAGTTAAACTCTTTAGGTTTAACTTAGTTTCTTGAAGCTTTCTTATCTTCAGATCTGTAAATCCTCTATGAATGCTAGATGGGTCAAACCTTTTCTACAGTTTAACTTAATATTCTCGAAACTTTCTTAGCCTCATTCTTTTAGAAACCTTTCTTCTAGGTTTGAATTAGACAAACCCCTTTCTGCAGTTTAGTCGAGCTTTTATCAAGGCTACATCTCGGATGGTTCTCTCAATCCTTTTCGAGTTTAGTAGAACCCTACTTATAGGTTCAATCTCGTATTTTTGTAGTTGTCACTTAATAATCTAAACCTTTTTGTAGGTTTAACCGAGTCTCTTCAAGCTATCTCTTAGCTTTAATTTCAGCATTTCCCTTACTGGCTTAGATTAGTTAAACTCTTGTAAGTTTAACTTGATATTTTCAAGGCTTTCTTAGCCTCAAGTCACATAACCCTCTCTGGAGGTAGGTCTAGCTAACCTTTATAAGTTTAATTTAGTTTTCTCTAAGCTATCTCTTTAGCTTTGAATCTTGCAACCCTCTCTGGGTTAAGGTTAGTTAAACCCTCGCCGTAGGTTTAACTTAGTTTTCTCGAAGCTATCTCTTAGCTTTGAATCTTGCAACCCTCTGCTGGTTAAAGTTAGTTAAACCCTCGTTGTAGGTTTAACTTAGTTTTCTCGAAGCTATCTCTTAGCTTCTTTTCTTGTAGGTGGGTTAAACCTTATCTGCGCAGGTTTAACTTAGTGTTTTGAAGCTATCTCTTAGCTTCTTTTCTCGTAACCCCTCTCTGGGTTTAGGTGGGTTAAACCTTATCTGCAGGTTTAACTTAGTGTTTTGAAGCTATCTTTTAGCTTCTTTTCTCGTAACCCCTTTGCTGGGTTTAGGTGGGTTAAACCTTATCTCTGCATGTTTAACTTAGTGTTTTGAAGCTATCTCTTAGCTTCTTTTCTCGTAACTCCTCTCTGGGTTTATGTGGGTTAAACCTTATCTGCGGGTTTAATTTATTATATTAGAAGTTATCTCTTATCCTCTCCTCTCTCGAACTTCACCTAGGCTTAAGTTGGTTAAACCTTGCCATAGATTCGCTTTTACACGCAGCAAACTATTCCTTAGTTTACGATATCGTAATCCCTTCTTTGGGACTAACCTAGTTAGACGCTTATAAATCCAACTTGATATCCTCAAGACTTTCATAGCCTTAAGTCTAATAGTCCTCTCTGGACGCGGGTTTTGCTAAAATTTATAAGTTTAACTTAGTAACTTCGAAACTTCGGCGTTTCAAATCTCGAAACCCTTCCTAGGTGCAAGTTTAGTCAAACCCTTCTCGTAGGCTTGAGTCAAGGCTTATCTTAAAGCCTCATCTTGCGTTTGTCATTTGCTTGAGTCAAACCCTTGCTATAAGGTCAAGGTCTTTCAAGCTACCTTTCACTTTAATTCTTGCAACCTTCTTTGGGTCTAGATAGGTTAAACCCCTCTGTAGGATTAACTTCGGTTTTTAAAAGTTATTTCTTAACTTCTTTTCTCATAACCCTTCTTTGGGTTTAGGTGGGTTAAACCCTCTCTCGGGTTTAACTTAGGTTTTCGAAAGTTATTTCTTAACTTCTTTTCTCATCACCTTTCTTTGGGTTTAGGCGGGTTAAACCTCTCTCGTGGGTTTAACTTAGGTTTTCAAGCTATTTCTTAGCTTCTTTTCTCGTAACCCTCCTCTGGGTTTAGGTGGGTTAAACCTCTCTCTGTAGGTTTAACTTTAGTGTATCGAAGCTATCTCTTAGCTTCTTTTTCGTAACCCTTCGGGTTTAGGTGGGTTAAACCCTCTCTGTAGGTTTAACTTTAGTGTTTCAAGCTATCTCTTAGCTTCTTTTCGTAACCCTTCTCTCGGGTCTAGGTGGGTTAAACCTCTCTCTGTAGGTTTAACTTTAGTGTTTCAAGCTATCTCTTAGCTTCTTTTTCGTAACCCTTCTCTGGGTTTAGGTGTGTTAAACCCTATCTGCCGGGTTTAACTTCGTTTTCTCGAAGCTATCTCTTAGCTTTGAATCTCATAACCCTCACTTTGGGGGTAGGTTTAGTTAAACTCTGTAGGTTTAACTTAGTTTTCTCTAAGCTATCTCTTTAGCTTTGAATCTTGCAACCACTTTACGGGTTCGGGTTAGTTAAACCCTCTCTGCGAGGTTTAACTTAGTTTTTAAGCTATCTCTTAGCTTCTTTTCTCGAACCCTCTCTAGGTTCGGGTTAGTTAAACCCTCGTTGTAGGTTTAACTTAATTTCTTAAGCTATCTCTTAGGTGAGTATTCTCTCGAGCTTTTCTCAGCTCTTAATTTCTCTGTTAAACATCTTGGTGTTTAGGTTTCTCAAGTTATCTTTTAGCTTTGTAAATCATATCTTAGTTAAACATCTCGGGTTTAACCTCATTTTCTCTCGAGCTTTATCCGGATCTGCGAACCCTTGATGGGCATCTAGTTGGATTCTTGATAAGTTTATCTTATCAAGATTAGTTCTAGGTTTTTTCGCGCCTAAGTCTGCTATTCAAGCCATCTATGACCTTCTTCAAATTCTAGTCGAAGCTTAATAAAGTTTTTCATAACTTCGTGCAATATCACTCGGAAAGAATCTCTCTAGACCGACTTGTTAAAATTTCGGACCCGTAAAGGGCGTCACAATCTCAAACCCGTAAAGGGCGTCACAATCTCAAACCCGTAAAGGGCGTCATAATCTCAAACCCGTAAAGGGCGTCACAATCTCAAACCCGTAAAGGGCGTCACAATCTCAAACCCGTAAAGGGCGTCACAATCTCAAACCCGTAAAGGGCGTCACAATCTCAAACCCGTAAAGGGCGTCACAATCTCAAACCCATAAAGGGCGTCACAAGTTAAGGTATGCAAGTTTAACTTAGTTTCTTTAGCTTCATTAATCTCAAATTTCGCTTAAACACATCAGAGTTTAACACAAGGTTTTCAATTCTCCAACTTTCTCTTAGCTTTGCTAATCTCAAATCTCGATTAAACATATCAAATTTAACTTAGGTTTCTCAATTCTGACTATCTCGTTAGCTTTGCTAATCTCAAATCTCATTTTTTCCACTTCTAAGTACTCATTTGCAATACTAAGAAATAAGAAAATACTTCTCTCATTCAACACAATAATGTCTCATTGACCATAATCGATCAATGTAAGTCAAAATCAACTTAGCCGGTCTCTTTATAAAACCTCCCTATGGCAAAACTCATAGGCGGGAGAAACAAGAGTGTCGGCCACGGCCAAATCACATCAAATAAAGAAATGCAAATAAACGCAATATCAATCAAATGAAGTCCACCTACCTGTAGTGAGGTGGGGTTCGAACTGAACCTCTTCGGAAGGCACACACTCCAAGGTCGAGCAATTTGATTTCCCTCCATATCCTGGAGTTCATATGCTCCTCCTCCGGGAACCCTAACAATCTTGTAGGGCCTCTCCCATTTCGGGTCCAACTTACCCGATCTTTCGAAGCGTATCAATCACTCCCCCTACTCTAGGTAGTAAGGTCCAGCTAGTAACATCCCGACTAGCTAGAGTAGAGAGAATTTTCGGTGATCTCCAAGGTATTTGCACTGAGGCTCGAACCAAAGCTCCGGCGAGGTGGGTATCGTTATTTGATACCGAGAATTTTGGGGATGTCAAATCTCCCTTACGTGGGGGATAAACATCCTTATGTATGGTTTAGTGAATGATCACTTGTACATTTGACCTCCGATCATCCACGACCTGGGATCTCCATCTTTGCATTTTCCTCTTGTGCGAGGAGCGAGGCTGAGGTCTGCAATACATTAAAAATTACAGTTCTCAATCGTTAGTTGCTCAGATAACCCCTGTGATGGGATTGTGGCTTCATTTCTCTGATCATCACGAGTAATTTTCCGCTTTGCCTCCGGTGTTGCTGAACTTCGCGAGAATCTTCCGCTTTGCCTCGGTGTTCTTGAACTCGCCCGGCTTGGGCCGGGCTTTCTACTCTGGAATTTTCTTCCCGAGGTATTTATCGACCTCAAAAGAACTGAATCTGCCCGATAATCCGCTACTCATTTGGAGTTAGGCTATCATCTTTTCATCCTTTGTTACATATCCATCTGTGTCTGTTGCGTCACCGGTGAGATCGAAAACATGACCACACGTCGTGCTCCCAACTTGGCTGCCATCTCTACTCCTTGGATCAAGGCTTCATATTCAGCCTCATCTCTACGGCCCACTCTGGCCGTCCCACTGAAAGATCAGCTCTCCGAACAATGACCATTATAGTAAAAGTTGTTTTATCGATCTACGAATTAGTACGTATTTCCGGGTTTGTAGTTGATCTCCAACCACCTCCTTTGTGTGTTTAGCACTTTAGAGTTTCTGCATGTTTCTCCTCCCTCCGGGAAGGTGTTTCTCTTTCCATCATTATTCATTGGGCATAAGAATCCCATCTTCCTACCTCACGATGGACCTCACTCCGCATGACAAAACCATCTTACGGTTAAGGGGGAACTTTTCTCTTTTCGAGGTCTAACTCGCTCAGGGAATACCTCCCTCTGAGGGAGGCTGTACCTACCTCGTTGATGGGTATAATTTACATATACGCAACACTTGTTAATACTAGGTCAAAATATCATAATCATTTTAACGAACATCATATCCGATATTCCTCATATCCAAAAACTAAGGCTTCGTTAAAATCATATGAAATTAACAAGTCGTACCTTGCTCATGTCAATATTCTTACCACGATTCATGGTAAAATTACATATTTGTGGTAAAAGAGCTAAATTTAGAGATTTTACCAATTTATCGTCTAGATGGGGGTTGAATTGTGCTCAACTATACCCTTGACACCTCTAGGTCTCTGCATGCCCACCTTACTCTAGGGAGGACGTCGTTGTCTCGTAGGTGGGATTATGTTAGTTTCACCCATGGCTTTCTCCACGGCCTTGCTTGCTTGTAATTGGTTTTCCTTCTAAAATTCGTGAGGGAGGTGGTGGTAGATTGGTCCTCCTCCCTCTGGAGTAAGGCTGTAGCCCACCTAGTTTGGTGGGTACACTTTCCACAAGCTGTAATACTTGTCGAGAACTAAGTCCAATATATTACGATAAAATAATCATGCTCATTTAATATGACATCATATTAATATATCGAGAATACTTAGAGGCACTCAAGAGATAATGCTCTGTTAGAATCGGGTGAAGTACACAAAAGTTGTACCTTATTTATATCAACATCATCACCATTGACTCATTGTAAAATTTCATACTCAGGGTAAAGAGCTAAGTTCATATATCTTACCGAATTATCGTCTAGGTGGAGGGTTGTATTGCATTGAATAATGTCTTGGACACCTTTTGGTCTCCACTTATCCACCTCGCTCCGGCGAGGACATCGTCATCCTATCATCTCATCAAACTTGTCATTCGGGTGGGTGGTTACGTCCTACTCAACAATGGACTTGACACCTCTGGTATCCTCGAGTCCACCTCGCTCCGGCGAGGACATCATTATCATGTCTTTTTATTGAACTATTATTCAGGATGGGTTTTCATGTTGTACCTATGATAACAACTTTTGTACAATCTTGCATACAATGAAAATCAAAGTTAAAAACTAAAAAGTTTGGAGCCTTTCCTTCGACTCAATATTCCTCCTTAAATTGAGAGGGGTTTTAACTAAACCACATTCTTTTCAAGTGGGATCACTTCCCATCTGCACGTCCCTAATAGTTAGGGATCACTATCTCATGATTGATTCGGTCTTCCACAAAAATGGAGACTCCAAAGCGCATGCTTCTTGGTAGGGGTCGTGATCCACCCACCGCTTCCATGTTGGTCATTCGATGACCATGAAAATATCAATATTTAATAATTCTAAAAATAAAATTCAGGAACAACTCACATCTTTGCTCATTGTTCCCACAGTGCGCCAATTGATGCGTAAAAGCGACTGAGCCCGTTTTCCCACTCCGGGTTCACGTGGGTAGAGTCTTTACGCACTAAAAATCCTTAGCTTCCCTCGAACAAACGTACTGCAAAACACGCCGGAGGGTTCTCCGGCGTAGGCACTCCGACGCTCAAGTCGGATCACGAGAAAACACTCACGAAAGTACGTATAGAGTAGCTAAGTAAGAGTGATAGTGATTCAATACCGTTACCTCCCTCACGGGTGTGTTACTTATACGTAAGTTAAGAGTCATGACCGTCATCACGGTTCCGAGGCATTATCCCTTGCGTTACGCCATGATGTCGTGCGTGGATATCTTTTCTCTCAAGAAATCTGTATTTTGCCTACGAATTCCCCCTGGATGGAGATTGGACCCAGTCGATGAGGAATATAGGGAATATTCCTTAACTTGGGCCTCATTATCTCAACTACTCGTCACTTCTCATACTTCTCGGTCTTATCGGATAAGTAACCGCTGTGGGCTTGGTCGAATACCCGCATATTCTTCAAATCTACTTTGGACCTCGCGGCCCTGCCCGGCTAGGTTTGGGCCTCGCGGCCACTGCGGCCGGGTTTGGGCCTCGTGGCTGCATTCGATTTTAGGCCTCGTGGCTTATCTCGTAGCTAGGGTTGGGCCTCGTGGCCCCTCTCCATACGAGGCACAGGCCTCGTGGCCCACTGTAGGTGGGTTTAGGACTTCGTAGCCTTAATGCGGTCGATCTGGGCTCGGGCCCATCTAGGGTTTTTCCCCCTCTATCAAGGGTATTCGGTTACACCATCGGGCCCTATTGGGCTGGGCATACTTGGGCCCTACGTGCGGTTGGGCTCGACATTTTATCCGCGTCGAAATATAAACACTATCAAAGCTATAAAACCTTTCTTTTTGCTCGGTATATCGACCAAATTTATGCTACGTGAACCTTGTAACACAAAACAAATTCAAAATCACTTTTTATTAATAAATTCTTAAAAAATTAGGAAAAAACTACTTACCTCTCTTTTCTTTTACTCTCTCTTCAACATACTTCCTTTTACATTTCGATGTCACTATTTTCTGTTTCTCCTTCATCATCATACAATTTCTTTCGCCTACCACGTACCTCTCTTTTCGGTTTCGGTTTCTCCTTCATCTCCCTCGAGAATAAATCTTAAAAAAAAAAGATAAATAAGCAACCCAATACAAGATAGAAATAGAAATTTCTTTCGCCTACCACGTACCTATTTTCGATTCTTCAATAAAATGGCTCTGAACTGCTTCTCCTTTTTAATTTGGTTATTGAAATGTGAAATGAAATTGTAGCGACATTTTTACCAATTTTTTGAGTTTAAAAATCATTTCCAAATTTACTTGATTTGGTGGCCCACAATCCATCTTGTAACTTCTCAGATTCTCGGTGCATTCATTAAATGCACTCAATTTTCTTTGCAATATGGGACGCTTGGGCTAGGGTTATTCTCGTCAAATTGGCCCCTTTTTGTGTACCAATTTGTAAGAATTTCTTGTAGCACAACCTATATGTAATAACTCTTAATTTTTATCAACTACTATATGTTATGAGCCATATTTTATACCCTCAATAACTTTATTCATTTTCTTCCCACTCGATGTGGGATAAAACTAGTGTGCTCATTAATCAAAATTCATGTAGAAATTTTATTTTGTATACTAAATTGCATTACTTTACAAATCCTAATAAAAATAAATAATAATAATAATAATATTGTTATAATTATAGAAATTTTATTTTGTATTATAAATTGCATTACATTAGTTGATTTTTATTATTTTGAGTCGTCTATTATTCTATTGTGTTTATTTCAGTATGATTATGATAAATTTTAATTTTAATTTTTTTATAAGTACATATTTTTTAATGTAATATAGGAAAATAACGTATTAAAAAATAGAATTTATGAGTTTTAATTGTTTAAGAGTTTGGATTTTAATTGTTTAAGAGTACATATTTATACACATGATAATATATAGTTGATAATTTAATTGTATATGTAATAATAATAACAATTATAAATTGAATGAACAATGATGAAGGCGTTGGGTCGGGGTTCAAGGCGCCGATCTCGTGTTTAATAGATGGACAATGAATTAATTATTTGTGTTTAAAACTATGAATTTTTCTGAATGTTAAGTATGGATTTATGAATTTTAAATGTTTAAGAGTATGTGATAATAATAACAATTAAAAATATGATAATATATATGTATTATATATATGTGTGATAATAATAATAACAATTTAATGCGTAAAAATGTACCTTTATTTTTCCCTTTGGAAAATGTGACGGGTAGTTTTGAATGGCACGATTTAATCTGCTTTCTTCTTGAACAAAAGAACTGCAAAACACACCGGAGGGTTCTCCGGCGTAAGCACTCCGACGCTCAAGTCGGATACCGAGAAAACCAAGAAAAGCGTATTATAGTTAATACGTAAGTTTTAATGTGTAGAGATTGTGTTGATATCGTTACCTCTCTCCATAGTGTGTTATTTATACGTATGAATGCATACCGCGGTTATTATCGTTCATTAGCATGATTCACCACGTTCTCCTCGTGGCCTTATGCGTTGATATCTTTATTCTCAATAAAGCTGTATCTTGCCCTCTGATTTTCCACTCTCTGGACGGAGGTGGACCAAGTCAATGGAAGATACCTAGAATATTCCTTAACTTGAGCCTTAATTCTCCCAACCAACTGTTCTCATTCGTATTCTATTGGTCTTATCTTGTAAATATTTGATATGGGCTTGACTAATCCCGCATTCTGGACTTCCCACCTCGCTTGGGCCTCGCGGCCCACTGCGGCCAGGGCTTGGGCCTCGCGGCCCACCTCTGATCGGCTTAGGCTAGGTCCATTTCGGGTTTTCCTCCCTCTTTTAAGGGTAATCGGTTATACTCATTGGGCCCTATTGGGCCAAACATCTTTGGGCCCTACCTGTAGTTAGGCACGACATTTGTATCAATATTCTTGAGCCCAAAAGGCGAGAATTCCTCTTCCTTGAGCCTTGGGTCTTGCTACGGCGATAGCCCATCATGATAACTTGATTTTCTGACTTCGACCCAGGTGGGAGGGTTGGGCCTACCTCCGGGCCATGTCCTTCTGGGCTTGCTATAAAATGCCGCATCAACCACTCCCTCCAACTCTAGCGAGTGACATCCCGATTGGCTAGAGTGGAGAAGGGTTTATCCACCTGGCTCTAGGTTTGCCGGGACGATTTGTCTTCGTGCCTCAATAGCCGTCCTTTCCTTTTTTGAATTCTCGGGAATCTCGGCGTCCTCGTATCTCGATCCTATGAACTCGGTGTGTTTTTCTATATCCCCCAATTAATCATTCTTTCGTATATCTCATTCGTTCCTCATTTCTTGCATGTTTATGCATTAGGTTTATCATCTTCAATCCTTAGTTCCTCCGAAGTTGTAACTTTTGTTTTTCTCAAGGCCCCATTTAGGCGTCTAGTTAAACTTATCGTGTTTAACTTAGTTTTTTGAAGTTATCTCTTAACTTCGTTTTATCTCGAGACTCTTTCTAGGCATCCATTAGGCTTAATGAGTCTAGCTTAATTTTTCTGAAGTTATCTCTTAACATCGTTTTATCTCGGACCACTTTACGGGCATCCAGGCTTGTCGAGTCTAGCTTAGCTTTTTTGAAGTTATCTCTTAACATCGTTTTATCTCAAAGTCCCGTCTGGGCATCCATTAGGCTTATCAAGTCTAGCTTAGTTTTTCTGAAGTTATCTCTTAACTTCAATATTCTCAAAGCCCCATTTGGGCATCCATTAGGCTTATCGAGTCTAGCTTAATTTTCTCTGAAGTTATCTCATAACTTCGTTTTCTCAAAGCTCCATCTAGGCCTCCGGTTAAACTCATCGTGTTTAACTTAAATTTTCTGAAGTTATCTCTTAACTTCAATATTCTCAAAGCCCCATCTGGGCATCCATTAGGCTTATTGAGTCTAGCTTAGTTTTTCTCAAGTTATCTCTTAACTTCATTTTACTCAAAGCTCCATCTGGGCCTCCGAGTTAAACTCATCGTGTTTAACTTAAATTTTCTGAAGTTATCTCTTAACATCGTTTTATCTCAAAGCTCCATCTAGGCCTCCGATTAAACTCATCGTGTTTAATTTAAATTTTTCAAGTTATCTCTTAACTTCAATATTCTCAATGCCCCATCAGGCATCCAGCTAGGCTTATTTAGTCTAGCTTAGTTTTGAAGTTATCTCTTAACTTCATTTTTCTCAAAGCTCCATTTGGGTATCTAACTAGGCTTATCGAGTCTAGCTTAATTTTTCTGAAGTTATCTCTTAACTTCATTTTTCTCATCGAGAATTCTTAGACTTGATTTTATTTCTAAATATCAATCTATCCGATACTCATATTATCAAGAGGTAACACGACTTTTCGAAAAGTCTTTAATCATGTATTCAATAAATTCGTAAATAAAGGAAGAATCATCGTGAATCATAGAATAATGAAAAATCTGTTTTCATTACGTGGTAAACAATGAGAAAACAAAATCAAAAGTAAAAACAAGGAGAAACCCGCCTACTTGTAGAGAGGTAGGTTTTTCCTCAAATGTAGAATTTTTCCAAACGGCACACGTTTTATGGTCTTGCCGGTTGATTCCCTTCCATGTCACGGAGTTCATATTTTCCTCCTCCCAAAACTCTAGCTATCTTGTAAGGTCCTTCCCATTTCGGGTCCAAATTTTTTCCCACATTCTTCAAAGCTCCCGCTTTGCGAAGCACCAAATCTCCTAGCTCAAACCTTCTTTGATCACCTTCTTGTCATAGGCTATCTTTATCTTGCTCTTGTATTTTTCAGCTTTCAAACGTGCGATTTCTCGCTCTTCCTCCAAAGATATCTAAATTTTCTCGCATTAGTTGTTCATTCTAGGTGATGCGTAAAAGCTGACACAGGCCCGTTTCTCCCACAGGTTCACGTGGGTAAAGCCTTTACGCACTAAGATCCTTAGCTTCCCTCGAACAAACATACTGCAAAATACGCCGGAGGGTTCTCCGCGTAGGCACTCCGACGCTCTAGTCGGATCACTGGAAAACACTCAAGAAAGCACGTATAAAGTAGCTAACTAAGAGTGATAGTTAATTGATACCGTTACCTCCTGTGGGTGTGTCCTTTATACGTGAGTTAGGAGTAATAACCGTCATTACGGTTTTAAGGCATTATCACACACGTTACGCCATGATGTCGTGTGTGGATATCTTTTCTCTCAAGAAATCGATTGTGCCTACGAATTCCCCCACAGACGGAGGTCGGACCCGATCCGATGAAGGAATATAGGAGACACTCCTTAACTTAGGCCTCAATTATCTCAACTACTCGTTCCTTCTAACGTTTCTTGATCTTATCGGATAGATAACCACTATGGGCTCGGTCAAACACTCACGTGTTCTTCAAATCTCGCTTTGGGCCTCTCGGCCCGCTGCAGATAGGTTTGGGCCTCACGGCCCGCCTACGGTCGGATTTGGGGCCTCGTGACCCGTGGCCGGGCTTAGGCCTCGTGGCCTATCTGTAGTTGGGTTTGGGCCTCGTGGCCCCTCTCCATACAGGCCTTGGTCTCGCGGCCCACTGTAGGTAGGTTTAGGGCTTCATAGCCTTGTTGCGATCGCCACAGGCTCGGGCCCATCTCGGGTTTTCTCCCTCTATCTAAGGTATTCGTTACATCATCGAGCCCTCTTTGGGCTGGGTGTATTTGGGCCCTACGTATAGTTGGGCCTGATATTTTATCCGCATCAACCACTCCCCCTACTCCGGTGAGCGACCTTGGAGCTCCACAGGAGTAAGGACGATTAGCGGCTCTCCTGCGGCTTTAGCTTTGGGACTTCCTCCTGCAGTCTTGCTCTCGGGGACATCCTCCCTACTGACTTTACCTTTGGGATATCCTCTCTCTGACTTGACTTTCCGGATACATCCCTCTCGCTAGTCCGTTTGGCGTTTAGCGACTCCTCGGCTCTGCTGTTGGGCAGTGTCGATCATGCATCCGCCCTTCGGTTTTAGTCAGCGATACACGCCTCACTTAACTCCCTCTTCATTTCAAATCGATTACTTCCGCTTCCTCTTCTTTTTCTTGTTTCTAAATTCTCGCTCTCGTTCTCATTCTCTCATAGGATTTCAGCAATGTCTCATTTCGGTTCCTCGAGGACCCGGCCTTTAGTCGCAACTCTTCACAGAGCTCACACCATTCCCCATTCCCGATCCTCACACGAATCCCTCCCCGTTTTCTCTGGCTCGCCCGAGGTAGACGGGGTTCATTTCTGGGACTCTTTTGCGGGTTCTTCAAAGATAAAAACCCTAGACGGCTATTTTACCGATAACCTAATTTCTTCAGCTACCATATATCTCTTCCTTGCTCGTGAGCGTCCGAATTTAACCTCGTCTCCCACTCTCGCCTTTTGGCACGCCTTGATTTGAGGCTGGACTAAGGCTTCCTCCTCCTAAATTTCTTTGCCAAATTTTAGACCTCTATGGTGTTCCACTTAATCAATTCACTCCCAACGCGATCCGGATGATGATTTCCTTTTACGTTCTTCTCAAGGGGAACGGAGGAAACCATCAATCAAGCTTTTTCTCCCAATACAATTGTAAAACTTCCGGTCCCTTCTACTATGCGAGTAGTAGAGTGAAAGGGAAATGTGTGTTCCTTGGGAAGGTCCCAAATATCAACAAGGAATGGAGTGACTACTACATTTTCGTCTCCTCTGATCATCCTTGGCCCTTCGTGCATCGAAATGGATTTACAAAAACCCTTCTCCTCCAGCCCCCTCTAACCGGATTTCTTCTTCTACCAACGTAGGGTAATTCAAATCTTTGAATGCCCATGTAAATGCTCATGGTTATTTCAACCTACAGAGCTTTGTTCTAATTCAGCGTTCTCTCCCATTTTAAATTTAGCTCAGCGAGGGTTCCCCTCGAACCGAATTATGGTAATTGCTTTTTGTTGTTTTACGCACTTATGCATATACTCATATCGATCTTTGACTCATGCCGCTTTTCACTCTCGGAAATGTTGTGGTTGTCCAAGGTCCTAGAGGATCCCACTGATTCCTCTAATTCAGCGCCCCCTCCTCGCCTCGCAAACCGATGCTCAAGAAGTTCCTCCCTCATGTCGCCGCAGATCCACGAAGGATCCGGAAGTTGATGCCCCTCCCTTGAAGAGGTCTAAAGCCCACAAGGGCAAAGCTTGACGATCGGGGCTCACTCCCTTCCAAAGATACCTTCCGTTGTAAGTATCCCACGAGCCTTGATCGGGGTCTCTCTTCTACCCGATTGACGTCGATTTTTATTCCTCGGGTACCTCTGCCGATTAAGTTTTTGGTGATTTGATTTCTGCTGAAGATTGTGAGAGGCTCGTCACCCTCCTGTTTGATCAACAACAACACTAGGCTGCAAGCCATTTTGCCTGAGTAATTCTTATCTTATCATGTCCAATGGCATGTGCTTTCTGGAATGAATGCTAACACAAGTCATATATTTGCTTCTCAATTAGGCATCCTATTATCCGACATGGAGCCCTTCCAACCTTCTCCCTTCGCCACGGCTCAAGGAGTTGGGGGACTCCCTCCTCGCGGAGAAGAAGAAGACCACTCTTGCCTCTCTTCGCATCAAGAAGATTGAGGCCGAGCCGACAAAGGCCGAGGCGGCGCGGGAGGCTTCCGAGAAGGAGACCGGCGACCTAGCCATCCACTATGCTTTCCGGGAATCTCGGGTGCACGAGAAGGCCCTCATGAGGAGCAAAATCCTTTCGCGATCACCTCTTTACTTCGAATCAGTCAACGGCACTCTCTCGTGGGTCAATCTTAAGGATACTTATCTGCAGCATCCTAGCTTCTGGGGGACATGGGTCCCTATATCCGTACTTCTACGAGTACGGCTTTAATCTTTGCGGTGCGGCGTGGTGACCCCTCCTTTCTTGGTGACTTTGATAAAACCGGTCCTCTCCAAGCTATGCCCACTCCACCATGTTTCAAAGGGGATGTCACTCGCCTTATTGAGGAAGAGTGGTGGCTTCCGGTTATGAGTCGGGCGGTCTCTCATTTTACGAGGGCTGAAGTGATGTTTGTCGCCACTGCCTCTATGAAGCGACCTCTATGCCCCTCGCTGTTTGGGCCAGACCCCTTACTCGAGAAGAGGCTTGCTTAAAGCAGCTAAGGAGATGGAAGCAAACCGGGAGGAAGCTCTGCCGAGGCGAAGGACCCAGAACTCCCCCATTAACCTTCTTTTAAAAATACTCTTTGTTGATGTAACAAACAATTTATCTTTTGTTGTTTTATGTCTTTGGTTTAGCACCCGAATTCTGTTCTCCCCTTATTTGGGAGTTTATGTTTTGTTTTTGCAATACTCATATGGCCCCCTTGCCGGGGTCTTTTGGTCGTGAATAGATGTCTCTCCTCCCTTGCCGGGAGTTTATTTTCATGTTTGTTGCTCATCCTCCCTTGCCGGGAGCTCGTTCTTGCACTGTATGCTCGTGTCCTCCCTCGCTTGGGAGTTGCATGCTTTTTATCTATACTTCTCGCATTCGATTTTCGCTGCATGTTTACAAAGCTGTCTAGCCTCTAAGCTATTAGCTTATATGTGGAACATAACATTGGTTGATAGAATGCATGTGTCCTTTTTCTCATAGGTTGATTTTTCATCTCGCTTGAAATCCCTTTTTCCTTTCTAGGGTTTTATGCTTTAGGTTTTTCCGGGTTTCCCTTGACTTCATAGTCTAAGAGTTTCCCGAATAGTTTTTCTCATGCTTTCGTAAGTTAGAACCTAGCTTGGTAGGTTTAACTTAGTATTTCAAAAGGCTTTCTTAGCTTCTTTCTGTTGAAGCCTCCTTCTAGGTTTAGCGTGCCAAACCCTTTTTCATTTGGTTCAGCTGAATTCCCTCGAGCTATCTCTTAGTTTTACTTCATATGTTGCCTTCCGGGTCTAGATTAGTTAGACTCTTGCATGCCTAACTTACATACTCCTTCTTGGATATATGTCGAGTCAAACCTTGCATGTTTATCATCAATACTTTCGAAACTTTTCGCCTTCAATTCTTGTCACCCTTCTTAAGTGCTTATCTAGCTAAGCCATTTTTGTAGGCTTGAAGCTATATCCTAGATTTCTCACTTAGCCAATTGGGCTCTTACTATAGAGTCGAGTTGGCTTTAGGAAACTTTCTATTAGTTTACGTCTTCTTAAACATCCTTGGGTTCGGGCGGGCTGAATCCCCTCTGCATGTTCAACTTAGGTGGCATGAAGCCGGTCGTCGATTTTCACTCTTTGCCACTCCTTCCGAGGAGTAAGTAAGCTATATGCACTCCATGGGCTCGGCTTTCCTTAATCCTTCGTGGATTTCAAGTTAGTCAAGCCCTTTCTAGGGGCTTAGCTTTTCTCTTCTTAAAGCCTTTCCTTAGGTTTAGCTTGATGTTTCAAGATATTTCCTAGCTTCTTTCCTCGTAATCCCTTTCTACGTTTAGATGGGTTAAGCACGATCTGCAGGTTTGAGTTCTTGAAGCTATCTCTTAGCTTCTTTTCCCAAATTTCACCTAGGCTTGGGTTGGTTAAACCCATGCCGTAGATTGATTTTACACGTAGCCAAGCACGCCTTAGTTTTTGTCTCTTAATCCCTTCCTTGGGACTAACCTAGTTGGACACTTATAAGTCCAACTTGATAGCTTAAGACTTTCATAGTCTTACGTCTAATAGTCCTCTCTGGCCACGGATTTGGCTAAACTTTATAAGTTTATCTTCTTGACTTCGCAACCCGGCCGTTTCAAATCCGAAACCCCTCTTAGGCGCGGATTTAGTTGAGCCCTTCTCGTAGGCACGATCAAAGATTTTCTGAAAGCCTATCTCATGTTTTACACTTAGTCGAGTTAAATCCTTACGGTAGGTTTAACCGAGGTTCTTCAAAGCCATCTTTCGGCTTTAACTCTTACACCCTTCCTTGGGTCAAGATAGGTTAACCCCCTCTGCGGGTTTAAATTCGGTTTTTAGAAGTTATTTCTTAACTTCTTTCACAACCTTTTTCCGGATTTAGGTAAGTTAAACCCTCTTTGTGAGTTTAATTTTAGTGTTTTGAAGCCATCTCTTAGCTTCGTTTCTCGTAACCCCTCTCTGGGTTTAGGTGGGTTAAACCCTCTCTGTAGATTTAACTTTAGTGTTCTCAAGCTATCTCTTAGCTTCATTTCTCGTAACCCCTCTCTGGGTTTAGGTGGGTTAAACCCTCTCTGTAGGTTTAACTTTAGTGTTTTGAAGCTATCTCTTAGGTTCGTTTCTCATAACCCTCTCTGGATTTAGGTGGGTTAAACCCTCTCTGTAGGTTTAACTTTAGTGTTTTGAAGCTACCTCTTAGCTTCGTTTCTCGTAACCCCTTTACGGGTTTAGGTGGGTTAAACCCTCTCTGTAGGTTTAACTTTTGAAGCTATCTCTTAGCTTCATTTCTCGTAACCCCTCTCACGGGTTTAGGTGGGTTAAACCCTCTCTGTAGGTTTAACTTTAGTGTTTTGAAGCTATCTCTTAGCTTCGTTTCTCGTAACCCTCCTGGGTTTAGGTGGGTTAAACCCTCTCTGTAGATTTAACTTTAGTTTTGAAGCTATCTCTTAGCTTCGTTTCTCGTAACCCCTCTCGGGTTTAGGTGGGTTAAACCCTCTCTGTAGGTTTAACTTTTGAAGCTATCTCTTAGCTTCGTTTCTCGTAGCCCCTCTGCGGGTTTAGGTGGGTTAAACCCTCTCTGTAGGTTTAACTTTAGTATTTTGAAGCTATCTTTTAGCTTCGTTTCTCGTAACCCCTCTCGGGTTTAGATGGGTTAAACCCTCTCTGTAGGTTTAATTTTAGTGTTTTGAAGCTATCTCTTGGCTTCATTTCTCGTAACCCTCTCTCGGTTTAGGTGGGTTAAACCCTCTCTGTAGGTTTAACTTTAGTGTTTTGAAGCTATCTCTTAGCTTCATTTCTCGTAACTCCTCTCTGGGTTTAGGTGAGTTAAACCCTCTCTGTAGGTTTAACTTTAGTGTTTTGAAGCTATCTCTTAGCTTCGTTTTGTTTGATGCTGAATTCATTTCGTGAATGCTCATCGTATTTCTCATTGAATGCTTCTCGTGCATCTTATTAGTTCGTTTAACTTTTCGCAAGTTATTAATTCTCATGTAATCAATCGTGTGTTGTGATGCAATTGTATCGAATAGCAAGTAATCATATTGTTTCAATCGTACTCAACGAAAGAATGAACTCATAAACTCATAGATAATGAAAAATCGCTTTCATTAATTGATAAACAAATTTGCCCCATTGACCATAATCGATCAACACAAGTTAAGGATTAACTTGGCCGGCCTCTTTAAAAAACCTCCTGCGGTAAAACCCGGTGGAAAACCCGCAGGGAGGGGAAAAAAGTACCGGTGGAGTGAAATTACAATTTATTCGGAATTCAAATAACATGAATAAAACAACCATTGCGTAAAAAGAACCACCTACTTGCGGCGAGGCGGGCACTTTCTTGGTGTAAAACCTCTTCAATCGGCGGACATTCCGAGTGCAGCCGGTTGATTTCCTTCCATGTCTTGTAGCTCATAAGCTCCTCCTCGGAGGACCTTGGTCACCTTATGCGGCCCCTCCCACTTGGGATCGAGCTTTCCAATGTTTTTCAACGCATCGGCTTGCCTCAAGACTAGATCTCCTTCTTCAAATCTCCGGCTTATGACTTTCTGGTCATAGGCAGCCTTTATGCGGCTTTTATACTTCTCATTTTTTAGGTAGGCGATCTCGCGCTCCTCCTCTAACATGTCTAGGTTCTCCCTCATCGGTTCTTCATTTCTTCCCTCCTGGAAGTGGGCTAAGCGATGTGTCTCCATCCCCACTTCAGAGGTATAATTGCGGCTGCCCCATACACTAAGTGGAAGGGGACTCCTCTGTTGTCTCCACGGGGTGGTCCGATAAGCCCACAAAGCTGACTCCGGCTCATCGACCCACCTCCCTCCGGCTTTGTCGAGCCGAGCACGTATTCCGTTCACAATAGTTACTGTTGGTGACCTCCACGGCCGTTGGCACGGGGGTGTGCCAGCTGATGTGAATTTTTGGACAATCTTTAGGTTATCGCACCATTCCCGTACCATGTTTCCCATAAAGCTGGGTCCCATTATACGATACCGAGATTCTAGGTATGCCAAAACCTGCGGACAAATATATCTCCATAAAAATTTGATTATGTTACCTTCTTCTATCCTCGCTAGAGGTACAGCTTCGACCCACTTGCTAAAGTAGTCCACCGCCACCAATAGGAACTTTCGCCGCCCACCGCAATCGGGAATGGGCCCACCAAGTCCATCCCCACTTCGCGAAGGGACATGGAGAGTGCATGGTCCCCATCTCCTCTACAGGAGGTAGATGTGGCAGCCATGCTTTTGACATTTCTCACACTTCTTCACCCAGTCCTTGGCGTCTTGGGTCATGGTAGGCCAAAAGTATCCGGCCCTCAAGGCTTTCCGGACTATTGCCCGAGCCCTTGCATGGTCGGCACAACAACCTTCATGTATATCTTTGATTACGTACCTCCCTTCTTGAGGGGATAAACACCTCAAGTAAGGCTGCGTGAAGGAATGCCGGTACATCTTGTCTCCGATCATCGTGTATCGAATTCTCCAGTCTGAGCTTTCCTTTATGGCGGCTCTCCGGGTTACTGCAACACTCGATATATGGATGTTCTCCAATCATCTTCAGCTCTAATGACCCCTCGAGGAGCCGTTGCTTGGCCTGCCGATTACTGGGGTGATCTTCCCCCACTCCTGCGGTGTTGCGGAACTCGCCACTTTGAAAGGCTATCCGCTTTGGAGTTTTCCGCTCGAGGTATTTGTCTAACCTCAAAGGAGGCCCAGAACCTTCCTGCGGCTCGGCCACTCGGCGAAGGTAGGCTACCATCTTCTCATCTTTGGCCTCGTACTCCACCCGTAACTCTTTGGGTTACAAGTTGGGAATACGAAAATACGACCACCCGACTGCTCCTAGCTCGGCGGCCAACTTTATTCCTCGAATCGGGGCCTCGTACTCGGCTCCATTGTTAGAGGTAATAAACCCGAACCTCACTTGCCACTGTGTTTTCTGGCCCTACGGATCAATAATCACGATCCCGGCTCCTGACCTCTGCATAGACACGAGCCGTCAACGTATACCTTCCATTCTCCTTCCTCCGGCGCACGTGTACCCTCCTGGATGAAGTCGAGAGAGGGCTTGTGCTTTAATGGTCCTCCGTGGCTCAAAATCCACGTCATATTCTCCCGATTCGGCGGCCCACTTGACCATCCTCCCTGAGAGATCAGCTCTCCCTATCACTGTTTGAGAAGGTAGTTAGTCCGAACAATGACCTTATTCGACAAAAATAAGGTCGTAACCTCCGTGCCGTGACCATTATAGTCGTGGCGGCTTTTTCTATCTCCGAATATCTCACTTGACTCCTTGGATGAGCTTGCTGATGTAGTAAACGAGGCTTTTGGGTCGACCACTTCCTCCCTCGCTGTACGGAGCTAAGTGAGACCCCACCTCTGAGAGAGGTAAATGTAGAGTGTCTCCCACGGAATTGGCTTCGTCAACGTAGGTAATTGGGCCGAGTCTTTGTTTAAGCTCCTCGAGCGCCTTGGCATTACTCGTCCCACTCAAACTTGGATCCTTTCCGCAAAATTTTGAAGAAGGGATGGCTCCTCTCTGCACTGGCTATGAATGCGCTCAACGCTAAAATTTTTCCATTCGGTCTCTGCAGCTCCTTGATATTGGTGGGAGGCTGCATATCAAGCACAACTTTCACCTTAGCGGGGTTAACCTCGATTCCCATTTGGGTCACCATATATCAGGAATTTCTGGATCTCACTCCAAAAGAACACTTGGCTGGATTCAGCTTCATGTCATTCCTCCCGAGCACCGAGAAAGCTTCCTCTAGGTCCGCCACGTGTTTTTCGGCTTTCACGCTTTTCACAAGCATATCATCAACGTAGACTTCCATGTTCCTCCTAGCTGGTCTCGGAACATTTTATCAACCATTCTCCGATAGGTTGCTCCTGCATTCTTCAATCGAAAGGGCATTCTAATATGGCGAGAAAGTTCCACTAGCAATAATGAAACTTTCCTTTGGAATATTTGGAGGAAAATTTGTATTTGATGGTAGCCTTGATAGGCATCCATCGTGCTTAGCAGCTCAAACCCGGATGTAGAGTCGACCATCTGGTCGATCCTAGGCAAGGGATAATGATCTTTAGGGCAAGCCTTATTCGGATCTCAAAAATCTATGCACATTCTCCATTTCCCCCTGGTTTTGCCACCAACACTGCATTGGATAGCCGGGTGGGAAGCTGGATTCGCTTGACATGTCCTGCCTCCGGTAGTTTCTCTGCTTCAACCTTTGTAATGGCATCTTTTACGGTCCAAAGACCCTTAGTTTACCTTCATGGTTTAGCTTTAGGGTCCACGTTCGGGTGATGCATCGCCACCTCCTCGGGAATACTGTCATGTCGGAGGAAGAAAAAGCAAAAACGTCTGCATTTCTTCGTAAAGGCATTGCAGGTCTTTCTCTAACTCTGGCTCCAGGTGGGCTCCGATCCTAGTTGTGTATCCTCTCTTCTCTGGATACAACTCAACCATCATCGGCTCTTCGTCGGCTTCCATTTTTGGAGGGTCGATTTCTCGGAAATCTTGCACCTCTTGGATTCTCGGCCTACCTCCTTGTCTCTTTTCAGGCTGCGATGCGGCTCTTTATCGGCCATCTTTCTTGCCTCCACGTAGCATTTTACGGATTGCGGTGATCACCACTACTTCACCCACCTCATCGTTCATCAAAACTTGAGTTTCATGTGATAAGTTGATATGACCACCTGAAATAAATTCAATCTTGGCCTACCAAAGATCATGTTGTAGGATGAGGGTACATCAACAATCAAAAATTTTATCATAACTACCCTCCTCCGTGGAGCTTCGCCAGCCCCACCGGGAGGGTTACTCGACCTGCAGGTGGATCGCTCCTCCCCGTGAATCCATACAACGTTGTATCCACTGGTTGCATTTCTATGTTTAAATTCATCTTCTTGAAGCATTCCAAGAATATGATGTCTCGTTGAGCTCCCGTGTCTACGAAGATCCTTGCTACCGTATATCCGGCCACATCTGCCGTGATGACTAGTGCATCACTGTGGTCCTCCTTCCTTAGGCCTCCATCCTCTGGACCAAAATGAATCCGAGGTGTATGGATGACCTCCTTCGATCCACGTCTCTGGACATCTCTCCTACCTCTCTCCCGAGGGTCCTCTTTCCGGCTTTTCTAGCGTGGAAGGAGTCTCCCTCTCTTTGGACCTCCGACTATCATCTGGATAAGTCCTCTCTTACAGGAGGGTCTCTCCTCCTGCCTCCCTTCAATCATCCTTCCTTTCTCCTCGGCTTTGTCATCGGCTTCCTTTCTTTTTGCCCCACGAGCTAACTCGATCTCTGTAAACAAATTATTTAAGATGTCCCGCTTGGATCATCCTCTCAATTTCATCACGTAAGTGAAAAGCAGTTGTTAGTGTCATGCCCATATTCATTATGGAAGCGACAAAACTTATCGACTTGGGCTTCGAGGCCCTGGATCGTGTCCATGGAAACTTCATTTCGGGGTGGTCGAGATGCTACCTCTAGTAGCTCTGTGGCTCGAGCTTGAGGGTGTATTTGTCAAACTGGAGCGAGGTCCAGTTTTGCGGCTTTCTCGGCTCCACCGTTGAGCTTTTCTTTGATGATTCTTTCTTCTTCTCGAGTCCACTAGGTTTGACCTCGGCTCTCTTCGCCTTCCTCACTTCCTCCGAGTGTGACGTACTTTTACTCGCTCTCCTTAGTAATTCATCGAACGTCTGGACCGGCTTCTTGGCCGGGGAGAAAAATAGGTCTCCATCTCGGAGATTGCTAGTAAAAGCATTAATTTTTACCTCTGGGGTGGCGGTTGGGACTTCCGGTGCCGTCGATTGAACCTCTTCATGAAGGCCCGTAGGCTTTCGTTTTCACCTTGCTTCATGTTGAACAATGTCGGTGTAACTCTAGGTTGCCTCCTTGCACTAGCGGTGATGCAAGAAGAGTTCTCCAAACTTCTCAAAGGAGTTGATGGAGTTGGGCTCCAATCGCTAAACCACTCTTTGGGCTACTTTGGATATAGTAGTAAGAAAGACCACTGCACTTCACACACTCCCCATATCGATGGAGAAGGGCCGAATTTTCAAATCTCACCAAATGGTCATAGGGGTCAGTCATACCATCATATTCATAATTAAGAGGTTTAAAATTGCTAGGCAACTCATCTTGTAAGATATTTTGATGGCGGCAGCTTTGTAGCAGGTCGAGGCATCTTGACCCGGTTTTACATCTAATGCTTCATGTTGTCCATTTGTTTTCTCAAAGACCTGATCTGGTCTTTCATGGCCTCAGATTGGGTGTCTCACAGCACCTCTTCTTGATCCTCGATCTTACTCCCCATTCTTGAGGGGTGTCTCCTTCCCCTGCGGCTTCCACTGCACCGGCCTCTCCCTCGGCCGAAACCGCGACCTCCTTTCTTGGACTCCTTCAGCTCCCAGGGTTTCCTCCTGGTTCCTGGACTCCACCTCTCTCCTTCGTTCTTCTTGATGCTCGTCTGCCTACTCCTCCAAGTTGGGATCGGGCGGGCGGGTTTCTGGTCTGGTTCTCCGGTCCTTCCTGCAGTGGGGCTCCTCCCCCTCCGCGATTGCTCGCTACAGCTCAAGCTATCATATCATCCACCTGCTCCCGAGTCGGGCGATGGGGGCACAGTTCCGCACTCTCGGAGGTATCCCCCTGGCTGGAGCATTGGCGGCCCCGGGATCCTCCGTTATAGGGATTCCTTAGGAATCGCGAGAGGAAGAAGGCAAGTGGGTTTACCCCTCCCTCTCTAGCAGCGGCTTCCACTCACGGATGGCGATGACACGGAGTCGAGATTTCATCTCGCACCACTATAACAAGTGGTGGTCCTTCGGTGTTAGGCACAGCAACAAGAGGCACGGAGTCGGACGCACCTTCGCCACTGCATTGGGTTCGCGGGTTGTCCTTCCTCGAGCTAGTACTAGTGCAATCGGTCTCATGGGTGTACGTTCACGGTCATGATGTCCTTCTTTCGGATAATCGAGAAAAGAAAAGAAGTTGAAACTCACATCTCAGCTCTTGATTCCCACAGACGGCGCCAATTGATGCGTAAAAATTGACTGGGCCCGCTTTCTCCCACTGGGTTCACGTGGGTAAAGCCTTTACGCACTAAGATCCTTAGCTTCCTCGAACAAACGTACTGCAAAACACACCGGAGGATTCTCCGGCATAGGCACTCCGACGCTCAAGTTAGATTATCGGAAAATACTCAAGAAAGCACGTATAAAGTAGCTAAGTAAGAGTGATAGTTAATCGATACCGTTACCTCCCTGTGGGTGTGTCCTTTATACGTGAGTTAGGAGTAATAATCGTTATTACGGTTTCAAGGCATTATCCCACACGTTACGCCATGATGTCGTGTGTGGATATCTTTTCTCTCAAGAAATCTGATTGTGCCTACGAATTCCCCCGGACGGAGGTCGGACCCGATCAATGAAGGAATATAGGAGACACTCCTTGACTTGGGCCTCAATTATCTCAACTACTCGCTTCCTTCAGACGTTTCTTGATCTTATCGGATAGATAACCGCTATGGGCTCGGTCAAACACTCACGTGTTCTTCAAATCTCGCCTGGGCCTCTTGGCCCACTGCAGCCTAGGTTTGGGCCTCGTGGCCCGCCTACGTCGGGTTTGGGGCTTCGTGACCCGTAGGCCGGGCTTAGGCCTCGTGGCCTATCTCAGTAGTTGGGTTTGGGCCTCGTGGCCCCTCTTCATACAGCCTTGGTCTCATGGCCCACCTCGTAGGTAGGTTTAGGACTTCGTAGCCTTGTTGCGGTCGCCACTGGACTCGGGCCCATCTCGGGTTTTCCTCCCTCTATCTAAGGTATTCGGTTACATCATCGAGCCCTACTGGGTGGGTGTATTTGGGCCCTATGTATAGTTGGGTCCGATATTTTTATCCACATCACCCCCTCCCGAAATGAGCGGATCGATGAGTTTCCATTCCTATCTCGACTGGAATAACGCTTGTCACCCGTATACCGGATGAAACGGGATTCCTCCGTAGCCTCCTTGGGTGTTGTCCGGTAGGCCCATAAGACGGACTCCGGCTCCTCCACCCACCTTCCTCGGCCCGATCGATCGGGCACATATGTCATTCACGATTGTTCTATTTGTCACTTCCACGGCCATTTGCACGGGGGTGAGCTATCAAGCAAATCTCTGGGTGATCTTCATATTTTTGCACCAAGCACAGTTGATGCTCCCATGAATTGAGTTTCACTATCTCGATACCAAAATCCGAGGTATCCCAAACCTGCAACATATGTTTTTCCATAGAAAACTAATAATGTTATCTTTATCAATTTTAGCTAATGGTGTAGCTTCACCCACTTGCTGAAATAGTCCACCGCAACTACCAAAAACTTTCTTTGTTCGTTGCTATCGGAAAGGTCCCACCGGATCAATCCCCACTTTGCAAATGGGCAAGGCGAATACATGGCTCCCATCTCCTCTGCAAGGAGGTGGATTAACGGCCCGTACTTCTGGCACTTCTCACACTTTTTACCCACTCCTTAGCATCTCTGCTCATCGTAGGCCGGGAATAGCCGACTTTCGTGAGCTTTTCGAACAATTGCCCTAAAACACTGCATGGTCAACGCAACATTCTTCATGAATACTTTTGAGAAGTTACTGCCTTCCATGTTAGACAGGCACCTCGTAGGGTTGTGTAAATGCTCGCTTATACATGTTCCCAATCATAGTGAACTGGTCTTCCACCTTTGTGCCTTTCTCCCGCCTCGAGTATGAGTCGGGATCTCCCAATACTTTAACAATCTCGTCCTCCAATCATTTGTAGCCCTTATTGCCTCTATTGATGGTGTTGTGGAATCTGCTCCATTGTTACCACGATAATCTTCCCCGCCTCCAGCGTGGTGGAACTACTTGATTTAGACAAACTGTTTGCCTTTGAATTTTCTTTTCATGGTATTCGCCTCACTTCAAAGAAGTGAATTGGGCTTGTAATTCTGCTACCCACCGAAGGTAGGCAATCATCTTTTCATCCTTGGCTACATATCCGCCATTGATCTCGCTGCGTCACCAGGTTGGGAGTCCGAGAACAGGTTACTTGTTGTGCTCCCGGCTCGGCTACCATCTCTGTCCCTCTCGATTAAAGCTTCATATTCGGGACCATTATTAGAGGTGAGGAATTCAAATCTTACCGCAAATTGGATCTCCGCCCGGTGGATCAATGATCACTATCCGGCTCCACATCCTTGGATTGTCAACAACCATCCACGTATACCTTCCACTCTTCGTCCCGTCTTTCTTGAGTCGACGGGTACCCTCTGGATGAAATCGAGACAAGGCTTGTGCCTTAATGGCATTCCTGGGTTCAAGTCCACATCGTACTCCCAGCTCAACCACCCACTTGACCATCCTACCGAGAGGTCAGCTCTACCAATTACATGCTTCAAGAGATAATTAGTCCAAACAATAATTTTATGTGAGAGAAAATAGAATTCGTAACCTCCTGGCCGTAACCATTATGGTAAGGGCCGTCTTTTCAATTTCGGAGTATCTTTCTTCAGCTCCTTGGATGAGCTTACTAATGTAATAGACGGGTTTGTATCGACCCCTCCTCCCCGACCGGCCACGGACCCAGGTGAGACCTCTCCTACAGAGAGGTATAGGTAGAGAGCCTCTCTGAGTATCGGCTTAGTCGGCATAGGTAGTTGAGCTAAGTCTGCTTGAGTGCTTTAAAAGCTTGTTGGCATTGACTCTCCCACTCGAAGTGGGTTTCCTTCCTCAAAATTGAAAGATAGATAATTTTTTTCTGCCGTCCTGCTATAAACCGGCTTAAAGCCACGATCCTCCCATTCAATCTTTGCAGCTTCTTTAATGTTTGTAGGGGGCTGCATGTCCAAGACCGCCTTCACCTTGGCCGGATTCACCTCAATTCCTCATTTGGGTAACCATATACCCCAAGAACTTTCCGCCTTGACCCCAAAGGAGCATTTAGCGGGTTCAACTTCATTCCATTCAGTGGATCACCTGAAAGGCTTCCTCCAGGTCAGCCACATGCCCTTCTCGCTTTTTGCTTTTACTAGCATGTCATCTACGTACACCTCCATATTTCTTCCTAGCTGGTTTCAAATATTTTATCAACCATGCGTTGATAGGTGGCTCCTATTCTTTAGTCCAAAAGGCATTCTAATATAGCAAAATGTTCCACAAGCAACAATTAAGCTTACTTTGGGAATATCTGCAGGAGGATTTGTATTTGATGGTAGCCTTGGTACGCATCCATCATGCTTAACAACTCGAACCGGACGTGGAATCCACCAACCGGTCAATTCGAGGTAGCAGGTAGTGATCCTTCTGACAAGCTTTGTTTAAGTCCTCGAAGTCCACATACATCCTCCATTTCCCACCTGGCTTCGCTACAGGACGGCATTCGCCACCAAAGGGAAATTGTATCCGCCTTTAATATGTCACCGCCTTCAGCAGCTTTTGGACCTCCTCCTTAGTTATCGCGTCTCTTTTCGCTCTCCGAACACTCTAAGCTTTTGCTTGGTAGTGCAGCTTTTGAATCCACATTGAGGTGGTGTATTGCTACTTCGCCGGGATCCCTGTCATGTCCTTGGGGAAAAGGCGAACACGTCCGTGTTCCTCCTCGATCTGGCTATCAAGTCTTCTATCGGGCGGGGTCCCAGTGGGCCCCGATTCTGGTTGTAAAACTGTCTTTTCGGGAAACAACTCCACCATCATGAGCTCCCCGTCTGCCTCTATCTTTGTACCTTCACCTGTGACATCTTGCATTTTTGGCCTCGATGGAACTCCTTGTCCGCCATCCCGACAGCCTCGACATAGCACTTTCTTGACCGCAAGTGGTCCACCACCATCTCGCCCACCTCATCACCTACCGGGAATTTCATTTTCATATGAAAAGTAGAAATAATGTACTGGAACATATTTAATATAGGTCTCCAGAAAATCATATTGTAAGATGAAGGTACATCTACAACTAAGAAATCAACCATCATTACCCGCCTCCTAGGTGCTTCACCAAGCCCCACCTGAGGGTTACCTAGCCTAGGGATGAATAGTCCCTCCCCGTAAACCCGTATAAGGTTGTATCTACCGGCTTGACTAGGCGTTCAAGTTCATCTTCCTGAAGCAATCCAACAACATAATATCTGCTGAATTTCCGTGTCCACAAATATTTGGGCCACCGTATACCCGACTACATCGGTAGTAATAACTAGTGCATCACTACGAGGGTTTCCGTCGGCCCCCCATCTTTAGGTCCGAAGTGGATGCGGGAGTGATCCCCACTTGGCATACCTCCTTCCTCGGTCAGCCTTCTACTGCGTTTCTTCTATCTCCCTCTTTAAGGTCCTTTCTCCCGCCTTTCGAGCTCGGAATGAGTCTCCTTCGGCCGGTCCTCCTACTATCATCTGGATCAGCCCCCTTTCGAGAGGGTCGGTCTTCTGCCTGTTCTCGGGTGTCTTCCCTTTATCCTCCGCCTTCATCTCCGAATCTTTTCTCTTTTGCCCTCTTGAGCCACTAGGTCGGTCATGGTAGATAAATTCTTTCAAATGACCCACTTTGAATCATTCGTTCAATTTCGTCCCTCAAGTGGAAATAATTGTTAGTATCGTGGCCATATTCATTATGAAATCTACAAAACTTATCGATTTTAGCTTCGTAGGACCTCTACTTCGTGACCATAGAAATTTCATGTCGGGACGATCCGCCGCTACTTCTAACAACTCTGTCGGCTCTAATTTAAGAGGGGCATATTTCTCAAACCTCGGTCTTGGTCTGCTCTGCTTTTGGGTCTTTACGCTTCCGGTCTTTGCATCCTTCTTGGTAGCTCCTTTTTCTTTTCTCGAGCCGGACGGTTTCACCTCCGCCTCGTAGCCTTTCTCTCGACCTCCTCCAATATTACATATTTCTCCGCTCGGTGCAATAGTTCGTCAAAGGTCCTTACTGGCTTTTTAGCCGGGAGGAAAAGATCCTGTCTCGGAGATTGCTAGTGAATGCATTGATTTTGACTTCGGGCGTGGCGGTAGGCACCTCCAATGCTTTGCTGGTTAAACCTTTTCATGAAGGCTCGAGACTCTCACCTTCTCCCCGCTTCATGTTGAAGAGGGTCGGTGTGGCTCTTGGTTGTCGCCTGGCACTGCAACCGGGTGTAGAAAAAGCTCGCTAAACTCCTCAAAGGATCTGATTGAATTGGGCTCAAGTGGTGTACACCTTTGTTGGGCGGCTTTCGACAAGGTGGTTAAGAAAATCCTGCACTTCACACCCTCCCCATATCGATGGAGGAGGACAGAATTCTCAAATCTAACTAAATGATCATATGGGTCGGTGGTGCCATCATATTCATAATTTAATGACTTAAAGTTAGTAGGTAACTCATCTGTAAAATATTTTCGAGAAAATTGACAACTGTTGCCGGCCGAAATGTACTAGCCGGTTGTTCATCTGTTGCTTCATCGAGTCCATCTTCATCTGTTTGTTCATATCTTCTAATAGGTATCTCCCGTTCCTTCCTCCACATCCTCAACTTTACTCCCTTCTCGTTGTTGGCGGGCGCTTTCCCCTCTCCCACCTAGTCTTTCTTCATCCGGGGTCTTGCCTTCGATGCCTCTAATCTCCTTTCACGTCCATCCGGTCCGGGATATCTTCACGGTTCTGGACTCGTATTCCCATCTTCTCTCATCATGGTGCTCCTCCGCTTGCTCCCGCCTTTGGCTGGATTGGGTGCGTCTGATCCGGCCCTCTCGGCTTCCCTCGCAAGTGGGATATTTCCTCCCGCCATAGCTCTCTCCACGGCTCTGGCTACTATCTCGTCCATTTGTTCCCTTATTAGAGCAATAGTGACAGTAGGGGTTGGTGCTATATTAGTAACACCGGTAGGTGGGATTCTTTGCCGGCCACGTTCTATCTTCTTTCATTTCTAGCTACTTCACCTGAGGAACCCTATTAGGAATCCGAGGAGGAGGTGGTGGTGAGTCGTGCCCTCCTCCCTAGGCTACAGTACCACTTCAGCATTGGGCTCTTCAGAGCCGGGTTTTCATTCCCACCGGAATGATGGGGACAGATATTTTATAACTTGGTGGAACTGATGATGATGTAGGGATAGAAGCTACCTCCCTTGGCCGTGGAGCCGGGAAGCGGACCTTCACTTCCTTGGTACTAGAGGAATTGGTCTCATCGGTGTTTGTTCACCTCCCATGGTGATTACATTCCAGAAATTAGAAAAAGAAGCGAAACTCACGTCTCAACTCTCTTTTTCCCAAAGACGGGCGCCAAATGATGCGTAAAAAATGTACCTTTATTTTTCCCGTCTGGAAAATGACGCGGGTAATTTTGAATAGCACGATTTAATCCGCTTTCTTCTTGAACAAAAGAACCTGCAAAACATGCCGGAGGATTCTCTCGCGTAGGCACTCCGACGCTCAAGTCGGATACCGAGAAAACCCAAGAAAATTATATTATAGTTAATACGTAAGTTTTAATGTGTAGAGATTGTGTTGATATCGTTACCTCTCTCCATAGTGTGTTATTTATACGTATGAATGCATACCAGCGGTTATTATCGTTCATTGGCATGATTCACCACATTCTCCTCGTGGCCTTATGCGTTGATATTTTTATTCTCAAGAAACCGCATCTTGCCTTGATTTTCCTCTCTCTGGATGGAGGTGGACCAAGTCAATGGAAGATACCTAGAATATTTATTAACTTGAGCCTTAATTCTCTCAACCAACTGTTCTCATTCGTATTCTATTGGTCTTATCTTGTAAATATTTGATATGGGCTTGACTAATCCCGCATTCGACTTCCCACCTCGCTTGGGCCTCGCGGCCCACCTACATCGGCTTGGGCTAGGCTGTTAGGATGTATACTATAAGTCTAGCTTTTGTATGAACATCTTTTTAAGTATGAACATCTTTTTAATATGAGATTCATTATGATCAAAATACTTATTGTTTATGATTGTTATATATATCATTATTTTGTCCAAATTAATATATACCGTAGATAACATGGTGTGTGGTGTCACACGTAAGATCATGCTATCAGTTCTTATAGATTATAAATAATAGCTCACAACCAAGATGGATTTGGACAAACCATGGAACGGTTGTAGTGTAATTTGGTATTAGTCTATCTTGACTATAAAGTTACACTAGTACATTTTGTATGTATTGAGCAGACCATATGAGGTTGTTCAATTTGTACCGACTATATAAAAGAACAAGACCTCTATTGTTATGGATGTACGTCTTCTTAATCCCTATATAATAACGGGCACGTGTACTCGGTGTATGTTTCTTTGATTTGCCAATGGGTGAGATTTATTAAATCAATAGGCTCGGTGAATTGGGAGATAGCATTGTTTATATGGTGTGATGTTGATTATAGAAGGAATCCGTGTCCTAATTATTTAGGATGATGATGTCCCTTGAGGAGCTCATAAAGATTATTATGTAAACCCCGCAGTGGATTTAATCCGACATAATAATAAAGATGAGTGGTACTACTCTTGGAATTAGATATAAATTAATTAAGTTGTTAGTAATTTAATTAATTTATGGACATTCGATATCTTAAACACGGAGAAATAAACGTACACATAATAAAGGAGCCCATATTATAATATGGGATTAGGACGGTAATTCAATTATAACTCTTTAGTGGACTGAGTTATAATTGATGGGCTTAAGTAAAGTGTTCGGATCAACACAGGATATTTAGGCCCATCAGAGGCCCAACCCTAATTCCTCCTTAGGGTCCCTCTGTAGCCTATAAATAAACCCTAACATCGAGCCTCCAAACGTGTGAAAAAAACATGAGATCAAAGAGAGGGAGATTCTGATTCCTTGGAGGATCATCGACCACTCGACGTCCAAGGGAAAGGGATAGGAATACGGCGGTAAGACCGTGAGGTTCGAGGCTCATCCTTCGATCGTAGTTCGACCTTAGAACTGGTTCGTCTTCACCTATTATGGTGAATAAAGGTACAATTCTATCCGCTGCGTTTATGTGATCGTGATCCCGAATCGATAATTTCATAGAGTCGGCGATCGGTGGTTCCAACAAGACCCATTTCGGATTTTCCTCCCTCTTTTAAGGGTAATCGGTTATACTCATTGGGCTCTATTGGGCCCAAACATCTTTGGGCCCTACCTATAGTTAGGCTGACATTTGTATCAATATTCTTGAGCCCAAAAGGCGAGAATTTCTCTTCCTTGAGCCTTGGGCCTTGCTACAGCCGAGGGCCCATCATGATAACTTGATTTTCCCGACTTCACCCAGTGGGAGGGTTGGGCTTACCTCCGGCCATGTCCTTCCCGGGCTTGCTATAAAATGCCGCATCACAATTATAAATGATAATATATATATATAGAGAATATATATATATATATATTGTGAATATATAGTATACAATTTAATTGAATATATATGTGATAATATTAATAATTATAAAATGATAATATATATAGTAAATATATAGCATACAATTTAATTGAATATATATGTGATAATAATAACAATTATAAAATAATATATATATATATATATATATATATATATAGTAAATATATAGTATACAATTTAATTGAATATATATGTGATAAAAATTTAATTAAATATATATGTGATAACAATTTAATTGAATATATAGTATACAATTTAATTGAATAACAATTATAAATTGAATATATGAAATGTTGAACATAATATGATATAAATATATTTCAAAGCAAAAACATAACGAATGATTAGCTTTGCCCAAACGGTAAAGCGCCACGGCTCCTTATGCACGCCTCCGTGGAGGTCGCGGAATCGATCTCTTGCAAGCCACAAAAATGTGGGATTTAAATGGTCATGTCCGGCCCGACCAGGTGCGGGTTCGATTCCTCCGGCCGAATTTTTTTTTATGTTGAAAGTTAACGAGGGCGAGACGAGAGAAGCGCCCTCGCTAGTTAACGAGGGGCGAAAGCCCTCGATAACTAGCGAAGGGCATCTGCCCTCGGCAGCTAGCGAGGGCCGAGACGAGGGATGGCTTAACGAGGAGCTTTTAGCGAGGATTTTTTTCCCGATCAAAAAATAGTTCCTCTTTAATTACATTGCCTATGTATCATTATCTATTTAGTTTTTTTTTATCAAGAAATAATTCGCTCCCAAATGGAATCGAACCGGTCTCCCACTAAAGTAAGGAACCGGTGGCGGGTGGACTAAGCCACCGGTTCATTATCTATATAGTATAACATAAGATATTACATCATTGTGTAACATAAGATTTTGGGGATAGAGTTTTTTTACGTCCAATATATAATTTTTGCTTTTTTCATAGACGGTCCAAAAGTTAATTTTTTCAATTACATCTCAATTTCTTGTTAATTGTACAATTTACGTCCCAAAGATCGTCGGAGAAGTCGAAATGCTATAGTTTCACCCATTTGTCGCGCACGTGATTTTTAGACGTTTTGTTTTCTTCGCGAACTTTAGGACGTAAATTGTACACTTAGCTAAAAGTTGGGATATAATTGAAAAATTATTTTTTGGGAACGTTTGAAAAGACGAAAAGTTATGAGACGTAAAAATTCTATCACGAAGATTTTGTGTGCTTCTTAATTAGTCACTACCACCACTATCACTCTCGCTCTCTTCTTCTTTGTCTTCCTCTTTTTCGCCTTCCTTGTGTTCCTCTCCCCTGTTACTACGGCCTTTGCTCTTACCTTTTTTTCCACGTCGACGTTGACCGATCTTCATCTTAATTTTGTGCATCATCTCTTTCACATGTTGACCATGCCCGCGGTGCTTGCTTTGATCATCATGCTTGTGTTCTTCCTCCTTGTTATTGAGGTGGATGCCACCCTCCATTTTTGCTTGATTTTTTCCTCGATCTTGTGAATGATTTTCGATATTTTTAGTCTCTAGCTAATTTGATCAGATATGTGGATGAATTTATATGCATCACGATGAAAAGTCAATAGGGATATAGGAAAATGTTTATCAAATATAAAACACCAAATTAGGAACATGGACAACTCTTAATTCATGATTTAGCTTGCCATTACTATTATTAACAACCAAAGAAAACAATTTAGAAGAGAGATTCTTGTAGCAAGTTGATATGCGTTGACTATAATGGTGTTTGAAGCCAACAAATTAATAAACAGCCAGCTCGGCTTTAAACAACATTTTCTCGACATTGGACAGCATAATAATTTCCATAAAGTTCAAAACTCATATCCGAAACGCATATACTCCCTCCGTTACAAAATAAGTCTCGTTTTATTTTTTTCACACAAACCAGTACTCAAATTGTTTAAATTTAATTATTTTTTTATATACAATTGATTTTTAATATTGTTCAGATTTTTTTAATTTCTTAAATTTAATTATTTTTAAAATATTTAATTGATCATTTTAATATTTTAATTTTGAAATCATGTTTTTATTTTTAGTTTAGTATATTAATTCTTAAAACTAAAATTAATAAAAATATCATATCAACTGATGATTACTTGTGATATTAGGTAAGAGAGACCAAAATTTTTTTAAAAAAATGTGTACTTAGAGGACTAATTTCAAAGTGAAAAAGGTAAGAGGACTAAATTAAAATTGAGTAAAGTTAAGGGATTAAAAAGTATTTTACCCATTAATTATTAACATATATTTTTGAAGAATTTCATATTAGGGCTCAATTTTTAGGTTGAGTCTCAATTTAGGTATTGAATTTTGAAGTGTCTTATATTTTGGAATTGATAAGTTACATTTATGATTAAAAATTCATATTGTGTTTGTTTCTATGTATATAGACTTGATCACTTAATAAAGATTTATTTGATGGTTAGATCCAATTAAGCCAAAGCAAAAATCTACATGTACGTATCTCTACTTAGCAATGCAATTACTATTCAAAATAGCACTTAGGATCATTCAATTTCCTCACAATAATTAATCCTATCTCAAGCTCATAATAAATTGAGTGGTGTGCTTAAATTCTATTAATTGAATAAATATCTTAATCCTATCTCAATTAATAATGGATACAAAGCCCTATAACTAAAATAGTTTTGGAAAAATCTTACATATTCAAGCTATTACAAAATTAAATTACAAAAATAAATAAATAAAAAAGGAAAAAGAAACTTTGGTCTAGTGTAGGTGGTGGAAGAAGAAAATCTCAAATTGATCCATTTTCTTGAGCTCCAAAATATTGAAGAAATTAAGAATAACTTGTACTAGGTGTAGGTGTGTGTGAAATGTTTTCTGCTAAAAACATGGAGAAGGGGCTTTTACCCTTTGGAATTAGGGCACACAAACCCTGAAAAAATATTCCCTTCATCTCATAATTATTTGCACAATTGATTAGGTATAGAGATTAAGAAAATACATTTTTTGTATATTGACCAATTTAAATGATATTATAGATAAAAATATATATATGTAAAGTAAGAGATTAGTTAATCGGATTGAAAAAATAATGACAATAATCTTATCTTATAATATATAATAGGAGCTCACATTCCGCATTTGAGTTTTGGCGTCATTTCACCTGGTCCGTTGATCGATTTTCTTTCGATTCATCGTGGCCGTCCATATAGTCAAACATCTAATTTAGGTAGCAGACATGCACAATTAATAGGACGTATATCTCTCTAATTCATCCCCATTTTCAGCCTCACCCTCCACTATAAATGTTTGAGTTTTTTTCATTTTCATCACAATTACACTAACACCATCATCAATACGTTACGTTGCTCCGGCGAGGAAAGTGGAGGAGCCATTCGACCCAATTTACGAGCACTAATTAAACGAAGAACGCATTTGCGGAATCGGAAGATAAACAGTGGTGATTCATTGTGACTATTCATTATGTAAACAATTCAATATTAACTTTTGAAAAAATGACAACATAGTTCATATGAGGGACTGAATTACAGAGGTTCACGCTTTTTTAAATGCCGTGTGTTTTGTCCATAATGTCCTTAATCTCGATTCGGTTTCTCCCAGCCTTCTCGGTTTCTCTCATCTCTTTTTCTCTCAGCTCCTTCGTTCTATCTCGTATTTCTTACTATTCCCGATAAAATCTCGGTAGTTGACTCTTTCTCAGCGTTCCCGATAAAATCCGCCGCAGTCGTTCCTCTCTCAAAGCGTCACATCTTTGTACTTTTTCTTATTATTTTTTCAAATTCAAATTTTGAAATGTGTTATTTGTTGGATATATTGCTTTTTGTTGCCGATTCTTTTTTATTTCGATTTTTTCTTGATCGTCAGTTTAGGGTTTTTAAGTGGGAGCGAGTTTTTATGCACTATGTTTTTCATGGTTGATTTTATGGATCAACAGAACATTCTCTTGTGTTTGCCGTGAAATTTGATGGCTTAAGGAAATTGATAGCTCTTCGTGGATGCAATTCGTTTGATCAACTTTGTGCGCAGTTATGATGAAATGGCCTCACTAAAGAAATGTTATTTCTCTTTATTTTGTACGTTTGGTAGTGTGGATGAATGTGTTTTGGAGGGTGACGATGATATCACTGAATGTCTATAGCATATGCAGTAGTTTACATACTAATATAGTTGATGTAACCGTGCGCGTGTGCGAACAACCCCAAGGTGATTATGGTGCGTGTAGTGATGTTATGATTTCGCATAATCCTCGTTATTGGTGGCTTAGCTGATTTTTACGGTGATTTAAGTTTACCGTCGTTTGGCATTAATCCTCCCATTCCTAAAGTTTCGTACCTTTTAGATTCTTGGGTAGACCTCATGAAGGGTGGTGTTGGTGCTGTTTTGTGGGTGGTGCAATTGAATTTAGGGAATCATTAGTCAAGTACTCAACTCGTTTAGGTTTTCTATTTAAGTATCTAAGAAATACCGATCGAGACATATACGCAGTGTGCGTTGAAGCGGGGGTTGTGATTGGTTTGTTAGGGCTAAGAAAAGGATTCTCGACTGTGATTTCATTATTTATAAATCTAATCTATCACACAATTGTATGGCTAAATTGTTAAATTATAAAGGCAAACGGCTTGGGTCTAGAATTATTGGTCAGCTTCCGTTGAAAGAAGTCAAGTCAAAACCGACAATTGGTGGATCTGAAAGTTAGTTAATATATTGAGGAATAATTACGGCATCGAATCGCCTTACCAAAAAGGGTATCGTGCCTCTCACTTTGCATTGATGATATTTGGAAGTTATGAAGATTCATATGATAACTGAGATGGTACGTTGAAGTCGTAAATTGGACAAATCCTGGTAGTGTTGGTTTTATTGAGAAGGATGAATCTCATAATGAATTTCAAAGTCTTTTCTTAGCTTTTCATGCTTCGATAGTTGGTTTTGAATCATGTCGTCAATGTTGTTTCAATTGGAGTGATGATTTCTTTTTAGCTAATTCATTTACTAAAGAGAGGCGTAGGATTCCATTCTCGAAAATCATTTTTCCACATTCATATCTAGGATCACCCCTGGAAGCATTTGTTAATTTTGGTTTGGGTTATTTTTCGCAAGAAACGAGTACAAAATTGTAAGGGTTGCTTTGTTTATGGGTAGGGAATTCCTTACAGAGGTTCAAATTTACTCCATTACAAACAATGGGTAAATGTGAGACATTTTCCTTATGAAAGGCCTCTGTTTGTACCCTGTTTTTGCATATGGGTTATTCTATTTTCGTGTGGTGTCAAATGGACAATTATCAATCTGCTTCTTTTAATGCAGATGATAATTGTGATATTTTTCAGTGTTATAATTTAATCTGCATGTATGAAATCAGAGATTTAGGTAATAGGGCTAGGATGATTGCATTAGACGGTGGTAGTCGCTTATTTGTAATTCTCATTTTATGAATAATTCAGTGAGTAACAATATATGGCCGCATCACAATTACCGAATAGGGATCATTGGATTGGGTTCGGGTTAAACCTTGCTCAGAACTTGTGGCCGTAGATTGTTAAATCCAATCTGTCATTACAATGCATCGAGCGGCGATTGTTGTGTGAGATATTCCCTATTGGTGTTAGGGTTATTTTTTATTTTGTGTCCGAGCAGACTATGTTATAGATTCGATGATGTGGATGCAGACAAGTTGGTTAAATTTTGGTGTTGGGAAAGCATGATATAAGCCCACCCCGCATTGTAATAGTTAGGAAATATCTTTTGTAATAGATAGGGAATATCGATGTAATCTTTTACAATATCTAATGTTTTATTATGCTATTTCAATTTTAGATCTCTGCTCAATATCTAAGTTTATGTATTGTTTGTATGTTTTGTTCATTTTATTTTTGCACAACTCTTGTAATGAATTTGCACAGCTTAACAAACATTTTGAACAATGATTGAAAATTTCTAAACAAAGAATTGCAAATTTAGTGAACAATAAATTTAAATAACTAATCAACATAATAAAAAGTTTAAATAACCTTTAAAGATATTTTTCCAATATAATGTAATATCGATTTAATCTTTTTACAATATCTAATGTTTTATTATGCTATTTCATTTTTAGATCTTTGTTCATTATCTAAGTTTATGTATTGTTTGTATGTTTTGTTCGATTTATTTTTGCACAACTCTTGTAATGAATTTGCACAGCTAATGTACATTTTGAATAGCGATTGAAAATTTACGAGCGGTAATTGCAAATTTAGTGAACAATAAATTTAAATAAGCTGTTCAACATAATAAAAAGTTTAAATAACCTTTAAAGATATTTTTCCAATATAAGAAAATATCTGATGTAATCTTTACAATATCTAATGTTTTATTATGCTATTTCATTTTTAGATTTCTGCTCAATAGCTAAATTTATGTATTGTTTGTATGTTCATTACGATCTAATTTTGCAAAACTTTTTTAATGAATTTGCACACTAACAAATATTTTGAGCAATGAGCTTGAAAATTTACGATCAACAATTGCAAATTGAGTGAACAATAAATTTAAAAAACTGATCAACATAATAAAAGTTTAAATAACCTTTAAAGATATTTTTCCCAATATAAGGAAATTTCGATGTAATATTTTATAATATCTAATGTTTTATTATGCTAGTTGATTAGTGTGAAAATTGCATGATTATTGTGCTCTTAATTGTCTCAATTTGATATTATTTTCATGTTAATTCACATTTAATTGACTAATTGCATCTAATTATTTGATTTTGTGTTTTAAGTGTAAAATTGTAGGTTGAAACGAGCTTTGAGTGCAAATTTAGAATATTTGTTGTATTCAATTCAAACGAGAATTTGTATGGTTGGAAAGAGGGACGAGAGAGATTCGTAACGCAAAAGAATCATCTCGATCGGAGCTCGTATGAAGAAAATACGGCCGAACGAAGTTGTGGTAGGTAAAACAACACTCGCATACACCCTTCTGATCAGCGAATACACCCACAACCCATCCACACATACACCCACCATTTTGATAAGTTCACCCACCATCTTCCACAATTCACCAACGCCATTCCCGATCTTCCCCAAATCTGCAGAAACCAATCCCAATTTGCAAACAACCCAAACAAATCACAAATCCACGCCATCCATCACCTATTCACCACCACGACGGTCACCATCCACCGCGATTCACCGTGAGCAGCCCACCGCCGTCGCCGCCTCTTTCCACCGCCATAGCCGCCGCACAGATCCACCGTCGTAGCAGCCTCATAAATTCTCCAGCGCCCGTCGCCGTCGTTTCTTCGACGCGAACAACAGCCACCGTCGCCATTCTACCACCTCCAATCACGCATCGCATCTCCACAGCGCCGCTGCGTCGCAGCCATTCACCATCACCAAACTCACTCGATCCGAGGCGTGATTTCAACTCGATCCGAGCCTGCACGCAAACCGAGTCGAGGCAAGTCGAGACGTGAGGAACAGAATGTTTGATGTATAAATCACCTCGGCCAGCTTTCTTCTGCCTCGACCCGAGGCGTAATTGTGCAAACCGAGTTGAAGAAAAAGCAGATTAGCAGCGTACCTTCTCATATTTTTCATATTTTTGGGCCCAAATTGCAATATTTAAAACTTATTCTCAAAATCACACAATATATATTCCATACTCAGATTTTTGGGATTTAATACAAAAACAATACACATCATTAGGGGATTAACAATCCCATAGAATTAGATAGAATTCCCACACACACACTTTACACACTTTTTCACACACTAGCTTAGATTAGTCAATTGCCTTTAAATTTCCATAGATTAGAATTTAATTTTCATTGCCCAATAGTTATTTAGCATAGATATTTAGTTTACTTCATTGTTATTTCAATTTCAAGCAAGGATTGGAGGATTTTGTAAGAATTGCAATTTAATTTCAAGTATTGAAGAATTCAAGGTGTATTCCCTTTCATATCTCTTTTATTTTACCGCAATTGTTATGGGTTTCTTAATTTCACTCTTGATTGCCATGGGTTTTGTTGAATTGATGATGATTGGCTAGATCCTTTGGTGCTTGGGTGTGAGGATCCTTTGATGATTTGATTATGGTGATGATTTGATTGGATTTTCCTTTTGTGTGAGAGATTGATTATCCTTATGTGATTTTTATGTGTTGATTGCTAATCTATGATTTGATCCTTTGTTGCTTGATTAATTATCGCATGGAGACGTGGGTAATTAAATCGGTGCTTAGGTGTTAGGATTAGAGGTGTGATCAATATCAATATTGGGTTAACTCAAGGAGACTTGGTTAATTTCATTAGAACCGGCATAAAGTACGTAATTGCTTGATTTATAATTGGGTAATTAGTGAGGGCTTAGAGTGTCGTCTCTAAGACAATCTACGTGCTTATTGTGTGCTCGTCTAGGCTTATCCAAGACGGTTGAGTGCTTCATACGTGATTGACCCTATCATTCTCTTGCATGTGGATTTTCCAATCTTGTTTGATCCGTAGTTGATGATTCTTTGGTGAATTGCACCGAGCACTCGTTTCTCCTTGGTATTTGTCTCGTGTTATTAGCTTTCTAGTTTAATTGCTTTTTATTTGCTTGCTTTAGTTAATTATTCTAGCTTGTTTGTTGGTTTTAATTGTTAGTTTTAGTTTATAGCATATCCCGTGTTTGGCTCGATAATTCCATGAAGCTTGTAGTTCTAGGGATCCTCGCTCTCCTAATTTCCTTGGGTTCGATATCTTGATTGGTCACAAATACTTGCTACGATAAAATGACGATAATCACTAGTTCACTTTTAGATTTATGTTCAATATCTAAATTTATGTATTGTTTGTATGTTCTGTTCAGTTTAATTTTGCACAACTTTTTCTTGAACTTGCACAAGAAACAAACATTTTGAACATCATTTGAAAATTTTTGAACAGAATTGGTAAGTAATTGAACAATAAATTAAAATAAATGAACAGCATAATAAAAAGATTAAACAACATTTAAAGATGTTTTTGCTTGGTCCACATAATCGTTTAAACATTTACATAATTTATCAAGAAATCTTTAGGCAAAGGCATAGGTGTCTTTAGAATTGAAACATTATAATGTAAATGGGCCAATTACATAAGGCCCAATGCAAAAGGCTTTATTGAAAAAGGCCAAAATTACTATCAATGAAAATGGTGTAATTAGATAAGGCCCGATGCCAAAGGCCAAAATTCCTTTTTTTTAATTTTGCACAACGTGTTATTTAAACTTGCACATCAAAACTTTTGTGTTTGAACAAAACCTTTTATCGGTGAACAACAATGTAAACAAATTTCACTAACGATTGTGCGATTAATAATATACAATTGTTCAACAAAGTCTAATTAGATTGCATTCTATTTTTGGGTAATTTCACAATACTTTATTTTGCACAATCATTTTTTCCCCCAGACATTCTATATTCGTAAATTGCACAACAACACGTTTAATTTGCACAACAAGTCTAATTAGATTGCACAAGAGCATATTTTTTCGAATGGAAAATCGAGTCTCAAACATAAATATTCTCGCAAATTGTTAGTTTTACATGAGCCATGTAAATTAATGGTGTAAACTACCGCAAATTCATGCCCCTATTTATCTATCTATATATATATATATATATATATATATATATATATATATATATATATATATATATCATGTAACCGTGTCTTCACCGTCAAACTATTGCATTTTCGGATCAAGGTACATTCTAACCGTCTTTGATCTAAAATTTGCAGCAGAGATTGGGTAATCACCTTTGTTCGATCTTTTTGTCCATAAAATGTCTCTATGAGATTACACACAATGATTCCACAATCCCAAAATCCGGTGCTTGTTGCAAGCTATCTTGAGAGATGGGACCTACTAATTTCTTCATCGAGAACGGATGAGCGGGCTATGTCTTGTAAACATTTCACGCAGCTTGTTTTGCACATATTTCACCTGTGTCATTCAATATGTGGTATATATATATATATATATATATATATATATATATATATATATCAATATAACAGTTTGATGTTAAAGATGTATTTTTTTGCGGGAAACAAATTATTACCACTAGCAATGATTGTGTCATGTGTTGGTCTACTCCTCCTTTTCTTTTAGGACGATCGAATTATAGAACTTCCATTCATTCTTCTTTAGATTGAGTTTCGGCGGTGTCCAATGATCGTCAATCCTCTTGATGAACCTCCATGTACCATGGCTAGCATCGAAACAACAAGCAGTCCATGTCCATACAATCTTCTATCTTCTTGTCGATCAAATTCACTAGCGGTCCTCTTGGACTTTTATCATTGCCTTGATCAATGATCGTTGCACACAATTTAAAAAAATTAATAAACACATTACGATTATAATCACGACAATACATACATATATGTGGATTATGGGGTGAATTTCTTACCCAACAAGTGTGAAGTGAAGACCATTGTGTTCTTTGACATTGTAAATTGCATCAGTCGACCATGAATCAATTATCTAAATTGACAAGAATAAGTAAATGTTAATATTTGTTGAACCATTATGATTGAAAATTTACAAAGTTATTTACCCGTTGTTAAGTCTCTGGTGATGAAGTATAGCAATACAATCACTAACTATCACCGAAGCGAATGGACTTACACTGTTCAAACATAAACCGTTAAGAGTTAATAAAGGTTAGTCAAGATATTACATTTGTTCAAATACTAAATTTTTTACATTTACTTATGCTGCTCCTTGATTTGCCGGTAGTATTCAATTTGATCCCTTAAACATCCGTCTGTCTTTTCTCTGCTAGATACTTGTCATCGAGCACGAGCGGATTGCTTTTCTCTGCGATGACAATCTTCTCGCTCATTTCCCATTTCAAAGTCACAATATTCATTGTTTTTACGCCAAAATAATTAGTTCTTGGGTGCTTGGGTAGGTGTTATTACACTGACTCGCCGATCATCGGTTATTGTTCGATTCTTCACCTTTTTATCGGCGAGCTTGGGAAGGACAGTCACTAAACTCTTACCTTTATCCTCTAATGTTCTTTCTTGCAGTCCATTTGAAATGATCTTTTCAAGGTTTTTTTGCCATGTACGCATTTTCTTTGAGAAGTTTCTCGTTTTCATGTTGAGCAATGTGCGACTTCTCAACCGTATCCGGATGTTCCAAGTTCGCTGGATTCTCGTACAACCGTGTAGCAGAAGGTATGGCCGTCTCTTCTACCTTTTTTAAAGTTTTAATTTCCATTTGCAAACGCTTGATGTAATTGTCCCTCTCGGCTATCTCATTAGTAAAATGCTTCAAGATCTTCTTGTTCTCCTCCTCCGATCTTTCAATTTCTTCACTCATTCTTTTGCATACTAGGTTTTCCTCCTCGGTTGCATCCTTTTCCCTAGTTTCTTCCTTATCCTCATCCACCTTAATATCAAAAAAGATGATCTTCCTCTTGAAATAAATCAGCAATAACATTCTTTATTTGTCCGGTCGGCGATTGAATCCTCCCAAGTTCTTGTGTAAGGTTTAGGTCAGTAAGATGGAATGGCATACCCAACAGCTTGGAGATTTACCATCCCTTTCCAACCTTGAAGTATCACAACGAACTCCTTTCTTGGTGATGTCCTAGAATTATTTTGTTTGTCAATGTTGTCTTCTTGAGCATTTTTGGAGGTTGAATCCACCATCTCATTCACCTTTACCCGATTTATGACTTCCTGTTCCTTTATTGTCATCATCACATTGGCCAGCCCACTCGACCATCATTCATAATGTCGCACGTTGCCTCCACGTACTCATCATCACTTGAACACCGACCACAAGCAATTCCGCCACCTTCGATTACGCCCCGCTATTCTTTACCTCCCGATTTTCTCGGCTTATCTTGATGATCTCTTGGTCAAATACCGTATTTCAATAAGTCAACAGATTTGTCATGATTTGCTTCTCATTTGAAGTAGCTTTCAAAAGAATTTTGTTCACCTAAAAGAATTTTGTTAAATACAAAATTTTTCTTTATAATAATAATGTAATTTGCAACTAGTTCCAAATACTTACATGATCTTTCTTTGTGAGTTTGACACGTTGGAGATTCTTGTTGATTACATTCATATCCCGGTTTAGAAATCTAGGAAACGATGCATCACCTTTGCTTCAACCAAATCGGTGTGTTCACATAACCAAATCTTTACAAAACAAAATTCCATCAATATTCGTGTCATAAACATCTTGTTGTAATAGAGTATTCTTTTAATGAATTAGAAAATTTCTTACCGGCAAGATAAATGCACAACCTCCAGCCTTCATCTTCTTATTAGGTAAGATCTGGGCTCTCAACATTTCCAAAGTACTTCAATCATAATCGCATATCTTTTCCATTTCTTCTAGATACACGGTTAGATGGAGCGAACAAGACCCATTTTGGAATGGTGCTAGACATGATGCCATGAGGTAACAGTGTACTAACCTAGCCACATCGTCTACATCCTCGATTGTTTCTCTATCTATAATTGTCTTGAGTTTCGGAAAACTATGGTCTTGTACATGACAAATGGGGTATCTCGTACTCTCAATCTGATTTTTAAAACATCTTCTCACCCATTTTGGTACCACGTATTGCTCTCCACTACTTTCAATTGATGTACTCGCGTCACTAATCCCAAAAATTAGTTGTGCATCTCTACCGACTATAGGTATACGTTCCCCCAACGATAAAACCTTTACTCTCAACGTCAAAACACATTAGAATCTACCTTATGTCATCCTCGTACTTGAGGTATCTCTTTCCTAGTTTCTCGTGATCACTTGTGTAGATGGATTCAAATAATAACCAAAAAGGCATCAATTTAAGTCTTTTTAAATGATCATCTCTAAACTTAAGGTCATTTATTTCCTTAATTGCGGTTCTCGATTTGATCTATAATAAGTCTCGTTCTTGATAACAGAAATTTCACCTACAAATAATTTAAAAACAAAGTTTTAAAATTTGTTGCTACTACATAATACTTAATTTTCTAAGAATTAGACAAACATCATTACCAAAACAGTTAAGTGGCCAAAGAACCTTCTCTCGCTTTTTTTGTGGTGTATCTTCATTGGACTCAGATGAGGAATCATCAATAATCTTCTTCATCTTTCTATGCCCCGTCGTTCTATACAATTTATTAACAAACATTATACACAACCATTACACTTAACTTCGCAATTTCGGATAATTGTAATCTAAAGTATATCATCGATTCTCGAAATGGATGAGTAGTGCTTCTCCTTTTGGGTTTTGTCCTTCTCTTTTGTTGTGTTTCCACAATCACGGTGTCACTATCTCGATTAAGAAAGGAAAACATGTTTCATAAGTGTATGATGTATAAACATAGTAAATTACAGATCATTTTAGACAATATTCAATCTGTCAAAACACAAATACCGATTTCTGTTGAAATTTGTAGACATATCTAACCACCTTCCTTCCTGGAAAAATTATACAGAGTATGAGTACTTAAGGCATAACATATATCATACACACTACTTTCAAACAAAAATAAATTTCCGATGCAATAAATTTCTAATTTTTACCTTTCTTTTCGTTGGTGCATCCACGTATTTCATGCTACGCGTAACTACAAAAATTTAAGAAGATCAAAATTCGAGAAGCGGAAGTAGGTTAGTAAGTTTGAACATCAAATTTCAACATGTTCGATGAACAAGTACTTTACCTCATTTTTCAAAACTTTATTATCTCTGTGTACTTCCTCTTTCTCGGTTTTCTTTCATTGTTGTAAATCAATGTAAATGATTTTCTTCTGTCACGACCCATTCCGGACATTTTTGAAATTTGTAAAATACAGTGATTTCTTGAGATTAATAGTTCAATTTATGTGCAGATAACAAATTTAATAATCATACCTTCTTGTATCGTTGAAACTCGTAAATCGTCGTTTGATTTTTTAATGTTGCTGCAAAGAGATATATCCCAATTTTGTCATTTGGGTTTGTTATATTTTTAAATTCAAAATTGAAATACGATTTTGAATCAAGATCTAGTTTTCACTAGGAAATCTACAATTTCGCCGTAATTTGTATGCAGTGATTTGACAATATGTTTTAGCGGCTTCGCCGATTTCAAATTTTCTTTGCAATTTGCGCCGAAATTTTGGCAAGGGTATTGATGTATTTTTGCCCCCAATTTTTGTACCTCTCCGAAATTTTTTACCGTTGATGAACCTTTATGTAAATATAGGGTGTCAAATGAACCTACATGTTACTAACTCTTAACTTTTATCTAATGTAAATGCATTTTTTTAATTTTATTGATTCGATAGTGTTTTAATGTATATATTGTCAGCTATTCTGAGATATAAATATTCACAAATTCGAAAGCAAAAGGTACCGATAGAAACAAAGCCCAGAAGAACAACATTTAGTTGTTCTGCAGATCAAACATCAAAACTCACTCGAAAATAGTTTCGTTATTCATATAAGAATAACTACAAAATCAACACTACAACCCCTATTATTATGGCAAAAACTTGTATGAGACCGTCTCATGCATGAGACCAAATCACTTTTTAATAAATTGTTATCACTTTTTTAAAAAGTTATACAAATTAGTATAAAAGTGATAACAAATTAAAAAGTGATAACAATTTATGAAAAGTGATAACAATTTATGAAAAAGTGATAACAAATTATGAAAAAGTGATAATAATTTATTAAAAAGTGACTCCGTCTCATGTCCGTCTCATGTATGAGACGGTCTCACACAAGAGTGTCCCTATTATTATTCTCCAACATTAATTTTTATAATCTTAATAATATTTATTTTATAATAAACACCCCAACATATAATGCAGGAAAAACTTAATAAAAGAAATACAAATTTGACAATTGTGTATTACTATAAATCTCTTGATTTAACTTTTTCCTATTCTTACTTATTATGTAATTTATCTCTAATTTTATACAAATTAAATATTAATTATTGCAAGAGAATTAAATAGAGGAAGGAAGAACATCCTCAATGGAAGCACATTCTAATTATGAGTCAATCTAATTATGAGAAACAATGTGAAAAAATTAATTTGATAATTATTTATTACTATAAATAATTAAGCGTTATACTTATAATAGTATAAATTGTCAATTAATAGTAATTGATTTAATGTCAATTGTCAATCTAATTAGAGATTATGAACGTTAATTTAGGAATTGATTTAATTAAACGTTATACTTATCCATTGTCAATTAATAGTAATTGATTTAATTAGTATTATTAGTTAAGATTTAATGTCATACTTTATAATCAATTTGGAAGGACATTTAATGTCACATTTTAATTTTGTGTATTTTTATGTTTTGAAATCTTAGTTATAAATTAATTTTGATTTGACAATTTCTTATTACTATAAATCTCTTGATTTGACTTTTTCATATATTACACATGATTAATTTAAGAATTGATTTAATTAGTATTATTAGGTAAGATTTAATGTTATATTTTATAATCGGTGTGGAAGGAGATTTGATGCCACATTAATTTTTGTGTTATTCACGAATTATTAGCAAAAGTTAAGAAATTGATTAGAGAATCGAAATTGCTCAATTTCAATGATGCATGTGCTTACCGCCAACTATCATATAATTTAAATGGAAACTTAATATTATTGTTAAATAAATTTATCGAAAATTTTCTCATATCAATGTGGTTTTGTTAATAAACTAATAAAATAAGAGTAGATGTTTAGTGAAATTTATTCATAGTATGAAACTTCATTATAACATATATATTCAATAATACAATTACAATTATAAATTATTACCACACACGCTTTATATATTTTGTGTGTATAAAATATTATGATATTAGTAAATAAAAATTGTGGTATTATTGAAAGAACGTTATGATATTATTGAATGAAATTTATTTAAGGGGAACAAAAGTATTTTGGGAATTTTTTTACAAGATTAGAAGTGCAATTTTTTAAACTAATTTAAATAGGATAAATTCAAACCCTAATAATCGCCTCTTATTCTAGAACATTCAATCTTTAAATATCGACCAGTATCTCATTAAAATGGCAACAACCCTTAACTCCTTAAGCTATAATTCGTATGTATATTTACCACTTTATTAATATGCATTAATAGGTGCACCAGCCATATATAATATAGGTGTTAAATACTCTAGGAATATTTGAATTATGATTATAAATTGAAAAAATCTTAAATTAACTACTATTCACTAATTATTAAAAAATTACGAAATTGATTTGACAATTGTGTATTACTATAAAAATCTTTTGATTTGACTTTTCCCTAATCTTATTTACTACATAATTTATCTCCGATTTTATGCAAATAAAATATTAATTATTTCAAGAGAAGCAAATTGTGGAGGGAAGAACATCCTACATGTGTCGTCAATCTAATTATGAGTCAATCTAATTATGAGAAACAAATGAAGAAATTAATTTAATAATTGTGTGTTAACATTATACTTATAATTTGACAATTGTCAATTAATATGAAATTGATTTAATTAGTATTATTAGGTAAGATTTAATGTCATATTTATATTTTCGAAGATTTTATCATATATTACATATTATTAATTTAGGAATATTTGGATTATGAATATAAATGGAAGAAATTTTAATTATAAATTAACTAATATTCACTAATTATTAGTAAAAATTATGAAATTGATTTGACAATTGTGTATTACTATAAATACATACCTATTTTTCTACAAATAATTGAAGTGTTATTTTTTTAATTGTTTTCAAGATTTACTTTTATAATTATATTTTTATGTTTTCATTTAAATAATGGCTGAAGATGAATCTAACTCAAGTGTTTATGCGAAAGAGAAGATAATCAATATTTCTTCGATCTGAATGCACCGTATGTGATGTGAAACAAAAATGGTTACGTAGTGATGATATTTCGAGTTATGGTATGTTTTTTTTTGTGTGTGTGTGTTCTTCTCTTTTATGTTATAAGTATATACTTCTTAAATTTATGTTTTTTATAATAATTTTAGTTGTTTTATTATTTTTTAGGATTTTTTCCAACTCCTTTTATGGAGGGAAAAAAATAAAATCAATGTTGCTTTATGGGATGCTCAAGAGAAGGCGGCGGATTTGATGTTTAAATGTTTGAGATATGGACTTTGTTTGTCTAATTTTTCATCTTTCTCTGATTGTGATAAATCACGTATTCGTTCATGGTTGAGGAGTCCTAGAATGGAAGTTCGAGAGTATCGAGAAAGTATCCGTAAAATACTTAATAATGGTGGTCCATTGGTTCTTGTTAGCTCAACCGGTATTCCCTGTCTTATACGATCACCTCGGCACCGGGTAAGGAAAGATTATTGTTTATTAAATAAGATTTAGTGTTTTATAACTTTATTAATTATATCATCATTTTATTTATTCGTGTAATAATGAATTTATTATTTGCAGAGGTATAAACGTCCATGCTTTGATGTAAAAGAAGTGCCTCAAGGAACCCGTAGTAAATGCTTTTATATATTTCAATATTTTATTAAATATAATTTTTGTAGTACATGTTTCCTTTGTTTTTAAATTTTATTTCTTGTGCTCTGTTTGTTAAGTATTGTTATTTCTCATATTACTTTTTTTTTTGGCAATATTGATGAGTGTACTTATTTTTTATGATTTGAGTTTTTCTTTAATTTTAAATGAAATTTTTATGTTTATATTGTAGTGTAAACTTAGAATGGATGATGATTCTTCCTCTATTTTGTTATTTTTGAGCATTGTTTGATGGAATCGATCTTGAAGAAATCTAGGATGGTATTGTTTATTATTATTTTTTTATATTTTTGTTTTATTTATAATAATTTTTACTTATGTTGTGTTTTTTTATTTTTTTAAGCCAATACTATTTGCTTTTTGGAATAGCCACCTTAAAAAATGGTATAAGTTTAATCCAGACGTGGAGTTGAGAATGTCTAAGCAAACGTGGAGGGTGACGCTAAAAGATGAGAAAAAAGCGACGGTTGATTTGGTAAGGATTCAAGAAAGTTTTGCGGGATCTTTCTTTTTGGATGCATATTGATTTTTAAACTCATTAGTCTTGAGCCAATTGTTATGGAGTTTTCGACAAAGAACTAATTTTATTTTTGTTTTGTTATGTTATTTATGTTTGAATAATTAAGGATATGTTGAAGATTTTTTAATTTTAAATTTTTTTTTTTTTTTTTTTTTGTTAACTATGGTCCAAAAGCAATGAGAAAAAAGCTAAAATCGTAAAACAAATTTATCATGGGACCAAACGTGCAATTAACCCACCATAAATTTGAATTCAACATTAAACAATGAATCTAATAAAAATTGGTTAATCTCACATATTTAAATTATAAATAATTAGTATTATTTTTTATATGTTTCATTAAAAGAGGTATGTATATTATATTTAAAAAAATACCATAATTTATGTTTAAAATCCAACGATTAAATTTTTAAAAACTTCATTATGTATATACAATAATTTTACAACAATTCAAGTGTGCAGTAAAACCTCTATAAATTAATACTCTATAAATTAATAAACTCTTTAAAATAATAAAATCTTCCGGTTCCGACTTGGGCCTTTGTAAAAATCATCAAATTCGATAAGATAATAAGATAATAATATTTTGAAAAATTCCTTTATAAATATTAGGTCCCATTAAAACTCTAAACTAATAATTCATAAATATTACAATTATATTAGTTATATTGAGACTTATATAGTATATGTTTCATTCATCATGCATGAATATATTTAATTGACTATAATAGTTATTTAAGTAATTCCAATAAATTGATACATGCGTTCATGAATATAATAGTTAATTGTATATAATGAATTTATATTATACATAAATATATTTAATTAGTTACAAAGAATCGACCGATGCATGAATATAATCAATGAAACATATATGAATTCATTTATTTTCAATACACATTTACTGAATTTGATGAATTTAAAAAGTCTCTCTTTTAATTAATAAAATATTAATTTATCGATAAATTAATATCTCTCTAAATTAATAAAATTTCATGGTCCCAAGATTATTAATTTATAGAGGTTTTACTGTATTTTATATCTAACATCTTTTAATTTTTAACAATTATATGTAACAATGTCTCATTACTCAATCTTTATGATTAAATCTATAACTTTTCAATTCACCATTATTAAATAAATGTTCTAATGACAAGTGATTAATTTCATACATTAAAAAATACACAACGTATTATATTTAAATATTACATTATTAGAAATATGTAATTTTTTTTTTTTTTTTTGAAGTATTAAGGACTATAACTTATATTGAACATACAAAAATTAATTTTTGCAAATAGAACAACTATGTGAAAAATATCAAGGATAAAATCATTGAATGATATAAAAATCGAGAAACATAATACACTAATATACTAATATATTACTAATATAATTAAAAATATAATGGTTAATGAAAATAATTAATATATCTTAATAATTTTTTTAAAAACACTAATTCATCAACATGATATATTTTATCAAATTAAAAATAGAAAATTTTGTCCTTACTTTATGAATTAACTTAAATGAATCATATATATACCTTGTGATTTGTTTTGATATATTTATATGTGATATCATTGTTAATTATTTTTAGTGATTTGGGCATACTTCATTAATTGCTTTGTCCACATTTGTAGCTTGACTTGAGTGATTTAACTTGACTTTTGTGCTATCATTTTTAAAAGGAAATCAATTGTACTAAAAATGTACCTAGACATAAGTTATGTGTAATTTACTTTTTAAAATAAAGTAATGGACAAACAATATGGCTCTAAATTGTAAATCTACTAATTAATAGAATAATTTTCATGCTTTTATTTTGAAATATTTATAGTAGTATACGTGTGATTATCTCAATTATAGTTCATTCTTATTTTTTTATAGTTCAATTATAACTTTTCAATTCACCGCTATTAAATAAATATTTTAATGACAAGTGATTAATAATTGTTTTTATTTTAATGACAAGTGATTAATAATTGTTTTTAAGTTCATTGTTCGATATAATAATTGTTTTTGGATGGACAAATTGTATTGTGTTTAAATATTTTTGTTCATTACATTCTATATTTTTTGGTCTCTTTCTTTTATTATTAATGTCATGAATTTATCTATCACACAATTAAATACTCTACAACTTCATTGTTAAATTATCATTTCAATTAAGTATTTTTAATTGTGAACTTCTTTAATTAAGTATTTTTAATTGTGAACTCCTTTAATTAAGTATTTTTAATTGTGAACTCCTTTAATTAAGTATTTTTAATTGTGAACTTCTTTATTGCTTGATATCAAATGTTTTTATTACTAACAATTTGCAAAATTCAAATGCTTATTTATGTTTTGTATATTATTTTTGAAGAAACCAATATTTAGTCATGGTCAACTATATATTGCAATTTCAAAGATTACTAATCGAAATTTGGTTTGAAGATCTTATTGTGTAATAGTGATGATAATATTTGTAATAAGACAAAAAATATTGTATTCCGTGAGGTTTTTAGAAACCTTTAACTTTTGGTGTATTTGTTAAATAAAAATTTAGAACAAATTACTATCCACTACAACATTACAACAAAAATGACTACCCACTACAATACTTTTAAAAAATTACTACCCACTACAATCCCTACCCAAAATACTCTTTCCCACATTTAATTACCAAAACCCTCATTTCTCTCTCATTTCTCCCCCACTTCTTCTCTCTCTCTCAGCCGATGGCTCTCTCTCTCACTCTCAAATCCGCCCACCACCCACCGCCCTACCGCCGCCCTCTCTTTTCTCTCGGCGACGGCGGCCCTCCCACCGCCCCACCTCCGCCTCTATTTTCTCTCAACGACGGCGGCGCTCCTCGTATTCTCTCACGCAGCAACGGCGGAGAGAAAAGACGATGAGGACGAGGGCGCCGAGGCAGCGATGCCCGACGTAGGCCACCCGGGCGGCGGCACACTCCTAGATCCGACGGCGGAAAACCTAGATCCGACGGCGTACGGCGGTGCCAACGCGACCACCACCATCGCACACCCAAAGAACGGTGCGACCCGGTGACAACGACCACCGAACACAAAGCGACGGCGCGGCGAAGAGACGGCGGCGGCGGTGCGACCCAGCGACGGTGACCACCGAACACAAAGGCGGCGGCGACGGCGGCGACGAAGAGATGAAAGCGGCGACGAAGACTTACTAGTATTTTTAGTGTAAGTCTTGAATATTTATTATTTTTCTTGTTTTTGGTGTTTTTGTTCTTGGATGTAGTTGTAATAATTTTGATTTTTGATTTTTGGTGTTTTCCTTCCTTTTTTAGATTTTTCTTGTTTACGGTATTTTTCCTTCCTTTCTTGATTTTGCTCTGTAATTTTTGAATTTTTGTTTGAGTTTGATTTTTGGGAATTCGTTTTTGTTCTTGTTTTTATTATTGTTATTTCGTTTGCACTTGTTGATTTTTGATATTTTATTCTGTAAGTTCGATGTACTTTTTATATACTCCCTTTTATATTGTTTGGTTTTTCTGGTTCTTGTGTTTTTTTAATGGATATTGTTGTGATACAACAGGTGATAATGTGTGCATTTTCTCTCGCACATGTGCAGAGTTTTGGTTTTTTTTTCTACATATGTGCGTAGTTTTGGTTTTTTTTTACGCACATGTGCGGAAGTTTTTTGGGCATAATTCGGAATTATATATTTTTATTGTTGTGTGATAAGTTTTGCATCCTTTTGAATTTTGAATTAAAATGTAACGAAAAAAATTTTTGCGTCTTTTTGTTTTGCGTCTTTTTGAATTTTCCTCATATGTAACCTCATATAGTATACTCCTTACAATTTTTTGGCCGGATAATAATTAATATGGTATACAATTTTTATGGAAAAATAAGAAAATATTATTTGCAGAAAAAATAATAACAAAATGATGAGAATGAGTAATATAGTTGCACGTAAAGAAATTACAAATATTAAATTCATCAATGAAAAATTCACAATTTGCATTGGTAAAGAAATTACAAATATTACAAAGGTGCATTTGCTATGTCAAAACAAAATATAGTTTGAAAAAGTCAAAATAAAAATACCATCAATGAACAAAGTGATATGTCATGTCACATTAATTATTTTGAAAAAGTTGCAGAAATTGAGGTTTGAAGAAGGGTAAATTGGGAAGATTGCCCTATATTATTGTATCTAGTAGTAATTAGGATTTTGATTGTATCTAGATGTAATTTAAGTCTTACAATTGTACCTAGATGTAAGTGGCCCAAAAATTTATTATCTAAAAAATTTATGTTTGTTTTATAATTTCTTGATTTTGTCACTTATTAATTATTGAATTATAGATTAAATTTTATAATAAATAACAAAATTATTGAAAATACAAAATAAATAATTTATTAGAGACAACTGCGGCTCACGGTTATGGGTCAATACTAGTACTATATAAAAGCAGCTCACATTCTACATTTGGGTTTTGGCGCCATTTCACCTGATTCGTTGATCGAATTTCTTCCGATTCATCATGGCCATCCACATGGTCAAACATCTAATTTGGGTAGCAGACATGCACAATTAATATGATGTATATCTCTCTAATTCATCCCCCATTTTCACCTTCACCCTCCATTATAAATTATTGAAGTTTTTTGTTCATTTTCATCACAATTACACCACCACCATCATCCATATATTACGTTGCTTCGGCGAGGAAAGTGGAGGAGCCACTCAACCCAAGTTATGAACACTAATTAAACGAAGAACGCATTCGCGGAATCGGAAGAAAAACAGCGGTGGTTGATCTCGCGACTATTCATTTGTAATTTATTTTATTTTATTGATTTTATAGTGATCTAATGTAAATTATTGAAGTTTTTGAATGTTCATATTATTTGTAGTTATACATTAAACAAAGGGTGTTGGATTACCCATTTAAAAAAAAATTCTTAGGTATGTATTTAACCGTATCGTATACCAAGTACATGAGTCCAACTAAAATACTTATATATGACCTTGACACATGAATAGTTTCTTAAGAGGTAATACAAAATCAAGATCAATTTTTCAATTCAATATGTATGAACTCTCCAATTCATTAATCATTAAATTTTTAAATTTTATTAAATTCCTTTTTTATCATAGTTATAAATTAATTACTATTCACCGATTATTAGCAAAAATTAAAAAATTGATTTGACAATAGTGTATTACTATAAATCTCTTGATTGACTTTTTCCTACTCTTACTCACTACGTAATTTATCTCTAATTTTATGCAAATGAAATATTAATTATTGCAAGAGAAACAAATTGAGGAGGTAAGAACATCCTCAATGGAGGCAATCTAATTATGAGTCAATCTAATTATGAGAAACAAGGTGAAGAAATTAATTTGATAATTATGTGTTACTATAAATAGTTAAACGTTATACTTATAATTTGACAATATTCAATTAATAGGAAATAATTTAATTAGTATTATTAGGTAAGATTTAATGTCATATTTAAATTTTGGGAAGATTTTATCATATACTTACGTATGATTAATTTAGGAATATTTGAGTTATGATTATAAATGGAAGAACTGTGTTGCATTGCCACGATTAAGATTTACAATATACTTAATTAGTGTTATTTTTATATGTTACATGAATAGAGGTATGTATACTATATTGTATGAGAAAAGAACTGTAATTTATATTTAAAACACAAAGATGAAATTTTCAAATACTTTAATAAGTATAATAAAATAATTTTTCTTGCTACAACAATTCAAGTGTATTTTATAGCAAATATCTTTTAATTTTTATCGATTATATGTAACAATATCTCATTACTCAATTTTTATAAATAAGTTCTATAACTTTTCAATTCACCATTAAACAATGATTCTAATGAAAATTGATTAATTTCATATATACATTAACAATATACATAATTAAAAGTCATTATGGTTAATGAAATAAATATATCTTAATAAATCATTGAAACAACACTAATTCATCAATATGTTATATTTTATCAAATCTAAAATAGGAAATTTTGACCATACTCTATGAATTAACTTAAATGAATCATATATATGCCTTGGGATTTGTTTTGCTATATGTATATGTGATATCAATGTTAATTATTTTGAGTGATTTGGGCATGACCACAATTTTTCAATAGTAGCATCCCGTGTCTAATGATAACTTTAACTTAATTAATTAATTTTTTTCAAAAGTAGCATCCTGTAATTAATTGTATTTTACCAGTTTTTAGTCTACTATATATCCTTTTGAAAAAGTAATTGATAGAATTTTATTTAAAAGGAAAAACAAATCAAAATCAAATCTCATAGTAATCTAAATTTACGATTTATCTTGACTTTTGTGATATCATTTTTAGAAAGAAAATCAATTGTAAGAAAAAAATATACCCAGAGACGAAATTATGTATAATTTGCTTCTTAACATAAAGTTATGGACAAACAATATGACTCTAAATTGGTAAATCAACTAATTGATCATAGAAGAATTTTTCATGCCGATTAATTGGAATACCTATAGTAGTATATGTGTGATTATCTCAATTGTAGTATCATTCTTAATTTTTAAACTCTTAATTGTTCATTTGTCTAAATATTAAGTTTATCTAATGACTATAAATAGTATAACACAAGAACTTATTTCAATACAATCATATCTTACTTCAATATCTAAGTTTTCATATTGATAACAAAGAAGGAAACAAATATTAATTTCAGTCCTAAAATTATTGTCCCATAACTTTGATGGTCAATTTCCTATTTGAATTTTTGACCAAAAATAAGGTATTTAAAAAAAAATTACTTATTACAAAAGATTTTGAAATTAATTTAGAGTTGGAATATTAATGTATTCAATATAAATAAATTATAAATTATATAATTCAAGTCGAGCTAACTTGAAAATTAAGGCACCGTCCCAATAAAAAAATAAGAAAATTATGATATTGGAATTTGGTTCTATTTTTTTTATAAAAATCCTACATTATCATATTGTTATTTATAATACTTATGTTTGAGATATACTGATTTACTATAAGAACTTAAAGTTCTCTAGGTTTCTCATTCTTTTGTTACTTTTACATGTGAGTTTCTTATTTTGTTTCTATTGTATAATATTATTGTGCGTAAGTTCATTTGCTTATTATATTTTTTTATGAAAACGTAGATCTTTAGAAAAATTATGTATGTCCCCTAATTTATGTAGAGCTTTATGAAGTAATTATGCATAGATTAATACTACAAGTTGTTGATTTTTTTTTATTTCGGTTATAAGTTAATGTCCTTTTTCCAAATATATATTATAGTTTGCTTTGAATTTCTTTAACCCTCTTTATGAATATTAGATCTTATTGTATCATGAAGGCTTTAGATTAAGGATTTTTTGTTTTCTCTTTCTAATGTAGAAGATATAGTACTTCTTTTACATCCTTGGTAAAAAAATTTCCGTTAAAATTGAACTTCAGATCTAAAACTAATAAATGCACACATTCTTTAAAGATTTTTCGTATTATTAATTGGATGGCGCTTTGACCCGACCCGTGGTTACCCGCCCCGCCCCAAGAGATTTGGGTCAGGTCGGACCCGCCGTACTAAAAATGGGCCAGTCGGACCGATCCGCTCATAATCGAGTCGGGTATGGGTTTTATATTGGCCCCGTTGGGGCCCGACCCACATCTTATATGTGTATTTTATATATATAAAATGTATTATATATGTAGTATATGTATATCATCCTTTACATTATTATGTTTACAAAAATATATTTAGATTCTTTACGTATAATTTAATATATGTAAATATATATTTATTTATTGAACTTGATGCATTTTTTATTTTCTTTAATAAACTGTTGATTGATTGTTTGTCTAATTTCAATGAATATTTCATGAGGTAAAATATGAGTTTGTATATGTTTAAAAACTATTATTGTATTGTGTTTGGTATTTTTATGTTAGGTTATCATATTTAAATAAAAAAATAGAATGTAACTTACACTATGTAGAAATAAATTTTTTTATAAAGATGTAAAAACAGTCGGGCGGGTCCGGCCCGCCCCGTATGGGGCAGTCACAGTGTCGGCAAGATCTCAAGACCGTGCGGGACGTGGGGCGAGGTCCGTGGCGAGGTCATTTGAGAACGGGGCGAGTCCGGGTATTTAACTACCCGGCCCGACTCTAACCTTGCCATCCCTACACATTCTTTTAAGATTTTTCTTAGACAATTGTATGCATATTAGAATTATTAATGATTGTTTCTTTGATTTGATTAGAAAGTCACTTGTTCTTTTTTATCGATATATGCATGTTTGTGATGAGTTTGTGTTTAAATTTTTGCATGCCTTTTTGGCAATATTTATGACATTCTCAATCATTTATGTATAAATTTTAAATTTAAGGAATAATAAATTGAGTGATATTTTAATTTGAATGTGGTTTGTAATATAATGAACTTTATTTATGTAAAAGTACATTGTATACATTACTATTTTTATATTAATTCTTTTAATAGGTTGTTTATTATTGGATTTGTTGTACAATAGTAGAACCGTATTCTTATGATATTTATTATATGCATGTTTGTAATGAGTTTGTGTTTAAGTTTTTGCATGATTTTTTTGGTAATATTTTGTGACACCCTAATTTTTAAAGACTTAGATTTTAAATAAGTAATAGAAATTAAAAGCTTTGAGGCGTCAAATTTAATTTTGGAATAAAACAACGATAAACTTTATATAAAAGAGTTAATGTCTAATTTTTCAAAAGTGAAATAATGTTACGGCGGAAACGTAAACATTTAAATAATTTCTAAGAAAAACATAAATTCTTAAGTTCAACATAAATTCATTAATTAAATAAATAGTAAAAGTAAAAGCATGAGCATGATGTCCCTCGTCATCACTCCTCGCCGTCCGACTCATTACCCGAAATGGGTTTATTGGGGGTGAGTATGCAAGCACACTCGGTGGAGATAAAATTTATTCAAAATTTAATACACAAGTAAAAACATGATAATCAACTAAAATTAAATAAATTCACATGAACTTTGCCAATAATAAACTTTGCCAACTTTGCCATTGATACTTTGTCACTTCGCCAATAATACTTTGTCAACATAGAAATAGAGTTGTGAGCCTTCCCAAAGCCATTTAAAGACTCTGGTATTCTCACACGTAGAATGGAGCACGACGGGTTAAACCCGAAGATCCGTCGATCCCGGACCACATTAGGGCCCCGGCTATTAGACTTTGTCATTGAGCACGGCGGGATACACCCGAAGACCCGTCGATCCTGACCTCATAAGGGCCCCCGGCTATTAGAATAACATGGAATAATATAATTCAAGCAGTATAATCACATAATTTACAATAGATATTAAATATTGAATAAAACATGCAATACTCTACGATACCACCTTTGTAGAGCTTAGAGCAATTAAATCCCCACCTTAATTGATCACCGCAGAGTGTAACAAAATAGCCTCGTAAAATTTAGTCTTCGTAACTTTCGTCTCCTAGCATAATAATTATTTATATTTAATTAGCACATATCCTAATCAAATTTTCAAGAGGACTAATAATTTTAGTTATATATTTATTATAAATTTGAGGATCAAATTACAAGGATCTCAAATAATTGGGGACTTAATTATAAATAATTATAAATTAATTTAGGATAATTCAAATCCTTAATTTAAAAATCCTAATCCCAGCATTAAAATCTATAGTAGATAAAATTCTTAATAGAATTGAATAAATAAAAATAATAATAACAGAATTGAATAATAAATAATATATAATAAATAACAAAAATACAAACACACGCACCCACAGAACATACACACGCACACACCCACACAATACAAAGACACACACATAATCAAACACACGCACACACAAACCACCACATACTCATACCTCACAAATCTCACACACACAATTATTCACACACATATGCACTGATGCACACTACCTCACGCACAGTGCACTCTCATACATATGCACACTACCTCACGCGCCACACAAATATATATATATATATATATATATATATATATATATATATATATATATATATATATATATATATTATGTATAAAATATTTGATATACATCAAATTAGACATGGAGATATGAAAAGAATTAATAGAGAGATAATATTGATCATATTAATTGATTAAGTACAAAGAATTGAAAAGAATTTTGGTAGAATGAAAATACCGTTATTCTTGAGAAAGGAAAAAGTTGTCGCCGTCTTGAGAAATATGAGAATTATTTGGGTGCGTATGATTTTCTAGGTTAAAACTCTTATAAATAAGTATTAGGAATGGGCTTGGGCTTGAGTGAGATAAGGACCGAAAAATATTAGAATTTAATTGAGAGATAAGAATTGAAATTTAAATTTTAAATTTAAATTAGAATTTAAAAATTGAGGGTGAAAATAAATTAGGGATTTAAAAGATTAATAGGAATAATTAATAAAATAAAATAAAAATTACGTTAAATATAATATTATATATTATAAAATTATGGGTATTACAACCTACCCCACTAACAATAATTTCGTCTCGAAATTTAAAACTTACCACGTAGTAGGAAGTTTGGGTATTTTGCTTGTATTTCATCTTCTCGTTCCCACGTGGCTTCATCTTTTCCATGTCGACTCCATTGTACTTTGATGAGAGCTACGTCTTTGTTCCGAAGTTTGTGAGTCTTTCTTTCTAAGATGAGTTCGGGTACCTCCTCATATGACATGTCTCTATTGACCTCCAAGGTTGAGTAGTTGACGATGTGGCTTGGATCATGTACGTACTTCCTCAACATGGACATGTGGAAAACGTTGTGCACCGCCGCAAGAGATGGGGCAGAGCAAGCCGGTAGGCTAGGTCGCCGACTCGATCTAGAATTTCGAAAGGACCAATGTACCTTGATCTCGAGTTTTCCCTTGCCACCGAATCGAATAACTCCTTTCGTAGGTGAGATCTTCAAGAATACTTTCTCCCTTGAGCAAATTCTAGCTGTTTCCTTCGCTTGTCGGCATAAGACTTTTGTCTATCTTGAGCTACCTTGATTCTTTCTCGAATCTTTTGTATTACCCCAACAGTTTGTTCGACGATTTACGGGCCTAAAACCCTCTTTTCGCCAACCTCGTCCCAATAAGAGGGAGACTGCATCTCCGTCCGTACAATGCTTCATAAGGTGCCATTCCGATCGTTGCCTCGATAGCTATTGTTGTAAGCAAACTCAACTAGTGGCAAATGAGACTCCCAATTTCCACCGAGATCCAACACACAAGCTCGTAGCATGTCCTCCAAAATTTGAATAGTTCTCTCGACCGTCCATCACCTGCGGATGGAAAGTCAGACTAAAGCTCAACTTCGTCCCCATAGCAGTTTGTAAACTCTTCCAAAACTTCGAGGTGAACCTAGTGTCTCGATCGGACACTATTGTGACAGGAACTCCATGAAGTCTAACAATCTCTCGAATGTATATTTGTGCCGGTTGTTCCATCCCGAATGTCATCTTCACGGGTAGAAAATGTGCAGACTTCGTCAATCTATCAACAATGACCCATACAAAGCATGATTTCCTCTAATTGACCGTGGCAAACCCACTATGAAATCAATGGTAATGTGCTCCCACTTCCATTCTCGAATTTCAAGAGACTTAAGCAGCCACGGCGGTCGTTGGTGCTCGACTTTAACTTGCGGCATACCAAGCATCGTTCCACAAACTTCCCGATGCTACTTTCATGTTTCTCCACCAAAACATTGTCCTTAAATCTCGGTACATCTTAGTTCCTCCAGGATGAGCTGCATACGGCGTACAATGAGCTTCTTCTAAGATTTCTCTTCTCAAATTTTCATCTTTGGGTATACACAATCGCCCTCAAACATGAGAGCACCATCGGATGCTACCATGAAGCCTTTACCATCCCCATCTAGTGCTCGCTTCCTCATCTTGTTCAAGAATACATCCTTGTCTTGTGCTTCTCTAACTCGTCTCGTAACAAAGGTTGAATCACCATAGCCGCCACAATCGCCTCAACATTCCTTGGCGATCCCACTACTTCTATCCGTAGATTGGCAAAATCTCTTACTAATTCCTCTTGTTGTGTCAAAAGCATGACAACTCTCCTCTATCCTTACGACTTAACGCATCCGCCACCACATTCGCCTTACCCGGATGGTAGTGAATGGTGCGCCGTAATCCTTCACTAGTTCCAACCACCTTCGTTGCCTCATATTCAACTCTTTTTGCGTGAAGAAATATTTTAGACTTTTATGGTGTATAAATCTCACACCTTGCCCCATAAAGATAATGCCTCCAAATCTTCAAAGCATGGACCACCGCAGAAGCTCCAAGTCGTGAGTAGGGTAGTTCAACTCGTGGATCTTTAATTGTCTCGAGGCATAAGCAATCACCTTGCCATGCCGCATCGTAACACATCCTAGACCTTGCTTTGACGCATCACATAAATTACAAAACTTCCGGATGTATCTGGAATTGTCAAAACAGGGCTGAAACTAATCTCATCTTCAATTCTTGGAAGCTTTCCGACACCGGCTCGTCCACTCAAACTTTTCCCCTTTTCTCGTTAGACGGGTCATTGGTGAAGAAATCTTTGAAAATCCTTCAATGAACCTTCTATAGTATCCGGCCAAGCCCAAAAAGCTACGAACTTCATTAACATTGGTAGGCGTCTTCCAATCATTAATCGCCTCAACTTTAGCCGGGTCGACCTCTATCCCTCGAGCGGTGACAACATGTCCAAGGAACACAACCCGATCAAGCCAAAACTCGCACTTCTTGAACTTCGCATACAACTTCTCCTTGCGAAGTACCTCTAGTATTATGCTCAAGTGCTCCTCGTGTTGCTTGTTGTTCTCTGAGTAGATCAATATGTCATCGATAAACACAATGACAAACCGATCTAAGAACGGGTGGAAGACTCGGTTCATCGAGATCCATGAATACCGCAGGAGCGTTGCTCAAACCAAAAGGCATTACCGTGAACTCATAATGCCCATATCGAGTCCTAAATGCCGTCTTCGGTATATCACTATCCTTGATTTTCAACTGGTGATAACCCGACCGCAAGTCTATCTTAGAAAAGACGCTGCTCCTTTCACCGATCAAATAAATCTTCGATCCTCGGTAGTGGGTACTTATTCTTGATAGTTAATCGATTCAACTCCCTATAGTCGATGCACATCCTCATCGTCCCATCCTTCTTCTTCACAAATAGGACAGGTGCTCCCCAAGGAGAGACACTTGGTCGAATGAATTTCTTGTCCAATAACTCTTGTAATCGTACCTTGAGTTCTTCCAACTCTTTCGGTGCCATTCGATATGGTGCCTTTGATGTGAGTGCTGATCCGCAATAAATCTATCGTGAACTCCACTTGTCTTTTGGGTGGGATCTGGGTAAATCCTCCGGAAAAACATCTTGAAAATCTCGAACCACCTAACATCTTCAATCTTCATTTCACGAGTAGGGGTTCCCATCACATTGACCAAATACCCTTGGATGTACCGCCGCTTCGTAGCATCTTTAGGGCCTTCATAGTCATGTTATGATAAGACTCTTAGCTCCCGTCCTTGATCCAAAGTAAACCAATTCCTCTCCACTTGGTAGCTTTAACACCACTTCCCTCTTTCCACAATCAATGCTAGCGTGATATTTGGACAACCAATCCATGCCAAAGATTACATCAAAGTGACTCATTTCTATGACATATAAGTTAGCATCTAAATTTCTACCAGATTTCTAAATTCACATCCTTAGCTACTCTATCTCTGTGACCACTATTTGACCCGAGGGTATACTAACGTCAAGTGCTTCAACTTTGTTGGTTTCTTTACAACCAACCTTAGCACAACACTTTGTGGATATAAAAGAATGCGTCGCACCCGTATCAAACAAAGCTAGAACTGAACTTTATTTAATGTCAACATACCCGCTATGGTATCGTGGTGTTCTTGACCTCCATCCTCATGACCGGACATAGAGTAAACTCGTGCTTTGCCTTTAGGAGCCGGATTCGACCTCCGGTTAGGACAGAATGGGGCTGTATGGCCCGGTGACGGCACCGAAGCACTTTCCTTGTCCCGCAAGACACTCTCCTCCGTGATTCTTCCCACGGTTGGCGCAAGTGGGTTTGATTGGTTGAGCATTAGCACCCGTGGCTCCCTGAAACTTTACTTGCTTATTCTCGACCGTGGTTGTTGTTCTGGTTATAACCGCCCCATCTCCTCTTTCCCAAAAGTTTTATCGGTTTCGAATTCACTTTCTCGGTGCGGCTTGCAGCAATTTCACCGGCCTCCTCACCAAGTCACCGAAAGGCATGTCTCCATGACCCGCTAGGATGCTCCGTATCTCCGGTCTTAACCCCTTCTTGAATTTCTCGAGCTTTCTTACGTTCGGTATCCACCATATGATGTGCAAAATGAGCCATGTTGCTGAATTGTCTCTCGTACTCTTCCACAGTCAGTTTCCTTGTTGGAAGTTGAAGAATCGGGACTCCATATCCTCCCGATAGGTGTCTGGAAAGAATCTCTCCATAACGATTTCCTTGAATTCATCCCACGTCGATTACATCTCTTGCTTCTTCGTTCTCGATCTCCAGTAGCCTTCCCACCAATGGTCGGCATCCTCCACCAATTGAAATTCAGCACAAGCTACACGTTGCTTTGAGACGTGCATCTAACGAGGACGAAAGATACGTTCCAACGCTCGAAACCATTCTTCAACACTAGCGAGTCCATCGCGTCCGTTAAAGGTGGGTGGCTTGTAACGACGGAATTGTTCCACGACATTAGCATTATCTTGGAAGTCTCCTTGAGTAGTCGGGTTAGGAACATCAGCTTGGTTGCGTGCGTTACCTCGACGAGCCATAACCTAAGATATTTTGTTACAGAGAATAAGTAAAAATGCTACGTTTCACGCACTACACTAGAGACCTCTAAATATGGAGAAGACTATTGTAATCAAGTAATAATAAGGTTTCAACTAGCATCCCACATAGAGTTCATATAAGCATGTCAATTTATGCATCAAGACATCACATAATTCGCATATATTAAAACATAAAATTTTGTATCTTATAAGCTGAAACGGTGAGGCGGTGATGGGGGACATATGCTCGAACATTTATAAATGAACTCTTTTTTTTCTTCCGTTAATAAAATGCACTTAAAATAATTTTGACACTTAAATTTTGAACAAGTCTACAAGAACGTAGACTGCTCACGATACCACACCGTGACGCCCTAATTTTTAAAGACTTAGATTTTAAATAAGTAATAGAAATTAAAAGCTTTGAGGCGTCAAATTTAATTTTGGAATAAAACAACGATAAACTTTATATAAAAGAGTTAATGTCTAATTTTTCAAAAGTGAAATAATGTTACAATGAAACGTAAACATTTAAATAATTTCTAAGAAAAACATAAATTCTTAAGTTCAACATAAATTCATTAATTAAATAAATAGTAAAAGTAAAAGCATGAGCATGATGTCCCTCGTCATCACTCCTCGCCGTCCAGCTCATTACCCGAAATGGGTTTATTGGGGGTGAGTATGCAAGCACACTCGGTGGAGATAAAATTTATTCAAAATTTAATATACAAGTAAAAACATGATAATCAACTAAAATTAAATAAATTCACATGAACTTTGCCAATAATAAACTTTGCCAACTTTGCCATTGATACTTTGCCACTTTGCCAATAATACTTTGTCAACATAGAAATAGAGTTGTGAGCCTTCCCAAAGCCATTTAAAGACTCGTATTCTCACACGTAGAATGGAGCACGGCGGGTTAAACCCGAAGATCCGTCGATCCCGGACCACATTAGGGCCCCTGGCTATTAGACTTTGCCATTGAGCACGGCGGGATACACCCGAAGACCCGTCGATCCCGGACCTCATAAGGGCCCCCGGCTATTAGAATAACATGGAATAATATAATTCAAGCGAGATAATCACATAATTTACAATAGATATTAAATATTGAATAAAACATGCAATACTCTACGATACCACTTTGTAGAGCTTAGAGCAATTAAATCCCCACCTTAATTGATCACCGCAGAGTGTAACAAAATAGCCTCGTAAAATTTAGTCTTCGTAACTTTCGTCTCCTAGCATAATAATTATTTATATTTAATTAGCACATATCCTAATCAAATTTTCAAGAGGACTAATAATTTTAGTTATATATTTATTATAAATTTGAGGATCAAATTACAAGGATCTCAAATAATTGGGGACTTAATTATAAATAATTATAAATTAATTTAGGATAATTCAAATCCTTAATTTAAAAATCCTTAATCCCAGATTAAAATCTATAGTAGATAAAATTCTTAATAGAATTGAATAAATAAAAATAATAATAACAGAATTGAATAATATATAATAAATAATAAAAATACAAACACACGCACCCACGTAACATACACACGCACACACCCACACAATACAAAGACACACACATAATCAAACACATGCACACACAAACCACCACATACTCATACCTCACAAATCTCACACACACAATTATTCACACACATATGCACCGATGCACACTACCTCACGCACGGTGCACTCTCATACATATGCACACTACCTCACGCGCCACACAAATATATATATATATATATATATATATATATATATATATATATATATATGTTGATGTTATGACGAGTGTTACTCGTAATGTGCCAACATTCCGGTCACAACATCGTAATTCGTCCTTCCAACTTTCACTAACCCTTAACCCACGTTTTGTCTTGTTTATTGACTTGTTCTTTCAGGATTGAAGACTTACGGAAGTTACATAAGTCATGCGGTTGAAAGAAGCAAGCAATAGAAGTTATAAAGATCATGGGGAAGTTACATAGAAGTTACCTATTTTCAAGGGAGATGTGGAAGTTATCTTCAAGCATTAAGAGTCCAGATTTTATCTATATACACTTGCTATGAAGATTAAAACTTGAAGTTGAGGGAAACACAATCTAGCATAGTCGATTGGCATAGACTATAGAATTTATTGTAGTTTCATACTCGATACTTCCGTTGGTGAATGTTCCAACATTTCAACCAACATTGGATCTTTCTTTGTATTAGTGATAGGTTAGATTGAATATTATCTAGTCACTATATACGTTGATCCATTCACGGTATAGCTTATGTTTTTACCGATTGTATCACTTAACAATTATTAGTGATAATACGCCGATTGGCGGTATAGACTTATTTATAGTCTATACGAAAATTTTTATATCCATCTTGCAAACGTGTTTAAGACTTCCGCTGTACATTTCTGATTATTATTTGTTTGTGTTGTTCTTCGAATGTGCCAACATTCGTAACAACATTCGCAAAACACGTACGCACACCTTCAAGTGGTACTGAGCCATAAAACTCGTTATCCCGAGTTTAGATCCAGTGTTTGGTGTGATTTATTGCAATGGATTATCCTATGACAACTCAATTAGACCACCCGTTCTAGATGGTACAAATTATGCAATTTGGAAGCCTAAGATGCGTATGTACATCAAGTCCATTGATGAACGTGCATGGAGGAGTATATTGATGGATGGACTCCACCGATTGTTCCTGCATCGACAATACATCAAGCTCAAATCAAGAGGGAGTTAGAATGGACAAATGATGAGGTGACAACGGCCGGCTTCAATTCGAAGGCACTCAATGCCTTATTTACCTCTACGGATGTTTCCATGTTCAAAATAATTTCTAATTGTGTATCCGCAAAAGATGCATGGGAGAAATTACAAGAACATTGTGAAGGATCCGAGAGTGTAAGAAGGACGAAGTTGAGGATGCTTGGAACCAAGTTCGAAAATTTAAGGATGAAGGAAGATGAGACCATATCATCTTACAATGAACGAATCACCGAGATTTCCAATGAATCTCAAGCACTTGGTGAAGCTTATATCCAATACAAGGTTAGTACATAAAATTTTAAGAACTGCTCCTAAACGTTTTGATGCTAAGATATGTGCTATTGAAGAAGCTAAAGATATCGATGCTATTACTCAAAATGAGTTGGTGAGTATTTTGAAAACGTATGAAATGAATTTTTCCCAAAGAGATAGTGAGAAATCCGAAGGAAAATTTACATTTTTAAAGGAGAGACTTCTTCATGTGTTGATAAACAACCGTTTGTTCTTGAAATAGATTCTCGATGAAGATGTTGGTGACGATTGTGCCGACAATGCCGATAACATTGCTTTCCCGACTAAGCAGTTTAATGCATTTTTGAAAAAGAGAGCAAATAGACTTAGAAATAATTTGCAAATTAAGAATCAAGAGAGAGAACAGATCGGTAGTTCACGCCAATCGATTGCACGATAGAAATCGGAATGTTAATCAACCTAGGCAATTTGATAGAGGTAACAAGATCAAGTATGATCCGTAATATAGGAAAAATGTTAAATGTGATGCATGTTCTGGGTTTTGGTCATTATGCTAATGAATGTGCCAACACTCTTTTGAGAAAGAGGGTAAATTTCAATGCTACCTTAAGTGATGAGTCTGATGGTGAAGATGATTCGATAAAAATGAGGAGTTTGCTTTTTCTCGCAAGAATTTTATATGATGATACACTTGATGATTTCTTGGATGATTCGATGTTGAGTCAAATGTGCCAACATTTGAGGAAACATTGGAGGTTCCGTAATTTAATTGTTTCTCAAGTTCTTGTGTAGATGAAGCGGTACTTCTAACATTGTTTGCAAAGATTGTAAGTCCAGCTTATCTAAAGCTTGAAAAGGAGTTGGAATCCACTCAAAAGCCTTGAGGGACATGACTATTGAAGAGTCATATCAAAAGATTTGGTGATAAAGCTTGAGGTCATTCTAACAAGGAAAGATTTGGAGTTATGCAACCTCAAAGAACTCAAAGGAACAACACCGAATTTCAAAAGATATTCGTAAAGTTCAGCCAAACTTGATGAGGCACCGACAATTGGTAGTACAAGTAGACATGGTCTTGGTTATAATGGCAATATCACTCAGTTTTTAAACAATAACAAACCTGTTGTTTTTACAAAACCTTCTCGTTGAAACCGAAAAATTGAAAAATGATTACGAAAAGAAGGATGTTTGTCATTATTGTTTCTTGAGGGTCACAAACGACCAAAGCTGTTTTAGAATGAGACAGATAAAAAGTTTTCTAAAATGTCTTTAAGAATGTTGCCACATTCGCTCAACATTCGAAACAAACAGCTTCAAATCTTTTCAAAACACATTCAAAAATCTACTTGGGTGAAAAAGTCAAATACTATATGTAATGTTGTCTATACATCTTTAAAAGCATGTGTTAGGGACTATGGTATTTTGATAGTGGGTGTTCTGGACACATGACCGGTGAGGAAAGTTATCTCACTGATTATAAGGCATATGATGGTGGAAATGTTACATATGGAGGAGGTTCAAAAGGTAAAATTATTGGTATAGGTACATTGAATGTTCCTGGTTTTCCTAACTTGACAAAAGTCTTACATGTTAAAGGTTTACTTGCAAATTTGATTAGTATTAGTCAATTATGTGATGATGACTTGCATGTGAAGTTTGACAAAAGTTCATGCTATGTGCTAAACAGTTGATGATAAATGTCTTATGGTTGGTAATAGATCGGTTGATAATTGCTATTTAATCGATTCAAATCAAGCATGCTTTAATGTTCAAACCGATGAAAGTGTTCTTTGGCATCAAAAACTTGGACATGCTCATTATAGAAACATTGTCAAATTGTTAAAATTTGATCTTTGTCATAAAGGTCTGCCTAAGTTACAAATACATAGGTCAAATGTGTGTGGATCCCGCCAAAGTGGTAAACAAGTCAAAATGTCACATGAAATGTTGACACATTGTACTACGAAACATTGCTTTGAACTTTTGCATATGGATTTAATGGGACCAATGGAGACTGAAAGCATTGGTGGTAAGAGATATTCTTTTGTCATAGTAGATGATTATTCAAGGTTTACATGGATTGAGTTTCTTAAAGAGAAATCGGATGCTTTTGATGTATTCAAAATTCTTTACAAAAGGTTTAAAAATGTTTTTAACACTAAGGTTAAGAGATTAAGGTCCTGATCATGGTAGGGAGTTTGAGAACGAGTTTATTCACTAAATTTTGTGAAGATAAAGGCATAATACAAGAATTCTCTTCTCCTAAAACACCTCAACAAAATGGTGTAGCCGAAAGGAAAAATAGAACTCTACAAGAGATGGCTAGAGTAATGCTTTTATCCAAGAAACTTTCAAAAAGGTTTTGGGGTGAAGCTTTGAATCTTGCTTGTCATATCTCAAATAGAATTTATCTTAGACCTAATTCCACAAAGACACCTTATGAATTTTTGAATGACAAAAGCCTAATCTGAAATACTTTCATGTCTTTGGATGTGTTTGTTACATTCTGAATGATAGAGACCAACTTCATAAATTTGATTCAAAGAGTGATAAGGGTTTCTTTCTTGGTTATGCTAGAAACAGTAGAGTCTTTAGGATTTATAATCTTAGGACTGACATCTTGTTCAAGAGTCTATGAATGTTGTTTTTTATGATAATGCAAGTCTTGCAGATAATGCTAGTGAAGAAGATGTAATCGATCTTATTGAGCGGATGCAAAGTTACGGAATTTACGAACCGATTGAGAATGTTGCTACAAATGTGCCCACATCTCAAGCAACATCACCTCAACATCCGTAAATTAATAGAACTATGTCTTATCCTGCTACGGCACCATCTTCTAGGATTCTCAAAAATCATCCACAACAACAGATCATAGGTAAACCACAATCGTGTGTACAAACAAGGAGAAAATTAAGTTTTGACGCAAGGCATGTGGTAAGGTCGATTTGTATGACATCTATGTGTAACAAGGTGAACTTTGAATGTTTTCATTCTTTCAATGAACCTAAAAATGTTGATGAAGCTATGAAAGATGAAAATTGGATTAATGCAATGCATGAGGAGTTAAATCAATTTGAAAGGAATGATGTTTGGATACTTGTGCCTAGGCACTGATGATGTGAATGTAATTGGTACAAAATGGATTTTTAAAAACAAAGCTGATGAATCGGTAATGTTGTAAGAAACAAAGCTAGATTAGTAGCTCAAGGCTATACACAAGTAGAAGGAATTGATTTTGATGAGACTTTTGCTCCTGTTGCTAGAATTGAGTCTATAAGACTATTACTTGCTATTGCATGCTACATTGATATAAAAGCGCATCAAATGGATGTTAAAGCCGCATTTCTAAATGGAATTCTTATGGAAGAAGCATATGTAGAACAACCTAAGGGGTTTGAGAATCATGATTTTCCTGATCATGTTTATAAACTTAAGAAAGCCTTATATGGTTTAAAGCAAGCACCTAGGGCATGGTATGGTAGATTAACCGATTTTCTTGTTGAATTTGGTTTCTATAGAGGTGAAGTTGATAGAACATTGTTTATTAAACATTCTGGATATGACATTATGATTGCTCAAATATATGTTGATGACATTGTGTTTGGTTCTACATGTGAGAAAATGCTTGAATTATTTGTACATGAAATGACCACTACCTTTGAAATGTCGATGGTTGGAGACTTGAATTACTTTTTAGGTCTTCAAATTAAACAATGCAAAGATGGTATTTTCTTTTGTCAAAATAAATATGCCAAAAATCTTGTGAAAAGGTTTGGTTTAGACAATGTTAAACACATGAAGACACCTATGGGATCGACACAAAAGTTGTGTAAAGACAGTGTTGGCACAAATGTTGACCCAACATTGTATAGGTCGATGATTGGTAGTCTCTTGTATCTGACTTCTAGTAGGCCGGACATCATGTTTAGTGTTTGTTTATGTGCACGTTATCAAGCTGATCCTAAAGAATCTCATATGAATTCGGTTAAGAGAATAATTCGATATGTGGCGAGGCACATGTGATTATGGAATATGGTATAGCAAAGATACTAATTGTTCCTTGATTGGGTATAGTGATGCAGATTGGGCAAGTGATAGTGATGATAGAAAGAGTACAAGTGGAGGATGTTTTTACATGGGTAACAATCTTGTTTCATGGCATAGCCGTAAACAAAATTGTGTGTCCTTATCCACGGCTGAATCCGAATATATTGCCACGGGAAATTGTTGTACTCAACTTCTATGGCTTAAGAAGATGTTCGATGATTACGGTTTGGAGAGCAATACTCTTACTGTTTATTGTGACAATACAAGTGCAATTAATATATCCAAGAACCCCCGTGCAACATTCGTTAACTAAGCACATAAGTATTAGGCACCATTTCATTAGGGATCTTGTAGAAAAAGAAGTTGTAAAGTTGGAATACATTTCAACCGAGAAGCAAATTGCGTACATTTTTACTAAAGCCCTGGATAATGAGAGGTTTTCTTCTCTTAGAAAATCTCTAGGTTTATGCACAAATTAGATCTGTTATTCTTTGTGTGTTGTGACAAATGTGCCAACATTTGAAGCAACACTAGAACAATTTATTTAAGTTTTTCTAAGTATTGTAATATTTAGTGTTGTCAAACTCTCTGTGTAAATAGTATTAGAACCTCGTGATTAATAAAATTTGTCCTGGACACACTTCTCTTAAATGCAATGAAATTAACTCACAATTAGATGCTATGTCACTAAGTAACTATGGGACACGGAGTTGACTACTACGATGATCTCTTTTCAAAAGGTGACTTGAATGCATCAATATAATCACAATCCATTGAGTAATTATGGGACACGGAGTGACAACTACGATGATCTCTTCGGAAAAATGGATCAATGTGATTAAAAGTGAGAAAAACAAAATATAGTGCAACACAAATGATTTTATATCATGTAAAAGCGTGTTGAGAAGTGTGTGTGCCGACATTGTCCATATAACATTCTGGTTCTTTTATGTATATTTACCTCTATGAGATTGATAATTTCCGGATATTATTCTATGATGAATTATTATTTTTAAATTGTTCCCAGCAATATTATGTAATCTAATTATGTTTATTGTGCACGTTTTTATTTTATTAAGTGGTTTTGTGCTTGTTTCTCTTATAACTTCCACATTTTCGGTAATGCCTATTTCTTAGGGATGTGATTAAATTTCTTCTTCTCAAAACCGATGTGGACACAACTTCTACATTCTCTCTTTTCCTATTTAAGGTTCTTAATATTCTCGTGTGCTCTACACATTGCTCTTAGTTTTCGAAAATTGACACAAGTGTTCGAAGGTATTAATGTTTGCACTTGTTGGTATTAGTTGATAATCTGCCTTTAAAATATTGCAATTCAAATTGATTATTTTATTAATTTAATTTGAATAGTGCTTGCGGGTTATTAATTATCATGGTGATGGGAAAGGCTCTTCACCTTCACATTCGAAACACTCTACCTCTCCAAAGAATTTCATCTTCTTCTCAAAACCTACACCTATTAGCTTCAATGGTCGCCGAGAATGTTTAGGAAATGTTGGCCCTTCTAACCCAACATCGCCCTCTTCGGTTAGGGTTGGCTCGATTGATGTTCCTCTCTCGGCCTATGACATTCGATCGAAATCCAAAACCACAGTACCCAATCCTCTCGATATTCCGAAATTGGGCGGAACGCCACCAAAACCGGTCGGCCGACGAAGCTAGCGAAGCCCCGCTCTTGAAACTTATCCAATGACGGTGGAACTAGCTGAAGGAGCCACCACCGATCAAATAGTCTATGCGTTCAAAACCCTCTCGAAAGCAGACAATTTACCCTGTTGTCAAGGTAGGCGACGTGGAGGTTGATTTCGGCAGATAAACACTTAGTGTTTACACCGCAACAATCACCGGAAGATACTCCAGTGGAAGAATCATCCTCTCGAATCTTCGGACACCGGAGAACTCGCGCCCGCCTTCAACTGCTCGACAAAAGGCTACGAGCTCAAGAGGACAAGGCGTAAACGCCGTTCGTATAGAACAATGGGACGTCGTGTAGACTACTCGAAACCGGCAAAAAGCAGAGGCATGATGATGGCGTTGCTTGAAGCCTATTCTGTGTTCGACTCGACTCCTCTGGCGATGAAGTGGAAGAGGCGAAATCGTAAAGAACGGCCGGAGAAGAAGGCGATGTTCGGTGCTTAGCCACTAGGGGAGTGCGAGGATTCGAGATGGATCAAACATTGGCTCAAATGGCTGCTAGCTTGGAGAAGAGGAAGAAGAAGCAAAAGTTCCGCGAGGATGTGCCGAGGATGTTGGCACACCAATGGACACATCATCATCGACTCGACGAGTCTTCGTCATCCAAGCAAGTGTGGCTAAGTCGATGAGGTACATACAGATTCCTCTTTGCATATGTCTTCATCCGATTCGATGATAGCTATAATGGTGTGGATAGTGAGAAATTTAGGACTTTGCGGACTAGAGTGATAGTTGGAGAAAGGATAGTTAAAATGGATGATTTTGTGAATATGAATTTAGTTGGATATCCGACGATAGGTCCTTAATGCACTCTCTACAATTTGCTACTCCTTATATTGTGGATTGGATTTATGAGTTTTATGCAAACTTGAAAGTCGAGTTTTAGAAGTTAATTCTAAGCACTTTGGAAAAGTGAAGTTTAGGGGAAAGGTCATTGTGATAACTCCAAGTTATTAATGAGGTCTTGAGAACTAGGGATGGTGATGATCCTCGGGTTGATGATTTGGATGAGGTCATAAAGGTGATCACCTGGGGAAGGATTAATGTATGGAGATATAGGATGAATTCCTCGGTCTTGACCCGGCCTTTATAGTGTTCTTCACAAATTAATTGTGTATAACTCGGCCGCCTTCTTCAAACACAACCACTTTGACAAGTGAGCGTGCTATTCGATGTACAAGATTGGACATCCGAGAGAGTTTAATCTTGGGAAAACAATATTTGACAATATGATGACATATTCAGGGAAAGTGTCAAGCAAAGGGTTGCTTCCTTACCCAAGTCCGATTCACTCATTGATTTACGCTCAAGGGTTTCAAAGGGAGAACAATGAGATTATCAGCTCATTTGCACTAAGTTTAGCTATTTCACATGTTCTCGAGAACCTGGACCACGTGTGATTGATCTACCCTACAGAGATCCTAATGCACCCGAACTCGAAGTTCCCTGCGATCAAAGCGTGATGTGCCGAGAAATGTTGGCACACACGCCTGCCAACACTCCGCAATTACAGCCGCAATTCATCCGAGATCGATTGCTATGACGGAAAACTCGATCACAAATGCCAAATGTCTGTTGAGCAACCTTGAAATGCACAAAAGGGTCTGGGAAGCTATACTTTCTACCGTCACAGGGGAGTAGGACTCGATGTTGCTGCTCAGTTGATGCTCCAAAGCGGATGTTGCCGATGTTGCCGCCGAACAGTCAAGATGGAAATGTTAATGGTGATGGAACCGAAGGAGGACCAGATGTTGATATTTCTCGAGCTGGAACAAGTGCGGCTCAGTGTACCGAGACCAAACAAACCTGAATGCGCCGAGAATGTGCCCACAAATCTCGACAACAATGATGGACCCAAAGCTCGAATATGGACGTAGATGCTTGAGAAAATAGATGCGTAGATTGGGATGATGAAGATCTCATTGTACCGTATGATGATTTGGATGATTGGGGACATTAAGCAAGGGGGAGCTTTCGAAGATAGAGAAGCTTGAAGATAGGGGAGTTCGTGCGGACTCTTGAAGATGCAAATTTGTTATTCTTCTGACCCCAATTCTCTCCTAAACCTTCATTTATAAGCTTTATCTGTTTTTGTAAAGACTCAATTTATTTTTTTTTCTGTTTTTATGTTTATGTCTTTTCGAACTTATATTACGTGTTAGCTATGTTGATGAACTTAATAGTATTATGGTATTTAGGTAAGTTCGTGATACTATGCTCGTTTTTAGTTTTGTTATGTTAAGTGTTTTTATCTTTAATTTCTGATTTTTGTTAATATGTTTTTTTGGTTGGTTAAAGCTCGATTTAAGTTTTTATTAAGTCTAGTATGGTGTTTTATTTTGTATTCATGCTCTGATTTTATATTGTTTATGTTAGCTCGATTTTGTTTAGTCTATGTTTTGTTCATAGTATAAGTCTTTGTGATGTTAAGTGTTTATTGTTTTTATGTTAGTTTTGGCTAAGTAAAAGATGTCAATTACTTGATGTTAATTTACTTATCTCTATTGTGTACACATTCTGCATATTATTGCAACATCGGGTGTGTTCCAAGAGAAAGGCCGAATTGGGGAGATTGTTGATGTTATGACGAGTGTTACTCGTAATGTGCCAACATTCTCGTCACAACATCGAATTCGTCCTTCCAACTTTCACTAACCCTTAACCCACGTTTTGTCTTGTTTATTGACTTGTTCTTTCAGATTGAAGACTTACGGAAGTTACATAAGTCATGCGGTTGAAAGAAGCAAGCAATAGAAGTTATAAAGATCATGGGGAAGTTACATAGAAGTTACCTATTTTCAAGGGAGATGTGGAAGTTATCTTCAAGCATTAAGAGTCCAGATTTTATCTATATATACACTACTGCTATGAAGATTAAAACTTGAAGTTGAGGGAAACACAATCTAGCATAGTCGATTGGCATAGACTATAGAATTTATTGTAGTTTCATACTCGATACTTCCGTTGGTGAATGTTCCAACATTTCAACCAACATTGGATCTTTCTTTGTATTAGTGATAGGTTAGATTGAATATTATCTAGTCACTATATACGTTGATCCATTCACGGTATAGCTTATGTTTTTACCGATTGTATCACTTAACAATTATTAGTGATAATACGCCGATTGGCAAGATAGACTTATTTATAGTCTATACGAAAATTTTTATATCCATCTTGCAAACGTGTTTAAGACTTCCGCTGTACATTTCGATTATTATTTGTTTGTGTTGTTCTTCGAATGTGCCAACATTCGTAACATTCTCGCAAAACACGTACGCACACCTTTCAATATATATATATATATATATATATATATATATATATATATATATATATATATATATTATGTGTAAAATATTTGATATACATCAAATTAGACATGGAGATATGAAAAGAATTAATAGAGAGATAATATTGATCATATTAATTGATTAAGTACAAAGAATTGAAAAGAATTTTGGTAGAATGAAAATACCGTTATTCTTGAGAAAGGAAAAAGTTGTTGCCGTCTTGAGAAATATGAGAATTATTTGGGTGCGTATGATTTTTAGGTTAAAACTCTTATAAATAAGTATTAGGAATGGGCTTGGGCATGAGTGAGATAAGGACTGAAAAATATTAGAATTTAATTGAGAGATAAGAATTGAAATTTAAATTTTAAATTTAAATTAGAATTTAAAAATTGAGGGTGAAAATAAATTAGGGATTTAAAAGATTAATAGGAATAATTAATAAAATAAAATAAAAATTACGTTAAATATAATATTATATATTATAAAATTATGGGTATTACATATTTATGATATATTCAATCATTTTACGTACAATCTTTGATAAACTTTGATCCTTTCGATGAACAAAAATTATTATCTATTTCATACAATCGAAATTGCTCTTATTTTTATGGAAAAAAATTGTTATTGTACGGGTTGATAATGGAAAAATTCTCATTCAAATTCGTATATGACAATTCTTGGGTGATATTTCACGCAAGCTATATTTTTCGATTTCTATATACAAAATTGAACACTATGGATCAATTCTTGCTCCATTATATTGTTTAGTTGTTCATTTCTATAGAGATGAGGAAGAATAAATTAAAATTCAAGGAAATTCTGGGACTACCGAACTAGAGACTCGAAAATGTTATTATTTTTCGTGCCGTCAATCGTCTTATGAAAAATACAATATCTTTGTAAAAATGATGTTAGTTAATTGTAAAATTAACATCACCATGAAAATTTTACTATATAAATTTAAGAAATAATAAATTGAGTGATATTTAATTTGAATATGGTTTATAATATAATGAACTTTATTTATGAGACTTTTTTTTTTATCGGTAATGTTAGTTGTTAGTAATTAGTTCACCAAGCGCTCAAACACTCCTAGAATTCTCCAAGTCACCTTATAACTCCATTAATTCATTTCCAAAGGGAATCGAACTTGGGTCACCCATGAGACTTTACTAATACGGTAAAACCTCTATAAATTAATAATCTTGGGATCATGAAATTTTATTAATTTAGAGAGATATTAATATATCGATAAATTAATACTTTATTAATTGAAAGAGAGATTTTTAAATTCATCAAATTCAGTACATATGTATTGAAATAAATGAATTCATATATGTTTCATTGATTATATTCATGCATCGGCCAATTCTTTGTAACTAATTAAATATATTCATGTATAATATCAATTCATTATATACAATTAACTATTATATTCATGCACGCATGTATCAATTTATTAGAATTACTTAAATAACTATTATAGTCAATTAAATATATTCATGAATGATGAATGAAACATATACTATATAAGTCTCAATATAATTAATATAATTGTAATATTTATGAATTATTAATTTAGAGTTTTAATGGGACCTAATATTTATAAAGAGATTTTTCAAAAATTATTATCTTATCAAATTTAATGATTTTTTACAAAGGCCCAAGTCGGGACCGAAGATTTTATTATTTTAAAGAGTTTATTAATTTATAGAGGTTTCTTGTAACATAAATTTCAATTCACTATTAAACAATGAATCTAATAACAAAAGGTTAGTTTCACATATATACAATATAATTAGGAAAAATTAAAAATAGGTGTAAAAATTAGCAAAAATACAAACGGGTGTAATGTGCAAATTTTTTGTGCTTTCATGCAAAAAAATTGTGCTTCGTGCAAATTTTTTACACCTAGTTGTAATAAGACTTACCTCTTTCTACCTTATTGTAAATGACCCATATAATTAATTAGTAGTTACATGAATAGAGGTATGTATACTATATTTTATAAAAAAAAAAGGATTGTAACTTATATTTTAAACACAAAAATGAAATTTCAAATACTTCAATAAGTATAATACAATAATTTTTCTTGCTACAACAATTCATGTGTATTTTATAGCAAACATCTTATAATTTTTAACAACTATATGTAACAATGTCTATACTCCTAATTTTTGAACACTCTAAAATGCTCGCGTGCTTGATCATTAAACCAGTTTGAAAATTGGTACGCCAAGAATATTGTTGAGGAACATTAATCATTCGAATGGGTTATGTAATGGAACGAGGTATTTTTTTATTAATGTTGTTTATTTATAGTTTTGTTAAGATTTATACTTATATTTGTAAACAATAATATATTTAATATTTTTGTTAATTTTTAATTTTTTGTTTTAATATTAGTTGGTGATTACACGATTGAGAGATAAAATAATTGAAGGAATAATTTTGACCTGGTAGCAAGTGTCGGTGAATTGGTTTTTATACTAATGTTATCATTAACTCCTTCGGATGCAAGATTGCCCTTTAAATTTCAAATAGCATATAGTTTCCATTAATTATATCATATGCTATGTCAATCAATAGAAGTTAAGTACAATCATTCTCTCACGCCGGATTATTTTTGAAGAAACCAGTGTTCAATCATGGTCAATCGTATGTGGCAATTTCAAGGATTACTAATCGAGCCGAGTTGAAGATCTTATTGTGTAACATTAATGATAATAATTGTAATAAGAGAAAGAATGTTGCATTCCGTGAGGTTTTTAGAAACCTTTAACTTTTGAGATATTTGTTAAATAAAAATTTTATTATCTACAAAATTTATGTTTGTTTTATGATTTATTGATTTTTCACACACTAATTATTGTATGATTGATTAAATTTTATAATAAAATATTAAGTTATTGAAAATACAAAATAAATTATTCATTAGACAACCATGCGAAGCACGGTTATGGGTCAATAATAGTATAAATAATGTGTATTGTGAGAGTGTAAACAATGAAAATATTTTTATTTATAGATGTCAAACTATCGTGTGACGAATGAATAAGTCAAGATAGTTGTGGGCTGCTAAGTTTGGCATCAATTCCACATGGTAACAACATAGCAATGGGACGAAGTGGCATACCTCAAGTGGTTAGAAATTTCCACCGGTTCGAGTCACCAATTGCCTTTTCAAAAAAACATAGCATTGGGCTGCCTTCATGCGATTCGACTCAATTCATGGGCCTAATATTTTGGGAACAAATTATGAACTTACAAATTAATTAAATGAGCCTATTTTCCTTTTCTCTTAGCAGATTTTTGACTCGATTTTGGTTTCTTCTTTCAGTTGATTTCACTAAAAATTATGCTCATATTTTGCATTTCAATTTTCATATAAAAATAGCAAAATACAATATTCTTTTCGTATTAAATGTAATTAATTAAAATTAAGCAATAAAAACATGGATTTATATTAAATTTAAACTTTAAATGCACAATAAAATTATGCAGAAATCACCCAAATTAATTATCTATCATGTCTTTCATATACCAAAATTATTATTTTCTTTAATATTGGATCGAAAGTAAAAAGATCTAAACATTAAAGTTTAATTTGTAAATTGTTGAAAAGATATTTAATCTGAAACAAAGTGAATATTAAAATATAAATAATATAAATCGAATTAACATAATTAAAATATTCCATATATAATAAAAACGAAGCTGGATTACTCCAAGATGAATTTTATCCAAACAATATGTCAACAGATATTTTAGCACATGGCTCATGAGTACTGTGAGATGTGAATTGATTTTTTGAGAATATTAATATAAAACGAAATAAATAGGAAACTTTTTTTTAAGGAAATAAATAGGAAACTTGAAAGAATCAAACAGTGTTCATTAGCATCATTACAGCGAATTTTTTTATACTAAAATTTTAAAATATTGCATCATATGATAATGTATTTTGTATATAATACAACATCACAAAATTTTATTGAGCACTGTTTAATATGATAAACATAGAAATAATAATCACTATGAGGGATGGATTCGGAAGGGACAATAGTATAAGTGAGCCAAGTCGCTTGCAAGTAGTTCAACTCGACTCGAGAAAAATTAAAATCGACTCGATTTTAATCAAATCGAGTTGAGCTACTCGAGTAGCTATTGAGTTTGAGTTAATGAATACTTAACTCGAAAGGCTTGCATCCTTATCGAACTTTTACATATTTACTCTTTAACCATTATTATATTAATTATATATATTTATATATCTAGCCTATGGTGTGTCGGATCGAGTAGTTATGAATCAAAACGAGTTGAGCTTTTTAATTTTGCGTCAAATCAAGGCGAGTTCGAGCCTATCGAATTTTTGGTTGAGTCGATTCGAGCTCAAAGTTGATTGAACTTGAATCGAGTTTCGAACGTCAAATTTTACAATTGAATCGAGTTCAATATCAACACTATCTCGACTTGAGTTATTTACACTCTTGAAAAGGATGTATGTAGAGGGTTCAAAAAATTTGCATACCATGCTTCGATTGGGATGAAAAAATTTAATAGTGAAACTTGTAATATTTTGAAGATGTATAACTTTATACTCTAGTATTGTTTTTATTATACTATAATCTATATTTATGTTTTGAGAAAATCAACTTATTATATTTTAAAGCATAATAACTAGGCAGTAAAATCGCAATTTTTTTGGTCATATATTGCTTTGCAATTCGCATTTAAAACAATGTCTTTCTTTCCATTATTATTCAAAGTATTGATTCTTTTCCAATCATAGCAAATACTCACTCCAAATCATTTTATATATATATATATATATATATATATATATATATATATATATATATGTGTCTTTTTAGGCTCTAAATTTTGTCGGTAATGACTTACCTTTATTATTTTTGTAAATTTTAAGTTGAGTTCTTTATTTGGCAAAAAAAAAAAAGTTAAGTTCTTTATTACTCTCGGTGTGTTTGCACAACCATAAATAAAAAATACTTTCTATTTTTTAAATCCTCACAATACATATTTATTTGTATAATATCATTCATTTTTTAACTCAATTAACTAATCTTTTACTTTAAATACACATAATTTTCAAATTATATCCACCACTTTTACACATGATCAACCCGTGCCAGTAAAGGGAGTATACTTTTTCCCACTCAAAAAAAAAAAAATATATACTTTTTAAAATCATCACGATAGTTACTTTTTAATAAATTATTATTATATTTTTATAAATTATTATTATTTTTCAATTTATTATCACTTTTATACTAATTTGTATCATTTTTTTAAAAGTGATAACAAATTTATTAAAAAATGACCCATGATAACGTCAATACAAATCTTTTCCTTTTTCATGAGATTTCATGAGATCTATCTCATGCAAATTTTTTCAACGCACTGTAGCAAAGAAAAAAATACCCACCAAAATAAAGTAAATACTAAAGCATCATCAATAATTAACAAAAAAACACAATTACATTAATACAAAACACAACAGATCATAATTAACAAGTACATAATCAGTCTTTTTGTAATTTTCCAAATTTATTCCATTATTTGCAAAGAAAAGCAGAGCAGTGCAGAGACAGGGTGAATCCTATCTGCACATCAAAGTAAAATCAAAACCCACAGGCAAACAACAATACGACGACGTACCTTAATTATTAAACAAAATAAATCAGAAATTAATTAATCGCTGTCGCTGCTGCTGCTGCTGTGACCGTGTTCGTGTCCCTCGCCGTGTTTCTTCTTCTCCTTCTTTTTCTTCTTCTTGTCTCCATCGTGGCCGGCGGCGGCGCTGTCGCCATGGATCTTGTCTTTGATCTTCTCAACTAACCCTTGCTTGTGTTCGGGCTCTCCGTAGCCGTGTTCGGGCTTTTTGTGCTCGCCATAGGATTCGGGCTTCAAGTGGCCGTGTTCGGGCTTGTGGTCGCCGTAGCCGGTGGATTCGGGCTTGTGCTCGTCGTGTTTTTGTCTCCTCCCATGCCGAGCTTCTCTTGAATGTTGTGGATGATTCCTGCCATTTTTCTTCACAACTAAAATGTATTTGATTTGGAATTGGTTGTGAGGAGGTATGGGAGCGTATGTGCTCTATTTATAGAGTTGAGACTTTTTTTTGGACGGTGTATTTAATATTATAATACTCTCGGAAAAGATTTTACATGTAAAAGTACATACACTTTAAGAGAAAATAAGATTTATTGAGATTTTGATGGTTAATTTTGTAAATTTTTATACATAAAATAAAAAAATATTGAATTATATGTAAGTGTGAGTTAAAAAATAATTACATTTTGTATAAATTAGTAAAAATTGTAAAGAAGAAATTTATAAAGAGTTTTTTATTTTAAAAATATGAAATTTATAGTGAAATGTATAAAAAAAAGAAAAGTGTGAAAGATTTTATGGGATCGACGGTGGAACACGGATTACAATATGGTTTAAATTATCTACGCAGTACTAATTAACAAGTATACTGTGGTCCACCTCGTAAAATATAAAAAAAAATTAAGTTAAAAGTGATACTTAAAATAATATAAGAAGACATATATATGTATATGTGTATTATTTTCTTCGTTGCAAATTTAATTTGATATTTAGTGTTTAACACAAATTTTAATATTCACTCCGTTTTAGTGAAAATTAGATGAGCCTCCGCGTATTAAGCGGTATGTTCGTTAAATAAATTTTATAATATAATGTATTACTATATTAATGTTTACTAAAATTTTGTATAATTATAATACTAGATTTAAGTAATGGTAATATTAATTGTATAATAATTTATTCTAAGTATTAGAATTATTATAATTATATGAAAATTTACTATAAATATTGTTTCAAATTTATTTTGCAGTTAATTAAAAGATAATTAATAAAAAAATCTTATATAAATTTGATATATATATATGTATATATTAGACTAATATATGTAAATAAATATCATATATGATTATATTCAATTTTTTAATAATGTTAATATTTATAAATATATTTATTAGGATGAAATAAAGTAAATTAATTGAGTCGGTCATTTTTAATAATTTTACTCAATATGTTAAATTTATTTTATAAATGACTAATTATATATTGACTCATAATCATTATTAATATACAAAATTTTTTATATTCTTGACTCTTAATTAAACAAATAAATTATTTTCTCAATTAATGACACGTCATCTAAACTCACAAAAAAATATACGCTTAAATAATTTAAACTTCATATTAATATATAATTACACTTGTTCGAAATACTCACAATTAATATTTCAAAAATATTGGATTATCTCAAGTAAAATATCTAATAGGAGTAGTACACTTTTATAAATTGAAGTTAAATGAAAAAGGTTTCAAAATGTATAAATATGCATGAATTAGTTTAGTTGACAAGCATTATAATAATTTTAAGAGAGGTGATTGGTTCAAACTCTTGTAAAGATTTTATTTTTAAATTTAAAGAAAATTGACACATAAGCAATACTCACCATAAATCGACATCTCACAAAATGACACGTGGCGGTGAAAACACAAAAAAATGACACATAAGCAAAACAAACTCCCTATTAGTATATAGGGGATGTCTCAATTTGTTATTTTTATATGTCCCAATCAAAGTGTCTCATTCCTCTTCTATAATAAAGCAACAATATATTTATTCCTATATATATATTTACACAAATGTCACTCATTTAATATATTTAATACACATTTTTATCGTTCTCCATCACATCACTTGTATTATATTATTATTTTACTCTTACTATATTTTTTAAATATTGTGTGTCAAAAGATCATTTGACACTTTCATTGGGACATGGGAGTATAAGAGTTGTTTAATAATATTACTCCTCCATCCGTCCAAAGTGTCCCAACACTTTTGGGCACAAGTTTTAAGAAATATTGTATAATAATAATATATTACAAGTGATGTGATAGATAGAAAGAGATGAAAGGTAGTATAATAATAATATAGTATAAGTGATATGATAGAGAGAGATGAAAAATATATTTAAATATATTAAATGAGTGGCATATTGTGTAAATATATAGATAGTATAGGGATAATTATAAAAGTAGGGTATGGATAAAAAAGGAATAAGACACTTTGGTGGAACGAACGAAAATGGTAAAATGAGACACTTTAGGCGGGACGGAGAGAGTAGTTGATTTTTATGAGTATGATAGTTTTTAAATTTTAATAATAGAGTTGTTTAAAAGTATTAAATTGAATTACTTGTATGAAAAATATTGACATACGGTGAAATATTAAAGTGTTTGAGATAGATAAAAAAATTAAAATTAATTTACTATTTAAGAAAATAATGCTTAAAGTATGAGAAATATATTTTGCACAAATCATGCATTAAGTATTGATAATCTGTCTTATCTCTAAGTTTTTATCTATTTTATATGTTTGAGATTTCTAAATTCGTGTTGTCAAGGATCAAACATTTTATATGGTGTTTCAAATACCATAATACCTTAGTAAATATATCTATTTACAAATTATATTGTGAAATTTGAGTATATTTAAATATATTTTTATTAAATATTACTCCCTCCTGCTCCACATCGCTTTTACACGTTAAACTTTTTGTTTGTCCCACATTAGTTTTCACATTCCAAAAAGGAAACTCCTCCTTAAACTCCAAACTCACAATATTCATATATTTACACAAAATGTCATTCCTTTCTACACTCAATCCAACCACCTCCCTTACTTTAATAATAAAAGTTTACAAAATTATTATTCAATACTCCACTCATTACACATTTTTTTAAATGCGTGTCCGCATTAGTATGAAAACTAATGGGTGGGAGGTAGTATTAATTTTTATTAAATAATATTAATTGTATATTAATTTCACAGATGCAGCCAAATTTTATTCAAAATCTTATTTTACAATATACACATGATGTCGAGTTACGCTGGGGTTGTGGATTTGTGTGGTTTGGAGAATATGGAAAGAGAGAAATGAGTTAGTGTTTGAAGGCAAAAGATTTTAATGGAAGATTGTTAGGCTCCATTTGGATTGGAGTCATTTGGAATCGAGATTTGAGGATAATACATCATACGTTTACAAATCAAAATGGAGAAAAATTAAATGAATGGATTTGGTTCACACAAATATTACTTATAAGTGGGAGGATTTCAAATGCCCAACAAAATCTAGTCATTTGAAATCCTTTCACTTATCCCACTTGTGTTTAATATCCGAGTGAATCAAATCCATTCATTTAGTTTTTCTCCATTTTAGTTTGTGTGAATGCACGATATATTATCCTCAAATCTCTTGATTTCAAAATCTACTCAATTCAAATGGAGCCTTAATGTTTTGGAAGATATTAAAGTTCGATTTTGAAGTTGGTCTCAGTGATTTAAACTAAACTTTATAATTTTTCTTTCTCTCATTGGTTGACAGATCCTAGAAAATTGATTGAGTCTGTTTAATTCCTTGTAATTGCTTTGGGTACTTCTGGTACCCTGTGATTTTCATTAATAATATTGTTTTTTCCGATAAAAAAATATACACATGATGTCTTTCATTTTTCATGCACAATTAATGATTAGCATCCGTTGTTTTATTATTATTGTTATTATTTTTTTGTAATATAATAATCTTTTTACCAAAATTTAACAAATTAAATCCAAATTCCTACAATTCATTTATTTCAAATCCCAAATAATTTTTCTTTAAATTTCTCGTCATTTTTCAGTCGACATCGTCCTCTTTCTTTATGCTTATTAAAATATTATAGGAGTATGGGCCCCCAATCGTAATAATGCACGCGGCATCATTCATGGCTATTATTGCCTCTATCCATCTTATCGGGAATATGTCCAAATTAAAGCCGATTCAATATGTTTTTAAGTAAATCAAATATTTAAGATTATTCATGCTGCCTGCTACAATTTTATTTTAACCTTTTTAAGAAAAACTAGATTTTTAGCACGCCATATCTAAACAATTGTTAAAAAATAGTAATTTTTTTCTTTTTATATGTACAAATAATTTATGATGCCCAAATTTTTATTAATGATAATGGATATAAAAATATAATATTGCATTAATAAACAACAAACAAATATTATTGAAAAAATCGTGAAAGTACATAAATAGTGCATGAAAAGATGATAAATAAAAAACTTGTATGGATAATTGTGCTAAATGATTGAAACATATACATAATATTACTATGATGACATCAAATAGATCCATATTGCTACAAAGTAGTGCGTTTTCAAACCTTATACGTAAAAATACAACATATTTATACATCGTTTAATTTACCAAAAAATTGTTCAAGAATTGACAAGAAGCCCGTACTTCCTTTGTTGAAATAAGGATAAAGGGTTCGGTTCGACATTTACTAGGATTCGACTTGATGAAATCAATTTTTTCATATATCGTAAAAATGAATGATCCTCCGTGCTTAGAATTGTTCTCGGATAATGGATGTAAATAATATAAATTATATCAAATGCTCCAAATATTTAAAATCGATACCGAAAATACCACATGTTTATACATAATTAATTTATCAAAAAATTATTTAAGATATGAAAAAAAAATACTCCCTCCGTCCCGTGATAATCTTCACATTTTTCTTATTCGGATATTCCAATATATTCTTCACACCCAAATAAAGAAAGACAACACAATAGTAACACCCTTATAACATCACTTTAATTTAAAACTTGTCACTCTTGTTTTTCTTTACTTTATTCACTCTCCTACATTTTATCTCATTTAATCACTCAATATACTCTTACACTTTATTCTCTCTCCTATACTATTTCAACCAAAAATAACATTTCTTAATATGTGTGTCCGTGCTACTATTAAGATAGCCACGAGACGAGAGAGAATATATCATTTAATTTACAAAAATTGTTCGGATAAGAAAAAATAAATAAATTTTATTAAATGCTCCAAATATTTAATTTTTTATCTTGGAAGACTAACAATATACAAAATTAAGTCATTATTTTCTTAGTTATAAAAATAACCCACAAGATAAAGAACTACAACTAAACGTATTTAAGGGAAGCCAATGAATGAATAATTAACTCTATTATAAGAAGCGAAATACTAAGGTATGCATTTATACGGGAAATGGGGCATGAATTCTTAGACTTTGTTTATCTTTTTTTTGAAAGAAGACTTTGTTTATTAATAATACCGATCCAACCCAACTTTCAAATATAATATTCATTTCTCTCTCATTCACATATACAATCTATAATTCAATCCAAATTAAACTTTTTCATGTTTTATGAGTGACACCAACCCAACCTAAAGTAATTATTTTTCTTTAATATTTTTTAAATATATATATTATGTATAATTAATTTTTGTTATATTTTAATATGTAAAAAAGTATATAAAAATTATTTGACATTCTAAATTATAATTATAATAGGAAATAAAATTATTATACACTTAAAGTAAATTCTAACTCAATAACAAAATTAATATTACAAGTTTTGAAATGTGAAATTGAATAGAAATAAATCAAATTATAAATAGATGTATGAAAAATTAAATTACAAATACAAAAAATAATAGAAGAGAATAATTTTAGGAGTTTGAAAAATAATTTGAATGATTTAGATCAATAATAGAAAATGATGGATCAAAATTTTATATTATTTAAAGGTGTTAGAAATATTTAAAATAATTAATGAAATAGTTTAAATAAAGAATAATATTAAAATAATATAAATAAAAGTGTGACATCCGTGCGGCTAACCATCATCGTATATACCCTCAAACACCTAAGAATTACAAACAATATCATTACGTTAAAATAATCTTTGTTTATTGTTGAGAGTGGAAGCTAATAAAAAGAAAATAGAAAGAGTAGTGTTTGTAATCGAATATATGATTTTGTGTTCCTAAGTTAATAATACAATATAATTTAAAAATGATAAATGAAGTAGTAAATATGGATAAAGCGGTAGATAAATAAAAAGACAAGTTAAAATTATGTTACAAATAAAACAAAAAAAAGAGGAATTTGTATGAAATAAAAGATGAGTGGGTAAAATGATCCAAAAATAATTTACACTCTTAATCACTTTTATATATATTATAGATTATAGATTATAGATATGTAAAAATGAGAACACTAATATTTTATTTCAAACTCAGGATATAATGAAAATTTCTATTACATGCAGTTAAAAAAATAATAAATATATAACAACATAATATAATGAAAAAGAGTGTGTATACTAAATAGCGGTGTTAGTTAATGTGTTTTTATCGAAGTTGCATAAAGGTGTTGTTTTACTAAATAGTGTTAGTGTTTCACTACAAAGTATGAGTTGTTTCACTATAATATTATTCTTGTTCAAAATTAGTATGCATATAATTTTTTACACGAGTTTTAAAGAAACATTGATAGTTTATGTATAAATTATATATACCGAGGGATATAGATCCTGCATATCTTTGTGCAATTTTTTTGTAAATTTTGGAGAGAGATAGACACATGATAAAGTAATGGATGAAGATTTCTATTTTAGAAGTAAACAATGTTTCCAACTTGTCACTGGTATTATCGTATGTTTTGTTTATTGATTTCACGCTCTGTAGTAAATAATATAAGATTTGGCCATGTGTCAATCACGTGCGCATGTTTTTCAGGTGAAAGCCGATGACATGCATTTTTTACATGTGGCGTTTGACCTTTTTTCATTAAATTAAATACATGAAAGTAAAAAAATCCCCACATTTAAAGACAAAATTTAAACACCAAATTTGTGACCCGCCTTCGTGCGCGGTGTTCCACCCTACATAGGGTCGGAGATGTTTTCCCTCAAAATAGATTTGTTGATGTGCTAGGCCCAGATCGTGCGTCGCCGAACGAAGTTCGACTCTACCAAGAATCGCGTGATCTCGGTCTTGTCGCATGAAACTCGACTCCGTCGGTAATCACGCGACCCAATTTTGCGGTAAATGCCCCGCTCTCTTGTTTCAAATTTTTCCAAATGATTGTCATTGTTGTAGGATTCGTTGTTTCGTTTGGAGAAGTCTTGAAAAGGAGACTACCCACGACACAATGAGAGGGAGACGGGAAGAAGAAAATGAGAAATGAGATGCCAAATTGAAAAGTAGGGATGATTATGTTTAGAAAAAATATGTCAAGGTCAAAATTGTCCAAAATGATTTACAAAGCTTAGTCACTTTTATATATATTATAGATTATAGATATGCACCAAGGCCGAACCATATTTGCCGTATCGATGATGTCAAAAATTATAGTGTGGACCATCATCATCATCAACAATTGTAGGATTTTTTGGTTTATAATTGCACCAACGATGACTTTTACAGTAATCGGGACGGAAATAACTAAAAGAAGAAGCAAGAAAAATTACAAAAGAAAAAGAAAATTACAAAAGTAACACTTTTTCAACTAAAAGTATTAGTCTCTTCTTGAACAACGAACAAGCTTCAAACCGCAACGCCAATGAACTTGATCAACCACGAACAATAAGTAAGTCGAGTCAAGGAAATGATCCTTTGCCCGCAAAATAAATATGTCACCGCTAGTGCTCACGGTTCGACGTAATGTTCCCAAAGGTGAAACGACTTTCGTCTCGTATTCAAGTAGCACCACTTGAAAACGAGCTCCAACGAACTGAAGGACGTGAAACTGGACTGAATACTATGATGTATGCAAAAAGCCCTGGACGTAAAAATGCAAAAAAATTTCGAAGTGGGTGTATATGCTAATCTTTGGGGTGCGTATGCTAGGGTGCATCGGCATGCAGATGTCTCCTATTTATAGGTAGAACACCGAGACTATTGAAGAGACAAAGGACCCGGAATTAAGGCAATCAATGCCAATCCGTCAGTGAGATTAGTGGGTTAAGTTTGGTAATGTACCTAGTTGTTACACCCGACTTGAAACGTTAAGAATTTGGACATCCGTCTGGTCCGTATTCATTCTCTCGACTTTTGGTCTTTGGAATTCAAATCACCAAATGTTACACATTGACTTGTAACGCCTCGAATCTGGACATTCGTCTCCCGCATTCATCTTTGACTTTTGAATTTCAAATTTAAATCAAATGAAATTCAAATTAAATGAAATTCCACCGAAATTCACATTCGGATGAAATTCACTTTCCGGGCCTCGACTCGGATAAAGCCCAGAATTTTTGGGTTCCAAAAATTATACATACACCACCACCAAGCCCAAGTACACCCAAAGTCCAATTGCCAAGATTCAAGTCCACGGGCTCGGTCTCGACGGCGGCAGGCGGGCGGGCGCGCGCGTGTGGCCCATTTATGTATGCATAGCCCACTTATAATTTGAATTCTTTTAATCACTTCTTACATATAAGGAATGAATTAACTCCCACATTATCCGATGTGGGACAATTATCACTTAGAGTAAATGTGGCACATTTAATACTCAAGAGTGATACTTTAACCTTTCAATATTTATATCAATTTCTCACTCACCGAAATTCGGTTTTAAGAAATTAATTAAACAACCAACATAATCTCGTTTAATTTTCCGGAAATTAAACATCAAACTATTTTAATTAAATAATCAAATAAATTGATTAAAATAATTAAACCTAATTTCTCCAACATATTTAATTTTATATTTTGACTCACCTATTGGTTTCAAGAATTGATTAATTTGAGATTAATTTCATTGTTCATTGATGAGACGAGGGATACAATTCAAATTACATATAAATAAACTTTATATAACTATCGTCTAAGTAATTGATAGCACGTTATACATTTCGCATACAATATTTAAAGAAGAGCACACCCTTAAATTTCAAATTTGTACCGTGCATAAAGTCAATTCCTGGGGTAATAAAACTTGAAACTTAAAAGCTCATTTAAAAGCTCAAATTTATTAAAAAATATGAAATTAATAATTTATTTTAATTTTTTAACATTCTCCTCATTCGTTTGCTGAATTTTCGATAAAATAATTTCATCTAATTCAAAAAATCGAAGTTATAAAAATATGTGAAATTGATTTAGTTATAGGATTAATTCTCTAAATACGGATAAATACGAAGAGATTAAAACTGGTACGAATGATACAAAAGAATTTTGAAATTGGTCAAATTTTGGTTCAAAATTAAGTTGGTGACTGAAGTTGGCAGACCGTAGACGATCCTGCAAAGATTTTTTATTTTTATTTTTTTAATGAAATCATCTCAGGATATTTTAGTGTTTTTTTATGGGACATTTTGTGTGAGACCGCTTTCATGCATGAGACGGGTCACTTTTTCATAAATTGTTATCACTTTTTTATAAATTATTATCACTTTTCAATATGTTATCACTTTTATATTAATTTGTATCATTTTTTAAAAAAGTGATAACAATTTATGAAAAAGTGACTTCGGTCTCATGCATTAGACCGTCTCATATAAGTTTTTGCCTTTTTTATACTTATAAAAATTAATATTGCAAAAATATGTAAGAAATATATTGTCACATAAAAGTATAAAAGTTGTAGAGTTGTTGATAGAGAACTAATATAAATAAATTAAATTTACACGTTTTTCCACAAGTTTGGTTTTAAAATAAAGATATAATTTTTTTCATGATATCGGATCCTTTAATTTACGTCCGGATCCTGAGTTGAATTTGCGGAAAATAGTCCACTTGTTACCTCTTCTCTCCGTAATTGGGGAGCGTTAGAGAATTAATATAAATAATTAACTTTAGATTTTTCTACAAATTTAATTTTTAAAACGAAATTATTTGAGTTGTGAAATTAAACTTTAAATGTATGTTGACGAAGTGGTATAGTTCAAGTGGTTAGAGTTCTACTACGGCTATGATCCAAAGGTAATGGGTTCGAATCATTCTTTGCTCGATAAAAGAAAAAAAAACTTTAAATGTGTGTTGAGATTAAATTTTTATAAGAATTGTATGTTGATGACGTGAAGTGTAAGTATGGTGTCTCGTGATTAAAATGCATATATTTCAACAACTGTATACGACCAAAATGAAATTAATAAGGAACATTAATGGAGCAAGTAAAGTAATTGACTATAATTAATTGGATCACTTATTACGGATTTATTGACTTATATGCAGGTCCAAGGATTTACTTTCTGAAAAGAGCAATTCTTCTGTGAACACGGTGCAATTCACGTTAAAAATAGAAGGTGTCAAATCTCACGGGTCATCTTTTTAAAACGGGTTAAAATAAATATTTTGCGCAAATTAGGTTAGAAAATCGCGACGAAAACCAACAGCGCAAAGACGTCGACGATCGTGAGGCGATTCAACAGAGAATTCCGACGAAAACAACGGCGGAATTCAATGAAGACATCAAATTGAATAGAAATACGCAGAGATGAAAAAAAAAGGAGAAGATATGGATGATTTTTTTGAAAATTGTCAAATAATTGCTACAAATTTGATCATAACAATAACAAAGTTTATCAAATTAAAGTGTGTTGTTATCTGGATCATCTTTGTTATCGATTACATGTTCTTCTAAAAATTGGAATTAATATCGCAATTGTTACCCTGCTTTCGATTTCTTCATATAGTAACACATATTTCTCTATAGGGTAACACGTTTGTGTTCATATAGTAACACTTTTTTTTCCATATAATAACACATCTTTCACTATACAAGAACACGTTTGTATTCATATAGTAACATATTTTTTTCAAAAGTATGTGTTATCAGTAAAAACAATTATGTGTTATTGTAAGGGTAAGTACGTGTTACTAGTCCTTAAAAGAATAAAATATTGATTTTGTTCATTAATAACACATTTTCTTCATACAATAACACGTGTTTGACCTAATAATAACACACAACCCGAGAGTAAAAATTTGTTTTTACCTTTGCACGAGTTTAATACACATATTTGCACTTACAATAACACATATTTACCCCCAAAATCTTATACTTGGGGATCAAATAGACCCATGATTTTTTTCTTAACACATTAAATAATTTTTCTTTAATATTGAGATCAAATAAGTCATTATCTTAATAAAATCACACTCTTTTAATAAGAATAAAGTTGTCGAAGATTAAAGACTTATTTGATTCACACATATAATTAGATTAGAGATTTATTTGACCATTTTTTTATTTTTATTTTTGCATTCGAGTGATTATTTTTAGATAAATATGCAGTTTTTGTTTTATAGTGACACATAATTATTGTTAAAGTAACACATGTTTAACCTAATAGTAATACACGCACGCGGGGCGAATTTTTTTTTTTTTACCCTTGCGCGAGTTTTATTTTTGGAAATATTCATTAAACCCTCCCCGTCCCGGATCCGCGAATTTCTTAATTTGGATCTGGATATGGATTATTTCACGGATCCTAGATCTGTGAAATATTTCATATAAGATTTTGTCTTCTCAAAATAATTTCAAAATGACTCAAAACAAAGTACTAAATTTTACGAATTATCCAAAAATGAATTCTAGAGTGTCAACTTTTAAATAGTGCAAGTTTTTAAAATATCCCCTATTATATTATACTAATAGGAAGTTTGATTTTGATAATGTGTCAATCTTTTTATTTTATTTGATGTATGAGTCATTTTATGAACAAATTGAGTACACATATCATTTTATTAGATTAGTTTATGATCTTAAAAATCATGTGTATATCTTATGTGGTCCTATAATATGATATTTAATTAAAAAAATTATATGTACATATTATTTGAACCTTTAACCTCATGAATCATTAGTAATACTTAAAATATTCACCAACTAAGTCAAACTAAGAATGTTAATGAGTTTTGAATATCAATCTACTATATTTAATTTGAGTTTAAATGTTGTGAATTAAAAAAAAACTCATAATCTTATACATATATATTATTTGAATATACTTATTATACAGACACCCATCTAGTTTGAATATATTTATATTTTATAAGAATTTCCCTTGATTTTATAATCATAGAACATATATAGGGTGGATGGATTAAATGTAGAATATGGAGTTGGTGTCTTCTTAGAAAGGTTTTTATTGTAATGCTTCTTTATTGTTACGATATACCGATCCAAAATCTCTAATTTGATTGCTCTCTTAGGAGGTGCTTGGTTAACACCTTTAAAGGTAAGGAACAACAACGAAAGGAGAGTGTGGTGTTTGGTTGAGGAATCAAATGTTTGATATCTTAAAAGTGAGTAATTAAAGTCATAGATTCATTCATCCCAATTTTGGGAGGAATGAAAGTCATTGCTTTCTAAAATTTCGTATATAATTTTTTAAAAATTTATTTTGCCTTCTAAATTAATTATTAATATTAATAATAATAGTTTAAGTATGATTATTATATAATATATTTTTTAATATTAAAAATGAGTTAATAACAATTTCAATTATCAATAATTTTTATTAAAACCAAACACTTTTTATGGTAATGATAGTCATACCTACATATAAACCAAACAACTCAACAATAACTAATATACCCATTACCATTCCTCACTACTTTCAAACTCATTACCATTTCAGCTCCTTTCAACAAACTAAACACATCCTTATTCTTTACGGAGGTGTACCTTGTACAGTTTGTATTTTCCCCTAGGCATGTCTTATACCTGGTATTTTTTAATAAAATATCTTTTGTCTGATAAATAAATATATATATATATATATATATATATATATATATATATATATATATATATATATATATATATACACACGGTGGATGGATGGAGGAGACAAGTGACATCAAATTAATGGATAAGAAACGAACGTAATTCTGATGCTCCACATAAAGGACCAAGTGGCATATTTTTAAGCCCACGACAAACGGAAATTAAATACGAATTCATAAACCCAACAATTAGTGTGAACTAGTTTTATAATATAAAATTAATATTAGTATTATATTTATTTATTAATAATATAATAATTATTTAATGATACGATTATATTTATAAATTAATATCATAATATAAAATAATTATGATATCGGTAGGCCTTGTTCTTTTTTAGTCTGCGAAGTCGGGATTTAGAATTTAAATTTTTCCATCTCGTCCACTTTTTTAGATTTGCGAATCCAATTCTCGATCCAAAGACACATTCACCTCTATTATACGCATACTAGAGCACAATCCCGCGTATTACGCGGGTTGAAAAATATTTGCGAATTCAATTCTCGATCCAAAGACACATTCACCTCTATTATACGCATATATATTTAAAACTATCACATCACCTTACTTTGTTTACATTTACTCATTCTCTCTCCTACTTTTTATATATTTACTTATTCTCTCTCCTACTTTTCTTACATTTACTCATTTTCCCCTTACTTTTTCTCCACTTAATCATTATTTTACTATCCAACAACAATAAAATGATACTTCATCATCATTTAAAAATATTGATTTGACATAAAATTACACCCAGACACCCACTTCCACTCTTCCATCACAAACTAAAATACGTATTTATTATTCGTTGGATATGTCTCATCTACGTTATCTCTCCATCCAAATTTGTCAAATCTCACTCAAATTAAAAAAATACAACCTATAAACAATTATAATAATACCAATGAATAATTGCAATGTTATCAATTTTATATTATGAATTTGTTTTTTTACATGAGGGGGTGAGTCATCCATAAAATATTTCATATAATTTTCATTTCATTTATTATTTTTCATTATCCTTTTGATGAGTGAGAAAGAATAAAGGTGAGTCACTACAACTTGGTGAGAGAAATTAAGTAGGAACACATGAATTAGGGGCAAGTTCGAGATGCACATCGTGCTCTACCTTGAACACAATAATCTTTATTATTCTAGATTATACTTTGCCGACAAAATGAATCACCACATCTAGATGCCATACGCCTTGCACCTCCTTCCGCCGCGTGTACGGTCCAAGATCAACTTCGTCAGGTGCATGTATAGTAACTTTTTAACCAAAATCGTGAACTTCAATGTAAACGTGATACTCGCTCCATCCCGTAATAATTTGGGATGGGGCGGAAGAGAAAAAAACCATTATTAATACTTTTAATTTTTTTCATTTATTATGTGTAAAGAAATTAGTTGAATTGAATTTAACGATGATCCAATTACAATCGGAATAAATCTATAGAATATTACATTTATAAGCATCACTAAGACAACTTGTAGGAGTTATTAGGGTGTATATATATATATACACACAAAATTAGGAGATATATATATACACACAAAATTTAGTGTGAAACAGTTTCAGGATTAAATTAATACCATTATATTTATTTAATAATATCATTATACTTATAAACCGATATCACAAAGATAAAATGATTATAATATCAGTAAATGATTATTTATATTAGTTTCATAATATGAAATTGATTTATAGAATAGCGACATATATATATTAAGCTTCACAGTGGGTAGAAAAAGTTTAAACAAATAAAATAAATTTTTAGAAGTTGATAGTGGGCATTTTGTATAATTTTTGGATAAAAATTAATTTAACTAAGAGCAAGTATTTGAAAAAGAATGGTGATTATATATAATCAAAATGTCAATGCCGAAACAAACTTATCCATTACCATTAGAAAGATTTGGACGGTGCATGATATTTAAAAATGTTAGAAACTAACGTGTGCTCCCAAGGAAATTACAAAAGTACATGAGCAGGTAAGGGTAACTTAATATGGAAGTATCTGTCTACAAAAAGAAAAAAAAACTTAATATAGAAGTAGATAAAGTCTTTTTTTTTTATCCTACCGTAAACTTATGATGTTTTATTTTTTAATTTTATCAAATTTTTATATTTTTAATTAAATATTTGATATTTTAAATATTATTATTTTTAATTTCATCAATTTTTTTATATTTTTTATTAAATATTTGATACTTTTGATTAAATATTTGATATTTTAAACATGATATTAAAAATTTAAATATTATAATACTATATTATTTATATTAAATATGAATAATTTTAAATAGTAAAAATATTAATTTGTTGTTGATACTCCTCAAAATAATAATACTCCCTCTGTCCCACATCGGCTCACACCTTCCTTTTTTGTTTGTTTCATATTAATTTTCACATTTCAAAAAAGCGAAACCCCTCCTTAAACTCCACCCTCGTAATATTCATATATTTATACAAAATGTCATTACTTTTTACACTCAATCCAACCACCTCTCTTACTTTAATAATAAAAGATTACAAAATTATCTCGTCAATACTCCACTCATTATATTTTTTCTTAAAATGTGTGCCTGCATTAGTATGAAAACCAATGCGGGACAGAGAGAGTATGATATTATTTACCCTTGATACTACCGATGAGATTTTTAATACTCTTGATCAAATATTTGATATTTAACTTATGGTGTATACCAAATACAAGAGACCTACTCATGGAAGTGATGTTTTTTTATCGGTAAATGTTAGTTTGTTAATTATTAGTAGTTAGTTCACCAAGTACCTAACACACTCCAAGAATTTATCTAAGCCACCTTATAACTCCATAATTCGTTTCCAAAAAGAATCGAACTCAGTCTCACACTAAAGTGAGGAACTTGGTGGCAGTGGAATTGAAGTGTATTTGTTTAATAATTATAACTATTTTTATTAAACAATTATAGTCGATTAGGGGTTGTTTGTTTAGATATTGTGTCATTCGAATGTGGATGACTCTCATCCTCTATCTCATTCTATTTCGCATTTGCACATCCAAATCTCAATTCAAATACCTATGCATCTATAGCCCCTAGGGGCATAGGCAGAGATGGTAAGTGGGCAAAGTAGTGGAGCACATACACTCCGACATCCCGGTTCGATTTCGTGTGGTGATAATTCTTTCAAATATTGCAAGGGTTGTTCTTTGGATTCGTGTCTCCCGAAAGTCCTCTCCCTCGCACAACCGCCACTCGTGCACATGATTTATAACCCGCCCGACCAAGGGGCCTCTGCACAGTGAGAGGATTTACGCCTTCGGGTATTTCCTCCTTAACAAAAAAAAAAAAAAAAATACCTATCCATCTATAGATAACATTTACACACTTATTTTCACTAAATCTCATACAATCATATCATCATTTTACTCTCACTCATTTTCTCTCTCCTACTTTTTCACTAATTCATTTTTATCAATTAGCACTACTCTATGCCAATTTAGCATTAATCTATTATAGTATCGGCAATAAATCTCCAGTTTGCACTAAAATATAATTTTTTTATCGGGCAAATGATGACTAAGCCATGCACTAAAATATAATATTTCATTTAGATTTTTTATTAATGATTTATTAATGATTAGACAATAGTAATTTATTTTAATTGAGATAGAAAATAATTAAATTTTTTATGTGGAATAAAAAAAAATTGAATTGACAACACAAAACTAAAAAAATGAGAAATTTACTATTAACATAACATCAAAATACAAAACTAGAATAATGGGTTAGGTTCAAACCACCTCCATTGAATTCGTCTCGTATGAGGCTAATTTGGACACGACCAAACATATTTGGTAGAGGTCTTGGTTTTTACGAACCCACTCCACAAACGTATTGGAGTCCACCACACATATTAGAGACTGCCCTGCAAATGGGTAGGTAACTTATTTTAGGCGGTTCGTTTTGACAAACTGAGTAAATTAATAGAGGAAGAATGTAGTATATATTTCGTATTTTAAAATTAATTTAAATATAAATGAATGTGGCGGGTTAGACCTGGTGCATGGGTCTATGCAGCGGGTGGATCCGATCTGGATCGTGAAATATGATAAACTCATCCCTAAATAATAATAAATTAATTCGAATAATTTTATTCTATCTCGATTTATCCCATGAAGTAAACCTCTTCAAAAAATTCTTCAATACTAATAATTTTCTTTTGCACGCGTCTCACACAATATGTATTGTGCAACGATCGTTGTTGGAGAAATTAGGTTTAATTATTTTAATCAATTTATTTGATTATTTAATTAAAATAATTCGATATTTAATTTCGGGAAATTAAATGAGATTATGTTGGTTGTTTAGATAATTTCTTAAAACCGAATTTCGGTGAGTGGGAAATTGATGTAAATATTGAAAGGCTAAAGTATCACTCTTAGGTATTAAATGTGCCACATTAATACTAGTGATAATTGTCCCACATCGGATAATGTGGGAGTTAATTCACTCCTTATATGTAAGAAGTGATTAAAAGAATTCAAATTATAAGTGGGCTATGCATACACAAATGGGCCACACGCGCGCCGCCCCTTGCCCTTGCCCTTGGACTTGGATCTTGGATCTTGGCAATTGGACTTTGGGTGTACTTGGGCTTGGTGGTGGTGTATATATAATTTTTGGAGCCCAAAATTCTGGGCTCTATCCGGGTCGTGCCTAGAAAAGTGGATTTCATCCGAATGTGAATTTTAGACGAATTTGAATGTCATTTGGATTTCATCTCGAATGTGAATTTGACGAATTTGAATGTCATTTCAATTGAATTTGAAATTCAAAAGTCGAGTTGAATCGATGCATTTAATGTCCAGATTTGAGGAGTTACAAGTCAATATGTAACAACCGGGAATTTGAATTCAAAAGGTTAATAGTCGCAGAATGAATGCGACAGACGGATGTCCAGATTCATGGCGTTTCAAGTCAAGTGTAACATCTGGTGATACCAAAATTAACCCACAATTCTCACCGACGGATTGACATTGATTGCCATAATTTCGGTCATTTGTCTCTTCAACAGCCTCGTGTGTTCGCCTATAAATAAGAGACATTTGCATGCTCCATGCACCTAGCTTACGCACCCCAACATTAGCATATACACCCACGTCGAATTTTTGCAAATTTTAAGTCCAGTTTTTGCATACATTCTAGTATGCAGTCGATTTTGCACGTTCTTCAGTTCGGTGGAGCTCGTTTTCAAGTGGTGCAGCTTGAATACGAGACGAAAGTCGCTTTCACCTTTGGAAACATTACGTCGGACCGTGAGCACTAGCCGACGTATTTGTTTTGCGGGCAAAGGAGCTTTCCTTGACTCGACTTACCAGCTGTTCGTGGTTGATCTAGTTCGTTGTTGCGGTCGTTTGAAGCTTGTTCGTGGGAAAAGAAAACTAATACTTTTAGTAGGAAAAAGTATCACTTGTGTAATCTTCTTTTATTTTTGTATTTTTCTCTTGCTTTTCTTTTGTTATTTCCGTCCATTTCTTGTAAAAGCCATCGTTGGTGCAATTATAAACCAACAATCGTACATAAATTTGCACTTTCTTTGGTGGTTTTATTAATTAAAAAAATATGGTAAATTCTTATATATACTATTTAAACTAAATTGTATTATTCAAAAATTAATTATATTATGCGTATCAATTGAATAATATTATTTATTTTACTAATAATATTACCCGAAAACTAGTTACAATTTTGTGGTTCAACCTATTAAAAACTATTAGCATCAAACTTATCTATCTCGAGTTTCGAATCACCGCTTTCACTTCATACTTTCATTCAATTTGATGGAAAGTTATACTTAAAATAGTTCTAGTGAAAGTGTTCCAACTTTTTATTTTTATTCGTACAATGAAAGTGTCTCATTATTTTTTTTTTTTGGAATACTCTAATAATAATATATTTATCTATATACTAAATACATATTTACACAAAATGTCATTCATTTAATATATTTAAATACATTATTTATTTTCATCACATCACTTATACTATATTATTATTCTACTATATTTCTTAAATATGTGTCAAAAAGTCATGAGACACTTTTATTGGAACGAAGGGATTATCAACAAAAATTCCAATGTCTCGAATAATTTCCAATATCTACTTGGTGGATTTTAATCCATATTTCAAATAAATTTCAACTGCAATTGATAAATATATTTCATTCCAAATCTTCAAAACGAGTATCACTCATAAAAAAAGTGTTGCATCGAATCTAATTTTAGTACTTTTTCTGGTTACCTATCAATTTTGATACTTTTAATATCCGATCCATTTTAATATTTTCCACCATAAAATTATCCTAATTTTATATTATTGTCACGTCGGCCATATCCATTCTCATTTGCATCGTCTCTCATTCGGGAAGTAAAACTTTCAATTAATTTCAAGTTTCGATTACACCTCCCTCGTGAATTGCGATTTAAAAATATGAATTTTATCAATTTTCATCGCTAAATCCGAGCGCTTTACGATGAGGGGAGGGTCGATCGAGGGCTATAAATTTCTCTTTCTTGTCGAGCCCGTACATTTTCATGTCATTCTTTATGCTAAAAGCAGATTTTTCGGTAATTTTTCGTCAAAATTTTAATTATCTAGCGAAAGGACTTATTTTGATATAAAAAAGGACCACAATTGATAAAAGAAAAAAAAAGATCAAATCTGAATTCGTGCAAAAATTACAATACTATTTTTATTACTATTATCTCAAAATAAAAACGGCCCAATCGGCTCCTAAGCGCTAGCCGGGCGTCGGCCGATAAATTGAGTGTTCTTGTTCTTGTCTCCGTCGTGGTTGCCGCCATGGACCTTGTCTTTGATCTTCTCAACTAACCCTTTTGTGTTCGGGCCCTCCGTAGCCATGTTCGGGCTGTAAATGCTCCACGTAGACGTGGGATTCGGGCTTGGGGTGGTCGTGTTTCTTGTCTACTCCTCCCATGCACAGCTTCTCTTCTATCTTGTGGATAATTCCAGCCATTTTAATTTGGATGTTTTCACAAATAAAATGTACTTGTTATGAAATTTGGAATTCATTGTGTATGTGCTCTATTTATAGAGTCTAATTGCCACTTGATTTTTATTTTTTGGTGGTGTATTTATTAAATTTTAAAGAGGGAGGTTAAACTATCATACGGTTTAAATTATCTGTATGTCGACCATCTCACAAAATATAATAAAAATTAAGTGAAAAGTGATACTTAAAATAATACTCCTTCCGTCGCATATAAGTTTTAATAAGAGGTGGTGTACACACTTTAAAAAAGATGAGTAATGATTGGGGTTTTAAGTGGTAATTATGTAAATTTTTATGCATAAAGTAAAAATATTATTAGATTGTGTGTATGTGTGAGTAAAAGTAATGATATTTAGTTTAAATTACTGAAAATTGTTAGGGTGGAGTTTATAAAAAGTTTTTTTAAAGGTGTGAAACTTTTAGTGAAACGGACAAAAAAAAATGTAAAAAGTTTTATGGGACAATGGAGTATATGATTAAAATGCAAGTATTTAAATATTTTATATAGTCTTTCAAAATTCATAATACCATGGTTATACTCTATAACGTGCAATTTGAATATATTTAAATAATTTAAACTGTTTTCACTAAATATTACTATTTCAGTCCGAAAAAATTTCTATATGTAGAAGTGCATACACTTTGAGAAAAAAGAGTAATTATTGAGGTTTTGAGGGATAATTTTGTAAATTTTTATGTATAATGTAAAAAAAAATTATTTGGTTATGTGTACGTGAGAATAAAAAGTAATGATATTTGTGTAAATTAGTGAAAATTGTAAGAGCACGTTTATAAAGGATTTTCCATTTTATGGGTGTGAAACTTATAATGGGATGGACGAAAGTTTTTATGAAACAGAGGGAGTATTTTTATTAAACAATATTAATGCCCCAAAAATTTATTCAAAATCTTATTTTATAAAACACATGTCTTATATTTTTCATGCACAATTAATAATTAGCATCCGTTGTTTTATTATTATTTTAATAATTTTTTTCTCATTTCTTTGCAATATGATAATCTAATTGTAATCTATGTTTTAATAATCTTACTTTACTAAATTTGTTAAAATTCATAATATAATAGTCCATATTCTCAAATCCCAAATATTTTCGTCTAGAAAAAAATCCCAAATATTTTTTCTTTTAATAAATATCTTGTCATTTTGTAGTCGACATCCTCTTTTCATTTGAGTTTATTAAAATATCATAGGCGCATGGGCCCCACTATCCTATCATGGCTGGTGTAGTGCTATTATTGCCTCTGGGCCCTCTATCCATCTTTTATCGCAAATCTGTCCAAATCTAGTATAAAAATGTCCGTATAGAAGGAAATATTGAAATTTTGAATTTATAGATGTATTGGTAGAAACATTGATGCTGGTAGAAAAAATAGAAAATTGATGAAAAATTATCATATATAAATTTAATTTAGAATTCAATGAAATGAATTTTTTTATGATAAATATATTAATAAAAATACATAAGAACTGTAAAATAATACAATAATTATTTAATATTAATTAATACCAAAATAATGTTCTATGGAGCTCAAATGTAAAAGAGAAATTGTCATCTTGGTCCAAATAAGACCGATGTATTTATTTAATTTTTTTAAATATTGATATTTTGAAAAATCGATATATAACCGATATTTCCATCGAAATATTTCGATATTTAAAAATTTCAACTACAACTCACCGATATTGATATATTACAATATTTATTGATATTTTACCCATATTTTGAACAATTTATTATTTTAGTTGATATCCATATGAAGAGTTATAGATATCCATATCAAGAGTTATAGATGTATAAATGAAATATCGGAAATATATCCTGATATTTACCTCCTCGATCCTGGCCGATTTTAATAAAATACTATTAGGTTATCCATTCTGTCTGATATTTTATTTAACCTTTTAAGAAATATATGCACGAGGCCGAAGAATATTAACCGTATCGATGATGTCAAAAATTATAGTGTTACACCATCGTCAAACAATAATAGGATTTAATTTTACTATCTCCATCTTATTTTAAATTTTACTCAAAAACAAAAAATAAATATTTTATTTTTATTTCTTCATACTTAAAATAGAAAAAAATAACACATTTCTCTCAAACTAATTATTACAAAATCTTTTATTTACATTCTCATGCTACTCAATCAACTCTTTCAACAAAATTGATAATAAAATAATTTCTTTCAATAAAATTGAAAATACTCATTAACCTTTATTTTATATATTTTAATAATAATAAACAACTCAATTAAAATTAGGAGGGAGATAGTATTTTTTTAACCATCATCATTCGAATATAAAAACACATGAATTAGGGGCAAGTTCGAGATACACATTGTGCTTAATTTAGCTTTTAACATAATAATCTTTAATACTCCCTCCGTCCAATATTCACCGTAACATTTATTGTTTTATACAAGTTTTAATATAAAATATTTTTAATAATATAAATTATTTTTTGATAGGGTAGAATAGTCTTTCAACTTTAATAAGAGAGTTGTTTAATAATATTAAATTGAGTTAGTGTGAGAAAAATAATGGCATATGATGTAATATTGTAGTGTTTAAGGGGATAAATAAAAGTAAAAAAATTAATTTATTACCATTTAAAAAAATAATAGAATGAGTACGAAACACACTCTTTTAATAAAGGCAAAAACTTGTATGAGACCGTCTCATGCATGAGATCAATCACTTTTTAATAAATTGTTATCACTTTTTTAAAAAGTGATACAAATTAGTATAAAAGTGATAACAAATTAAAAAGTGATAACAATTTATGAAAAGTGATAACAATTTATGAAAAAGTGATAACAAATTATGAAAAAGTGATAATAATTTATTAAAAACGATTGCTCACGTCCGTCTCTACGCATTTATGGCCTCACACAAGTGTCCCTTTAATAAATATCGTAACGAGTATGGGATGTAGCGAATCCTATCGCAACACTTTGCCGAGACAATGAATCACCACATCTAAATTCCACCTCCTTTTGCCACGTGTACGGTTCAAGATTAACTACCAGGTGCAGGCATAGTGACTTTACATCTTTTTTAACGGATAGCGACTTTACATCTAAAAAAGCTATATTTGAATGTAAAAGTGATACTCCCGTATTAAATTGTAAACACACAAAATAAAAAAATTATAATTTATGCTTGATTGAATTAATTTTTGATGATAAATTGTAACAAAAATGCATTTTTTGTTTTATGATAACATTTTATGTAAATATGAGAATATTGTGTGGGTAAAATTTGTGAGTAATTTTCCTTCTTTAGAGTGTGTAGGTTGATAAGACGTTTCAAAATAGAAAGTATACAAATTAATATGAGACCCTTGGGAGTATATTCATATATATAATCCAACTGTCTCGAAATGTCTTTTACTAAGAGAGAACATAAAATACGAGAAAACATAATGATCGAAATTTTGAAAATAAATTTTGTAAACTTTTATATATAAAGTAAAAAATATTAGTTAAATTTTTGTATAATGATTTTATGTTTAAATTTGTGGATATTATATGGAATTTGAGAATTTTCCATCTTAAGAGTGTAAAACTTAAAATGTATTGTTGGACGAAAAAAAAAAGTGTGCAAAATATTTTGATAAAAGGTAATACTATTTTATAAAGTATTTATTTAAAAGAAATACTCCCTCTCACAAGGGATTTTCAGACAACAAGATTGCTATTAAACAATCTTTGAAGGTGTTTACACATACCCAAATTAAAATAACATCCACAACACTGTAAGTCAAATGGGAAAATATTTGTATTTGAAAGTAAAACAGGCATGAGAATCTCTACAAGTTAACTTAAGAAGGAGAACAGGCAAACCGTCCCCATGTTGAACATTGTTCATCACCTGATTGCACCTAATAAATTCGCCCCATCAAGTCTTGCACCTTCCAGATCCTGTAACGAAACGACGTGGAAAAGATGAAATCGAACAGCACACAGAAAAAAGCAAAATCATTTGACAACTTACACGAAAAAAATGAAAATGAAAAAGAACGAAAGAAATATACGATCATACGGTGAATCATTTCACACTATTAGTCCATATACAAGCAGTAAAAAATTAGTGATGTTACTGATGATAACATAGTTCTCCCTACATTCCAAATATAAGTTGATAACCATAGAAAGAAGTGTTTTCCGATGTTGGATGTTTAGATTACTTACAGTATCGCGAAGATTTACATGCCTCAGATAAGCTCTTTGGAGATTTGCTCCTTTCAGATTTGCATTTGTTAACTTTGCACCCTGGAGGAAGAGTATAAAATAGATGAGGATATGAATGTATTTTCAAACGAATTGAGTGTCTACATCTGTAATTTGACATTAATCAAATCAATTGCACTTTGATATGTTTCACTAATAGGGAATGCAATCAAACCATGTAGACATACATGTAGTGTCAGATAAAATATTCCAATCCTCTCAAACTCACTGGCATTTCATGTGCACATAAATAGATTATATCCTCAATTTTTCATTAAGTGTAAATAAAGCGTATATTAAGATAAGTACACTCGCTATTATTCATCAACAAGAAGATATATGGCTGATATAATACTATTTTGGATTCAAACACTACCTTCTCACTGTCATCAGAAAATTAAACATGAGAATTCCACAAAGTGGAACTAAAGCAACTTCCACACAACCAAATAAATCTCTGTTATCTAAAACCAACGCAACTGCATGTAGACGAAACTTTTGTTAAGGTAAGAGTTAACTCTAAACAGGAAAGATAATGGCACTAAGATAACGAGCAGCATTCTCTGCCAACACAAAAACCAAGTATGTGAAAGTGCTAATTAATTAATATACTATAAAGAATAAGTAGTATCCAGAAACTCTTACCTTCAAATTTGCTCCCTCAAGAATAGCTCCTTCCAAGTTGGCATTTGTAAGATCAGCACCCTATAAATTGTTCAAAAGAATTAGTGAAGAAGTTCATAAAGAGGACTAAAAAGATTACAGATTGTCTAAAATTTAACTACAAAAATTACCCCCATCAGTAAATTGAAAACAGATGGGCAGTTAACGGTTGATAAAAAAGATACAAAGTGGTATAAGTATGTATGGAAGGGTCATGAGAAAAGGAAAAAGATAGGTTATTTAAATAATTAAATGCAGTATTTATGTATGCTGAACCTGCAGGTGCGCAGAGCGCAGATCTGCACCGCAGAGGCTACAGTCCACCAAACAAGCATCTGTGATTGAAGAAGATGATTCATGAGAACATATAATAACACAATCAGCCATTACTTCCAAGATCCAAACATGGAGAAAATAGCAAAACCTTGTTCGTAATGTGAAAAGTGATACGAGCTGCGTAATCACATACAATAATAGCATAAATAAGGTCTTCAGTTTTTTCAGACTGATATACAAGAAATCAAAGACGAGAGAAGGCTTTTACAGGAAATCAAACAAACCAACATAATAATATGATAGCTGCAGATATGAAAACTATGCCCGATTAAGTGGTGATTGAACAGTTTAAAGAACTAGGCAAGAAACAAAATCAAATTATAACTTCTGATGTTAAAGTGTTGGGGCAATTGAAGATAGAAGGCCTTTAAGTATGATGTCATTTATCAACACGTGTCTCTTTATATTAATAGAAATGCCAATGAGTAACTAGAAATAATTTATTTACAAAATACATGCAGCATGTATACACACTTGCCTACAAATCTTTTGTTAAATTTCAGGTGCCATTGGTTGAATACAATTTATTCACTGATTATGGAACCAATATTCCTATTCTGACGAGTCAACTTCCTTTCATTTCCAATTATAGTCCAACATTAATGAAATAGTTACTTTGCAATCAAAATAGAGAAGAATTTGCCTTGTAGATTTGCACTCTGGAGGCTGGCACCGCTAACAGAGCTCCACGAAGATTAGCCCCAGTAAACTCACATCTTCCCTAGGCAAAACCAATTCATTAAAATTGACAAACAAGACGATGTATAGAAGTTGAGCAGATTTATGATAGTTCGAGGAGGAGAAGACCAGCAGATACTCATTACACGTTTCAAAAGAATCCCCAAACATATTATGTAAGAGTTCTTTAATTAGATAAAGCTGCATAAAGAGATAGACTTACTCTCGCAAAGTAGCATTGTGAAATATGGAAGCTTCCAGCATCCGCATCCTGTGGAGAAGAAAGAATGCTCCTAGTTGATGAATAGTTACAGTTGTTCTCATAAAATAAAGCCAATAAAGACACATTTTCTCCTTGAATGAGTAAGGATACTCACCTTGAACTTCGCACATTGAAGATTAGCACGTGAAAAGAATACATTCTTCAGACATGCATAACTAAAGTCCACAAATGACAGGTCCTACAATTTTTGGACACAAAATGCAAGAGTGATCACAATTAAGAAGATAGTTAAATGCAAAACTCAAGTCAAATTTGTTAACAGTTATAGCATTGCAGGTAACAAACTATCATCTGCCCATTTGCGTTAGCCATCTTAAAAACTCCAATCGTGTTGAATGAACTCCCAAGAGTGGAACATTTCATACAAAATTAGAATTACAGGAAAATATTGGAAAACAATGAGGTCGTATCAGAAAAATATACAAGAAAAAGTTACATAAAAAAACTAAAAGGAGCATCTATATAGCATTGTGTTTCCCACTACCTATGTCCTAAGGTCATGGCTTCGAGTTACCTTGCCCAATTAAAAAAAAAAAAAGCATTGAGTTTATTACGAATATTCTCAGAATAACAAACCTGTCACTTCAACACATATTAACGCAAGAGAACTCCACCAAAAAGGAACAACACAAAAATGTACTGATCTAAACCCGCATTTCAGTTCTTTAGAAATCTGCTGCAGCAAAGGGCACCTAGTAATATACTCGCAAGTTTAACATTCAAGAAAAGATGAATCTGCTCGGAGCTTAGAACATAAGCACTAACGTAAAAATCTCGGCACACCAAATTATTAAAGAAAGTCATTCAGTGAGATAATATTACCAATTTAGAAAGATCAAGGCCAGAGAGATTGACTCCCGAAATCTGACCCTCTCAGACTGTATGCATTTAATGATATCAGTGCGCGACAATTCGTTATCCATGTCTTCATCCTCCTTCCTCCGAATCAAAGATGCTTTAATTTCATTTACCAATCCCTGGAATCAAACATGTGGCAGCTCTCAGACAGTAAATATGGTGACATCAACCTTTATAAGACACAATCACTAAGCCAGAATAGTACATGGCATCTTCATAGTCTCTTACTTTAGCAAGGGCTAAAGAAGAAACAAAAAAATCTGCTGGAAAATTCCAGTGCCTTTACAGTTGGCACATTAATGATAACCTCAAATTTGGGAGCTGCAATGATTTTATCATATCCATGCCTCCAAATTTCTATCTCAACAGCTCATGCATATTTATAATATAAGAGATACAAAACAAATTCTATTGGAACAAATGAATTTGCAAAATATGGTGTTCATTGAAACAAAACATCTTGGCCTAGACTATTTAAGCATAATCTCGTCACATTGAATTTCCATAACTGACCAGAATTTTTAACTCACCTGATGACTTCAAACCTGAGTAATAAATTTTATTCAGCCACAAACTCAGAATAATCATACAATGAAATGCATTCAAATACAAGACAATTGAACTTGGTACAACAACAATTGTCTATTTAAATGCAAAGAGACATATAGTACTATACTTGCACATTAAAAAAATAAAAAGGGTTGAGAGAAATGAATGTATAACTATATTGATGCAAGGTTTCAAGATCTTAAGGAAATCCAATCGATGAAGGAAATAATACAGTAAATATAATGACCGGTGGACATAAGATTAGCCAAGAGTAATAAATGACTCACGAGAAGCTGGTAATATTCAGCCTCTCTTGAAAGCTCTGAATATTCAGAATCCGTCAAAGAAGGAATAACACCATCCCTCAACCAATTCAGGATATGCCGAAAATGTTTCCCATCCCTATCAATAAAAACATAGCCCTGCAATCATAACAATTAAATCCTTTTAGGACAATGCAAAACTGAGGACTGTACAACATTACATTTGATAATTCCACATACACATGTCTCTATCAGTTTATGTACCTTATCAGAGTCTTGACTGACAGTATGGCGACCACTGAACATTGCTGCGAGCATCGAATCAGGCTCTCGCTGAGTCAACGTATCAATAGTTGTGCAAAACTTCTTGCCTCCTTGAAATGAATAACATTATACTCAGTATTTTACTGGATAAATACAGGTAGGTAATTTGATAGAGAAAAAAATTAATGCTACTGCTCGACACTAAAATTTATGTACTATCTTTATTCATTGTTTCAAGTCAAGTTGACGAATATTATGGAAATTATAAAAGATGTAACTTATGCTCACTGCAACTCGATTCTCGCCAAAAAAATTGAAAATAATCGTGCAACACTGAGATCAAATTATTCACCATGTGAATTGTGTCTACAACTCAATTCAATTGAAAATATGTTGTGTAAAAACTAAGCTACATGGGAATTTACGAAGTTAAGTTGCAAAAACTCTTGACTGAGCAAATTATTCTAAAGTCATCAATGGTTCCTATAATCATGTATGTCAAGATATCCTACCAACTGTTGCAAATCCATCTACTTTTTCATGTTTATGTCTTCCCACCATTTTCATTACCATTGGACCTCATGACATCTAATTCAACACAAAACCCCTTAAAAAAGGAAAAATAAATCTAAGACAGAACACAAGACTCCTTTTGTTTTATGATTTAGGTGTGCGGAGGAAGTCGGGATTTTAAAATCCTGGTGAATAGTAAAAGTATGTGTTTGTTTTGGGATTTTGGTAGAGTGGGAATTTGCTTTCATGTCAAAAATATTTAATAATGATTGATATTGTATTATTATATTGTATTGGGCAACAGAAAAGTAGGAGAGAGAATGCGTGAGTGAGAAAAAGTGGTGATGCAATTGTATTGAATTTTTTGAAAATAGGTGTGTAGGTGTATTTTGTTGAAGTGGATGTGGAAATCCAGAACTAGAATGAGACGTGCCATCCGTGTGAGTCTCGAAACAAATGTAGCCAAGTGTGAAAAACAGAATAAGAGTACAAGACTGCAAGTAATTTTATCACAAAGGAAGATGTGTATCCTGACACCACACATTCTTTATAATAAAGAAACTTTCATGTTTGAGTTGACCAAACTTACGATCATTGCAATATAATCAAATTATTAGCACAATAATGCCATAAATAGCACATCCATGTATCCTGGCTCCAAACCAGGACCTTTATGACCGAATGTTTCAACCCAATAACTTCAATAGTTGATGTATTGGAACTCCAAATTCACAAAAGATAAACCAAAAGCATCATTTTTCACTAAAGGCTTCTTCTTATGCAAATCTCATTTCCTCGGTGAGGGTGTAAAAATTTGATACAAACTCCACTAGCTCTAGTTTGTGATTGATAATTACTGAAAATAAACTACTATCCAAAACATTAGTTGGTATTCAAATATTGGATTCAAGTATAAAAATGTTGTTGAATCAAAATAGTTTTGTTTAAAGATAATCTTTCTTTAAGGGCCGTATAAATTTGCTATCATGTTCCATAGACACTAAAAAGGATACTATGATATATCCCTTATGGAAGTATGCCTACATTCCCTTTGATATCAATTTAAGCTTCAAAAAGAAAGCTCAATATCAAGTCAAGAAAAATTTGACCTAGTACACGTACTAGTCTGTCCAGCATACCATTTTTCCATGTGACAGAAGCAACTGAACATAGTAATTATCAAAATAAAATAAACACACAAACTTATAAATTTCAGAGCTGTATCATATCCCAGAAAACACAAAAATTTAAGCTTGGGACACTATATATCTCCTATTTACATTACATCAGTTCAAATCAAAACAATGGTCTAAAAATTTTCAATCATCTCCTGTATAAAAATAAGGCAAACACAAAACACCCACCCCGAACCCCATAAAAAGAAACAAAATAGAGTTAGTCTCATGTGCGCTGGTTGCATCGTGTAACTGGGCACAAAGACAAATATAATTAAAATGTCAAGCTAATATACCTTAAATATGTCAGCTGGATTTGACTAAAAACGTGAAATAAAACATACAGACTAATATAACTGAAAATAATATATTTGAAACGTGAGCTTGCCTTCTTCAACCAACTAACCTCAGAGTTTACATATAGAAATCCCATTATTAAGACTTAATTGGATAAAATTCAATATTCCATGTATTCAATTGAATTGGACAGGGTTCATGTTCATTACAATAAGGATTTTATTCTTCACGGTTAAGACTACAACAGAATGTTCATCATATACAATAAACAGTATGTGTTACTTCTATGCCAATCAAGTTTACATACCTAGTACAGTCATCCAAAAGAAAGTTTAACTGGTCAATATGCTGAGCAAACTCAATCCTAACTGTAGAAACAATTTAATAGCTACATGATCAATTGGTGCCCGATTTTCACTACAATTTTAGGAATTGAGTACTTTAATTTACAATTGGTCCAACTGAACACACACAATTATATGCATACAGACAAGAAACACTGAGAGAGAGAGAGAGAGAGAGAGAGAGAGAGAGAGAGAGACCAATATTAAGGCGGACGATGGAAGAAGCAGCTGCGGCATTGGGATTGAAGGTCATTGTGAGTATCAGGGAAGAGGGCATCAGCTGGTGATCACGGAAATTGACAAATTTAACACGGTATATAAAACGACGACGTCGACGAGGTTTTACAAATAATACTTCCCCATTAATACTTGGGGTTTTCTTAGGTTAACATTAGTCAAGCGCCTAAATTTGTGCCACGTGTCATCGTATTCGTCGCATTAACTTGCATACCGTTGTACTAATATATTTTTTAAAATTATTTTATAAATTGTATTTTATTTTTATTTTACCCATTTTTAAATAACTTAAAATCTTTAATTAATTAATTGATAAAAAAATCTTTAATTAATTAAAACGTTAGAACAAATCATCTTCTCTTCACGATTTTTATTTCATCGTAGTTCAAGCACCCTGGCCGGGCCGCCGCCGCAACCGTGCTTCGACAAAGTCGCCGCTACCCCGCGCAATCTTCGCCGTACCACCAGCCTCCCGCCTCCATTCCACTTATTCTTACAAAATCTATATCAAAGCATCGCCTCATATCGAGTTCACACAATTCGAACAAGTAATTATTCTCGTTAACTCAAGTTATATTTTTACTTTTAATCATATGATTGTTAATATATAAAATGATGCATATCGGTCAGATACACACAAAAATTGATTCTTTTTATATTGAGAATCGATTATTTATTTCCGCGTGACTCCATGTGTGTTTGATGAATTGCTCGAGTCATTCAGAAAGTTTTACAAGACGATTTTCGCTAAATATATGAGATTTAATGAGTGATAATAGTTCTTAATTTACAAAGAAAATCATCTATTTCGCTCTAGACTTCACAATATTTTTTTGTATCAAGACCCCGAAAATAATAGTTGCGACTTGTGACGAGTACCTTTAGCATTTGTATCATTCATCCCTGCCATACATATATTAAAATTCCTAGAGCTTTTATCTCTCGTTATTCTGTCGAGTTTAATGATGTAATCATCTCGCTTTGAGTTCACTTGGAAGGTATATATAAACACGAGATAGGTCTCAACAAAGGATATTTTAATCTATGGTCATTTTCGTAAGAGTATTAATCTATCATGGTATTGAAATTTGAAAATGAACTAAGACACCTAAATATTCGAGTTCCGCCGGCCTAAAAGTTTTACACAACTTCAATTTACACCTCTACTGGGAAATGTTCTTTTGTGTCCCGTAATCGAACAGACTTGGGACTTGGGAGTCCTCGACAACAAGCGGAAGAAATTCATCCTGGAGTGTATCCGGTCATGTGTAGTACTTGCAGGACTTGGGAGTCCTCTTGTGTTGTACTTGGCAAATTTTCATTAACAGATAGTGTTCAATGATATTTCCATGCTCTAAGTTTGACTCTCAATATTCATGCATGTATATTGTGGTCAGTTATGCATATGATAGGAACTTAGGCCCTTAACTCGTTATTCAAACTGCTGACATCCACTAATTTTATACAATACTCCTCGCATTAGTTATTTTGGGATTTTTTTCTATTATTTTTTTAATAAGGAGGTCATTAGACTCATTACTATGTGCTATCTTTGGTATTAAGATCAGGTTGTATGTACTCATTTAGTAGGAATTCGTTATATTTACTTACAATCGAGTTTATCATTATATCTATAGGTAGCGTATCCGAAGGAGTTTGGTCCGAGTAACGAAGATGTGGGAAGATTATTAGCGCATAAACCACAACCGATGGCTTGTAGCATCGAAGAGAGATGACAACCTCTAGTTAAGTATTTTTATTACCTTGGGATTTCGAAAGATGGCATGAGAAGAATCCTCACCGTGAAGCCAATGGTTTTTGTATTGATCTAGAGAACACCATTTCACCAAAGGTATGTCTTTTCTGTTGGTGTCCCATCTAACATTCTTGAAGGAGATATTTGCCAAGATTAGCATAAGCTTTACTCGTGTAAGAACTATTTATAGGATCTCAAAACCTATAAAGGGTCCAAAAATATTGAACTAACCTATAATATGATTCCTCTAGTTATCGAGTCCTGCTAACACTAATTCACTTCATTTTTATGCTTTTAAGGTTCAATTTTTGTGAGATATAGTCATTGAGGAAGATGAGCATGCTTGTCGGGTTTCCACCTTTGATGACATACAATCTCCACAAGAAGATAAGGGTTGTGATACGTGTTGTTACCCGCTTCTAAATTAAAGAGATTTGTGAAGGATGTGGCGTGATTTAACGGATAAAACAAACGTGATTTCACCGATCTTGAATGATTATGCTTCATGAACAATGGATATGAGTTGCTTGCAATCAATGCTATGATAAATGCTGAAAGCAATAAATGGAGAGAGATTTGTTGGGTTTGTTCAACCCAGCCTTTAAGGGTGGATTCTGGGATCCATTTATTGTGCCTTAAAGGCTCTATTTATAGGGCAAGCTTGCTGCCCTAGTATCCCACGAATTTGGCGATGCATTTAATGCTAGGATCCTCATTTAATGTGGGTTGGCCTCGCACCCCGTACTTGGCCAGCCGCAGCCACTCTCATCTCACACCGTCCGCCGGTGGGGGATTTCCGACATTCTCTTGATTTGTTTCTATAACAAGTATGTTTGACATTTAATTCTAACTACTACACATATATTTTTTCCATATATAGCCTGATCTTGTCTGATCTACTTGACTCCCGCACGGTGGCGAGCCAGCTCTAGCGAGCGACGGGCCGATGATGATTCTTGGCGAGCCAGGTTCTGCGGCGAGCGACGAGCCAGATGATGACTCTTGGCGAGCCAAGTAATGGCGGGCAAGCGACGAACCAGATGATGACTCTTGGCGAGCCAAGTAATGGCGGGCAAGCGGCAACCGAGATGACTCTTGGCGGGGCAAGTAGTGGCGGGCGAGCCGGCTGTATTAGCGAGCCGATACTTAGACATCTTGCTTGACTATTTGTCGTGCTCTACTTCGGGTGGGCCGAGCTTACCTCTCTATAGGGCCTTTTACACTTGGCCCAAATATTCGTGATACAACAGTATGTACACGAGCCTCGCCTTTTATTTGGCAAATGTATATACACGTAAAAGCTCACTAGACGACGTTCTAACTAATAACATCAAATGTATACTTACACGATGTGGATGCCTACTACTATTTTAGGTAGCATATTTTCTAAGAGCATGTTTAATGTGAATCAAGTTCACATGAACTCTCTTATTCAAAGTAATTATTTAGTATACGAAATATCACTTTTTAAAAAACATTTGATTTTATGTATTATTCTTCTCAAAATTACTAAACTATGATACTTCGTGATACTATACAATATTATTGAGTTCACTATAAACCATCTGTAAACCAAGTTCATAGAAGTTTGTCTTTTTCTAATTGTCGCTCTGGCGTGATATTCCCTCTCGACAAAGGCTGGGGTGTCTCAACGCAACATCGGGAAGGTATTAGCCTTAGGGCCGAAGCTCTTAGGATGCAGCATAACACATAAATTAGATCACAATGTGAAATACTTTTTATCACTTGGTATACATCCGCCATTTTGGGTGAGATGATTTCGGATTTCCCAATGCTTCGTGCTATAACATAGACGTTCTTCACCCCAAGTACCGTTACTTAAGAAGGATGATGATACAACCATTGAAGGATCTCATTGAGTTTCTAAGGTATGCCTATGCATCATGCCAAAGCATCTTCAATTTTTAGGTTCCCATTACAAATGCCGATATTTAATTGTTCAATGTGTTTTTCAGCTTATTCACTTGAGGATCAAATAATCCCTGCACAAGATTATGGTGGAAAATCGGGTCAATTTTAAGTTGTGATACATGTTGGCATCCACAGATGAAGAATTTGAAACTAGGGTCAAGGATCTTTGTCGAAAGATGGAGAAGATTTGAATCGAGAGTCAGATATGAGCAATCACCGCATTCTCAAATTGATGATCGATTAGATACTCATACAATGTCCAAATAAATACCAAAAGACAATATTAATTGTAGAAAACTCACGCTTTCTTGTATATGACCAAAGAGGCACTTCCCTATATTCCACAATATGATATCATTACCATACTCATGAAATACCCGTGTCTTTGGAAAGTAATTTCAATCATTTCAATAGAATTATAACATAACACCGATTCCTTTAAAAAATAATAATAATAACATAACACCGATGATGCCAAGCAAAATTCCATCGTAATGATCAATACGAAAAATAATTTTCAGCTTTCAAAACAGAAATAGAAATTATCATTATTCGAGATCCTAAATCAAGTCACAGAATTCGCCTCTGCTCACACTAGCATAAATTGGATGAATTTCATAACCTTCCTTGGGCTCAATATGAATCCACTTGCGTCCAATCAACTTGTTACGCTCAAACTTGACATGTCCTTCCTTTAACACATAAAGTGTGTGATCTTTACCCATTCCAACATAATTTCTGGTGGAAATGAGTGCCCCTTTGTCAAACAATGATATTTCCAGTATCACTCTCGCAACATAACAATCAATGCATTAAACAAGAGAAATATGCATTTCTCGGAAAGCTATGATTGTTAAGATGAACAATTGGATAACAAAATCTATTCAATCCATGCTCTCACCTCTCCACCAAATTTTTTAACCCCAAGAATCTTAGGCAATGAATCACGGCCATTTTCGTTGATCCTCGCTTATTTTTTGGTGGCCCATTGCTCGAACAACAAGCTTAATTCCTCTCCAGATACATCTAAAGTTTGGAAATTGATACACATTATATAAATCCAGTGAATTACAACTATCATGACCAAGAAACACATGGTCGATATCGTAAAGATAAGGTAATACCAAGAGTAGAATTGTAAATTGGTTTAGTGGCAACAAGTTCCCGTGATACTTAATCTTCTATACAGAGATGCAACGAAATTCATGATTTTCTCGAACTACAAAAAGCATAATGGGTGAGATCATAAAATTTAAAACAAAATATTATAAAAACTATGCAAAACCGAGAAGAAATGAATGAAGAAGAATGGGATAACAATGATTTAAGACCTTTCTTTACCGAATATCCTTTCCATATCCTTGTATTAAGAACAAATAAAAGCAAATATAGAGAAGACACAAATTAGAAGTGTCACAATTGGAAGGAACATGAGGATTGTACATTACATTAAGGAATAAAATGGCAAAAATGAAAAACCAACAAAGCAGTAATTACCGGGAACTAATAAGCTTTCTTTTTTGAGAGCATCAACATCTTCCGCACCAACAAATTTCTGCAATGTTTTAATCGTGTCATATCTAATTAGAGGATGACTTTAAAATTAAATATTGAGGCCGATTCTCGTTGAGATTTTATATATCTCACAATAGCAAGCGCAACCTATAATCTCTCGTATGTGCACGATACAACCATAAAATGCAAATAAAGAGAGAAAAACAGAGTTGAGAACCTAAAAATTTACGCACCTCACCATTCTCGAATCTGTAAGCAAGTCCTTCACTTTGTCTTCAACATGTGGAACCTATATAAATTCCACAAGTAAGAATAATTCTACATTGAATACATTGCAACTTTTTAGAATATAAATCAGCCGCCACAATAAAATAATTAAAGAAAAGTGTTCTACTTGACTATCATGTGATAACATCTCGGACATAGTATCTTTGACATTAAGATTGTGAATTCAAGTTAATTCATGACCGTGATATTAAGAAAGTGAATTCAAGGTAATTTTGACAATGATTTTAAGAAAGTGAATCTAAGTTAATTCATGACTATGATGTTATGAAAGTGAATTCAAGTTACAATCATTGACAACCGCCGCAGTATATACAAGAATCTACAGGGGTGGTCTCTAAGAAGTACACAATATTTAAATATTCACAGGATGTTCCGTATTGCTCACAATTCGAATCCTCAAATTCAAGAATATTATAATCGCTTTAGAAACCGAGAAGATAAAATAAATTGGATCATAACTGCAGCTGATTACCAAATTAATAAAACTTCATTGTTAATTCTCTAGAGTGCATGATTTTTTTTTTAAAAGTATATTTGGCTAGCACAAAGAAGAAAAACTCGCAAACTATAATATCCTCTTCATCATGGGTATTACGGAAGGAATATGAATTAAACATTCTGCATACAAATTGGTGAGTATCATTCTCAAGATGAAAAACAAGAAACTAAAAGGGTTGAACATTCTTGGGGTACATAAAAATGCATAAATCTCTTCGATGAACATGCACTCTAACAAGACAACCTAGAACAATCCAATTACAACTCGTATATGTACCTAAGAGCCAAGTTCAATCAAGCATTACCTTCTTCGATACTCCATTTTTGCATAAAGTGTGTGATCTGTTATGACATGGGAGTAAGTCAAGGGATGATGCTCGCACAATGACGCGAGCAGATGTCCCGGCTCGCCGAGCATAGTACTAGTACTGAAACTGCTCGCCCGTACCACGCGAGGAGAGCTACCCCACGAAGAGTCCCGCGAAGACCAAGAAGCGACCAGCCGAGACAAGATCTCCCCCAAAGAAGAAAAGAATCCGGGCACCGCGGTCGAAGATGTCATGTCCAAAAAGGAAAAGATCTCGCCGCCACGAGGGATCCCAGCTTAAGCCACGTGGAAGGCCCCGAGAGGGTTAGAAGTCTGATCCTCCGTGCGGTACCTTGATAGACGCATTTAATTTTGTACCATTACATTAAATGCACCCGATTCCACGGGATTTGGGAACCGCCAATTGGCATGTATAAATAAGACTCGCATGGCACAATAATATGGATCGAAAAACATCCAACCTTAAGCCTCGTGACTCACCCTCCCAAAGACTCCCTCTTTGCATTTATGCATTCTCGCATTTATATCTCTTATCATTGTTCATCAATACTCACATATTAATTGCAATCATCAAGATTCAATATACTTTAATCCAAGCTACTAAACAAGCCGATTAAACATCCAAATACCCGATTATTGTGTGGCTTAATCGGTGTAACAACAATTGGCGCCGTCTGTGGGAAACGCTTAGACAAGGAAAGCTACTCCCACCGATCTCTCTTTTGTTTCAAGGAAATGCCATGAATAACTTGAGTCATTAGCAGTATGTAAGCCATGACGGTGAAGAACAAGCAGGGGCAAAACAGCCCAATCCGCAACATTGATGACCAAATCCCTCTCCCTCCAGAGTACCGGACTCCAGAGCAAGTAAGCAGAGCCATCCAGCAGCTCCAAGACCGGGCTCGTGAGCTTGAATCTCGTGCACAACCCGCTGCCGCTCCCGTTGAAGGCCCGTCGAGGCCTCAAAAAGGGAAGAGGAAGGCTGTGACCAAGAGGCCGAGAGCCAGACCGATCGGGGTACGCCACCGAACGGTCGGATTTGATCGCCTGGGCTCCCAAGCCCGAAGGCTCGATTTCGACGAGCGGCCCCCTGTCTCCTCCGAGGAGGCTGTCCACCGCAGCCCACAATGTGCCCAGAGCGCAGCTGGTGGCAAGGTCAAGGGTCCCGGCCTCGACCGCATCGGACCCAACGTGGCTCATCGAGCCCTCACCCACCCGGACCCGGCCATAGTCACCCTCCGGGAAGCCGGACCTCATAGAGGGCCGTGTGGACGCCCGTGAGGGTATCCCCAAGAGGACTACCGTTAACCAGCCCCTCTCTATAGCCATTGAGATGGCGGAGGTCCAGACTAAAATTCCGCCTCCGCAAACCGCCTGTATGAGGGAAAGATCGACCCAGAGGTCCATCTCGATAAGTACATCACTTACATGATCGGGAGGGGCATCGGATGCCACCAAGTGTCGTTTGTTTCCGCCGACGTTGGGCGAGCTAGCCCACAAATGGTACACCTCTATCCCATCTCGCACGATCGGCGATTTCTCCAAATTTCAGTAAACAATTTGTCTCCTATTTTGCCTCCAAAATTGCTCGCCCGGGCAATCGGCGAGGCTCATGGGCATCGAGTAGGCGGAGAAGGAATCCGACGAGGAGTACCTCGGCAGTCCGGATGAAGTGCTCCTCACGGTGTGCCCGCTGGTGACAAGTCACAGCCTTCACGCGGCGATGAGCGGGCTCAGGCCGACTCGCACATGTTCCGTCACATGACCAAGCAAGACCCATCTTCTTACGCCGAATTCGGCGGCGAGTAGGCGACCTGATTACAGCAAAAGCTCCTCGCCCAACGCCAGGCGAAGTCAAGACACCCGTCGCCGAGGCAAAGCAGACGCAGCCTCCACCCGCCAAGAGACCCCATCACGCCAAGAGACGAGATCAAGCCAAAGTTCAAGGGACTTTCAAAAGTTTCGAGGGGTTGAGGTCGTGGACAAAGTGAAGTGCTCGCCGCCTTTATGTTCAATGCGATGAAGGGAGAAGGGGTATTCACCCCGCCTAAGCCCTCAAGAACAATGCCGTGAGGAAAGCCTCAAACAAATTCTGCGCCTTTCACGACGTCCCCGGGCACAATACGAGCGAATGCAGTGGATCTTCTTCGATAGCTATGGAGGTTATACGAGGAAGGAAGATTGGGCGAGTATGTTAAGAAGCTGGCCCCACGCCCGAGGCACGACGGAAGAGCGCGGCCTCCTCGCAGAACAGAGAAGAAGGAACGCTGGCAGCAGCCGTGGTCGCCGCAGAGGTGGACGAGGGATACAACAACGACGACATTCCCCGCCGAACTGTGGGGATGGGTCCAAATGATCCGGCCGGGGAGGAGTAGCTCAGGCGGATCGACTCCGTCCTCGCCATGTCAAACAGAAGCGGAAGGCCGAACTCCGCGCTATCGATAACATCCACGCTGCCGCACCTCCCCCGAGCCAACGATTTCAAAACCGCCACAATCGCCTTCTCCAACGCTGATCGTGAGGGCCTCTTTTTCCCAAAGAACGAGGCCTTGGTCATCTCGACCAAAATTCTCGGGGATGACCGTGGAAAGATCCACGATTGACAATGGCGCTACCGCAACATAATCTTCAAGTCCGCCTGGATCGGATGGGCAACCCGACAAAGTTCATCAAGCCATACGATCTGCGGTTGAAGGGTTTCGGGACACAATGCTGATCCCCATGGAAGAATCAAGCTGTCCGTGGAGCTCGTGGACTTCCGTAACGAGAAGCTTAGTATCACTAGGCCCTTAGAATTTGTAATCGTCGACTAGCCAAATATCTATAATGGCTTTCTCGGCCGACCTTTTCTTGAAATGTTTGAGGCGGTTGCCTCTTCTTACTTTTATTGTATCAAATTCCCCACCCCGAGGGGGAAGCTCGGCACCGTAAAAGACAATAAAAAAATAGCAAAGAAGTGTTTGAATTACTCTGGTCTTGACTTTCTTTCCGCACATTTGCTAGATCTCGCATTGTAATACTTTAGCGGGGAAAACATGGGCGCAGCCTCGCAGCCAAGCATGCTCGCCTCTTCCTCGGGGCATCCCGCTTGGGCACGCGAGGATTTGGAACCAAGGCTTGGTTTCGAGCCCGCGACCATAGACTTGGATCCAAGGGGCAATACCCGCGATCCCCAAGGTCTCAAGCGGATCGCTCCGATTGAAGAGCTCGAGCATGTCCTGTTGACCCATCTCGCCCGAGCTCGAGGTCACCATAGGGGCGAAAGTCCCCGTAGATATAAGGGATGACCTCATCAAGTTTCTCCAAGAGAATGTGAGTGTATTCGCGTGGTCGCATCAAGACATGGTCGGGATCGACCCAAAGCACGCCCGCCATCATCTCAAGGTCGATCCGTCACGACGACTCGGCCTCACGAAAAGGAGGAAGTTTAGCCCGGAAAAATACGCCGCTCTAGCCGAGGAGGTCAAGAAACTCTGGACAACAAATTGATCAAGCTCGCCGAAGACGAGCCCCAATGGGTTGCCAATGCGGTTCTCACAAAAGGCAAACAACGCGTGGAGGCTCAGACGATTTTACCGACCTCAACGCAAAGATGCCCGAAAGATCACTTCTCGATGCCGCACATTGACCACCTCGCCGACAGACCGCTGGGCACGAGATGATGTCGTTCATGGACGCATTCGCGGGATACCACCAAATCCCCATGGCGGTGGAAGATATCAAGCACACTTCTTTCCTCACGGAGAAGAACATTTATTCGTGGACGAGGATGCCTTTCGGCCTCAAGAATGCCGGTGCGACTTATCAAAGGTTAGTGAATACCATGTTCACGACCAGATTGGGAAAACTATGGAAGTATACATCGACGACATAGTCGTCAAAAGCTTGAGAAAGGAAGACCATCTAAGCGACCTCAAGGAAACTTTCTCTATCCTTGAGAAATACAACATGAAGCTCAACCCAAAGAAGTGCACTTTGGGGTAGGATCAGAAAATTCCTCGGCCACATCGTCACCAGAGGGGCATAGAGGCCAACCCGGCTCAAATCAAAGCTATCCTCGACATGGAGGAACCGAAATCGGTGAAGCAGTCCGAGACCGACCGGTGTCTCGCGGCCCTTAGTCGTTTCATCTCGCGATTGGGCGACAAGAGCAAGCCCTTCTTCGTAGCAATAAAAAAGCAAAAATTCTCCCGAACAAAGAAAGCCAGCTTGCGTTCAAGGAACCTCAAAGAGTATCTAAGTAATCCTCGGATCCTCGCCAAGCCGATCCCAGGAGAAACTCTCCTTTTATATCTCGCAGCCTCCGAAACAAATGATAAGCGTTGTCCTCGTGCGAGCAGAGGGACAAAGCAACACCTCCCCATTTACTACATTAGCCAAGTGTTACATGACGCCGAGCTCGTATATTCGCCACTCGAGAAGCTCGCGTCGCGCTGGTCTTGGCCGCAAGAAAACTTCGAGCATATTTCTTCGACCACCGCATTCAAGTACTCACGACCATGCCACTGGGCAGTACTCCACCGTCCGTACACTAGTGGGCGACTCCCGAAATGGGCCCTAGAACTCGCCCCAAGATAGCATCTCATACGCTTTGCGCACCGCAATCAAAGGACAAGCGCCGGCAGACTTCGTGGCGGAGCTTACCTTCCCAACCAGCCCTACGAAGCTCAAGATCCCCCATGGAGACTCTACGTCGATGGGTCATCCACATCAACGTGCGCCGGAGCGGGGGTGGTCCTCATTGGACCGGAGGGCCGTTGTTTTACAAATGCAATAAGATTTGATTTCTCGCAACGAACAACGAAGCCGAGCACGGCTCCCGGTCTCGCGGCCTCAAACTCGCAAAGGCCATAGGAGTCCGACACCTCCATATCTTCATGGACTCTCTCCGGTCGTAAATCAAATGAAGGGTGAATACGAGGCCAGGGTGAATAAATGATGAAGTACCACGAGCTCGCCATCGCCTCTCGCGAGCAACTTCACCAAGTGTTCATCGAACAAATCCCCGCGAACACAACTCGCAAGCGGACGCCCTATCCAAACTCGCAACGCCGGAGGGCACCGCCGACATGTCTAATATCGTCCTAACGAAGCTTGCCCGCCTCAATCACCGAGAATCTAGTGGCCACACCACCGAGCAGAAAGAAAGCTGGATGACTCCCATCTTCAAGTATCTCGACTGGGAACTGCCAGAGGATAGAATCGAAGCTCGCCGCATTCGGCCTCCGAGCCGCGAGATTCTTGATCCTCGGACGGCCAGCTATACAAGCGAAGCTTCACCCTACCCTCTTGAAATGCATCACTCCCGAGAAGGGTCACATCGTTCTCGCGGAGATCCACAACGGCGTGTGCGGAAACCACGCCGCGCGCCAATCTCTCGGTCTACAAGACGATGCGACAAGGATACTTCCTGGCCCACTTTAAGGAAAGACGTGATTGCCTACGCCAGAAAGTGTCACCAAGCCAAGTCATGGCACCGAACATCAAACTCTCGCCTCTAAAATCTCAAATCCATATTTAGCCTCGTGGCCATTCGCACGCTGGGGATCGACTTGATTGGTCCTTCCGCTAACGGCCCCGGCGTATGCAAATTTGTTGTGGTCGCCGTTGACTATTTCACCAAGTGGGCGGAAGCGAGCCCTCAATAAGATCGACAAGCGGCCATCATCGATTCATCCGGAAGAATATCATATGCAGATTCGGGCTTCCATAGACAATCGTATCTCGACAATGGGAAACAGCTGACGGCCTCGAAATCGCAGAATTTTGCGAGCATTGGAAAATAAAGAGGTTGTTCGCAACACCCTATCACCCCCTGCACTCAACGGCCGTGTCGAAGCGGTCAACAAAATCCTCAAGCACACCCCGAAGGCCAAGCTTGAGGACAAGAAGGAAGTGGGCCTGTGAACTCCCCGACGTTCTTCCGGGCTTACAGGACAACAACGAGAAACTCCACGAGAGACACCTTTTGCTCTCACCTATGGCACGAGGCGGTCATCCCATCCGAGGTCTCGATACCCACCTATCGAGCCTCTCAAACTCTCAATGAAGAGAACGAGACCGCGAGAAGACTTGACCTTTACACGTTAGAAGAACGCCGCCTAGCATCCTGCTCACGTAAACGCCGCCTACAAGCAAAATTCGGAGAGGTACTACAATACCAAAGTCAAACTCCGACGATTCTCAAAAGGCGAGTTGGTTCTTAAGAAGTCCCATGGCCCGAGCACCGAGGTATTTGGCCCGAGCCGGGAGGGCCCATTCAGTGGTATCCGAGTGGCTACCCGGCTGGGCATATGAGCTAGAGCACCCCGATGGCACTCCGACCAATACCCCTGAACGCTACCACCTCAAGAAATACCGCCAAAGCGACTCGTGCCACTTGTAAGCCATATCTCGAACCTCTTCGCATGTAATAGATTGTATCAGGGTTTTTGAATTTAATAAAATTACCATTTCCCGTGAAGTCGCTCAGTTTCTTAAAAATAAACGAGCCCCGAAAAGCCTTAAGACTCACGATGACTCACATTCTCGTCGAGCACCACAAGCCTCGTCGTGTGGCCAAGACCCACGCAAGAACCCAAAAAGCCTCCCGACGAGGCTCAAGCCCGCAGTGAGCACAAAAGTCTACACAGTGGTTATACCCACAGTAGCACAAAGACTCGCGCGAGAAGAATGGCCTCGCCGCGAGCACCAAAAGTCTCGTGGCCGACCTATGCCCTCGTGAGCAACAAAAGTCTCCCGTCGCGGCCTTTGCCCCGGTGAGCATAAAAGTCTACACAGGATTACACCCACGTAGCATAAAGACTCGCACGAGAAGAATGGCCTCGCCTGCGAGCACGAAAGTCTCACGATGCGGCCTAAGCCCATGTCAAAGAACGCCTTACGGCCATACGACGACGCCCCATTTGCAAAGCCTTACGGTCAACGATACCGCCCCGCTTTGACACCTAAAGCCTCGCGCGAGAAGAATGGCTCGCCGCGAGCACCAAAGACTCGTGGTCGAACAAACATTCCCAACGAGCACCAAAGACTCCCGTGAGCGCAACCTCCCTACGAGCATTTTTCCTTGTACATTTCAAGATATTTAAACATGTTACATTGTTTAACGCTCTAAATGGTTACTTCGCAGGTCGCGAGAACCGTTCATTACTACACGAGAATCTAAAGTTGCGTAAATAAAGTTACGTAAATAAAGTGCTGAAATTAAAGGCGCGAACAATGTATAAAAGAGAATTTTTTATTTCATAATTGAGGGGCCTACGGCCGAAGTACAAAAGTTCTAAACCCTAAACCCTAAACTAAAAGTAGAAGAAGAATTACAACGGCAATGGGGAATTCAAGATATCTCTTGGAATTCAAGGTATCTATTAAACAGAAAGATCAAGGCCGCGGCGGGAATGAGAGTTCAAGGTACGGGAACGAGAGTTTAAAGTATTGATCAACTCTGCTCAGCTCCGCCACCTCGCTCTCCGCCGGAACTCCAGCCGTCACTCCAACCACCGGGTCTCGCGCCCGCCGCCTCCGCGCTGCCTCCGCGCCCGCTGCCTCACCTCGCCCCGCCTCGTCTTCGTCCGCAGGAGGATCACAAAGCGTGTCCCGGTAGGGGAACCAAGAGAGGTCCACCCCATGAACGGTCGCTGTGTCCTTGAAAGGGAAGTCCAGGTTTCCGGACGGCATGCTCGGGTCGAGGACATAGGCCTTGAGCGACCTCTCTAGGGGGCGGAATCCATCTTCGCCTTCTTCGTGTCGCGGATGGCGTCTGCGTAGGCAAGGAAGTAGGCGACGCCACCCATGACATCCGCGTCCTTGAGAGGGTCGGTGCAATAGTCTCTGAGCTCGATCTCCACCGACTCGACCCTCCTCGCGTCCGCCTCGGCACAAGCGATCACCTCCTCAGCCTCCTTCTTGGCAACGGCGAGCCGCTGCTCCGACGGTTGGGCACGGGCCCAATCAACGGCGTGCCAGGGAGGACTCGGCGGCCCCGCCTTCTCGCGCTCGGTGGCGAGGGCACTCTCATGCGCGGATTGGGCAAGGTGGAGGGTCGCCAGCTTCATCCCGAGCAGCCGGTCCTCTTTGACTTGCCCTTCAAGACCAGTTATCCGCCCGGCCATGGTATCCCTCTCCTCCCGGTGGCGGATGGACCGCTTCACCTCCTCATCCCGGGACCGGAGGGCTGGCCGCGACGCGCCGAGCTTGGGAGGTCAGGATGTGGCTCACCATGAGCGCGCGCCTCGCGGTTGAAGCCGACCGCGGCCTCCAGCTCGCGGCGAGGTTCCGCATCGCCGAGCCGATATGCGCGGGGAGCCCGGTGGCGGAGCGCCGAGAGGCGAGAAATTTGTGGATCATGGGGGCCTCGGAATCCCGTCGGCCGAGCAACCCGCACGAAGAGCGTAAGTTCAAAAGAAACGAATGAGATAAAAACTATGAACTATGAGAAGCAGAACTTACGGCTCTCCATGGCCGAGATCACGACCCAGAAAGATGGGATCGGAGGGATCCTTGGCGACAAGCGCAGTGCTCGCCGAGGTCCCCTGCTCCCGGGAGCGGCGTCATGCCGCGACTTCTTCCGACCTCCACGCGGTGACCTCCCTCACCTCGCCATCGCCCCGCCCGTGGACGAGTCCGGCCTCCCCGTCCGGGGACTACCTGCGGGCACGGCGAAGACCCCCGAGAAGTAGGCCGGGCAACCCCGCTGGTGCGGCTTTCACCCGTGGTGGCTCTTGGGGCCCTCGCCCAGCCGGGGCGTGAGGTTTGGTCGCTCGGGGCCGCGTTTCTTCCTCGCGCCAGCGCGCTCTTCCCCAACCCACGCGACAGCTTCAGCTTGCCCATTATCTCTCGGGGCAAGTCCGGAAAATGGGAATCACAGAATCTGCGAGAAAACAGCTAATATTGATAGCGAACAAATAACAAAAGAAAATAAATGCGAGCAAATGCTTACCGGGTTCAAGGTCCACCTCGCGACGATTGACCAGCGAGCTCGTTTCAAACGCTCAACGGTCGAATCCTCTGCCAAGGTGCCTTTCGTTCTCGGGAGCTCCTTGATTCGCTTTTAAACACACCAAAGTCCCAATTCGGTTCCCGGGCGAAAGCGGGGCCTCGAGTCCCGCAAAGACAGAAAACAAATTAGATCGGTAGTCATCGGTGGGGCACGCGAGGGTAGTGCCACGAGCAGGCCCCGCCGCCTTCCAGCTCCCGCCACCTGCAACCAGCGGTGCCGCCACTCGTAGAGGTTGTTCACGTAGAGGAGCCCTTGCTTCGGCTTCTGTGTATAGCCCGTCTTTCCCGTCCGCGAGGCCGTACACGTAGAGGAGCTCCTTAGAGCTCGGCATCCGGAAAAGACAAAGGCTCGCCGAAGAGCACCAGCAGGCCATCAGCGCCCACCCGCTTGGGATGCAGCTGGATGGGGCCACCTCCCAAGCCGTGAAGTAGTAGGAGAGGCACGGCGGGAATGGAAATCGAACGCCACCTCCATCATTGCGAAATTCACAAAGCAACCATCCCGGGAGGAGGCTGATCGGGCCACTCGTACGACCTTGGTCGGTGAAGGTGCACCGAGGAGGGAATCTCCCATCGCTCGCGAAGGCGGTGCAACTCGTCGGAGGTCACCGAAGCTCTCCCAGCGCTCGAGTCGCACGGCCAATGGGAGGGTTCTGCTCGCCGGATCATATTGTCTTCTCATTTCACCCTCTCGTATGGGCATGTGGCCAAGTAGGCGGTGAAGTCAAAGTCGTGCACCGGACCCACCAACCGGTCCATGAAATGTACCCACTCCTCGTATATGCGGGCTTGGTCCGCCTCGCTCACTGCCTCCTCTCCTCGGTGGCCTCCTCCTCCAGAGCACGAGCGGCCTCATCGAGGGCTCCCTCCACCTCGTCCCGGTCCGAAGAGTCCGATTCAGCGAGAATCGGGACCGAGATCGGAGTCGGTTACTTCCTCGTCATCGGGGCCGCCGCCGCCATGTAACTCTCTCGGGAGACTCAAGTCAACCCCAAGATCACCTAAGCCAGCAAACTCGGGGCTCCCGCGAGATCTCGGCGCCTCTCCACCTCGAGGCGGCCCAGCCTGTAGACGGAGATTGGGCAACCGGCCGCCCAAACACAACATCCAGCCTCCAGTCTCGCCTCCGACCAGGCTCCCATCGATCGCCGAGGCCGGGGGCCACCAGAACTACACGCCAGTCCTCTCTCCATTTCGAACCCAAAGAAAAAGGAAAAAGGGGGAGTATAAAGGTTTTACCTAGGAATGCCGACGGAAGCCGGTGAAGATCCAAAGCAAAGAAACTCTTAGTCGAAATGGGACGCTTTGAAGTTTTTTGAAAATCATCTCTCAAGTTCTCAAAGAGCGTAAAGTGGCAATGACCGAGACTCCCTAATTATAGATATGGGAGGGGCCTCTTAGCAATTTCCCAAAGCAAGAAAACGGGGCCCAAAGGGAATTTTCCCTAAATTGGGACCCCCGATGCTATCCCCCGCCTCGGGACAACGCGCGCGTGACCTCCCGCGCCATTAATGCGGCGGCCCATGCGCCTAGGGAAATACGCCCACTTGCTCCCTTTAAGGTGAAAGGGTGCATCGGATACCGTAAAGCCGCCACACGACGTCATCATGGGCAGTTGAAGGGACATCACAGAGCGTCCGAGAAGAGCTAGCTCACATCGAGTCACACTCGCTTCCAGCCCGAGCACGGCTAGGACCGAGTGGGGCAATTGTTGTGACATAGGAGTAAGTCAAGGGATGATGCTCGCACAATGACGCGAGCAGATGTCCCTGCTCGCCGAGCATAGTACCAAGACGGGAAACCGCCGCTTCGTACCACGCGAGGAGAGCTACCCCACGAAGAGTCCTGCCAAGACCGAGAAGCGACCAGCCGGAGACAAGATCTCCCCAAAGAAGAAAAGAATCCGGGCACCGCGGTCGAAGATGTCATGTCCAAAAAGGAAAAGATCTCGCCGCCACGAGGGATCCTGCCAGCTAAGCCACGTGGAAGGCCCCGAGAGGGTTAGAAGTCTAATCCTCCGTGCGGTACCTTGATAGGCGCATTTAATTTTGTACCATTACATTAAATGCACCCGATTCCACGGGATTTGGGAACCGCCAATTGGCATGTATAAATAAGACTCGCATGGCACAATAATTTGGATCGAAAAACATCCAACCTTAAGCCTCGACTCACCCTCCCAAAGAAACCTCTTTGCATTTATCGCTTTCAAGATTTATATCTCTTATCATTGTTCATCAATACTCACATATTAATTGTCAATCATCAAGATTCAATATACTTTAATCCAAGCTACTAAACAGATCGATTAAACATCCAAATACCCGATTATTGGGTGGCTTAATCGGTGTAACAACATGATCAATAGAGTATTTCTTTAGAGCTCAAAGATTTATTTTATCAACTATTTAGCTACTCCATTTGGCTGAAAATATATTCAAACAATTGTTGCATATACAAATGCTTTCACTACCCCTGCTTTCAGAAACATTCATATAAACATTTTACATCTAAATTCTTTTAACGAATAACAACAATGAAGAAACAAACTAACTCGTATTTCCATTTTAAAAAACATCAAAACAATACACTAAAAATCCAAAACATATAATATACACACAAAAAAAAGCCACAAACAAACACAACCATACCGGTGGATGAACCCCGAAACAATGTGAGATCACTCATTGTTGTGGGTCCACATTCGGTGGAAATTAGGATCTTAGGTCCAATTCCATCAATGATAGCCATCACCCAGGTGGATTAGACTCTTGTTCTTCATGTCGTGATGGTTGTACAGCTGAAATTAGGATATGAAAAGTGTGAGATTGAGAGATCGATGAAGGCGTGAAGTGCGGGAAGGGAAGGGAGGAGCGGCAACGCCTAAAACCGAATAATGAAGTTGCGTGGGTGAAGATGAAGAAATCAGGTGAGGGGGAATAATGAAATTAATAAATCTTGTTTTTAAAATTAAATTATTAAATTTAATTATAAAGTGCAATAGAGCGACACAAAACAATGGTCGTGGCGACACAAAACGATAATTAGTGCGATGCTAAATGCAACAGTAGCAGGTCATCAATTTTAAAACATTAGATTTTAAATCTAATGGTTCATATTAATCGATTATTGTGAGTCGTGGCGACACCCAGACTAACCTAAGAAAGTCCCTTAACACTTTCACACTTTTTTTTAAAATATATTTTTTATTCTTCAACTTTTCACGTTTATGATTTTTATCCTTCTAAATTTAAATTTATTAAAATTGTCCTCGTAACTTACTTAAATTTGCTATTTTGGTCCTATTACCTACTACTCCACATTATTCATCAAGTCATTGCCGACGTGACATTCATTTTTCATTTATTTTTACCGAAATAAATTTACTTATTTTGAATAATCTGATTGGTGGATGCTTATATGCATTAATTTACATTGAAAATTCATTAAAATTAATAAAAAATTAAAGAAAAATCTATTTTTATATATTTAGAATATTTAGAATATATATATATATATATATTATTCTTATTTTTGAATAAATATTGTGTGTGATCGTCTAACGTGTTTTATTTCGGAAGACGAATTCAATTTTTAATAAAATTTTATCATTTTTAAACTAAATGTATGTAAAATGTATCATTTTAAGATTAAAAAAATTAAAAAGTGATACACTTCACATTATAAGTGATAATAATTTATTAAAAAGTTATAATAATTTTACAACCGTCTTACGAAATGAGATATGCCCTTATTTTTTTACTTTATACATTACAGTTGTTTTCCTTTTCGGCTTAAGTTGGAGAAACAAAGTGGATAAGGTCACCCAATTAATAGTAAATATGTGTAGTGGGTTCCTTTTCGAATTAAGTTCGAGAAACAAAGTGGATGAGACAAGTCCAATCAATAGTAAATATGTGTTACAAAGTTGGGATGAATGAGTAGAAGTGAGAGTAATTTATGTCAAATCAATATTTTTGAGTAATGATTGTTGTGACACGAATAATCCTCGAAAGTACCCCACCTCGGCATACGTGCCGAGGTCCCTTAGGGGTCCCCCGATCTCGCCATAAAGTCCGACGAGCGGATAAGAAAGCGAGCAAGCAATGCGAGCAGACGAGCCGGGCCGAGGCACTACGAGACTCACGTCGCCCCACCTCGGCTCGACGAAGACTCGAGCTCGGTAGGCAAGCAGATGACGAAGTTCGCATGGCGTAACAAGACTTTTCTTTAATTGTAAAATATTTAATACAACATTAGATCAACGAATGTAAATGAAACCCTAATATAAAGGGTATAGATCGTTTCTTAGCTCGAAGTTTGGGCCTCTATAAATAGAGGCCCCTACCCCTTGTAAAGAGGACCTTGATTTTCCTCACAAAATCTCATATATACAATACTCAAGGCAAGGGAATCCCAGGAAGATTCTCAATGCCATCTTCAAGGGAAGAACCCATCGATTCTTCCCCAACGCTCGTGTTCATCATTTTATATTAGTTGTCGATAAAATCGGTAACAACAATGATAAAATATTATTTTATTGTTGTTGATTAGTGTAATAATGATTAGGTGGAAAAAAGTAAGAGAGAGAATAATGCTTGGTTTTAGCTTCCCGATAGAGAAGATGGTGTCGATTATGTATCTAGTCCGTAAAATGTTCCTTGTGCCTCATTATCTCGCTCCTCTTGAAGAGTTTTCTCGTAAAAATAGTGTTCCTACTTATGATGTAAGCCTTGCCCTTTCTAAGTAGTTATCTATCCGATGTTTGGGTTGATCTAATGAAGGGTGGTGTGGGTACTAATTTCCCAGGGGTGCAGTAGAATTCGTGAGTCATTGATGAAGTATGCCACACGTATGGGTTTCTTGTTTAAATATGTTAGAAATACCGATAGATATATATCTGTTGTGTGCCTTGAATCAATTAGTGGATGTTGTGATTGGTTTATTAGTGGCCAAAAAAAAAAACAGATTAGTTGGAGATTTTGTTATTTATAAGGCAAACCTCGATCATAAATGTTTGGGGAATCTTGTGAACAATAAGTCAAAACGTTTTGCTTCGAGATTAATTGGAAAACTTACAATGCCGGCACATTAAGAGCAAACCAACAATACGTGGTTCGATTTGGTAAACCCGTGCGCAACAATTATAAGATAGAAGTACCGTATCACAAGGTTTGACGTGCGGTGAAATAGCAAAGGAAAGCATCTTTGGTAGTTTTGATGAGTCTTATGATCATCTTAGATGGTATGTAGAGGCCTTACATAGAACCAATCCTCGAAGTGTTGCTTTTATTGAGCGGGACCACTCAACTAATTGTTTTGAAAGGTTATTCATCTCTTTTAATGCGTGCCTTGATGGTTTCCAATCATGTCGTCCGATGTTATTTCTTGATGGAACTTTCCTCAAGGGTCGAGGCAAGGGCATTTTGTTGACAAAGAACCGCCAAAGACGGCAATAACGGTACCTTTTCTCTTGTATTAACCTCGTTGTTTGCATTATTTTTTTATTTGGACCTAAATTTTTTAAACAAGACCTTATTTATTTTTGCACAAGATGGTGAGATTAATTGCACAACACCCCGATTTTTGCACAATGTCTACCTATTAATGTTTCTTTTCGTGACTATTTCCGATTGCATTTGCAATTGTTTCGCCGAGAACACATCCAATTGGACTTGGTTTGTGCAGAATTTGAAAGACATAATCAAGCATAAAAACAGGTCTTCTACATATCCAATAGACACGCGGAATTCTTGCCGCTTTTAATACGCTTTTGAGGAACCACCACTTTTTTTGTTTGTACCACTTGTTAACAAATCTTAGAGGTCGGTTTTCTTCAGATGGTCTAATCATCAGCGTCTGATCTTGGGGACCTATTTAAAGCATGCGCTTATGCTCCCACACAACGTTTATTTCATGAAAATGTGGCCCGTTTTATTAAGGTTGGTGGGCCTATGGCGTAAGAATGGATTGCCCGATTACCTGCGATAAATGGGCGGTTGCATTCTCACCTAATATTATTCTCTACGGAGAAATGACTTCCAATGCAAAGCAGAGTCCTTCAACAGCTTGGTTAGTCAATGCCCGATGCCTCGCCGCTTACTAATTTGTGTGATCGATACGGTCCAACCTTGGACGATGGTTTGTTGAACGTAGAAAGGAGTCTCAAAATTGGACCACACCTCGGTGCCTCGAAGCAATATCAATGGAGCATCTTATGTCATTTTGGTATGTCTTGGGTTGTATCCAAATGCCCGGTGGTGATTTTGAAATATTCTCTCGACATTTCCTGCACCGCCGATCTTACAAAGAGAGAATGTTCATGTCATGTGTGGCAAACAACTGGATTTTCTTGTGCACATGCCGCCATCAAGTTATTCAAAGGCATTGCAACAAGATATATACTCACATCAATGAGTGTTACTTCACCGAAAGTTTTCAGCAGACTTACAAATCCAACATCAATCCAAAGGCCTCAAACCCTGCGTTTTGAATGCAATTATAATGATAAGAGTAAAAGATCCTTGCACCGCAGCTTAAGCGGCACCGGACGACTCCAAAAATCTAGAATCACATCATATGGGAGTTTCCTAAGAAGAAAGTGAGGTCAATCGAGCTTGCACATAATTTGTGTGCACTGTATATTTTATGGTCTTCATTTTGTACATCATTTTGATATTCACATGTGTTTTCTTTGTTTGATATTTAGTGTGGGCAAACAATATATTTTTGGAGATATGCCCTATATTTTATGGTCTTCATTTTGTACATCATTTTGATATTCACATGTGATTTCTTTGTGTAATATTTAGGTTGGGCAAACAATATATTTTTGGATATATGCCCTATATTCAGCTTTGTTGTGTAATATTTAATGTGGGCGGCTCAATTGTAATTTAAAACAGTATTTTGTATCACATTTTCGCATTAATATTTGGTAATTTTTGTCATTGATTAGCAGGAGATTTTTGTGTATAATGGAGCATTAATTTTGAATAACAAGATGGCGGCATGTGCAATTTTTTTAAATTAATTTTTTTAAGTATACACTTTTCAAATCATCCAATTGAACCGCAATGACAAGGTATCTTTTCTTATATAAACCTGTCATTTGCCTGGACATTTCATCATTTTGCACATTCATTTATTTTTTGCACGATCGTTGAAATTAATTTCACACGGTCTTTGCAATGCATTTCCTTTTTGCACGCTTAATGAGAATAATAGCACAATGCACCCCCTATTTGTTTTTCTCCTCAGTCATCCTATTTAATTGCAACTAAATACTTTCTTTTAATTTCAAAACTAACGAGATATAAGGGGAATGTCTTAACATATCGGGTTCTAAACCTTCAAAACTATGGATCATTACATAGTCCCGCAAATACAAGAGGAAATACGGATTTTTAAAAAAGCAAAGAATGCTATAATTGCTACGATCGATGAAGACCTGATTCGATTCACTGTGCTTCAAGAGGTTGCGATGGAAGAACATCTTCATTTTGAAGAAAAATACTGTGCCCACTTTTTGCTCCATACCTGCTCCTTTTAAATTATGTATGCTCATCTGCTTTTGCTTTTGAACCGAACAATATTTATTTTGTTGTTATTTTGTCAATAGTATTATCTTGCTTTATGCGATCTATTAATGTTGTTTTGTAGTTATATACATATATGATGCTATATATTTATGCTTATAAATATACATCAATTATCCTTAATGGTCAAGTACTAATATGCATTTGCAAGACATTCTTATTTGTTTACCTTTTTTTATTTTTGGCTCGATATTTTAAATTTTCACAAATATCAAGAAATTGTTTACACAACCTTTTATATTTTGCACGTACATATTAGGAAACCGCACAACCGTAATAGGTTTGCACAAGATTACATAAATTTTGTACTAGTACCAAAGTAGTAAAAACTATTTTAAAGGAATCACTTCGTTCATACATAATTATAACTTTTATAATCATGTTGTGGTCTCGATGTATTAATATATTTGATATATGGTAATATATGTTCGTATTTGTTAAGCAATTATTGCAAAAATTAGCCGAAAATTTCTAGTACTTACGGTTGTATCTCTTGGACTTATTTGTTTTCTCGCCCATTTATTTGTATCGACCTTTTTTTTTTGCCCAGATATTTTAAATTTGCATGAGACATTAATTTCAAAGAAAGATATTAATTTGTTTTCTTGGGCACGTATATTAATTTCAGCCATTTTTTTGAAAATTCATTAATATTTTTGCACGACACAATAATTTATTTGCACAATAGTATTAGGTTTGCACACTACCATTAATTTTTCTACAAAACGTAATAGTACCAAAGTAGTAAACATAATATATTTCAAATACGTAATACATAACCTCGCAAAATATTAATAAATACCGCATCACGATCCACTTGTACATTAGTTTCACATACTTAATCTAACCTAAGCAAAACATTGATTAATTGTTCATACAATGTTTAATTAGACATTAGTTAGATATACGTAGTATAACCTAAGCAAAACAAAGAATTAATCATCCATAATTCATACCAACTTAGAATACAACGTTTTCTTCATCCAGAACAATTTTACCATCTTCGATCTATAATTTCCAGATGATGCAAAGATCAGACTCCCTTTTCTTATGCTCTTTTGTGCCACAATTGACTCAATCAAGTTGCATATTATTATGCCACACCCATCAATCTGCACTCACGCAAGCAATCCTCCAAAATCAAGTTGAATCATCTCGCTTTATAAGAAATGGGTGTGAAGGTCTATTTTTCAAAAGACCTCACGCATTTCGATTCACGTACTTAACCTCGTTACCATTACAAACGCCATAACTATTATATTTTTAATGTAAATTGACATATTGTATATTGAAATAAGTCTACCATAAAAATACTTACTACCAACAAAGATCGTGGACAAATGCCGATCAATCGCTCCGCCTTCTTGGGACGCATTGAATTAAAAAAACTTCCACTGCTTTTTTCTCATGTTGAAGTTTTAGAAGCGCCCAATGGTCACCCATTCCCCTCACACTAGTACTACCAAATTTCCAAGATTGGAAATAACAAGCACTTCATATCCATTGACTTCTCAATAAGTTTATCAATCAAGTTGACCAACCACCCTTTTCGATTCCTTTCGTTGGACTTAATTAAGGACAACACAGCCCATATCACGTAAAAATAAATAAATTCATATTTAAGTTGTAATGTATGTTTAGTTTTAACCGTATTGCTATGCTTACCCAACAATGTGAAGTGAAAATCAAAACTTTTTTCGCACCACCTTTGTCATTGTCGTATTTTAAATGCATCATCTCCGACCATGAATCAATAACCTATTTTTTTCAAACATTGCAATAAATAAAACATGTGTTTTTAAAAGATAACAAAGAACTAACCAACAAGAATTATAACAAGTTTTTTTACCGTGCTTGAAATCCTCTCATGTTGAAGAATAGCAATTGCATCTTTGTGCGATATTTGAGAGAATTGATTCCTTCCTATCCAAATAAGAGCCCCGCACATTAAAAAAAAATATTGGTATAATATTTGTATTTTAATTTATAAAATATAATGAAAATAAGAGCCCGCACATTAAATAATTAAGTAATGAAAATACCCTTCACCGTCTGTCTCCGTAAGGTATTGTATCTGCTCTTTAAACTTTTCTCTGCTTTTTCTAACAAAGATTGCATGTTTCATCAAGTTTGAACCCCTTTTTGCCAATTTCATCATTTGTTACTTGATCAATATCGCTTACTTTCTCGGACAAAACAACAAGCTCCATTGTGCTCGGTTGTGGTGTTATTACAACTTGTTTTCACCATCGTTCTCTGCTCTATCCTTAACTCTTTTGATCGGTGTGCTTGGTGAAGGATAAGTTTGCGCTTTTTGCCTTTATCAAGTGGTGTTTTCTCTTCTCCTAACTCAACTTCACAAACAACATTCGGTTCACGCAAAATCGAGTTCTCTTTTCGCAGATTTCCATTTCATTCTCGAACAATGTGCAATTTTTCTATTGCCTCCAAGTGTGCTAGGTTGGGAGGATTTTCATACAATTGTGTGGTCATTGGAATTGTTGCTTCTTCCAATTTTCTCTTCAAATCATCATTATAAGCCTTCGTGTTTAAAATTTCTGTTTCATATCTTAATTTCATCTCTTTGTTCTCATTTTCCAGCCTTTTCAATCTCCTCGACTCCATTCTTTCAACAACCGAATTCGCATTCTCATCTTCCTCGTGTCTTAACATTTCCATTGTGCCGCTTATCTCGAATGTCGTAGAATGTCCCGTCATCCACACTTTTCAACTCTCCCGAACATTTCTAAGCTGTTTCATATGGAAACATTTCTCTATCAAAATCTTGTCGTAAGATTAATGCCGAATGTTGGTTGCATGCTATTCAGTATTACTGCACCTTGCTTCTTCATTCAAAGTCGGATTGTCCACAATCTTACCATCGATGTTCCACTATCAACCAACTTCGACGTGGAATCCACAATCTCCTCTAACTTCGAGTTATTAATGCCATCATCTTTTTGGTTTGTAATAACAACATCATCAAATTTTTCAACCCATCAAGAGTAAACTCGCAAGTTGGCTCAACAAACTCGTCCTCACTAGACTCATTACTCAAACCATCACCACGGTCTACATTATCCCCATCTCGTGTCCATGCAATTTTCGTTGTCTTTAAACTCATCGATTCAACGTGTTTTTTTGTCTCTTCGAAAAAACTCTTTCTATATTCGCACAACACACCCATTATCTCGCTTCTCAATTTTTGTAGCCTTCATCACCATTTGAATATCCTAACATTATGTTAAATATTAATAAAAATCGTATTGTATTTTTAATTCAAATATATATCAAAACTTGGATATTAATTACCCGATCTTTTTTGATAATTTCACACGCCGAAGTTTCTTGTGAATAGAATTCATGTCCCAGCTCAAAAACGAGGGAACGATGCATCCCGCCTCCCGTCAACTAAGTTTGTGTGCTCACACAACCAAAACCGCAAAACAAATTAATAGGAATTATACAAACATCTTTTAAACAAATAACAATCTAATTTGTATTTCAGAATATGTTATTATCTTACAGAAGTATAATGGCACATCCTCCAAATTTTCATTTTCTTGCTACCAAGCAATTGATTTTTCAACATATCAACAATGTATGTGCTCCACCATAATTGCATATTTTCTCCATATCTTCCGGTAAAGCAGGACAAGTGGAACGAACATGATCCATTCTCGAATGGAGACAGACACATGCCATAAAATAACAAAGTGTACTAGCCTAGCAACATCATCTATGTCCTCTCGCATCATCACTAGCAATTATTGATTTTATTTTCTGAATAAAACCGCTCTATATATCACAAATGCAGATCCGTACTTTCAATCTCCCTCTTAAAACACCTTTTTATCCGTGGCTTAACTATGTATTCATCCCCCTATTCTCTATCATATCAGACCTCTAGTAATGCCAAATATTAGTTGTGCATCCCTATTCAACAAGGGCATTTGTTCTCCTCCAATAATAAAGCATCTACTATCAAAGTCAAAAGTACAAACTATCTCGCCTTATATCCTCCTCAAACTTGTGACACTTTTTCATCAACTTCTCATGTTCTCTATTATATAATGCCTCAAATAACAACCAATATGGGTCAACTTCAATATTCTAAGATGTTCATCCCTAAATTCAAGACTGCTCAATTCCTTAATAGCAGACGCAGATTTGACCTATAATACGCCTCATTTTTACCACTTGACGTAACCTAAAAAGGAAAGAACAATATAATTTTTGTTAATAACATATTACGTATATAATCAATAATATATCCATAAACAGCTATCGAAAAAATGAAAACATTTGCACATTATCGAAAAATTTGCACATAAACAGCTATATGTGCACAACATCATGAATTAATAGCCGATAAGATAAAATTAATTAGCACAATCCTTAAAATTTTGCATGTATACTAGAACCAAATTTGCACAATAGTTAACGCTTTTGCACAAACGAAAATTTAACTTTTTTGCACAAACGAAGATAGTTAACAAACATCTCCCATTGTTCAAGCAAACGAAATTTAAAGGACCAAAGCAGCTTCGGGCTTCATGACCTTCCCACTTTTCGATTTTGGGCTATCGTAATCGCAATCGATGATGATTCATAAACCATATCCTTCAATATATCCTTTCTTTTCCCCTTCTAAAACCTCGGTTTATTTGATATTTAGACTAAGTCAAAAATACATAATTAATAAAAAGTGACACATATATTAGCTCAATGTTATATTATATACCTTCGATTCTAAATCACGTTGTTTTTATGATGTTTACTCCTACGTTTACGTATTCAGTACAACAACAACGCAGCCGCTATCGATTCTAAAGATAACAAGAAAAATAGAGAGAATTATCAACACGCACTAATTACTATAAATTTGAAACAAGAAATTAAAATATATCAATTGGAAACATGACTCAGAGAACTATAAACATATCGAACAACTCTTTTCCCGAAAAGATAGCTAAATTAGAGAAGGAGAAAATACGTGAATACATATCGAACAACATTACGGTGAATACTATTATACGAACTTAAAATAAATAAAATTAAAATTACTAAACCTTTTCTTTTGCCGGCTTTGTCCACCAAGCGTCTACTACAAAATCCTTCAAAAAGAAAGTCGGAAATTTTCATCAAAATTATTTAAAAAAAAATTCGAAAAAATTTCATATCTTACCGTTCTTTTCATCTTCTCTCTCGTTGAGATACTTTTTTTTTTATGTTATCTCGCTTTTTTTTTTCCCGAGTTCATCGTCGTCATCACACAACCTCTTTCTCTTAATACGACCCATTTGCAGACCTAAAAACATACAAAGAAACACAAAACATTCAAAAATTTTACACACTGTATTTGTAAAGAATGGATTGGATTACCTTTTGAAAGATTTCAAACCGAGCACAGACTCGGAAATTTTTTATGCAGAATCACTGGAGAGGGAAGCTTGATTTTCAATTTGGATTTCAAATCGTAAAATGAAATTGAAATGTGTGGGCTTTGCAAAATAGACCCTTTTTGCAGCTTCTGTCAAATCAGTTAATCAACCTAATTGTTGGAATAGAAAATTAAATAAAAACAACGTGTCTTACCTAAAGGGTATTATCGGCAATTCAGCCCTTTTTTTTTTGCACTTATTTGTAATGAATTGCTGTTGAATCACTTATTTGTAATATGTAGTTGCACTTTGCACTTAAATGTAATGGACCCAATTTTTGCAGAAAGGTAGTTGGATGTTTTCTCTTTTGCAGAAAACAAGACGGAATGTATGATTTCTTCGAATGAACAGTGGGTGTTCTTAGGGATATAGTGATTTTAGGGACGATTTATCACTGTTGGTTTTGGTGAATTTCTGGTGAAGATTTGAGAGAGAAGAAAAGATATTTAGCAGTAGATCCGAAAACCGACACACGCGCCTCCGCGCGTGACCGCTGCCGCCCCTAAGGCTGTTCCGATGCGCCCACCATCACTATGCGCCCACTGCCCTTGCTTCCTCTCTCCGAGGAGCCGACGCCAGGCTGCTTCTCTCCACCGATCTCCGACGCGTGGGCCACGGCACCCCGCTGCCCAGCAAGCAAACCGCGCACAGCAGCCCATCGAACGCAGCCGCCTCCGCCGCTGGAACTCCCTCTCCGGCACGCGGGCCATCGCGCACAGGCGCTTACGCTCAGCCACCGCCGCCCTGTGGCTCTCCCTCTCCGACGCTTGGATCGCGCCGTTGGCCCCGCTGGCTCTCTGTCCCGGTGCCGCAGCTCAGCACATCGACCGCGCCACCGTCGCTGGTCCTCTTAAGGCTCGCGAAACAGCGCTGCCGCCGTCTCTAAGCGCCCATCACCATCTCCGAGAAGCCGCCGCTCTGCTGCTTCTTTCCGCCGCTGCCGCCTCCCTGTCTCGCCGTCGCCGCCATGCGGTTTCTCACCACCACCGGCCTGCTCTCTCTCTCCCGACGTACGGACCACCGGGTTCAACTCCTTCGCTGCAGCCCTTTTTTATTTTTGGGCAGCCTCCACCACCGCCGGAGCAGGGAGGAGCGGCGCGTCTTCTTTCCTCGAAGAAGAAAACATCGACGCTGATTTCTGTGTGAAGGGAAATGCCGCCCTAATTTTTTAGGTGGAAAGTTGGGCCAAATCTATTTGGGCTTCAAAAATAAAAATAAAGTAGCCCATTTTAATTTTAAAAGCTGGTGGGCCACTTTATTTGAAGGCTGATGGGCTTTTAATTTTTATAAAGACTGCTGTTGGGCCACATTATTTATGCTGTTGGGGCATAAATTAATTCACCGCTGAGCCGGGATTAATCCAGAATCTACGGATAAATTCTTTTATCCACCAGACGTGATTCTCGATGATTACCGTTAAATGCATTGCAATTCACACGTCACCCTACTTTATAAAAGAAATTAGGGGCATGGACACTTATATTGAAAATTTCAAAAATTATTAAAGTGTCAAAAATTTTTATACGAGATAAGACTCCAAACTTTTTAAAGAAATTTGGGGCATGTACACAAATATTTGGGATTTCAAAATCTTCAAAATGTAGAAATTTCTCAAAAACCTTTAATCGGTTGAAAACACCCTGAAAATAATTATACTTCGGAAAGGAGAGTGGAACTCCGCAGTTCATACTCCAAATATTCGGAAAAATAAAGTACAAAATTTTTTCGAAAATAAGACTCGTGATGAAAGAAGTAAAATTCCCGAATCACCGAGCAAGCGACCTTGGTACCCCCGCCCTTTCGGCATTGATTGTCATATACGGCGTTGACTATCTGTCTTGTCGGCTTTTGGCTTGTTCACCTTCTCGGTGTTGACAAATGCCTTTTCGGCGTTGATTGTCCGCCTTTTGGGCGTTGACTATCTCGCCTTGTCGGCATTTGACTTGTCCACCCTCGCGGTGTTGACCATATGCCTCCTCGGCATTGATCTATTTCGCCTCCGTGGCATAGATCACATCGCCTTCATGGCATTGTCTTATCCGTCTTCATGGCGTTGATCGTCCGCCCCTACGGCGTTGACTTGTCCGCCTCCGTGGCGTTGACCATATGCCTCCTCGGCATTGATCTATTTCGCCTCTGTGGCATAGATCACCTCGCCTTCATGGCGTTGTCTTATCTCGCCTTCATGGCGTTGATCGTCCGCCCTACGGCGTTGACTTGTCCGCCTTCGTGGCGTTGACCATATGCCTCCTCGGCATTGATCTATTTTGCCTCTCGTGGCATAGATCACCTCGCCTTCATGGCGTTGTCTTATCCGCCTTCATGGCGTTGATCGTCCGCCTACGGCGTTGACTTGTCCGCCTCCGTGGCGTTGACCATATGCCTCCTCGGCATTGATCTATTTCGCCTCTGTGGCATAGATCACCTCGCCTTCATGGCGTTGTCTTATCTGCCTTCATGGCGTTGATCGTCCGCCTCTACGGCGTTGACTTGTCATCCGCCTCCGTGGCGTTGACCATATGCCTCCTCGGCATTGATCTATTTCGCCTCGTGGCATAGATCACCTCGCCTTCATGGCGTTGTCTTATCCGCCTTCATGGCGTTGATCGTCCGCCCTACGGCGTTGACTTGTCCGCCTCCGTGGCGTTGACCATATGCCTCCTCGGCATTGATCTATTTCGCCTCGTGGCATAGATCACCTCGCCTTCATGGCGTTGTCTTATCCGCCTTCATAGCGTTGATCGTCCGCCTACGGCGTTGACTTGTCCGCCTCCGTGGAGTTGACCATATGCCTCCTCGGCATTGATCTATTTCGCCTCTGTGGCATAGATCACTTCGCCTTCATGGCGTTGTCTTATCCGCCTTCATGGCGTTGATCGTCCGCCCCTACGGCGTTGACTTGTCCGCCTCCGTGGCGTTGACCATACGCCGCCTTGGTATTTATCTATTTCGCCTCGTGGCATAGATCACTTCGCCTTCATGGCGTTGTCTTATCCGCCTTCATGGCGTTGATCGTCCGCCTCTACGGCGTTGACTTGCCCGCCTCCGTGGCGTTGACCTTATGCCTCTTCGGCATTGATCTATTTCGTCTCTGTGGCATAGGTCACCCGCCTCCGTGGCGTGGTCTTATCTCGCCTTCGTGGCGATGATAGTCCGCCTCTTTAGCATGGACATTCCGCTTTTTAGCGAGATTTACCACCGCAGGATCGGCGACGAGCTCGGCCTCTCGCCGAGCTGACGGACGCGCCCTAGATAAAGACTCGTGACCACTCACACTCTCACCGAGCACTCTAAGACTCACGATGACTCACACTCGCCGAGCACCACAAGCCTCGCTAAGCGGCCTGTGTCCACGCCAAGACCAAAGCCTCCCGACGAGGCCCAAGCCCGCAGGAGCATAAAAGTCTACACAGGTTGTACCCACAAGAAGATAAAGACTCGTGCGGGTATATGGCCCCGCCGCGAGCACCAAAAGTCTCATGCCGGGCCTAAGCCCTCATGAGCAACAAAAGTCTCCCGTCGCGGCCTTTGCCCGGTGAGCATAAAAGTCTACACAGGATTGTACTCCACAGAGCATTAAGACTCGCACGAGAAAATGGCCTCGCCTCGCGAGCACTAAAGTCTCACGCCGCAGCCCAAAGCCCACGCCAAGAAAGTCTTACGGCCGTACGACGACGCCCGCTGCAAAGCCTTACGGTACACGACGAAGTCCTGCTTGACACATAAAGACTCGCGCGAGAATAATGGCCTCGCCTGCGAGCACAAAAGACTCTCGGTCGAACTTAAACTTCCCGACGAGCACAAAAGACTCTCGGCGAGCTCAACCTCCCGCGAGCACGAAAGACTCTCGCCGAGCTCAAAACTCCCGACGAGCAATTCCTTATTCAATACATTTAACTTTTTTTTTTTCGACCGTTGTTTTGCAGGTACAGGGATAATGATGGGGATATAGCGATCGAAGAGAGAATGGATTTCATAATATCTCACACCTCTCCGGACGAGTTCACCTCTCCGACGAGCCTCTCCTCTCCGGACGAGTTCACCTCTCCGGGACGAGCCTCTCCTCCTGGACGAGTCCACCTCTCTCGACGAGTTCACCTCTCCGACGAGCCTCTCCTCTCTGGATGAGTCCACCTCTCCGACGAGCCTCTCTCTCCGGACGAGTTCGTCTCTCCGGACGAGCCTCATCGCTTCACTCGAGTTCACCTCTCCGCACGAAGTTCATCTCTATGGACGAGCCTCTCCTCTCCTGGATGAAGTTTACCTCTCCGGACGAGCCTCTCCTCTCCTGGGACGAGTTTACCTCTCCCGAGACGAGCCTCTCCCTTAGCTCGAGTTCACCTCTCCGGATGAGCCTCATCGCCCACTCGAGTTTACCTCTCCGGGACGAGCCTCATCGCTTCACTCGAGTTCTCCTCTCCTGACGAGTCCGTCTCTCCGGATGAGCCTCATCGCTTCGGCTCAAGTTCACCTCTCCGGACGAGCCTCATCGCCACTCGAGTTCACCTCTCCGGATGAGTTCATCTCTCCGAACGGGCCTCTCCTCTCCGGACGAAGTTTATCTCTCTGGACGAGCCTCTACTCTCCGTGACGAGTTCACCTCTCCCGGGACGAGCCTCTCCTCTCCTGGATGAGCCTCTTCTCTCCGGACGAGTTTACCTCTCCGGACGAGCCTCTCCTCTCCGGGACGAGTTCACCTCTCCGACGAGCCTCATCTCTTCACTCGACTCGCCTCTCCCGACGAGTCCACCTCTTCTGACGAGCCTCATTGCTTTAACTCGGGTTTGCCTCTCCGACGAGCCTCTCCTCTCTGGGACGAGTTTACCTCTTCTGACGAGCCTCTCCTCCTGACGAGTTCACCTCTCCGGGACGAGCCTCTCCTCTCGGACGAGCCTCATCGCCCCGGCTCGGGTTTGCCTCTCTGGGCGAATTCACTTCTCCGGACGAGCCTCTCCTCTCCTGACGAGTTCACCTCTCTGGGACGAGCCTCTCCTCTCCTAAAAGTCCACCTCTCCTGACGAGCCTCATCACTTCGCCTCGAGTTCACCTCTCCGGACGAATCCATTTTCTCGGACGAGCCTCTCCTCTCCTGGATGAGTCCACCTCTCAAGACGAGCCTTATCGCTTCACTCAGTTCGCCTCTCCGGATGAGTCTCTCCTCTCCTGACGAGCCTCTCCTCTCCTGGACGAGTCCACCTCTCCTGACGAGCCTCATCGCTTCACTCGAGTTCACCTCTTCGGACGAGTTCATCTCTTCTGACGAGCCTCTCCTCTCCGGACGAGTTCACTTCTCCGAACGAGTCTCTCCTCTTCTGATGAGTTCGCTTCTCCGCACGAGCTCATTGCTTCAAGCGAGTTCACCTCTCCGAACGAGCCCGCCTCCTGACGATTCCATCTCTGCAGCGAGCTCATCAGAGCTAACAAACTTCATACTCAATGTAAGACGGTCCATCATTCACGCATCCAAGAAACTATTCGCTACACTACCGGCTCGACTCCCAAAAGACATTTGGCACCGAACCTGGGGCAAATGTTCAGGCACGAATAATCCTCGAAGTACCTCACCTCGACATACGTGTCGAGGTCCCTTAGGGTCCCCGATCTCACCATAAAGTCCGACGAGATAAGAAAGCGAGCAAGCATGCGAGCAGCATTTGAGCCGAGCGAGACTACGAGACTCACGTCGCCCCACCTCGGCTCGACGAAGACCCGAGCTCGGTAGGCGAGCAGATGACGGTTCGCATGGCGTAACAAGACTTTTTCTTTAATTGTAAAATATTTAATACAACATTAGATCAACGAATGTAAATGAAACCCTAATATAAAGGGTATAGATCGTTTCTTAGCTCGAGCTTGGGCCTTTATAAATAGAGGCCCCTACCCTTGTAAAGAGGACCTTGATTTTCCTCACAAAATCTCATATATACAATACTCAAGGCAAGGGAATCCCAGAAGATTCCCAACGCCATCTTCAAGGGAAGAACCCATCGATTCTTCCCCAACGCTCGTGTTCATCATTTTATATTAGTTGTCGATAAAATCGGTAACAACAATGATAAAATATTATTTTATTGTTGTTTATTAGTGTAATAATGATTAGGTGGAAAAAAAAGTAAGAGAGAGAATAAATAAATGTAAGAAAAGTATGAGAGGGAATGAATAAAGAAATTATTACAACATAGTATACGGTTCTTAGAGTTAATTCAACCAAGTGGAAAAAAAAGCTGGGGGCCCCACATATTACACTCGATTTTCCATTTCTCGCCTCATTTCCCCATTCTCTCGCTTCGTGGTTTCTCTCCCTAATAGTTTCTCTCTCCATTTCTTCCTCTACCGTATCTCTTCCTCCTTTATCCAATTTAAATTTAATTCCCCATTTTCAAAATTTAAATTTAAAATTGCTCTTCGTCTCTCTCCCATGGGTTCAACCCAAACATAAATTGTCAAATTCGCACTCCCTCCGCACCGTCGCTGCTCGCATTGGTGATTCCCTTGAGGCATGTAATTGTAATCGGGTTCGACGATGCAGGGCAAAGCAAAAATTGTTGGAATTTTTGAGGTGAATGGAAAAGTCATCTCAAAATGGTGTGTATTAGACGAAGAGGTATGAGTGAAAAGGTGTGAAATAAGAGTTGTGAATGTTCGTAAAAACCTTTGGATTTTGTCATTTGGTGAAGTGATGCGAGTGAATGATTTAATCCAAAAGGTGCACCTATTCACAAGAGTTGCCTAGAGTCTATAAATACACCCTCCCATTCCACAATTCATAACAGATTTTTCACTTGGATGTGAAACTTCGAAAGTCACTAAAAGTTTTCCTATTCCTTTCCCTAGTTTCATATTCCGAAGGATTTTTCACTTGGATGTGAAACTTCGAAAGTCACTAAAAGTTTTCCTATTCCTTTCCCTAGTTTCATATTCCGAATAGAGTTCGTAATATTGTTTGTAGAGGTGTTCAAAAAAACTGAAACCGGATCGGAACCGGCGGTTCGGCCGGTTCGAACCGGCGGTTTGCCGGCAATGGTTCGGTTTAAAACCGAACCGCAACCGTGTATTTACAGTTCGGTTTCGGTTCAAGATTTATGCAAACCGCAAACCACGGCTTAACCGAAACCGTCGGTTAAACCGCCAAATCGGCGGTTTGGGCGGTTTTTAATTTTTTTGTATTTTTTACACTTCTATAAATACCACCCCATCCCAAACCAATTCTTACACCAATCTCTCAATTCTCCTCTCTCAATTCAATTATCAAGTATTCTCAAATCTCAAATTCTTAATTCTTACTTTCTTAATATCTATTTACTTACATTTATACTTCCAAGTTTTATACTCTTTTTATAAGTTGTACTATTTCAATTTCAATATTTTAAATTTATATTTGTAATGTATTGTATTTGTAAGTTGTAAACTTGTAATATTTAAATTTCAATTTCAATATTTTAAGTTGTAAATTGTAACTTGTAAAGTTATAAGTTGTAATATTTTTATTTTAATAAATTCATTTATACTTCAATTTCATTTCAATAGTAAGTTGTAACTTTTAAATTATAATATTTCAATTTAAAAAAAAAATTACAATTGTAATTTTTAAGTTGTAAGTTAAAATACTCATTTTCAATGTAAAATAAATTCAAAGTTGTAACAAATAAACAAATAAATTGACACATTAAAATACCAAACATAAATTTTAAAAAAATTAATAAACCGGCCAAACCGCGGTTCGAACCGGAACCGCCGGTTCAAAACCGGAACCTTAACCGTGTAACCGCCGGTTCGGTTCCGGTTCGATTTTTCAAAATCGAAACCGCCGGTTCGGAATCGTTGGGCATGTCTAATTGTTTGGTTCACAATAGCTTCCGATTCGTAGTGCAACGACCGTGAAGTTCTAAAAGTCGTTGTATCTTGGGCGATTGCCATAAAACCGTATTGCACATGGAGTACGGGGCAATATCGTCTTACGGAGATAGAGTCAAACTCTAGCCTCGACTTATTTGTGTCAGTCCTATAACAATCTTCATCTACACTCAACTAAAACTTTCCAACAATCGTAAGACGATATTCTAGTGTATTCAAAGATGGTTTATGCTTCACACCTGTTCATGCAAAAAGGTCGACGAACTGCGGAAATGATAACAGGGAAGTCTGTTTCAAAATCTTTTGTCATTTCTGATTAAAGTTTCTTGAAACCATAGCATGCGTCTAATATTAGTTTGGTTTGGAAAATACTTTCTGAGCAAGTACTTCATGCCACACATCTCGGTGATGGTGAACTCCATGAATTAATAATTGGGCATGCCAATTACTTTTTGGAAAGCAAAAAAATATATATATATAAGTGTTATACGTTAAATTAATTACAATTATTCCAGAATTAGTTTTGTAAATATCTTCTTCATAACTTATCTTGCAGGTCTTTTTACAAACACCTTGTATGCAGAAAACTAGCCAAGATTTTTCATACTTGAAAGAAAATTTTGAAAGTCCTATAGTGACCGGTTGTGAATGCATTGATTCTCGAAACGTGATGTCAGTATCTTCCTCATCTCGAATGAACACAATGGTTCAGAATCAGAGATTTTGAGAAACGCTGAGTCAAAGAGAGATCATGGAAACGATGCCTGAATTGGCACAATGTCTCTTCAAAGAAAAACGAGAGAGACGATCGTGCATACAGGTCAGGTGGAACTGATTCTCAAATACGACGTGATGAATAGAATGGAGAAGCTATTGTGGCAGCGAATCTGAGCGCCAACGCCTGATAATCAACGGCGGTTCGAAAGGAGAAAATGGGCTCAGACGAATTCCCACCAGTTTGGGAATTCGGTCGTCAATCTGTCATTGACGGAGCACGGCGGTAGAGGTTGTACAATCTTGTCCGCTATGGCGACGGTGATTGCGTCGCACGCATACACGGGGATTGTATGAGCGATCAGCGGCGGTTCCGTGACTGCAGGCAACAACGTCCATGAAGGAATGTCATTGTTATGCAATGGTCCATGAGAGACGATCTTCCCGTGGTGTGTGCGATAATGGTCGCAGAAAGAGTGCAAATTGATTCTTAATCGATGCGAGACGATGGTTCTGTCATCTGTTTCTTGCGTCTCTTTCCAATTAATCAAATGGGTCATATTGAAACAATTGGCCATTTAATTATTTGGGCCAAATCAATTAAATTAATTGGCAGAAAGCCAAAATTAATTGATGTTTAGGTTCTAGAGATTTAAAATTGGGGCCACAACTTGCGTATCAGACCATTTTGTTGGTCTATTGTTGGGCTGTTGAGCCTAAATGTGGTTGCGAAAGGAAAAAAAAATTGGGTCAATTTAAATTGATCCAGTAATATTATAGAATTTATTTAGTAATACTATGAGGTATTATAAATAATATTCTATAATTTTGGATCCCTTGAATGCAATATTGAAATTTGATTCGGGATCTAATAAATTGGGCTTGAGAGCACAAATTGGGTTTTGGATTTAATCCAAAAGATTTTAACTCGTTTAATTTGTTTGAGAGTTATTCTTGAGTTAAGAGGGGCAATTAAGGTCACGTTTGAAATTGTGCTTTGAGAGCACAAATTTTCCTTGGATTTAGTCCAAAGGATTTTTACTCGTAATAATTAAACGGAGAATTATTTGAGAGTCAAAAGTGGCAATTACGGCCCCATAAATTTAATTTTGGCAGTTTAACCAAAGATTAAATTGAAATTGGACTAATGAGAGAAGTCCAATAAAATTGAGTGTGAATTCATTCGAGCACGAATTCAAAACGGTTGGTGTTCTAATTGCGTTTGAGATTGTGTCCATAATATTTGGTGAATATTAATAAACTAGAGTATGGCCCGCGAGTTTCGCGGGTTTAATATAATATTATATTTTAAAATTTTATATATTTTATTATTATATATATAAATTTAAATTAAAATAAAAATATAGTATGCAAAAAAATTATACTCTAATTGTTATATATTTACAATATACAATAAATTTAAATTGAAATAAAAATTTAATATGCATAAATTAAAATTTTATTTTTATTAATTGATAAACATTTAGAATACAAAGTAATTCAAACAAAAGGTTTTGCAATTACAAATTTTAAACAAAAATATTTGTAAACAATATTTATACGAATACATATAATTTTTGTAAATAACATTTGACTATACTATTAACGTGATTGATTATTCAAAAATTAAATTTAGATATATATATTTTTAACTATAAGATTTCAAAATAAATTTTCAATAATTCTTTGAATTATCTTGAATTTAAATCTAATATATATATATATATATATATATATATATATATATATATATAGAGAGAGAGAGAGAGAGAGGTAGAAAAGGTCCAACATTGTTATGATCACAATCCAAAAAAATTTGCTGCATAAATTATTATTAATTAAAGTAAAATCTAGTGTAAAACAATTTTATAGTATGAAATTAAAATACTATTAAAAATATTTACTAATACCATAATATTCATTTAGTGATATTATTACACTTATAAATTAATATCACAATATAAAATGATTATGACATTACCGATAATTCTAAAGGTAATCCCTTAAATTGAGCAACTCATAAATAATATATATGTATATATCATTATCGTTTTCAATTAGTGAATGATAATATATAATTTTCAAATATAAAAAGTCAAATTAGAATAAATACCAATATATTTTAGGAATTTAAATTATCGATTAGTACTTTAATGTTAAACTTGACTATAATTAATACCAATTTGATATGTTTTGAATCAATTTGTAATTAATTCTATTTTAATTCTATTATTGATTTGATTTAAATTAAACATTATATTTTCAAATATATCATTACAATATTCATTCAACCTCCTCCTAAAATACATCCTAAAAGTAGGAACTCAATTTTATATTTTGTAAAATATTATTAGATTCATAGATTTTGAATTAAATGCAAATAAAATAGATTTAAATTGCCAAAAACTTGTAAATAAATAAATTGATTGATATATAATTATCAATATTTACAATACACAAATTTAAAATCACTCAAAACAAAATCTATAAATTAATTAATCCTATAAAAATAATAAATTTTTTAATTCTAATGGATACAAATAAAAATAAAACATTCTTCATAGTCTTCTAAATTGTCGATCGTCTAGCCGATCGAATCAATCATTAGTTTGCAATCTACAATAAAAAAATATAGATCAAAATTTCAATAAACGAACATATGAACATGTAGAAAGAAAATCATAATCTAATTTTAACCAAAAAGAAAGGAAAAACTTACCAGTAAATTATTTGTAGTACTAATCATAATTAGTCAAGATACAAAATTCTTTTATTTGTATAGTAACATCAAATCGGACATCCAAAGTCTGCAAAAATAACAAAATATTAAAAAGCAATACGATGAAAATCATCCGACAATACTTTCATTTTCTATAATCTGCAACTTGTATCTACAATAAAATTAAAAAAACACAAAGAAAAAGACTAACAACTCATTATAAAACAACGAAAAAATAAAAAAACTAAATAATATGAAGATCATCTCATGTTATATGTGTTCTCGCAATCAAAAGAAAAAAGAAAGAAGAGATTAGCAACTCATTATTAAATGATGAAATTACTCAATTAAAATATAAATATGATAAAATAAAAGGAGAGAAGAAAAAATTTAGGATTTTTAATGAGAAACAAATGAGAGTTTAGAGATTTATATAGAATAATATGGAATGAGATCAATGGTTAAGATTAAAAGTTATAAATAAATGGTTGAGATCAAATTTTAAAACTTAAATGAATGAGAAGAGAGGAATTTTGAAATAGCTTAATTTTAAAAACTTAAATGAATGAGAAGAGAGATCTTGAAATAGAAGGATGTGGCTTTGCCACATACCTTTTTAGGTTTAGCTTTATAAGGTAATAGATGGACAAGCACCTCGAATGTGGGGATGGAGTCTCGCCACAAATACATTCGAATATGGGGAGTAGTGAATGTGAGGTGATTAGCAACGGCGTGGCCTTAAAGCTAAATGGAAAACCTAAGGCAAATGGTGCCTAGTGAAATGGTGTCCACACGTTATACGGATGTGTTCAAATTCGTTCATGTAAAGTCACCACACAATGAGATAAAACTATGTGAAATGTGAAGAAAGGATAAAATGTTCCCACAATTATCTCGAAGTGTGGGGATAATTTGCAATGTGGTTGAGGCACTAGTGGTGTGCTCATTAATTCTTATCAAACAAATCAAAGTTCCCGATGTGGAATTTTGAATATCCACTGTGTTGGAAGGATACACGTAAAAGCAAACCGGATATTTTGACACAAACTCAAAGTCCATCATTGGAAATGTGGGGAGTAGTGTCGCTAAAAATCCTCTAAACAAGAATGCAATATTATTGCATTTTTACAAAAAAAAAAAACCCGGCCGGGTAAAAGATGAGATGTTTAAGAGGATAATGGGAAATGGGAATGAGGTTAAAAACCCACACATGAAAGGGTGTTCATAGCGGAAACTCGTCCATGATGATCGGAGGATCCCAAGAACTTGGTTCAACGAGACAACTAAGTTATGAAACACTCATATGTGCACTTGAAAAATTATTAAAGTCCATTCTTGAATCCCTTCAAGTGCAACCCCGCACCTTCAAGGTGCGTAAAACCCTTTGACGTGTGGTGAGGTTAAGCTTAATAGCTTTTAATGGTTCCTATATCCTAAGGGTGGAGTATTGTAGGGTACTCTTGATGGGAGATCACCTATATAAGTGTGAAGTGGGGCCGCTTCAACCGAGAGAAGAATTCAAGACACACTTATGAATCCAAGATATGGTCCACGACTAAAATGGACAACAACGTGAGAACCTAAAACATATTTAGGAAGGTTATTCTCGTTGTTGCTATTGTCTTGGTATACACAAAAAGTCGACTACTTCAAGACATCGCATTCACCGAGCATGAGTATATCCGATAGTATTCAACTACGGAAGGTTCAAAGCCCGAAGCTACCTATCCCGATTCAATAACTAACCGCTTGAGCTCTCTTCATCGTCTGTCAAACTTCGTATCGTTTTTGTACTCTTTGTTTGAGTCAACTTTATCCATTCATGTGGGGATTGTTGGAATTTTTGAGGTGAATGGAAAAGTCATCTCAAAATGGTGTGTATTAGACGAAGAGGTATGAGTGAAAAGGTGTGAAATAAGAGTTGTGAATGTTCGTAAAAACCTTTGGATTTTGTCATTTGGTGAAGTGATGCGAGTGAATGATTTAATCCAAAAGGTGCACCTATTCACAAGAGTTGCCTAGAGTCTATAAATACACCCTCCCATTCCACAATTCATAACAGGATTTTTCACTTGGATGTGAAACTTCGAAAGTCACTAAAAGTTTCCTATTCCTTTCCCTAGTTTCATATTCCGAAGGATTTTTCACTTGGATGTGAAACTTGAAAGTCACTAAAAGTTTTCCTATTCCTTTCCCTAGTTTCATATTCCGAAGAGAGTTCGTAATATTGTTTGGTTCGCCGATAGCTTCCGATTCGTAGTGCAACGACCGTGAAGTTCTAAAAGTCGTTGTATCTTGGGGCGATTGCCATAAAACCATATTGCACATGGAGTACGGGGCAATATCGTCTTACGGAGATAGAGTCAAACTCTAGCCTCGACTTATTTGTGTCGATCCTATAACAATCTTCGTCTACACTCAACTAAAACTTTCCAACAAAAATCAGGTGCGATTTGATTCATGGACAAAGGAAACCAGTTATTGGTTAGCAATAATCCGCAAAATGGGGATGCCCAAGGCGATACACTAGTGTCTTTGGGATGCCCAACGCTACGCCGCCTTCATGAGTTGCCATCAATCACCACCGCTGCGTGCCGGGATGCCCAACGCTACGCTTTTCGTATCTCGTGTTGTAGCCGCCGCCGCCGCCGCCCGTGCGCGAAGCCCCGCCGCCATCCGCCGAGGTAAGTGGGTAAGTGAGGTAAGTTTTTTCATGTTTCATTTTTTTTTCTATTCCCTTTTTCGTCAATTTGTTTGAATTTTTTTGGCATTTATTTGTTGGGGTTCTCATTTTTGTTGCGGTTGTGGTATAAAAATGTAGAAGAACACATTTAGCAATGGATGAAACCATTGAAGAGTTCTTGCACTCAAAATAACCACTTACTCGAGATCAAGAAAATGACAAACGAGGTACTACATATTTTCTAGCATTGCTTGGTTTATTTATGTATTTGTTTTACGACGTTTTATATAGAAATGATGGATGTTTAGTGGATTAATTAGATATTAAAAGTCACCGATGTTTCTAACTTGACTCTATGTATTATGATAGCTAATGGTTAGGATATAGATTTATTCCGAATGCTTGGTTCCTTCCATTCTATCTCTTGGTGTTATCTTCTCTACTTTTGGCACAAATTTTAGAGGTTGTAATAAATTTCTAGCCTTACACATGTATGTAACAAAGTTGTTTGGTTATTATTGCATTTTGCATGATGTTCAACTCTTTTATTGAGGGCTCTTTTATTTTTAATTCCAAAGTTGATCGGAAATGTGACTAAGTGTTGATATAACCCATTATATGTACCTTTTGTTATGTTTAGTGTTAATGAAAGTGTTGATTTTTTTAAGCATTTGAGTGTACTTTAATTTGATCATATACCGACTCATAGCTTTTTTTTTTTTTTATATTAGTGTCTTTTTCTCTACAAGTAGATGTTGTTTATGCTCCATTTATTGAGAGATTTCACATCTTCTTTAATGTAGCATGGAAAATTAATATTACATCAAAGTGCACCAAAATTAGATCTCGCTACTCGACTCTAATATAAAATTGTGCAAATTATTTTTCTTGTACCAAATCACAAAATTTGCACAATGTTTATCTTATTTTGGACATTTCAAGCAAATTTCTTGTATTGTTCAATTTATTTTTCTCACTTCGTTTAAGAATATTTTTCTACTAGTGTGTTACTATTTTCTTCTATTGTGCAAGTTTTTTTAACTATGTCAAATATTTTTGCTATTGTGCAAATTTTTTTACTTGTGTATCATATATTTTTGCTAGTGTGCACATTAATCAAGGTTCGAAAAATGTATATTTTGTACGTTTGTTCAAATATTTTGCACGTTTGTTCAAATATTTTGCACGTTTGTGCACATTAATCTAGTGGTAATTAATCAAAAAAAGATCAATGATAACCACAATAACAAAAATATTTGCATGTTTGTTCAAATATTTTGCACATTTGTTCAAATATTTTTATACGATTATTTTGTACATCTGTTCAAAAAAATTTTTGTGCGTCTTTTTATATATTTTGAACCAATTTATAATTAAACTGTTTTTCATTTTTTTGAAATTTATATGTAAATGATGAAATAATAATAAATATAAGCATTACAAGTATAATAAAGAAGCAAAAAGCGACTAATACTTCATAGAAATCAGATAAATGTCTACCGTAACACGATTCAACACTCAACTCCCTCATCATTTCTTAATGCAAATTTCTAATCCACCAAAGAAGTAGATTGTACTAGTAAAAATCGCATAATAGCAGATAAAAATTTGAACAATAGCAAAATAAAATTTGCGCAATAGGAAAAATAAATTTGCATGAATGCTTAAATTTGCACAAAATGCTGAAAACTCGTATTCGAAAGAAAGAACCTAATTTGCAATGAACCCGGAGTAGCAAAAACTTCATCTTAGGGCACGATTATATCTTCTTTCCTTGCAAAGACAACACCTCCAACAACTTATCCCCTGGTTCAATAGCTACACGGTCACCCACTACAAGTTACTTCACTCCCGCGCCCGACTTCCTTGATAATACCAGCACATTAATGCCCAATAGAACTATCAACTATTATGGTTAAAATCGAAACTAGTGAGCTTATTATGTGGTGTAAAGACTCGCTTATTATAACCACATAAAGCATAATGATAAAGTCAGAATCCGCATCACACCGAGTAGAAATATCATCACTACAATTATAAGCATACAAAAATTGATAGCTATTTGCATACTTTCATAGAATAATAATGGCTTGCTACTTTCTTTCCCATTTATTCATCAAATGTTAGAAATTGAATTCTCTAATGACAAAAAGTATGGTATGTAACGCCACCGATGCAACTTGTACATTATGAATTTAATTATAAAAAAATTTTACTTGGAAAAACAGATGCACCACAATAGCGTAATAAAATCGCACAATAGCAAAAAGAATTGCACAATAGCGAGAAAAAAATTGTACAAGAGAAAAAAATTGCACAATAGCATAAAATAATTTGCACAAGAAAAAGAATACACAAATAAGCGTAACTACAAATTTCAAGTCTAAAAAAATTCACCTTCAACCTCAAAAATCAAAACCCCAAACAATAAATCAAAACTACAAAATTAAATAGATCAAAATTCGGTTTGCATAATATGAATTAAAAAAAAAAATCCAATTGCTACAACTTCCCGAGAATATTGAACTAACAATCCAAATCAATTATTTCAAACCCAAGATGAACAAATTTTCATTCATAATGACACGACCGCCTTTTGACAACACAACTAAAAACACTAATTTTACAAGAAAAATGAGTTTTGAATAATTTTACAAGAAATTACTTGTGCGCACGTGCGACTTTTTTCAAATGCTTTAACAGAAAGACGATGAGCACTTCCAAACATGATAAAAAGGACACATAACATCATATACAAAACTTTTATAAAATACAACTCAAAATACATGCCCACGGTTTGACCCAACAGATCGTCATCTATGTACACAGCCACTCAAAACCCCGCAGAAGCTGCACACCTTGTCCAAGTAGGAATCACAACGTCACAAATCATCGATTACCTACAACGCATAAACTATGTGAGATTTATAAATCTCAAGTAAGTAGAAATTCTACAAAGCCTAATATATCAATTATTACGGGATCTTATTAATATCTTAAAGACCCTAAAGAGGGTAGGAATATAGATGTTAATGAAAATATTATCTTAAATAATATCAATAACATTAACAAATGTAATATATAAACAAAATTGTTAATAAACAAATTCATTTTAATTTTTAATAATAGTCTATAATCTCCTACAAGAATAATATCACATACATAGAAATGTATCTTTCAAAACATAACTTGAAAACATCTAATTTAGAAACCATACCTTTTATAGACTTTTAGTTCCCGGATGACCTCAATCTACCCTGGCGCTTTGCTCCCTCTTCCACTCGTACGGGATGATGGCCTTGGCTTTACGAGAGTTCCTCAACGAGTTCTTCCTAGAATTCTATATGGGGTTTGATTTCTAAATAATATGGATTGAAGAGTGTTTCTTCAAATATATTTCTATATTTGTGATATTATATGTGGTATAAAGATTATAGACTAAGAAAGTGTTTAGCTACACATGGAGAATAAGAGAATGAAGATTAAAGATGAACATTGGAATTGATTGTTAACTTTTGTTACAATGAGTCCTATTTATAGGAATCCTCAAGCTACATAGTCTTACAAAAATTATTACAATTACAATTTTTCAAAAAAGTAAATAGTGGTCTTTGCCTTCCACCATTATAATGCTCTTTGTAGTCTTTTTGTGGTCTTGCCATGTGTTCTCCATCTTTTCAACTTGTAGTGTAGTATTTTTGTTGTCTTCTTTCTTTGTATTATTGCTCTTCATCTTCCAGTTGTCTTCCATATTCTTGATATTATTGAGTAGTATAGGCCTATATTAGGCTTTTGATATATGGCTTTTGTAGGTTAGACTACATTGATTTTTAATATTTTTGTGTAGTATGGAGTGCAGTATTAGGCTGTGATATATTGGGCTTTGTAGAATTTCTTCTACATTAGCCTTTTCTTTTATATGGATCTTTTAGTAGGTTTCTCTACATTAGATCGGTATTATTTATTTTTATTGAAAAGGATCGGAAGGTCCTTCTTCTTTTATTTGTTCACTTTTATAGTAATAATCGGTCTTTTTTATTTGATTGGCTAATATTTTATATTGCTCTATGGTTTCGGGAGAATGAGTATATTTCATGTTTACAATCCTATCGTGCATATTATTTAATTACTGTGGTATTTTGCATTAATGTATCGTTATTATAATATAAGGTAATAATCTCGGCAACTTCTCCTCCCTTGGAAGTGCCAATGATACTTGCCTTTTGAGCTTTTAACATATCTTCTATTTTGGTTTTTAATGTTAATAATCCAATTGCTCTTTTGATACTTAACCACTCTTGAAATTTTTCTATGTTACAAGGTATTTGCATTTTTAGACTTTCATTATCTCCACTAATTATGCTATTTCTTCCGGTTTTAAACAGTTGACATATTACTATAGGTTTAGGTCTGTTGAAGCATCAAAAATTTGTATCTCAGTATATTCCCTTGCCAAAAGATTCCATCATGGCTCGGCATTCTACTATAACCTCGTGGTAATTTTGCTATCTTGAAAAATGTTTCATCTATTATTATTTTATCTATAAATCCATAAGTAAATAATTTTTGTACTACTTTGGGGTTAGCTCTTTCTCTACAAAGATATCTTGGGTATTTACCGATTTTAGAGTGCGTAATATTTCACTATTAGTTTTATAATCATAAAATTTACTAATTTTTTCATATGCACTAATAAGTTCAGGTTTATACTTCAACTTATCACACATGGTCATGGATGGTGGTGTTGGAGATGATGATACGGATGAAGATGTGGATGGCATGGTTGCTAATTTGGATGTAAAGAATTGTGGTTTGTTTATTGATGGAGTTTGTAGGGTTTTTATGGTTTGTTTGTCTTTTTGTGGCTTCGCTAACTGTTGTAGTAGGTGAGTATTTTCTTTATTAAGTTGGGTAATGGTGTCAAGGGCTTTGGCTATGACTTCATTATTTTTGTAATTGAAGGTGTGCGTCGTGTTTTGCGAGAATGTTGTCACGAATGTTGGCACATTCGAAGAGCAACACGAGACAAATAAATAATCGAAATGTACACAATGGAAGTCTTAAACACGTTGCAAGATGGATATCAAAATTTTCGTATAGACTATAAATAAGTCTATACCGCCAAACGGCGTATTATCACTAGTAATTGTTAAGTGATACAATCGGTGAAAACATAAGCTACACCGCTGAATGGATCAACGTATATAGTGACTAGATAATATTCAATCTAACCTATCACTAATACAAATAATGACCCAATGTTGAGTGAAATGTTGGAACATTCACCAACGGAAGTATCAGTATGAAACGAACAATAAACTCTATAATCTATGCCAATAGACTATGCTAGATTGTGTTTCCCTCAACTTCAAGTTTTAATCTTCATAGCAGCCGTGTATATATAGATAATCTGGACTCTTAATGCTTGAAGATAACTTCCACATCTCCCTTGAAAATAGGTAACTTCTATGTAACTTCCCCATGATCTTTATAACTTCTCTTGCTTGCTTCTTTCAACCGCATGACTTAGGTAACTTCCGTAAGTCTTCAATCCTGAAAGAACAAGTCAATGAACAAGACAAAATGTGGGTTAAGGGTTAGTGAAAGTGGAAGGACGAATTCGATGTTGTGACGAGAATGTTGGCACATTCTAAGTAACACTCGTCATAACATCAACAATCTCCCCCAATTCGGCCTTTCTCTTTGGAACACACCGATGTTGCAATAAAATGCAGAATGTGTACACAATAGAGATAAGTAAATTAATATCAAGTAAATGACATCTTTTTACTTAGCCAAAACTAACATAAATAAAAACAATAAACAATTAACATCACAAGAACTTATACTATGAACAAAACATAGACTAAACAAAATTAGAGCTAACATAAACCAATATAAAATTAGAGCAATAAAACAAAGACAAAATACTAGACTTATCAAAACTTAAATCGGAAGCTTAACCAAAAACACATTAATACTAAAATCGAGCTTAAAGATAAAAATACTTAACTAAAATAAAATCGTAACATAGTATCACGAACTTAACACGTAATATAAGTTCGAAAAGACATAAACATAAAAACAGAAAAATAAATTGAGTCTTTACAAAAACAGATAAAGCTTATAAATGAAGGTTTAGGAGAGGATTGGGGTGTAAGAATAACAAATGCATCTTCAAGAGTCTGCACGAACTCCCCTATCTTCAAGCTTCTCTATCTTGAAAGCTCCCCCTTGCTTAATGTCCCCAATCATCCAAATCATCATACAGTACAATGAGATCTTCATCATCCCAATCGCATCTATCTTCTCAGCATCTACGTCCATGTTAGAAATTTCTTTGGGTCCATCATTGTTGTCGAGATTTGTGGGCACATTCTCCGGCGCATTCTCAGGTTTCTCGCCGTCTCGGCACGGGAGCTGCACTTGTTCCAGCCTCCGAAATATCAACATCTGGTCCTCCTTCGGTTCCATCACCATTAACATTTCCATCTTGACTGTTCGGCGGCAACATCGGCAACATCCGCACTGGAGCATCAACGTGAGCAAAGAACATCGAGTCCTACTCCCCATGACAAGAGAAAGTATAGCTTCCCAGACCTTCTTGTGCATTTCAAGGTTGCTCAACGGACATTTGGCATTTGCGATTGAGTTTTCGATCATAGCAATCTGATCTCGGATAAATTGCGGCTGTAATTGCATGAGTGTTGGCGCGCGTGTGTGCCAACATTTCTCGGCACATCGGCTGTTTGATCGGTAGGAACTTCGAGGTTCAGGTGCATTAGGATCTCTGTAGGGCGAGATCAATCACACGTGGTCCAGTCCTCGGTACATGTGAGATCCCTAAACTCGGAGCAAAACGAACTTATTATCTCTGAATTTTCCCTTTGAAACCCAAGAGCTGAAATCATCATAAAAATCGAGACTAGGATACGGCGGCGGTCCTTTACTTGACACCCTTCGAGAATATGTCATCATATTGTCAAAAATTGTCTTCCCAAGATTAAATCTTTGTAAGTGGCCAATTTTGTACATAAGTACACTTGTTCAAGTAAGGGTAGTGGTGTTGGATGATGGCAGCCAATTGTACACAATTAGCTTGTGCAAGACACTTTGTATAGACTTGTTAAAATCGAGGAATTCATCCTATACCTCCATGCCGTAATCCTTCCCCGGTGATAACACTAATCACTTCATCCAAGTTATCAATAGAAGGATCCTCATCATCTCTAGTTCTAAGAAAGCGTTAATCTTAGCGGGAGTAACCTCAATAACCTTTCCTCTAAACTTGACCTTTCCATATTTCTTGGAACCGACCATAGACACACTTTGCCCTTTAAGTTTGCATAAAATTCATACACCCATTCAATCGTATAAGGAGTGGCAAATTGAAGTGCAAACATCAAAGATTTTTCTTCCAGGATAACCAACCAAATTCATAGAAACAAAGTCATCCATCTTAATTATCCTTTCTCCAACAATTAGTCTAGTTCTTAAAGTCCTGAACTTATCACTATCCACACTATTATAGCTATCATCGTAATCGGATGAAGTCATATTCGAGAGAGGAATCAGTTTGTACCTCATCGAGGTTTAGCCTTACTTGCGTCGGATGAAGAAGACTCGAGTCGAGGACGATGTGTCCATTGGTGTGCCAACATCCTCCGGCACATCCTGCGGATCATTTCGCTTTTTGCTCCTCTTTTCCAAGCGAGCAGCCATTTCAGCCAATGTTTGATTCATTTCTCAATCCTCGTGACTCCCTGGCCGAGCACCTAACAGAGACTTGATCGCTCGTTTCCTTCTCCGGACTAGCTTCCTTCATCTCTTCTTGAGACGATTCAGAATCAAACACTTGAATCGGTTTTGAAGCAACACCATCATCATGTTTACGCTTTTTCCCTTTTCGCAGTAATCCACCCTTTTGCCCATGGTTCGGTAAGAACGCCTTTTCCGACCGTGTCCCCCGGAGCTTGTTGCCTTTTGTCGAGCGGTTTCAAAGCGAGCGGTGAGTTCACCGATGTCGGTCGAGTCGGCCGACGGGTCTTCTCTTGGAGCATCTTGCGGTGATTGTGGCGGTGTAAACACTAAGTGTTTGTCTTTGCTTTGAAAATCAACCTCCACATCGCCTACCTTGACAACGGGGTAAATCGTGCGCTTAGTGAGGGTTTTGAATGCATAGACGATTTGATCGGAGGTGGCTCCTTCAGCTAGCTCAACCGTCATTGGGTAAGTCTCGAGAACGGGGGCTTCGCTAGCTTCGCCGCTAACCGTATTTTGTGGCGTTACGCCCAAAATCGGGGTTTCGTGGATTTCGAACGAATATCATAGGCCGAGAGAGGAACATCAACCGAGCCAACCCTAATCGAAGAGGGTGATGTTGGGCGAGATGCGCCAACATTCTCGGACACATTGTCGACGGCCATTGAAGCAAGAAGTCGAAGGTTTACGGAGGTAGAAGATGATCTTTGGAGAGGTTGAGTGTTTTGATTGTGAAGGTGAGAGGTCTTTTCGATCAGCCATATTAATCACTGCAAACACTATTCAAATTAAATTAATAAAATAATGAATTTGAATATAAATAGGCTGAGGAAAAGAACTAATACCACAAAGTATGATTAATGATACCTTTCGAAATTTTGTGCTTAAATTCGAAACTATGAAATTAAGTATAGAACACACCGAGTATTAAGGACCTTAAATAGGGAATAGAAAGATTGCGAAGTTGTGAACACATTGAAGTTAAAAGATAAGATTTAATCACATCCATAAAAATTAGGGCATTATCAAATGTTGGAAGTTTATTTCAATGACATGCTAAAAACCGCCCGATTTTATAAAAATTAACTGCACAAATAATTAAATTAGACTATATAATATTGTTGGGAACAATTTAAAATAAATCGATCTTTATAAAATAATATTCGGAAATTTTCAAACTCATAGAGGTAAATATACATATGAGAACCATAATGTTATTCACTAAATGTCGGCACACACACTTCTCAACACAGCTTTTACATGATATAATATCATTTGTGTTGCACTATCTTTTGTTTTACCCACTTATTCACATTGATCCATTTTTCCGTAAGAGATCATCGTAGTTGTCACTCCGTGTCCCATAATTACTCAATGGATTGTGAATATATTGATGCATTCAAGTCACCTTTGAAAAGAGATCATCGTAGTAGTCAACTCCGTGTCCCATAGTTACTCAATGACATAGCATCTAATTGTGAGTTTATTCAATTGCATTTGAGAGAAGTGTGTCCAGGACAATTTATATTTATCACGAGTTCTAATACTATTTACACAAGAGAGTTCAAAAACACTAAATATTACAATACTTAGAAAAATTTAAATAAATTGTTCTAGTCTTTGTTACAAATGTTGGCACATTTGTTACAACACCAAAGCAAATATTGGTCTAATTAGTGCATAAACCTAGAGATTTTCTAAGAGAAGAAAACCTCTCATTATCAAGGGCTTTAGTAAAAATGTACGCAATCTGCTTTTCGGTAGAAATGTATTCCAACTTTACAACTTCTTTTTCTACAAGATCCCTAATAAAGTGGTGTCTAATACTTATATGCTTAGTTAACGAATGTTGCACAGGGGTTCTTAGATATATTAATCGCACTTGTATTATCACAATAAACAGTAAGAGTATTGCTCTCCAAACCGTAGTCATCGAACATCTTCTTGAGCCAAAGAAGTTGAGTACAACAATTTCCCGTGGCTATGTATTCGGATTCAGCCGTAGATAGGGAAACACAATTTTGTTTTCGGCTATGCCAAGAAACAAGATTGTTACCCATATAGAAACATCCACCACTTGTACTCTTCCTATCATCACTATCACTGCCCAATGCATCACTATAGCCAATCAAAGAACAATTAGTATCTTTGCTATACCATATTCCATAATCACATGTGCACCGCCACATATCGAATTATTCTCTTAATCGAATTCATATGAGATTCTTTAGGATCGGCTTGATAACGTGCACATAAACAAACACTAAACATGATGTCTGGCCTACTAGAAGTCGAGATACAAAAGACTACCAATCATCGACCTATACAATGTTGGGTCAACATTTGTGCCAACACTGTCTTTACACAACTTTTGTGTCGATCCCATAGGTGTCTTCATGTGTTTAGCATTGTCTAAACCAAACCTTTTCACAAGATTTTTGGCATATTTACTTTGACAAAAGAAAATACCATCTTTGCATTGTTTAATTTGAAGACCTAAAAGTAATTCAAGTCTCCAACCATCGACATTTCAAAGGTAGTGGTCATTTTATGTACAAATAATTCAAGCATTTTCTCACATGTAGAACCAAATACAATGTCATCAACATATATTTGAGCAATCATAATGTCATATCCAGGAATGTTTAATAAACAATGTTCTATCAGCTTCACCTCTATAGAAACCGAATTCAACTAGAAAATCGGTTAATCTACCATACCATGCCCTAGGTGCTTGCTTTAAACCATATAAGGCTTTCTTAAGTTTATAAACATGATCGGAAAATCATGATTCTCAAACCCCTTAGGTTGTTCTACATATGCTTCTTCCATAAGAATTCCATTTAGAAATGCGGCTTTAACATCCATTTGATGCGTTTTATATCAATGTAGCATGCAATAGCAAGTAACAGTCTTATGGACTCAATTCTAGCAACGGGAGCAAAAGTCTCATCAAAATCAATTCCTTCTACTTGTGTATAGCCTTGGGCTACTAATCTAGCTTTGTTTCTTACAACATTACGGTATTCATCGGTTTTGTTTTTGAAAATCCATTTTGTACCAATTACATTCACATCATCGAGGCCTAGGCACAAGTATCCAAACATCATTCCTTTCAAATTGATTTAACTCCTCATGCATTGCATTAATCCAATTTTCATCTTTCATAGCTTCATCAACATTTTTAGGTTCATTGAAAGAATGAAAACATTCAAAGTTCACCTTGTTACACATAGATGTCATACAAATTGATCTTACCACATGTCTTGCATCAAAACTCAATTTTCTCCTTGTTTGTACACCTGATTGTGGTTTACCTATGATCTGTTGTTGTGGATGATTTTGAGAATCACTGGAAGATGGTCTTGTAGCAGGATAAGGCATAGTTCTATTAATTTATGGATGTTGAGGTGATGTTGCTCCAGGATGTGGGCACATTTGTAGCAACATTCTCAATTGGTTCGAAATTTGAGAACTTTGCATCTGCTCAATAAGATCGATTACATCTTCTTCAATAGCATTATCTGCAAGACTTGCATTATCATCAAAAACAACATTCATAGACTCTTGAACAGTATCGGTTCTAAGATTATAAATCCTAAAAGCTCTCTTGTTTCTAGCATAACCAAGAAAGAAACCCTTATCACTTTTGAATCAAATTTATGAAGTTGGTCTCTATCATTGAGAATATAGCAAACACATCCAAAGACATGAAAGTATTTGATTAGGCTTTTGTCATTCAAAAATTCATAAGGTGTCTTTGTGGAATTAGGTCTAAGATAAACTCTATTTGAAATATGACAGCGGTATTTAAAGCTTCAGCCCAAAACCTTTTTGAAAGTTTCTTGGATAAAAGCATTACTCTAGCCATCTCTTGTAGAGTTCTATTTTTCCTTTCGGCTACACCATTTTGTTGAGGTGTTTTAGGAGAAGAGAATTCTTGTATTATGCCTTTATCTTCACAAAATTTAGTGAATAAATTGTTCTCAAACTCCCTACCATGATCGGACCTTATTCTTTTTATCTTAGTGTTATACACATTCTTAAACCTCTTATAAAGAATTTTGAATACATCAAAGCATCTGATTTCTCTTTAAGAAATTCGATCCATGTAAACCTTGAATAATCATCTACTATGACAAAAGAATATCTCTTACCACCAATGCTTTCGAGTCTCCATTGGTCCCATTAAATCCATATGCAAAAGTTCAAAGCAATGTTTCGTAGTACATTGTGTCAACATTTCATGTGACATTTTGACTTGCTTACCACTTTGACATGAACCACATACATTCGACATGCGTATTTGTAACTTAGGCAGACCTTTAACAACATCAAATTTTAACAATTTGATTATGTTTCTAAAATGAGCATGCCCAAGTTTTTGATGCCAAAGAACACTTTCATCGGTTTGAGCATTAAAGCATGCTTGATTTGAATCGATTAAATAGCAATTATCAACCGATCTATTACCAACCATAAGACATTTATCATCACTGTTTAGCACATAGCATGAACTTTTGTCAAACTTCACATGCAAGTCATCATCACATAATTGACTAATACTAATCAAATTTGCAAGTAAACCTTTAACATGTAAGACTTTTGTCAAGTTAGGAAAACCGGGAACATTCAATGTACCTATACCAATAATTTTACCTTTTGAACCTCCTCCATATGTAACATTTCCACCATCATATGCCTTATAATCGGTGAGATAACTTTCCTCACCGGTCATGTGTCTAGAACACCCACTATCAAAATACCATAGTCTGGAACACATGCTTTTAAGGATGTATAGACAACATTATATACAGTATTTGACTTTTTCACCCAAGTAGATTTTTGAACAAGTTTTTGAAAAGATTTCTCGAATCGTTTGTTTGAATGTTGAGCGAGAATGTGACAACATTTTCAAAGACATTTTAGAAAATTTTTATCCCGCCTCATTCTAAAACAGTTTGGTCGTTTGTGACCCTCGGTAAAACAATAATGACAAACATCCTTTTTCGAATCATTTTTCAACTTTTCGGTTTCAACGAAGGTTTTGTAAACACAACGAGGTTTGTTATTGTTTAAAAGCTGAGTGATATTACCATTATAACCCTGACCATGTCTACTTGTACTTCCAATTGTCGATTGCCTCATCAAGTTTGGTGAACTTTCTGAATATCTTTTGAAATTCAAAGGTTGTTCCTTTAATTTGTTCTTTGAGGTTGCATAACTCCAGATCTTTCCTTGTTAGTATGACCTCAAGCTTTATCACCAAATCCTTTTGATATGACTCTTCAATAGTCATGTTCCTTAAGGCTTTACGAGTGGATTCCAACTCCTTTTCAAGCTTTAGATAACTGGACTTACAATCTTTTGCAAACAATATTAGAAGTACCGCTTCATCTACACAAGAACTTGAGAAACAATTAAATTCTGAAACCTCCAATGTTCCTCAAATGTTGGCACATTTGACTCAACATCGAATCATCCATTAAATCATCAAGCGTATCATCATATATAATCCTTGCAAAAAAGCAAACTCCTTATTTTTATCGGAATCATCTTCACAATCAGACTCATCACTTAAGGTAGCATTGAAATTTACCCTTTTTCTCAAAAGAGTGTTGGCACATTCATTAGCATAATGACCAAAACCAGAACATGCATCACATTTAACATTTTTCCTATATTGGATCATATTTGATCTTGTTACCTCTATCAAATTGTCTAGGTTGATTAACATTCCGATTTCTATCGTGCAATTGGCGTGAACTACCAGTCTGTTCTCTCTCTTGATTCTTAATTTGCAAATTATTTCTAAGTCTATTTGCTCTCTTTTTCAAAAATGCATTAAAGCGCTTAGTTAAGAAAGCAATGTTATCGGCATTGTCGGCACAATCGTCACCAACATCTTCTTCAATCTATTTCAGAAACAAATGGTTGTTTATCAACACATGAAGAAGTCTCTCCTTTGAAAACAGAAATTTTCCTTTCGGATTTCTCACTATCTCTTTGGGAAAAATTCATTTCGTATGTTTTCAAAATACTAATCAATTCATTTTGAGTTATAGCATCAGTATTCTTAGCTTCTTCAATAGCACATATCTTAGCATCAAAAGCGTTTAGGAACAGCTTCTTAAGATTTTATGTACTAACCTTGTATTGGATATGGCTTCATCAAGTGCTTGAGATTCATTGGAAATCTCGGTGATTCGTTCATTGTAGGAGGATATGGTCTCATCTTCCTTCATCCTTAGATTTTCGAACTTGGTTCCAAGCATCCTCAACTTCGTCCTTCTTACACTCTCGGATCCTTCACAATGTTCTTGTAATCTCTCCCATGCATCTTTTGCGAGATACACAATTAGAAATTATTTTGAACATGGATACATCCGTAGAGGTAAATAAGGCATTGAGTGCCTTCGAATTGAAAGCTGGCCGTTGTCACCTCATCATTTGTCCATTCTAGCTCCTTTTTTATTTGAGCTTCGGTATTGTCATCAGCTGGAACAATCGGTGGAGTCCATCCAGGTCAATATACTCCTCCATGCACGTTCATCAATGGACTTGATGTACATACGCATCTTAGGCTTCCAAATTGCATAATTTGTACCATCTAGAATGGGTGGTCTAATTGGAGCCGTCATAGGATAATCCATTGCAATAAATCACACCAAACACGAGGATCTAAACTCGGGATAACAAGTTTTATGGCTCTGATACCACTTGAAGGTGTGTGTACGTGTTTTGCGAGAATGTTGTCACGAATGTTGGCACATTCGAAGAGCAACACAGACAAATAAATAATCGAAATGTACACAGCGGAAGTCTTAAACACGTTGCAAGATGGATATCAAAATTTTCATATAGACTATAAATAAGTCTATCTTGCCCAAACGGCGTATTATCACTAGTAATTGTTAAGTGATACAATCGGTGAAAACATAAGCTACACCGCGAATGGATCAACGTATATAATGACTAGATAATATTCAATCTAACCTATCACTAATACAAATAATGACCCAATGTTGAGTGAAATATTGGAACATTCACCAACGGAAGTATCGAGTATGAAACGAACAATAAACTCTATAATCTATGCCAATAGACTATGCTAGATTGTGTTTCCCTCAACTTCAAGTTTTAATCTTCATAGCAGTAGTGTATATATAGATAATCTGGACTCTTAATGCTTGAAGATAACTTCCACATCTCCCTTGAAAATAGGTAACTTCTATGTAACTTCCCCATGATCTTTATAACTTCTCTTGCTTGCTTCTTTCAACCGCATGACTTAGGTAACTTCCGTAAGTCTTCAATCCTGAAAGAACAAGTCAATGAACAAGACAAAAGCGTGGGTTAAGGGTTAGTGAAAGTGGAAGGGACGAATTACGATGTTGTGACCGAGAATGTTGACACATTCTAAGTAACACTCGTCATAACATCAACAGAATGATGTTTGTAACCTTGTTAATATTTTCATCATAGTTGATATCACTTGCCATGATTGTACCTGCTAAGAAAATCAGCTAAAATATTCTTAGTTCCAGGATATATTTTTGACAATAAAATCATAACAACGAAGAAAGATTGTCATTTTCTTCTTTTATTCAATTTTGGTAAAGGATCAATTTTGTTGGTTATAAAAGCTTTAACTTGGGTATTATCCGTTCTAACAATAAATTTTCTTGGTAGTAAATGATAATGAAATCTTTTTATTCCCATTTTAACTGCTAATAATTCTTTCTCATTAATATGATAATTCCTTTCATTTGGTTTCCACGTTCCTCCTCCATATCCACATATTAATGGTTTTTCTTTGTCAATATCATCTTTTTCATATGCTATAAGGACTGCTTCCCATCCTATATCACTAGCATTTGTATATAATTCTAACCGATCATGTTCGGTTGGTATTCTATGTTTAGGTAAATTTTTACTTTTTCTTTAATAGTATTTGAAGGTGTGCGTACGTGTTTTGCGGGAATGTTGTTACGAATGTTGGCACATTCAAGAACAACACAAACAAATAATAATCGAAATGTACAATGGAAGTCTTAAACACGTTTGCAAGATGGATATAAAAATTTTCGTATAGACTATAAATAAGTCTATCTGCCAATCGGCGTATTATCACTAATAATTGTTAAGTGATACAATCGGTAAAAACATAAGCTATACCGTGAATGGATCAACGTATATAGTGACTAGATAATATTCAATCTAACCTATCACTAATACAAAGAAAGATCCAATGTTGGTTGAAATGTTGGAACATTCACCAACGGAAGTATCGAGTATGAAACTACAATAAATTCTATAGTCTATGCCAATCGACTATGCTAGATTGTGTTTCCCTCAACTTCAAGTTTTAATCTTCATAGCAGCCGTGTATATATAGATAAAATCTGGACTCTTAATGCTTGAAGATAACTTCCACATCTCCCTTGAAAATAGGTAACTTCTATGTAACTTCCCCATGATCTTTATAACTTCTATTGCTTGCTTCTTTCAACCGCATGACTTATGTAACTTCCGTAAGTCTTCAATCCTGAAAGAACAAGTCAATAAACAAGACAAAACGTGGGTTAAGGGTTAGTGAAAGTTGGAAGGGACGAATTACGATGTTGTGACCAGAATGTTGGCACATTACGAGTAACACTCGTCATAACATCAACAATCTCCCCCAATTCGGCCTTTCTCTTTGGAACACACCCGATGTTGCAATAATATGCGAGAATGTGTACACAATAGAGATAAGTAAATTAACATCAAGTAATTGACATCTTTTACTTAGCCAAAACTAACATAAAAACAATAAACACTTAACATCACAAAGACTTATACTATGAACAAAACATAGACTAAACAAAATCGAGCTAACATAAACAATATAAAATCGAGCATGAATACAAAATAAAACACCATACTAGACTTAATAAAAACTTAAATCGAGCTTTAACCAACCAAAAAAACATATTAACAAAAATCGAAATTAAAGATAAAAACACTTAACATAACAAAACTAAAAACAGAGCATAGTATCACGAACTTACCTAAATACCATAATACTATTAAGTTCATCAACATAGCTAACACGTAATATAAGTTCGAAAAGACATAAACATAAAAACAGAAAAAAATAAATTGAGTCTTTACAAAAAGCAGATAAAGCTTATAAATGAAGGTTTAGGAGAGAATCGGGTCAGAAGAATAACAATGCATCTTCAAGAGTCTCGCACGAACTCCCCTATCTTCAAGCTTCTCTATCTTCGAAAGCTCCCCCTTGCTTAATGTCCCCAATCATCCAAATCATCATACAGTACAATGAGATCTTCATCATCTCAATCTATCGTATCTATTTTCTCAAAGATCTACGTCCATATTCGAAAGCCTGGGTCCATCATTGTTGTCGAGATTTGTGGGCACATTCTCCGGCGCATTACGGGTTTCTGTTTCGATCTCGGTACACAGGCTGCACTTGTTCCAGCTCCGTAAATATCAACATCTGGTCCTCCTTCGGTTCCATCACCATTAACATTTCCATCTTCACTGTTAACGCAACATCAAGAACATCCGCACTGGAGCATCAACTTGAGCGCAACATCAGGTCCTACTCCCCTGTGATAGTAGAAAGTATAGCTTCCCGAGACCCTTTTGTGCATTTCAAGGTTGCTCAATGAGACATTTGGCATTTGTGATCGAAGTTTTCCGTCATAGCAATCTGATCTCGGATGAATTGCGGCTGTAATTGCGGAGTGTTGGCAGCGTGTGTGCCAACATTTCTCGGCACATCGGCTGTTTGATCGGTAGGAACTTCGTGTTCGGTGCATTAGGATCTCTGTAGGGTAGATCAATCACACGTGGTCCAGTTCTCGGAACATGTGAAATAGCTAAACTTAGTGCAAATGAGCCGATAATCTCATTGTTCTCCCTTTGAAACCCTTGAGCGTAAATCAATGAGTGAATCGGACTTGGGTAAGGCGAACCCTTTGCTTGACACTTTCCCCGAATATGTCATCATATTGTCAAATATTGTTTTCCCAAGATTAAACTCTCTCGGATGTCCAATCTTGTACATCGAATAGCCTTTGCTCACTTGTCAAAGTGGTTGTGTTTGAAGAAGGCGGCTATACACAATTAATTTGTGAAGAACACTATAAAGGCTGGTCAAGACCGAGAATTCATCCTATATCTCCATACATTAATCCTTCCCCAGTGATCACCTTTATGACCTCATCCAAATCATCAACCCGAGGATCATCACCATCCCTAGTTCTCAAGACCTCATTAATAACATTTGGAGTTATCACAATGACCTTTCCCCTAAACTTCACTTTTCCAAAGTGCTTAGAATTAACTTCGAAACTCGACTTTCAAGTTTGCATAAAACTCATAAATCCAATCCACAATATAAGGAGTAGCAAATTGTAGAGAGTGCATTAAGGACCTATCGGTCAGGATATCCAACTAAATTCATATTCACAAAATCATCCATTTTAACTATCCTTTCTCCAACTATCACTCTAGTCCGCAAAGTCCTAAATTTCTCACTATCCACACCATTATAGCTATCATCGAATCAGATGAAGACATATGCAAAGAGGAATCTGTATGTACCTCATCGACTTAGCCACACTTGCTTCGGATGACGAAGACTCGCAGTCGGATGATGATGTGTCCATTGGTGTGCCAACATCCTCCGGCACATCCTGCGGAACTTTTGCTTCTTCTTCCTCTTCTCCAAGCTAGCAGCCATTTGAGCCAATGTTTGATCCATCTCTGAATCCTCGGTACTCCCCTAGGGCTAAGCACCGGAACATCGGCTTCTTCTCTGGCCGTTCTCTCTGAATTCGCCTCTTCCACTTCATCGCCGGAGGAGTCGAGTCGAACACCTGAATAGGCTTGAGCAACGCCATCATCATGCCTCTGCTTTTGCCGGTTTGAGTAGTCTACACGACGTCCCATTGTTCTATACGAACGGCGTTTCGTCCTTGTCCTCTTGAGCTCGTAGCCTTTTGTCGAGCAGTTGAAGGCGGGCAGCGAGTTCTCCGGTGTCCGAAGATTCGGAGGATGATTCTTCCACCGAGTATCTTCCGTGATTGTTGCGGTGTAAACACTAAGTGTTTATACTGAAATCAACCTCCACGTCGCCTACCTTGACAACGGGGTAAATTATGCTTTGAGAGGGTTTTGAACGCATAGACTATTTGATCGGTGGTGGCTCCTTCAGCTAGTTCCACCGTCATTGGATAAGTTTCAAGAGCGGGGCTTCGCTAGCTTAAGTCGCCGACCGGTTTTGGTGGCGTTCCGCCCAATTTCGAATATCGGAGGATTGGGTACTGTGGTTTTGGATTTACGATCGAATGTCATAGGCCGAGAGAGGAACATCAATCGAGCCAACCCTAACCGAAGAGGGCGATGTTGGGTTAGAAGGGCCAACATTTCCGTAAACATTCTCGGCGGCCATTGAAGCTAATAGGTGTAGGTTTTGAGAAGAAGATGAAATTCTTTGGAGAGGTAGAGTGTTTCGAATGTGAAGGTGAAGAGCCTTTCCCATCAGCCATGATAATTAATAACACTAAGCACTATTCAAATTAAATTAATAAAATAATCAATTTGAATTGCAATATTTTAAAGGCGTATTATCAACTAATACCAACAAGTGCAAACATTAATACCTTCGAACACTTGTGTCAATTTTCGAAAACTAAGAGCAATGTGTAGAGCACACGAATATTAAGAACCTTAAATAGGAAAAGAGAGAATGTAGAAGTTGTGTCCACATCGGTTTTGAGAAGAAGAAATTTAATCACATCCCTAAGAAATAGGCATTACCGAAAATGTGGAAGTTATAAGAGAAACAAGCACAAAACCACTTAATAAAATAAAAAACGTGCACAATAAACATAATTAGATTACATAATATTGCTGGGAACAATTTAAAAATAATAATTCATCATAGAATAATATCCGAAATTATCAATCTCATAGAGGTAAATATACATAAAAGAACCGAGAATGTTATATGGACAATGTCGGCACACACACTTCTCAACACGCTTTTACATGATATAAAATCATTTGTGTTGCACTATATTTTGTTTTTCTCACTTTTAATCACATTGATCCATTTTTCCGTAAGAGATCATCGTAGTTGTCGCCTTCGTGTCCCATAATTACTCAATGGATTGTGATTATATTGATGCATTCAAGTCACCTTTTGAAAAGAGATCATCGTAGTAGTCAACTCCGTGTCCCATAGTTACTTAGTGACATAGCATCTAATTGTGAGTTAATTTCATTGCATTTAAGAGAAGTGTGTCCAGGACAAATTTTATTAATCACAGTGTTCTAATACTATTTACACAGAGAGTTTGACAACACTAAATATTACAATACTTAGAAAAATTTAAATAAATTGTTCTAGTGTTGCTTCAAATGTTGGCACATTTGTCACAACACACAAAGAATAACAGATCTAATTTGTGCATAAACCTAGAGATTTTCTAAGAGAAGAAAACCTCTCATTATCCAGGCTTTAGTAAAAATGTCTGCAATTTGCTTCTCGGTTGAAATGTATTCCAACTTTACAACTTCTTTTTCTACAAGATCCCTAATGAAATGGTGCCTAATACTTATGTGCTTAGTTAACGAATGTTGCACGGGGTTCTTGGATATATTAATTGCACTTGTATTGTCACAATAAACAGTAAGAGTATTGCTCTCCAAACCGTAATCATCGAACATCTTCTTAAGCCATAGAAGTTGAGTACAACAATTTCCGTGGCAATATATTCGGATTCAGCCGTGGATAAGGACACACAATTTTGTTTACGGCTATGCCATGAAACAAGATTGTTACCCATGTAAAAACATCCTCCACTTGTACTCTTTCTATCATCACTATCACCTCGCCCAATCTGCATCACTATACCCAATCAAGGAACAATTAGTATCTTTGCTATACCATATTCCATAATCACATGTGCCTCGCCACATATCGAATTATTCTCTTAACCGAATTCATATGAGATTCTTTAGGATCAGCTTGATAACGTGCACATAAACAAACACTAAACATGATGTCCGGCCTACTAGAAGTCAGATACAAGAGACTACCAATCATCGACCTATACAATGTTGGGTCAACATTTGTGCCAACACTGTCTTTACACAACTTTTGTGTCGATCCCATAGGTGTCTTCATGTGTTTAGCATTGTCTAAACCAAACCTTTTCACAAGATTTTTGGCATATTTATTTTGACAAAAGAAAATACCATCTTTGCATTGTTTAATTTGAAGACCTAAAAGTAATTCAAGTCTCCAACCATCGACATTTCAAAGGTAGTGGTCATTTCATGTACAAATAATTCAAGCATTTTCTCACATGTAGAACCAAACACAATGTCATCAACATATATTTGAGCAATCATAATGTCATATCCGAATGTTTAATAAACAATGTTCTATCAGCTTCACCTCTATAGAAACCAAATTCAACAAGAAAATCGGTTAATCTACCATACCATGCCCTAGGTGCTTGCTTTAAACCATATAAGGCTTTCTTAAGTTTATAAACATGATCAGGAAAATCATGATTCTCAAACCCTTAGGTTGTTCTACATATGCTTCTTCCATAAGAATTCCATTTAGAAATGCGGCTTTAACATCCATTTGATGCGGTTTTATATCAATGTAGCATGCAATAGCAAGTAATAGTCTTATAGACTCAATTCTAGCAACAGAGCAAAAGTCTCATCAAAATCAATTCCTTCTACTTGTGTATAGCCTTGAGCTACTAATCTAGCTTTGTTTCTTACAACATTACCGGATTCATCGAGTTTGTTTTTAAAAATCCATTTTGTACCAATTACATTCACATCATCGAGGCCTAGGCACAAGTATCCAAACATCATTTCTTTCAAATTGATTTAACTCCTCATGCATTGCATTAATCCAATTTTCATCTTTCATAGCTTCATCAACATTTTTAGGTTCATTGAAAGAATGAAAACATTCAAAGTTCACCTTGTTACACATAGATGTCATACAAATCGACCTTACCACATGCCTTGCGTCAAAACTTAATTTTCTCCTTGTTTGTACACCTGATTGTGGTTTACCTATGATCTGTTGTTGTGGATGATTTTTGAGAATCCTAGAAGATGGTATCGTAGCGAGGATAAGGCATAGTTCTATTAATTTCTGGATGTTGAGGTGATGTTGCTTCAGATGTGGGCACATTTGTAGCAACATTTTCAACCGGCTCAGAAATTTCAGAACTTTGCATCTCGCTCAATAAGATCAGACACATCTTCTTCAATAGTATTATCTCGCAAGACTTGCATTATCATCAAAAACAACATTCATAGACTCTTGAACAGTATCGATCCTAAGATTATAAATCCTAAAGGCTCTCTTGTTTCTAGCATAACCAAGAAAGAAACCCTTATCACTCTTTGAATCAAATTTATGAAGTTGGTCTCTATCATTCAGAATGTAACAAACACATCCAAAGACATGAAAGTATTTCAGATTAGGCTTTTTGTCATTCAAAATTCATAAGGTGTCTTTGTGGAATTAGGTCTAAGATAAATTCTATTTGAGATATGACAAGTTAAAGTATTCAAAGCTTCAGCCCAAAACCTTTTGAAAGTTTCTTGGATAAAAGCATTACTCTAGCCATCTCTTGTAGAGTTCTATTTTTCCTTTCGGCTACACCATTTTGTTGAGGTGTTTTAGGAGAAGAGAATTCTTGTATTATGCCTTTATCTTCACAAAATTTAGTGAATAAACTGTTCTCAAACTCCCTACCATGATCGGACCTTAATCTCTTAACCTTAGTGTTAAAAACATTTTTAAACCTTTTGTAAAGAATTTTGAATACATCAAAAGCATCTGATTTCTCTTTAAGAAACTCAATCCATGTAAACCTTGAATAATCATCTACTATGACAAAAGAATATCTCTTACCACCAATGCTTTCAGTCTCCATTGGTCCCATTAAATCCATATGCAAAAGTTCAAAGCAATGTTTCGTAGTACAATGTGTCAACATTTCATGTGACATTTTGACTTGTTTACCACTTTGGCAGGATCCACACACATTTGACCTATGTATTTGTAACTTAGGCAGACCTTTAACAAGATCAAATTTTAACAATTTGACAATGTTTCTATAATGAGCATGTCCAAGTTTTTGATGCCAAAGAACACTTTCATCAGTTTGAACATTAAAGCATGCTTGATTTGAATCGATTAAATAGCAATTATCAACCGATCTATTACCAACCATAAGACATTTATCATCACCGTTTAGCACATAGCATGAACTTTTGTCAAACTTCACATGCAAGTCATCATCACATAATTGACTAATACTAATCAAATTTGCAAGTAAACCTTTAACATGTAAGACTTTTTGTCAAGTTAGGAAAACCAGGAACATTCAATGTACCTATACCAATAATTTTACCTTTTGAACCTCCTCCATATGTAACATTTCCACCATCATATGCCTTATAATCAGTGAGATAACTTTCCTCACCGGTCATGTGTCTAGAACACCCACTATCAAAATACCATAGTCCCTAACACATGCTTTTAAAGATGTATAGACAACATTACATATATTATTTGACTTTTTCACCCAAGTAGATTTTTGAACGAGGTTTTTGAAAAGATTTCTCGAACTGTTTGTTTGAATGTTGAGCGAATGTGGCAACATTCTTAAAGACATTTTAGAAAACTTTTTATCCTGTCTCATTCTAAAACAGCTTTGGTCGTTTGTGACCCTCAAGAAACAATAATGACAAACATCCTTCTTTTCAGTAATCATTTTTCAATTTTTCGGTTTCAACGAGAAGGTTTTGTAAAAACAACAGTTTGTTATTGTTTAAAAACCGAGTGATATTGTCATTATAACCAAGACCATGTCTACTTGTACTACCAATTGTCGAGTGCCTCATCAAGTTTGGCTGAACTTTCTCAATATCTTTTGAAATTCGGTGTTGTTCCTTTGAATTGTTCTTTGAGGTTGCATAACTCCAAATCTTTCCTTGTTAGAATGACCTCAAACTTTATCACCAAATCTTTTGATATGACTCTTCAATAGTCATGTCCCTCAAGGCTTTTTGAGTGGATTCCAACTCCTTTTCAAGCTTTAGATAACTGGACTTACAATCTTTGCAAACAATGTTAGAAGTACCTGCTTCATCTACACAAGAACTTGAGAAACAATTAAATTCTGGAACCTCCAATGTTTCCTCAAATGTTGGCACATTTGACTCAACATCGTAATCATCCAAGAAATCATCAAGTGTATCATCATATAAAATTCTTGCAGAAAAAGCAAACTCCTCATTTTTATCAGTAATCATCTTCACCATCGACTCATCACTTAAGGTAGCATTGAAATTTACCCTCTTTCTCAAAAGAGTGTTGGCACATTCATTAGCATAATGACCAAAACCAGAACATGCATCACATTTAACATTTTTCCTATATTCGGATCATACTTGATCTTGTTACCTCTATCAAATTGCCTAGGTTGATTAACATTCCGATTTCTATCGTGCAATTGGCGTGAACTACCACTGCTTCTCTCTCTTGATTCTTAATTTGCAAATTATTTCTAAGTCTATTTGCTCTCTTTTTCAAAAATGCATTAAAGCGCTTAGTCGGAAAGCAATGTTATCGGCATTGTCGGCACAATCGTCACCAACATCTTCATCAATCTATTTCAAGTAACAAACGGTTGTTTATCAACACATGAAGAAGTCTCTCCTTTAAAAACAGAAATTTTCCTTTCGGATTTCTCACTATCTCTTTGGGAAAAATTCATTTCATACGTTTTCAAAATACTCACCAACTCATTTTGAGTAATAGCATCGTATCTTTAGCTTCTTCAATAGCACATATCTTAGCATCAAAACGTTTAGGAACAGCTTCTTAAAATTTTATGTACTAACCTTGTATTGGATATAGCTTCACCAAGTGCTTGAGATTCATTGGAAATCTCGGTGATTCGCTCATTGTAAGATGATATGGTCTCATCTTCCTTCATCCTTAAATTTTCGAACTTGGTTCCAAGCATCCTCAACTTCGTCCTTCTTACACTCTCGTATCCTTCACAATGTTCTTGTAATTTCTCCCATGCATCTTTTGCGAGATACACAATTAGAAATTATTTTGAACATGGAAACATCCGTAGAGGTAAATAAGGCATTGAGTGCCTTCGAATTGAAGCCGGCCGTTGTCACCTCATCATTTGTCCATTCTAACTCCCTCTTGATTTGAGCTTCGATTGTCGATGCTGGAACAATCGGTGGAGTCCATCCAAATCAATATACTCCTCCATGCACGTTCATCAATGGACTTGATGTACATACGCATCTTAGGCTTCCAAATTGCATAATTTGTACCATCTAGAACGGGTGGTCTAATTGAGCTGTCATAGGATAATCCATTGCAATAAATCACACCAAACACAGGATCTAAACTCGGGATAACGAGTTTTATGGCTCGTGCCACTTGAAGGTGTGCGTACGTGTTTTGCGTGAATGTTGTTACGAATGTTGGCACATTCGAAGAACAACACAAACAAATAATAATCAAATGTACATGGAAGTCTTAAACACGTTTGCAAGATGGATATAAAAATTTTCGTATAGACTATAAATAAGTCTATACCGCCAATCGGCGTATTATCACTAATAATTGTTAAGTGATACAATCGGTAAAAACATAAGCTATACCGTGAATGGATCAACGTATATAGTGACTAGATAATATTCAATCTAACCTATCACTAATACAAAGAAAGATCCAATGTTGGTTGAAATGTTGGAACATTCACCAACGGAAGTATCGAGTATGAAACTACAATAAATTCTATAGTCTATGCCAATCGACTATGCTAGATTGTGTTTCCCTCAACTTCAAGTTTTAATCTTCATAGCAGCCGTGTATATATAGATAAAATCTGGACTCTTAATGCTTGAAGATAACTTCCACATCTCCCTTGAAAATAGGTAACTTCTATGTAACTTCCCCATGATCTTTATAACTTCTATTGCTTGCTTCTTTCAACCGCATGACTTATGTAACTTCCGTAAGTCTTCAATCCTGAAAGAACAAGTCAATAAACAAGACAAAACGTGGGTTAAGGGTTAGTGAAAGTTGGAAGGACGACTCGATGTTGTGACCGCATGTTGGCACATTACGAGTAACACTCGTCATAACATCAACAAGATTAATCGCTTTATTATGTTCTTCTCTCCATTCAAACGTTTTATTTTTCTTAATTAATTCTTGTAAGGGTTTTCTTAATAATGGTAAATCTTTTATATAGTCTCGATGCATAATTTACTATTCCTAGGAACCGTTGTACATCTTTTTTATTTTCTAATTGGGTTTTGAAAGTTCCTATTTTTGTTACTATATGTTCTTGTAATTGTAGTCCTTCTTTATCTATAATATACCCTAGATACTCTATCTTATTTTTAAAAATTTCAGACTTCTTTTCGATAATAATATTCCATGTTGTTTTATAATACTTACAAATTTCTCTAGGTTTTTGATATGGTCTTCTAAGGTGTCACTATATATTAATATATCATCTACATATATTAAACAAAAATCATTAATTTTCTAAATACTTGATCCATTCTTCTTTGAAATATTTGTGGTGCATTTTTTAATCCAAAGGGCAATACATTTCATTCATAGTGTCCTTGAGGGGCACTAAAAGTCAAGTAACGGTTTTGATTTATTTGTTAATTTTATCTCGCAAAATCCACTTTTACAATCAAATTTACTAAACCATTTTTTATTTCCTAATCTATTAATAAGATTTATTTTATATGGTATGAAATATCCATCAAATATAGTCTTTTTATTTAATTTTCTATAATCTATTACCATTCTAGCTTTTCCTCTTTTTTGTTCACTATGTTTTCTTACTAAGAAAGCCGGGCTACTATGAGGGCTTTTACTTTCTTGTATTATTTTCATATCTAGTAATTCTTTTATTTGATTTTCAAATTCTTTTTGATCTCGTTGGACTATACCTAATTGGCTTAGTTCTAACTATATCATTTGGGTTTATTAATTCTATTTCAAAGATATATTTTTTTCTTTATCCCATAATTGTATAGGATTTTCCCCAAAGTTTGGTTTTAACATGTTAAGGTATTTTTCTTTTAATATCTCTAAATTATTATTTCTTTCTGTTATTAAATTATTTATTCTTAATGTTTGTATAGGCAATATTCTATTTAATATTATCCACTTATTACAAGGTGTTTGTAAGCTTAAAGTAGTTTTATTTATTACCTGTGTTTTAAAGAAATCTAAGAAATTATTTCCTAATAATATGGGTTGTCTCATATTATTCTCTTGATATATTATTGGTAGTTTAAATATTGTTTTATTTAATATTATCCTCATATTTTCTCGCTATTATATCTAATTCTTTTTCTGTTCATTAAATCCTAATACTTTGGTCCTATGTGCCTTGGATCTTTTCCATCTATGTGTGGCTAATACTTCTTTTTTGGCTAAACATAAATCTGCTCCACTATCAATAAATATTTTTCTGTTTTATCATTTTACTAGGTTTGTATTCTACATAAGCTTCTATATATATAACTACCATTTATGTTTATTCGAGCTATAATCGATTCTTCATTAATGAAATTAATATTTTCATTTTATGTTTCCGTTTGGCTTATATAGAATTCTTCACATTCGACCAATTTATTGTATCTTCTTTTATTCTTTCTAGATTCATTATAAACTGTGTTGTATTTATGTATTTTACTCCTTTTTCTTTAAGTTTAGGACATTTATTAGCATAATGTCCTTTTTCATTACAATTCCAACATTCATTCACTTAATTTTTTTAATATGTTTTACATTCTCTCTTTTTCTAAACTTTCTTTTATGTTTAAATCTTCTTCTACTTGATGGTGTATTTTTGTATTTTTAAATCTTTTCTTTTTATATTTATTATAGTATGGATTATAATCATTATATTTTCTATTTTTGTCATTATATTTCTTATTCTTTGGATTATATCTCCTTTTATGCCTTCGTATTTTTATCATTACACCCAAATACTAATCTTTTTTTCTGTTAATCCACATACTTCTCTTAGTCCTAATTTCTTATCTTTTTAACCTCTTGTTGTAGTCTATATTCTTCGCATTTTTTCATAAGGTATCCTCTTAATACTCGTATTCGCTCTCCTAATGTGTTTTCTCGAGGTTCTAACTTATTATATTCTTTTGTTATTTCAAGTATTATATGGTTTTGGTAAATGATCATAATATAATTGTTGGTATATTAAATCTTCTTGTGGTAAGAATGCTGGCTTCATAAAAGAATTTAGTAAAACTTATAGTATATTCGGGTAATTTATTTATTCTACAACATTTCATGTTATTTAGATTCATTATTATTTCTATTTTTCTTTCCACTAATACTTGATCTCTAGCTACTATCCATTGTTCTCCTAAAAATTCTCTTTTTAATATCATATCAAAAATTTGTAGCATAGATTTCTAGTCTCCTGCATTTCTCATTACTTCGGTTTTTAATTGATAAGCTAATGATTCTATCCAAAATACTACTTTTTCTATTAAAGTTTTAGTTATTAAATCATAGACAAATTCTAAATCACTAGTATGTTTAGAGTTCATTAAGGCTATATAAGTTCCAAGATTCTAATGTGTTATTCTTCTATTAATTTCTTGTTCATCATATACATTATCTAAATCTAGGAAGTATCCATTAAGATTAATTTCTTGTGATATTGACCCTATAAATTCTTTAAATTCTTCATGATGTCCTACCGTATGTGTTCGGAGTAACTTAACATTTTTCCTTGTTATAATTTCTAGATTCGGGTCTGATAATTCTTCTTCAGATAGTTATTTGCATCTTCATTTACTATTTCATCAGTCTCCATTTCTGTTTCTATAGTTTCTTGTCTTATTTCTTTATCTATATCACTTTCTGGATCTTCTTCTATTATAGCACTTACATTTTTTAGTTTTCCTAAAGCTTCCATTATTTGATTATTTTCTTCTATTATATCTGAATTACTAGTATTTTCTATTTCTTCTATGTAATTTATTATTTTCTCTTTAACTTCAAGTTTATTCTCAGTGTCACTAATATTTTTACTACTTAAACTATCATCCGATTCTTCTTTACTAGTACTATTTTTCTTTTCTTTTGCTTTTAGATTTTTCAATTGTTTTCTTAAGTTTATTAATTCTTCTTTTACATCTTCTAACTCTTGTTTTATATGAATTAAATCATGTTTGTTTGTTTCAATTCTCTTTTAGTATCTTTTAGTTCTTTTTTAATTATTATATATTTATCTTTGTATTTCTTATATTTTTCTAACCATTCCTCATTGGTGTTTAATTTTAATTTCTTGTTTTCTTTTTCAATTCTATAAGATCTAGTTTTTGTTTTTCTAGTTTTAGTTCTAAATATTCTATTTTATCAATATTTTCTTCTCTAGTATTTTCTTTATTACTAACTTCTTTAGACTCTTTTCTTATAGGTTCATATTTATATCTATCTTTTTCTATTATTTCTTTTCCATACTTTTTTAAGAAGGTTATTACACTATGTTCTTGTTTTTCCATTAGAATTTTCCTTCTTTATGTAATAAGGCTAATCTATCTAATACTTCATTTACTGATTTTGGGATATTAGGTTTCATTTTACTAATGTCTGTCATTATAGGTTCTTTGGTTCTTCTCCAAGCATTTATAGGTACTATCTCGAGTTGGCATTTAGTGAGGTCTATTATTGTATCATTATTACTGGTACTAGGTTTATCTTCTAATACATCTTGTTTATTTTTCATTTTTTCTTCATAGTTTAGTTAGTTTTTCTAGTATTATTTTAAATGTTGGTATTTCGGATACATTCCATAAGTTGGTTAATTCTTCCTTTATTATGTATCTTATATTAATTTGATTGTCTCTTATTTCATCCATTATTGTTAGGGTATTTTTGTTCCTTCTTTTAATACTATTTCTTCCCATAAGGCATTTATTTTTTCGTTGGAGTTAGTCGGGGTTATTGATTCGTTTCTTCCAACCATCTCCTATATCTATCCATATTTTATTAAATTTTGTACACTGTTGTTCTAAGCTGTTTTATATCATTTTCTAATTTTGTTTCTCTCTCTCTATATTCAATATATTTTAATTGAGAAATTATTTCTTGCGCTAGTACTTCTTTTACTAGTTTTAACTTTTGTTTTTTCTTTATTATTTTTTCTTTTATATTCATTGTACTCGTATTCTTTCTATAAATCTTATTTTCCCTTGATCTTTTATTTCTATTCCATAATTATTTATTTTATAATTTATCATAGTTAAAAATCACTTCCTAATAATAGTTCATTTATACTATCATATTCTATTACCCCAATATTTATGTTATACTCTAAGTCTTGGATTTTAAATTTTAGATTGACACTTTTAGTAATTATTACTTCTCTTTCATTTTCTCGTATAATTATATACTTGTGGTTCTATTAGATTACAATCTTCTTCGTTAATTCTATTTATATGTACAAAACTTTTAATAGCTCCAGGTGTTTATTTCGCTATACAATCTGTAGCCATTATATTTTTAATTATAATTACTTTTATCTTTAACCTATTAGTATTTATATTTATCAAATTTAATGTTCTAGGTATCTTGGTTTGTCTTGATATTATTGGTTCTCTTGTAAAACTTAGTCTAGATCCTTCTATCTTTGGTATTATTTTTCTTGAAGGGGTGATTGTTTTAATATTAAAGTCCATATATATATATATATCTTACGGTATTGTTATTTTTTAATTTTCTTTGTGTTCTATTTGTTCTAATATTTCTTGATACAATTTTGGTACTAAAATATTCATTTCATGTTGTTTTCTTACATGATAATTTCGATTAATGCGTATATCATTTTTGTTTCAATACTTATTACTTTACTACCGTGTGGCATCATTATTCCATCTAACTTGTAATACGGGTTAAGACTAATTCTTTATGTTCATCTTTTAATGATATACTAAAATCTGGTTGTATTGTAAATTTTAATTTTTGATATATCAAGTCTCCTCTTATTACGAGATATTAATGCATCTTGTAAATTTCCTAATATTCCCATCTAGTATATATATTTGTATAGGTGTATCAATGTTTTTTACGAAAATATGCTTTTATAGTAAATTCTACTCCTCCAAAATATATATTCCTATATTTTCTTGCTTCTTTCGTAGATAATTTTGCTAATTCTCTCTTTATTATTTCATCTCGTTATGAGATTTATCTTGGTTTTCCCATTTACACTAGTAGTATCTACTATATTTTCATGTTTATGGGCTATGTATCTTATTTCTTTATTTCTTTCAAACCATTTAGTTTTGAATATTTTCTTTATTGATAATTCTTCTACTTCTTTTTGTATTTTTCGTATATCTCAAGTTTAAAATTTAATGTATGTGTTGTGCCTCCTTCATAGGTATTCATTTGATAATATGTTTCTTTAGAATCTTCGATATTTCTTTTCCTCTATCCATTTTACCTATTTAACAATACGTTAATTGTTTTATATTGTTCAATTATGACATCCCTTTGTTCTTGTGTTTCTTTGTCTTTTCTAGTTATTACTTCTTTTAGAGTTTTATTTTCTTCTTCTAATAATCTTATTCTTTCATCTCTTTCTACTAGCATATTTCTTAGTATGTTTATTATATTTTCTTTTTTATCTATTATTTCTAAACTCATTCTACAACTTATTATATGATCATTTATATCTCTGTCATAAACAAGAGACTTATTAGCTACAGTTTTTATACGTCTTAAGTGTATTTCATCGATTTCATCCATTTCGATCTTTCTCTAATAATTTCTATCTTTTATTCCTTTATTGGCTCTAATACCAATTATTATTACGGGATCTTATTAACATCTTAAAGACCCTAAAGAGGGTAGGAATATAGATGTTAATGAAAATATTATCTTAAATAATATCAATAACATTAACAAATGTAATACATAAACAAAAAAGTTAACAATCAATTCCAAAGTTCATCTTTAATCTTCATTTTCTTATTCTCCATGTGTAGCTATTTATAAATCTCAATAAGTAGAAATTATGCATGATGTGATGTTTAGTTCGAAAACCTCCCAATGCACAAAGCACTCTCTTTAAAATCATCAATTTATTTATGAAACACTCGTTAGGGCCCCGACTCACTACTATGCACCGGAACACGAGCACTAAGCTCAATTTATTTATATTTAAGTGGCCACTATATGTATGACCTCGACGTGAGGCCCATCCTCTTGTGGCCACCGAGGGTCCCCCTCCATCGCGCCCCTCATGACCACCAAGAAGTTATCCCTCCACGCCGACCCACACCGGTGAGGATCCTACCCTTTAACCGCCTAGCGAGGTCCATCACCAAACTGGCCCCTCGTCCGTTCGTAAGTCCCCTCACGAAAAATATGCACACGGCATAACATATGAGACGGTGGCCTACTCTAGGTAGCATACGCCAGATCTGCCTGGTCGCCTTAACTCCTAGGTCACCCCTGCCGCCCTCGGTGCATAATGTGGTCAAATACACCATTTGATAAAATATTTTCATGTTAATGCATGATATGCATGATGCAATGCAATATATACACACAGTAGAATCACATGCTCAAAACACCTTTTCCATTTCGTAATAATCATATAAATTCACAAATTTATTTCACGATAATCATTGAACTCACGAGTTCGTTCGGTGGTCCACTCTAGGTAGCATACGCCGATTTCCTCTGGTCGCCTTAACTCCTAGGTCGCCCCTTCCGTTCTCACTTTGAAATCCCCTAATTCATTTCTAATCGCTCTTGCCTAATTCATTTCTAATTGCTTTCGCCTAATTCATTTCTAATCACACACCTAATTCATTTCTACTTGCCTAATTCATTTCTACTCATTTGTCGGGGCTCCAAACTTACCGATATATGCCGACGTACGCTCAATACAAAGGCCACCACGTGGCCGATATAAATACTTTCTTTTGAAATCATCCAATTCATTTCTAATCACTCGCCTAATTCATTTCTACTCACAACTCACCAATTCAATCACCCTATCCATTTCTATAATAATCACAGAACTCATAAGTTCATTTCACAATAATCATGGAACTCACGGTTCAATTCACAATAATAAGCGAACTCACGGAGTTCAATTCACAATACTCACCGAACTCACAAGTTCATTCCACTTGAGATATGGAGCTCACAGACTCCTTTCACAATGATAATTGAATATCAATCAAATATCACAATTAACACAATATTCACATATCACCAATTAAGCATAAATGCTCCACCAAATATTATATCTATGCATTGTAGGTGCAAATGAATTTCTACTTACCTCAAGTTCGCAAAACGCGTTGATAAATCAAACCCTTAATTCCCTTAAAGCCTCACTAACAAACACGAACAATTATTAATAATTTGAGGGTAGAATTTTGTTCTACTCATCGCGAGCTTTAAAACGATATAAAATTTATCGATCAAATGTAAGTCGAATACTTACCAAAATATTTCGGAATTTCTCTCCCCTTTCTCTCTCTTCTCTCTCCCCTCCCTCTCTCTATCTCTCGGCCCTTTTCTTCTTTTCTTTCGTAAATGAGGCTAATTGGCAATTAAAGTGGATTCATATCACCGCCTCAACTAAACTTACTAGGTAAGCTTTTGCATTTTTATTATTTTTTTATCTTTATCTACACATATTTATATATATTACCTTAAGTCACGTACTCATACATATATATACACACACTACAATTATATTATATATATAATTAATAGAAACAATTAGTATATATTATAATTAATTCAATTAATACCACTAATAATTATATAATTTATATTAGTACTCAAAATACTATCAAACCTCAATCACTTATAAATTAATTTTCTCACTACTAAACATATAAATGCATATTTAATTAATTTAATATTTTAAAGCACAATAAAATAATGCAAGATAAAATAATTTAAAATCACAAGTAGCACATAATTAATTAAAAGTACACTCAATGTATGAAATATCATAATAATTAATTTTCACATTAACACTAGAGGTAGTAACAATTGAGTAGTACAAAATGAATTAAATAAAATCTTATAATAAAGTCAATTATTGTCTCACCACTAAGTAGGTAAAAACACATATTTAATACAATATTTAAAACAAGATAAAATATTACGAGATTACAAGTAACACACAAATAAATAATTTGTAATGCACAAAATATATAGAGTATGTTAACTCATGACTAGTTGACACTCAATTTGTTTATTACTACTACTTCAATAAAATATCATATATTTAAAACTTAAGGAGTAAAATGAAAGGAATTATAAATAAATAACGTGTCACTCATATAAGTTAATAAAAATGAGTAAATTTTATTGGTAAATAACTAAAGAGAGATTAGGATATCACACATAAACCCTTGTCAACAATTCAATCACAAAATTAACGTAAATATGCATACTACAAATGAAAGAAATAAGAAAAAGAAGAAAGTGATCGGAGACGTTGATTGATGGTGACGCACGAGGAGGTGTAAGCGCTGGAGGTCTCCGCGAACCGATCGGAGACGGCAGCGCGGCTGGGAGAACTCAAATCGAAAACTGCGAGAACTCGGATGCACGCGGATCGACATGATCTTTAATGATGGTGCCGCCGATGCCGAGATCTAAAAACGAGCGACGTTGCTCGTTGACGGATTAGGGCGAGATAGAAGAGAGTCAAATTTAGAGAGAGATTGTTGAATTTGAAATTTGAATATGAGAGAGAGTAACAAGAAAATAAAGAGAAATAGACGCGCAAAAGTCACGGTGCATTAAATGCACTCAATTTTTAGTGCATTAAATGCACTCAATTTTGGCTGCAATATGAGATGCTTGGGCCAGGGTATTCTCGACAAATTGGGCCCTTTTTTGTACCAATTTGTAAGGTATTACTTGTAGCACAACCTTGTTGTAATAACTCTTAAGTTTTAGCACCTATATGTTATGGACCCATGAATAAATGTATGAAAAGTTAGAGAAATAATGAATAATTGTAAGAGAAATAGTGTGATGTGATAGTTTTAGATATGTAAGTATATAATAAGATTGGATATACATTTGGATATAAAATTAGATTTACAAATTCAAAAAATAGACTAGATAATCAAATCCTAAATTCCGACTTCGCATTATGAATAAGAGTCGAGCCAAAAATTTATGAAATTACTTTCAAATTCTCATTTATTTGTTTTTTTTTTTTTTTTTAATTTGTGTGTTCACTCTCTCATAAAAAGTTTTATAGAAAAGTACCTTGTTAGGGAGAACTTGCAACGTGGGTCCCCACTTTATTGATTATTTTGCGCGGCACCTTATCTTTTAAATAGTTTTACTTTATACTTTCTCTCTCTGACTGGAATCTACACTTTTCTATTTTATTATATATAAAAATGTATAACCTTATAAAGCCTAAATTTAGGAAAGCTTATGTGACAAAACCACACTCTTCTATTTCAAAATCCCTCACCTCTCATTCACTTAAGTTTTAAAAATTGATCTCAACCATCTATTTTAAAATTTTTTATCTCAATCATTCATTTATTTATATATTAGTCTATAAATAATTGACATATCTCTCATTTGTTTCTCATCACAAACCCTAATTTCTTCTTTCTCTCCTTCTCTGGCGAATTTTCTCATTCATCTTTCTAACCTCTTTCATTAATTCTTTTTTGCGGATGTATATTAATTCATATGTCATATGGTTATAATCTCTTTTTTGTTTATTTACGAATGTGCTAATCTATTTTTTTCTTTTTTTTAATTGTTTTTGCAGATTCATATATCTAAAATTATGATGGTATTTTCGTTTGCTTTATGTTTCTTTTTTGGAAATTATTATTTTTGCAGATTCATATACTTTAATTACAAATTCATATGTTTTAATATCTTTCTTGGTTTCTTTTATTTTTGTAGATTCATATTGTGAAGATTTTGATTGGTATTTCAATTTTTAACTAGACTAGATGTACCCTCTCAAAAAAAAAAAAAAACTAGACTAGATGTATATTTTATATAAGAAGTTAATTTTAATGTCTTTCTTTATTTTTAATTGATTTTTTTTTCAGAACGAGTTTTGCAGAGTCAATTATGAGTCATTTGGAAGAAAAATAAATTAACCGATACAAATTAATTTTTTTGTTTTTCTAAAGGAGCATTTCACTTTTTCGGATTAATATTGTGAAATCCCTTAGCGGTGGGATGTTGAATAGAAGAGGAGAACAAGTATATCAAGGTGTCATAGTTGTGATTATTTTTTGAAGAGTCATAATTAAAGTCAATAATTGGTATATATTTATGAAGATATGATAGACCACTAATTATTTTAAAGATTATGATTGATATATTTTTTAATTATATTTCATTTTTTTAGAATACAATTTTATTTGAGTTAAAGTTAATTTTGTATGTGTAAATTATTGTGTATTTATTCAACTATTTATTTACTTTAAACAATATATTCAGCAAAAAGAAACAATATAAGGAAAATATATATATTTAAATATATTTGAGAAAAATATAATATTTAAAAAAATTCAAATGTACATAATCAATCAATATTTTATGTACTAATTCAAAAAGTAATGTGGGTTTTGAAGTTTGAAATTTTGAAGATGTCACCCAACTAATTTTGAGATATTTAATACAAAATCTCCTTATTCAATTTCGATTTTCTCATAATTTTGAATTTTTAAAATTTTAAATTAATTTTTTAAAAATAAAAGATGTTTGTAAAAATTTAATTTGAGAGAACAAAATTATTCTTTTTGTTATATTAGGTATAGAAAATAGTTACTAACATAGAAATGCATTTTAGTAGGCCTAATTACACCTAGGTGCATGAACAGGTGAAAAATTGCATAGAGGTGCAAAAAAAACAGACAAAAGTACCACAATACCTAATTTGCAAAATTGAAAGGCCGCAAAATTGAGAAAAAATCGTCCAAATCTCACCCCAATTTCGAAAAAGGTCAAATCACCATACTTTCCATGACTTATTTTACAAATCAAAATATTTTCATATCATATATAATTCAAAATTCAAATTTGAGCTTGTTGAAGAGGCGATTTTGTTGCGCGGGTTGCGCCGTCTCGTTTTGCCGTCGCCGGCCTGTGTGAATCTCTTCTTTGCCGTCGACCTTACGCTCCGATCAAGCCGCGTTGCCGTCGCTCGCGTGGAGGTCGTCGTCGTCACCGTTCGTGAAGCCCGTTCTTTGTCTCAAAGTTGTCATTGGCGCCGCCGTCGCGAGGAACTCCGCCGCTCGTTCTTTGTTCGCAGAGGAGGCAATTGGCTGGAGCTATCGTCGCTGGTGCGCCGCCAAAAAGAGCTCGATTCGAACAATTCGGGTGCTGGGAAAACCGAAGAAGCCAGAACTATAGGGGAGCTAATGAGATTGCGAGATGAGGGTTTCGGATGCCGCAAATTCGAGAATTCGTAGGGGTTTGTTGAGGATTTACTGCTGGACGAGTTTGCAAGACACTCCATTTTTTTTTTTAGAAAAAAATAATATAAAGATTTGATTTGCTTTGAACCTTTTCATATACGTGCAAATATTATGATTTACTTGTGATATTATCTAAAACTTTTGAGCTTTGATCTAGTGGTCTGTGTTTTGGAGCAGTCGTGATGAATTGAGAATTTTCACTTTTGCCGAAGTGACCATTAAGAATTTGAATGTATTTATTATGTGGAAAAGTTGATGCTTTGTGATTTTGATGAGAACTTCAGTAATTCAATATTGGTTCAGTAACTTTTTGGACTTAGTTTTTGTAATTCTTAGTTCTTTCTTTAAGTTTTTAGTTTGTTAGTTTGTTAGCAAGTTAGTTAGTTGTTAGGAAGGAACTTCTATATAATGATTTGTATGCTCATTCTTTGGAATTAATGAGATAATTGATTAGCTTCCATAGCTTTTTTCTTTGCAAATTCTTTGCAAAATTATCGATAACTTGCCGGCCCGAGTCGGGGTTACGATAAATCGAAATTTAACGTCGCGGTTCTCATCAATTGGTGCTTTCATTGAGAGGAGGAATTATGGTGAGAATCGCGCTTCAAAAATTAAAGGATCAATAGCTAGCCTATCATTGAACCAAAAAAGAGAGTTCAAGAACATGGAAGATGGTGTGCGTCTTGAGCTCTTGGAAACCAAGCTAGATCGGATGGAAATAGTCGTTGCAGATTAAAAGGAAGAGTCGATTCAATGGAGAAAGTCGTGGATCGATTGGAAAAGAAAATTGATCGCATGCTTAGGCGCAAGAAACGTAGAAAATTGAAGAAATCAAGTGAGAAAGATGCAGTAAACGAATGTTTGAAATGCAATACAAGTTCCCCAAAATCAATCCACCGCTTTTACCTTAATTCCACCTGTATCCCTACCATGGCCAATCAAGAACAGTTCCACAAAGAGGTCGACAAACAGTATTGGAAAGCCATAGCTGAGCTCGTCCCGAATGAGGTGTCCAGTATCGAGAAGAAGGATCAAGATAAGAAGCCATTGATCACAGTCGTCCAAGGGCCCAAACCTGGTAAACCTACCGATCTTTCAAGGATGCGGTGAAGCTCAAGCACAAACCCCCACCTCACATGATCCCTCCCCCGCGCCTGCGCTCCACCGGCCACACGCCCCATGCGCCGCATTCCTCTGTGGGAAGTAACACTCGGTCTGAGTTACTATCCCATGCAGCGGATAAAAGATTTCGATCGGCGGTTAAACGTTTCAATCGACAGATTCAACTATTTTGGCAGTTCTATCTTTTCAAATTCCACACAGCTTCTGAGGATATTGGTGGTGATTTCACTTTTTCACTAATTCCGCCGATTCTTGGGTCGCAGACTTTTTCTACAGAACCTTCGCTGGATTGCTCTTCTTTCGCATCTGGTATATACAGAATTATTGATTTCTTGGCTCCTTCGACGATGGACGGTTACCTATTTTTTGCAATTTTAGGAGCAACCGCTGATAACCCATATCGATTCAGTGTTCTTCATGATGGGCGATTTCAGGTGTTTGATAGAGGTAAACCCTCTTCAGCGGCGGCAGTTTCAAATTTGTCCTCAAACAGGGTTCTCGATTTGGGGCTTTCATCAATATAGGATCAAGATCATCAATATCCAAGAGCAATTCAATTCTCGGCGATGATCTGTGAATACCAAAATTTGCATTTGGCTTTAATCGCGGGGTCCCTTAACACGTGTGCAATGGAAGGTGATGTCCTTTAATTCTTGATTTTGTCTGATTGATTGCTGAGGATTAACGACAAGAATAGTGCGGCAAATATATAATTGATGATGAGAATTGGAATTAAAGAATTATGTGCAAATTTAGAGAATGATTGGGGAAATTTTGAAATACAGATTTCTGAATTTTTGGGTCTCATCCTTGAGTACAAGGACAATCTCGAAGGGCCCGGGAATGATGAGAACTCAGTAATTCAATATTGGTCCAGTAACTTTTTGGACTTAGTTTTTGTAATTCTTAGTTCTTTCTTTAAGTTTTTAGTTTGTTAGTTTGTTAGCAAGTTAGTTAGTTGTTAGGAAGGAACTTCTATATAATGCTTTGTATGTTCATTCTTTGGAATTAATGAGATAATTGATTAGCTTCCATAGCTTTTTTCTTTGCAAATTCTTTGCAAAATTATCGATAACTTGCCGGCCCGAGTCGGGGTTACGATAAATCGAAATTTAACGTCGCGGTTCTCATCAGATTTATTTAACTTGATAGTTCAATGAAAGAGGAGGTTATTGTGATCTTTGAGTATATGTTGCTAGATTTTTGTGTTAGGTCCTTTAGGGTTATTAATGGATGATCGATCATTTGGTTTTCTACCCATTTATTTCCTGGTTAGTATTTATCAGTAGTATCTCTCTTTGCATCTTCGCCCAAGTTCCTAAATTGGATTTGTGGTGAGTGACTGTGAATTTAATATTTTTTCAATAATTTATTTTTACTAGAAAATGTGATCAAGTGACACGTAGGGAAGCTGAGAAGTGAGAACTCCAATAACCTTTTTGGAATCTTGTCAAATCTTGATCATTCTAATTCAGTTATCTTCGAGTTTAATTACATGGTGAATTATCCTTCTCATATGTTAGATTGTGCAGCTTGAGGTATTTTTAAGTGTTTGTGAGTTGTTTTATGTTCTGGTTGAAGCATCAAGCAGGTGAATTTAAACTTTAAGTGCAATCAAACGGATAAAATAATAGACTAATAAGAGAAGTTCTGTTTACTTTAATTTACACTTTTGTGCATTGCTGACGTCAAAGATCTTAACTCTTTTTGCTGTCTTCTTCTGCATAAATTGATGTTTCCATTTTGATGCTGGGTGCTGCCTGCCAAAGTTTTTAGTTTATCATTGATCTAGATTTTTTTCAAGATTTCAATGCTTCTTGGTTATCAGGTGAAGTTTCAAATTTACAGTCCAATTTCCAGGCAGGGGGAAGGCGCATTTGCTTGTGAACAAGATGATGATGGACAACTACGTAAATATCGTAGGAGAAGGGTAAAGCACCTTAAACCTTAGTAACCGTGATTTGTACTAGTTTGTGTTTTTTTAACATTAATTATTTGCCTGATTTGTTCTCAGATTAGTGGGAAGAGTAGCGTTTACGGGAAATCATCAGTGGATCCTATCTGAGACTTTTTTTACAGAAGCTCATCCACCAGAGGTATGATATATAGACCTATACATTGTCGTGAATAAGCAACATCACCAAAAATCTCCACAGTATGAGCAGATACTGAAGAATAATGAGCAGATGTATGCCTTAAAATGTAATTGGTTGTTTGATTGATATACTTTATTGGTTGATGATGCAAAATGTTTTGCTCTATGAGTACATATGATTTTGATAAATTCTTAAAAATTCAGGATGCAGCTACTCATAATATTGGCGTTGTTATTGCTATTTGGGCTCCAGTCATGCTGGTATATAATCAGATTTACGCTGAGATGGGTCTCCATTCTGTCCTTCTCTATTCACTCCCGAGTGTGTGTGCGTTATAAGGTCCCCAGACACTGCAAAAAGTGAGGAGCAAAATGATCTACGCGAGCTCAAAGGACAGGTTCAAAGAGGGAATTAGATGGAATTCAAGAGGGACTTCTCTCCTAATTCCAAATTCTTGTATTTCTATTTTGTTTTTTGTTGCAACAGCTATTATGACTGAATGGACTCAATTTTCTTCATTTTTGGTATTTAGTGGATTCTGATTTCAGGTTTCATAATTAAGCTCGATGGTTGTGCTAATAAATTTTAAATATTGTGCAAATATGTTGTTAGGTTGTGCAAAATAAAATATGCCTTTTTCGTAAAATATATCTTTTTCATATTTTGAACCACGGATAGAAATATCCCTTTATATACTAATAGGGAGTTCATTTTTGCTTATGTGTCAAAATTTTATGCATTTTGCTTATGTGTCGATTTTATATGTTTTTACATTGCCATGTGTCATTTTGTATATGTGGCGCTTATATATTAAGTTTGTAAAAAGTAAGAGTAAGAATTTGAACCATAAACCTCTTGTTGGTTTTAAAATGCAACCACTAAACTAATCTATAAATATTTATATATTTTGAAAAAATATTTTATTTAACTCTAACATATAAAAGTGTATTAACTTTTTGTGACCGTATCAATTTATATTTTATCTTAGTATATTTTAAAAATTCAAATGTTTATGAAATATTAATTTGTGAGTATTTCAAACAAGTGAATCCTTAATAGGGTGTTTATAACATTTTTGTTACAATTTTTGTGAATTCCAATGGCATGTCATTAAATGGGAATATAAATTTATGTATGTGTTTAAATGTCAATTATATAAAGAGTTTGATATATTAGTAATGATGACGAGTCTAATGTGTAATTAGTCTCATATATAATAATATTAAAATTATTAATAATATACAAAATTTATACATATTATATATTGTTATTTGATGGAAAATATTATATGTATAATATATTATATTATATTATAAAATTTATTTAACGAATATACCGCGTAACACGCGGGAGCTCATCTAGTTTGCACATAATTATAATGTTGTGCATTTTGCAAATAAAATAATAGAATTAATTAACTTGTATTATTTTTTTGAAATTAACAGTTATTTTTATAAAGTATTTTGAATAAAAAAACTTATATTACTTGAATATAAGTGTGCAAGTGTATTCATTGGCATTGTGCACTTATATTTGTCACATATTAGGCCCACTAATATATTAATTTGGTATTGTGCACGTTGAATTATCTAATTGTGCAAGTGTGTTCTTCCGATTGTTCAAGTTTATTAATGGTATTGTGCAAACATATTTATCACATTGTGCAAACATGTTAATTGTATTGTGCAAGTACAATAATCACATTGTGCAAGCATAATAGTCGCATATTTATTTTAGAGTATATTTGTCACATTGTGCATTTACATATATGGATTTGTACGTGTATTTATATTGTATTGTGGAATTAAAGAGATTACATTGTTGATTATAAAATATATATATATATATATATATATATATATATATATATATATATAATATAAGACACAATAACATGAAGAAGTGGTGTTATTTTAGATGTACATATTAAGTCCACTAATATATTAATTTGATATTGTGCACGTTAAATTGTCTGATTGTGCAAGTGTGTTAATCGATTGTTCAAGTATATTAATTGTATTGTGCAAGCATATTTATCACATTGTGCAAACATGTTAATTGCATTGTGCAAGTATAATAATCGCATTGTACAAGCATAATAATTGCATATTTTGAAATATCGTTTGCACTACAAGCTAAAAATTTGAAATAAAGGGAAATTTGAAAGACATATTTTAAAATCACTTGCTGCTCATAAAATTTGCACAATGTTTATTTTATTTTGCACATTAAAGTAAATTACTTGCACAACCTAACAACATATTTGCCCATGTTTAAAATCATTAGCACAACCTATAGGTGATTAGGGTAAACTATTGCATGATAATTGTATGCTTAATTGTCTCGATATGATTTTCATATTAATATACTATTATTTGGTCTAATTACACTTAATTGGTTGATTTAATAAATCTTTAATATTTTGAGTTTAAATTGCGGGTTTGAGACCAACTTTAAGTGCAAATTGAGGATATTTGTGGTATTTAAATTAACAGAAAAAATGCATGGTATGAAAAAGAGACGAAAGACGGTCGTAATGCAAAAAGAATCGGGTTAATTGGACGTCATATGAAGAAGTTATGGTCGAACGAAGTTGAGATTGCGAAAAACAAACTGATACACCCATCAGATTGGTGAGTGCACCCACCCACCACACCCACCATTCGGATCAGTACACCCACTTCTTCTTCTCCGCAAATCCATGGAAGATCCCGCGCCGTCTCACGCCCCAAACCAGTTCCCAGATTGGCGCGGCAAATCTCACAGCCACTCATCGCAACCGCCGCCCGGCCATGCCGTCTGCAAATCTCCCTCCAAAGGCCGTCAACGTCACGTCCATGCCACCGGCCGAATCCGTCGCCATTGCTCGATTTCTCGCCGTGATTTCAACTCGACCTAGCCATTCTTCTCCATTTTGTAACAGATAGAATGAGAGAGAGTGACGAGAAAATCGGGTGATCGAGAATAATTAATTAAAGAAGAATCGGTCGGAGGAGAGAGACAATAAAAAACGGATAAAAGAAGAGAGAGGAGAGAGAACACGCGGTGAGAGAAATATAACTTAAGGGTCCGATGGTAACTTTGGCATGAGAGAGAAAAAGGGTTGCACTTAGTTGTAATTGGGCCTTGAATGATGCACTTGCTTGTAAAAATTCCTATAGAAAAATAAAATTATAATGTCAAGTTTTTAATTTTGAGCAATATAAATTGTAATGGCGGAAGTTATATATTAAATTTATTTAAAAGGTTACATTTTAATGATGATAGATGCATGTTATTCTCCATTTAAAGACAATTTATGTTGATCATGCAAAATCAATCCAAATTAAATAATTATATAATTAAATTATTTTTTAAAAATTACTACATTTTAAATAATTAAATAATTTCTTAAATATGTATTTTTTAAAATATATATATATATATATATATATAAAATTCTCTTCAGGGTTTTATACTAGTAAATATATATAGAAAAGGGCAAAAACTTGTATGAGACCGTCTCATGCATGAGACCGAATCACTTTTTAATAAATTGTTATCACTTTTTTAAAAAGTGATAACAAATTAAAAGTGATAACAATTTATGAAAAGTGATAACAATTTATGAAAAAGTGATAACAATTTATGAAAAAGTGATAACAAATTATGAAAAAATGATAATAATTTATTAAAAAGTGACTCCGACTCATGTCCGTCTCATGCATGAGACGGTCTCATACAAAAGTGTCCCATAGAAAAGTAATGTTCGACTATATATTGCACCATACGGTTATGGACGAAATTTGAAAATTATCAAGTCGGATGAAAAAGAATCAAATAAAAAATATTGATTGGTATTTGATAAATATTTATGTAAAATATTTTATGTTGGGTCGGATTGGTTTAATCAAATAATTTCAAAAAAAAAAACGTTGTTGGGTTGGACTATTATAAGAATAAAGATGGGTACTATAAGAAACGAGTAATGCTCTTAAAGAAACAAAAATTGGCTCAGGTTATTTGCACCATACATTTTTCTAAACACACGTCCAAAATTTTTGACAAATAAAATTATACATCAAAAACTATACTGTCCTTTAATTAATTTAAACAAATTAAATATATCACTCTAAATTAACCATACTACTGAGTTGTCATCGACTCACCACCGAGTCTCCGCAATCGAGTCATATCAATAAATTTCATTTAAGATATTTTTGAAAAAAATAGAAATATACCGAGAAAAAAGTCGAAAATAAATAAAAAATACAAACCACATCTGTTTGAAAATTAAATTGAAAACAGTTCAATATTTCCGAAAAAAAAAAAGTCGAAATGACAATAATATTTGAAATTTTTTCGAACAAACCTCATAAGTTCGAAAAAAATTTAAAAAATATTAATCGATCTTTTTTCCGAACAAAAATATATATTTCGGGAAAAAAATTTGAAAAAAGTCAATTTTGAAAGATTGATTCAAATCAAAAAGAAATTTAAAAAAGGAACACAGATTCAAATCGGTATTTATTTTTCGAACAAGAATACAGATCCAAATTATTTATTCAGATTTAGATTTTGTTCAAAAATTACGAAAAAAGAAACGAAAAAAGTACTGATGACGCGGTGAAGGACGGTGAGGCGGCAAAAATGGACGGCAGAGCGATGACGTGAAGAAGATGCGGCGCTTGAGGAGGAGCGGCGAAGAAGGGGAGCGGCGAGTGTGACTGTGTGAGAAGAAGAAGACTGGTGCTTGAGGGGAAGGGGAGAAGACAGCGGTGGAAGGAGGAAGGAGGAGGCGCTAAATGAGAAAGAAGAAGAAGATTGAGCACCGCTTGGAGGGAGAAGGGAGGTTAGGAAAAAATTAGGGTTTTTGGTTAAGGGTAAAATAGGTAAGTTGGGAATGGTGTGTTTGTCAAATAATTAAAAGTTGTTTTGATCCCATAGGTGTGTTTATTATATTTGGTGGTGTTAGTAGCTGAGTCATAAATATTTGTCCTTATAATAACACATACTCCCTCCTCCGTCCCGCGATTAATTTTCACACTTTCCTTTTTCGTCTGTCTCACAATTACTTTTACATCCTTAAAATGGAATGTCCCTCCATAAATTACATACTAACAATACCATTTAAATTTAAAAAATATCACTCTTGTTTTATTCTATTTAATTCTCTCTCATACATTTTAGGCTCCATTTGGATGGGAGAAGAAACAACTATTTTGAGTTTGCCCCTATTTAACATCCAAGAACAATACAAGGTTTAGTCAATCTCTAAATTCAAACTTACTGCATTTTGGTTCTTTAGGCTCTATCCACTCCATATTCTTACTTATATCTCTTTCACCATCTTTTCCAATTTGATCTCTCCTAAAAATTCTATGCATTTCTCTACTTTCATATAAGTCAAACAATTCTCGAATACAAGTTGTATATATGTTCCTATTTTTACCTCTTAGAAATTTCAAATTTACTATGATGCATTAAATTCGGAGGAATAGAAGAAAACGTATATGCACACCATGTTATTTACAACATTTCATCCATAGTGAGTACAAAAAGGGCATCAAAGAATACATGTCTCACGTTCTCTGTTCTTCACCATATAATACACATTACCGATTTGTGTGTGAAATGCATGGTATTTGTATATTTTAATGATAATTCTTATATAACTTCATGCACTAACATCCATGATTTTGACAAGATTGAATTTATTTGGAGAAAAAGGAAAATATGTGTTTTAGTAGGTAAATAAGACATTTCGGAAGGTATTGAGATGCTCGTGCGAGAGTTGGGAGGAGAACGAGCGAAAAACACAAAGAAGGTGTGAGTGACTCACTCGACCGGTCTAGTGGGGCAACTAGACTCCGGCGGGGGTGTGAAAGTGCTTAACATTTTACAAAAGTGTAAAATTCCCGCTGGATCTGGAATGACCCCACTAGAGTGGTCGAGTGGGGTAAGATATCGACAATTCTGGAAGGAGACTCCACTCGGACCGGAGCGAGAATTTGAAGAGTTATCATGCGATTTATGAGCCATTTGACCGGTCTAGCCACCCGACTCGACTCGAGCGAGCCTCAATGTTAGGTGCATTTGTGAATTCCTTCAAAAGGCGATTGTAAGGCACAAAATCGAATTTTTAGGTGTCGAAACCAAACAAGGCATGGTGGTTGTTGGGGGAATTGTAGAGGCTTGTGTGGGAAGCTAAAGAGGGAACAACAACATAACACACAACATACCACACCATAGTTGCATTTTTGGGGAAAAAAAAGGAGTAGACAAAAAGTGATCACAAGTGATGCGGATAAAAATGTCGTGCCCAACTACACGTAGGGCCCAGTACGCCCAGCCCAATAGGGCACGATAACATGATCGAATACCCTTGATAGAGGGAGGAAAACCCGAGATGGGCCCAAGCCCGAGATCAACCGCAATAAGGCTACGAAGCCCTAAACCTACCTACAGGTGGGCCACGAGGCCTCGGGCTGTATGGAGAGGGGCCACGAGGCCCAAACCCAACTACGGTTAGGTCACGAGGCCTAAGCCGGCTACGAGCCACGAGGCCCAAACCCGACTACGGGTGTGCCGCGAGGCCTGAGCCTAGGCTGCGGGTGGGCCGAGAGGCCCAGCGAGATTTGGAGAGCACGCGGGTATTTGACCGAGCCCATAGCGGTTATTTACCCGATAAGGCGAGAAGTATGAGAAGCAACGAGTAGTTGAGATAATTGAGGCCCAAGTCAAGGAATATCTCCTATATTCCTTCATTGGTCGGGTCCAACCTCCGTCGGGGAATTCGTAGGCACAATCAGATTTCTTGAGAGAAAAGATATCCACGCACGACATCATGAGGAAACGTGCGGGATAATGCCCTGAAACCGTGATGGCGGTTATTACTCTTAACTTACGTATAAATGACACACCCGAAGGGAGGTAACGGTATCGAATCACTATCACTCTCACTTAGTTACTCTATACGTACTTTCTTGAGTGTTTTGGTGATCGACTTGAGCGTCGGAGTGCCTACGACGGAGAACCCTCCGGCGTGTTTTGCAGTACGTTTGATCGAGGAAGCTAAGGATCTTAGTGCATAAAGGCTTTACCCACGTGAACCCGGGTGGGAAAAGCGGGCCCAGTCGGTTTTACGCATCAATTGGCGCCGTCTCGTGGGAAAGAAGAGCCTGAGGCGTGAGTTTCAACTTCTTTTCTTTTTGATTATCTTAAAAAGGACATCATGACGGGTGAACGTACACCCATGAGGCCAATTGCACTAGTACCGGCTCGAGGAAGGACAGCCCCGCGAACCCAATGCGGGGCGAAGGTGCGTCCGACCCCGTGCCTCCCGTTCTGTGCCCAACATCAAGGACCACCACTTGTTACGGTGGTGCGAGGCAACTTCGACTCGGGCAACGCCATCCGAGGAGTGGGAGCTACTGCTAGAGAAGGAGGGTGAACCCATTTGCCTCTTCCTCTGCGATTCCGGAAGGAATCCCTATAGCGGGGTCCCGGAGTCGTCAATGCTCCGGCCAGGGGATACCTCCAAGAATGCGAGAACCAGTGCCTCCGTCGCCCGACTCGGGAGCAGCTTGATGATATGATAGCTCGAGCCGTAGCGAGCAATTGCGGAGGGGAGGACCCCCACCGTAGGAAGGACTGGAGAGCTAGGACCAGAAACCCGCCTGCTCGGTCCAACTTGGGGAGTAGGCGGGGACGAGCATCAAGAAGAACGAAGGAGAGAGGTGGAGTCCGGGAACCAGGAGGAAACCACAGGAGCCAAGGAGTCCAAGAAAGAAGGTCGGCGAGTTCCTCGGACCGAGGGAGGCTGGTCCGGAGGAAGGTGCACGGGGAAGGAGACAGCCCCTCGGCGGGGAAGCAAGATTGAGGACCAAGACGAGGGTACGGGAGACACCCCAATCCCCGAGGCCATGAAAGACCGAGATCAGGTCCTTGAGGAAACAAATGGACAACATGAAGCATCGAGATGGAAAATCGGGTCGGTATGCCTCGACCCGTTACAGTTGCCAATTTATTGAGAATATCTTACAAGATGAGTTGCCTAGCAATTTTAAGCCTCTTAATTATGAATATGACGGATTTGCAGTGACCCCTATGACCATTTGGTGAGATTTGAAAATTCGGCCCTCCTCCATCGATATGGGGAGGGTGTGAAGTGCGGGGTCTTTCTTACTACTCTATCCAAGGCGGCCAGCGGTGGTTCAGCCGGTTGGAGCCCAATTCCATCAACTCCTTTGAGCGGTTTGGAGAACTCTTCTTGCATCGATTAACTAGTGCAAGGAGGCGGCTAGAAACTACTGGCCCGACATTGTTCAACATGAAGCAAGGTGAAAATGAAAGCCTACGGGCCTTCATGAAGAGATTCAATCAAAGGCACCTTTGGAAGTCCCAACCGCCACCCCAGAGGTAAAAATTAATGCTTTTACTAGCAATCTCCGAGATGGAGACCTATTTTCCTCCCCCCGGCCATGAAGCCGGTCAGACGTTCGATGAACTACTAAGGAGAGCGAAAAATACGTCACATTGGAGGAAGTGAGGAAGGCGAAGAGAGCCGAGGTCAAACCTAGTGGACCTGAGAAGAAGAAAGAATCATCAAAGGAAAGCTCAACGGTGGAGGCCGAGAAAGGCTGCAAAATCGAACCCCGCCTCCGGGTTTGACAAGTACACCCCCTAAAGCTCGAGCCGCGAGAACTACTGGAGGTAGCATTTGACCATCCTGAAATGAAGTTTCCATGGACACGATCCGGAGGGCCTCGAAGCCCAAGTCGAGATAAGTTTTGTCGTTTCCATAATGAATATGGGCATGACACTAACAACTGCTTCCACTTACATGATGAAATTGAGAGGATGATCCAAGCGAGGGCATCTTAAAGAATTTGTTTACGAGAGATTGAATCGGCTCCGGGGGCAAAAAGAAAGGAAGGCGATGACAAAGGCGAGGAGAAAGGAAGGATGATCGAAGGGAGGCGGGAGGAGAGACCCTCCCGAGAAGAGAGGACTTATCCAGATGATAGTCGGAGGTCCAGTAGAGGGAGACTCCTTCCGCGCTAGAAAAGGCTGGAGAGAGGACCCTCGGGAGAGAGGTAGGAGAGATGTCCGAGAGGCGTGGATCGGAAGGAGGTCATCCATACACCTCGGATTCATTTTGGTCCAGGAGGATGGAGGCCGAGAGGAAGGAGGACCACGGTGATGCACTAGTCATCACGGCCAGATGTGGCGAGGATATACGGTAGCAAGGATCTTCGTAGATACGGGGAGCTCGGCGGACATCATATTCTTGGAATGCTTCCAGAAGATGAATTTAAACATAGAAATGCAACCATGGATACGGCGTTGTATGGATTCACGGGAGGCGGTTCACCTTCAGGTCGAGTAACCCTCCGTGGGGGCTGGCGAAGCTCCATGGAGGAGGGTAGTTATGGCAAATTTTTTTATTGTTGATGTACCTCATCCTACAACATGATCTTTGGTAGGCCAGTATTGAACTTATTTCGGTGGTCATATCACCTTATCACATGAAACTCAAGTTTCCGGTGAACGATGAGGTGGGTGAAGTAGGCTGGTGATCGAGTGCAATCCAGAAAATGCTATGTGGAGGCGGTAAAGATGGCCGACAAAGAGCGGCAGCGCAGCCTGAAAAGAGACAAGGAGGTGGACTGAGAATCCAAGAGGTGTAAGATTTCGGAGGAAATCGATCCTCCAAAGATGGAAGCTGATGATGGTTGAGTTGTATCCAGAGAAGAGAGGATACACAACTAGGATCGGAGCCAGTGGAGCTAGAGTTAGAGAGAGATCTCGTACTTGCCTTTACGAAGAAATGCGGATGTTTTTGCTTTTTCTTCCTCGACATGACAGTATTCCCGAGGAGATGGCAATGCACCACCTAAACGTGGACCCTAAAGCTAAACCGGTGAAGCGAAACTAAGGGTTTTGGACCGAGAAAAAGATGCCATTACGAAGGTTGAAGCGGAGAAGGCTGCCGGAGGCGGGACATGTCAAGCGAATCCAGTTTCCCACCCGGCTGTCCAATGCAGTGTTTGTGGCAAAACCAGGGGAAATGGAGAATGTGCATAGATTTTCGAGATCTAAATAAGACTTGCCCTAAAGATCATTATCCCTTGCCTAGGATCGACCGGATGGTCGAATCTACATCTGATTCGAGCTACTAAGTATGATGGATGCCTATCAAGGCTACCATCAAATACAAATTTTCCTCTAGATATTTCAAAGGTAAGTTTCATTATTGCTAGTGGAACTTTTGCTATATTAGAATGCCCTTTGGATTGAAGAATGCGGGAGCAATCTATCGGTGAATGGTTGATAAAATGTTAGAGACCAGGTAGGGAGGAACATAGAAGTCTACGTTGATGATATGCTTGTGAAAAGTGTGAAAGTGAAAAGCACGTGACCGATCTGGAGGAAGCTTTTTCGGTGCTCGGGAGGAATGGCATGAAGCTGAATCCCGGCCAAGTGTTCTTTTGGAGTGAGGTCCGGAAATTCCTCGGATATATGGTGACCAGGGGAATCGAGGTTAACCGCTAAGGTGAAAGTTGTGCTTGATATACGGCCTCCCACCAATATCAAGGAGCCGCAGAGACTGAATGGAAGAATTACGGCGTTGAGCGATTCATAGCCAGTGTCTACAGAGAGGAGCCATCCCTTCTTCAAAATTCCGAGGAAGGGATCCAAGTTCGAGTGGGACGAGCAATGCCAGCGAGGCGTTCGAGGAGCTTAAACAACACCTGGCCCAGCTTACCTATGTTAACGAAGCCAATTCCGGGGAGACACTCTACCTTTACCTCTCTGTAGGTGGGGTCTCACTTAGCTCCGTCTTTGGTGAGGGAGGAAGGGTCGACCCAAAACCTGTTTACTACATCGCAAGCTCATCCAAGGAGTGAAGTGAGATACTCGGAGAAAGAGAAGACAGCCACGACTATAATGGTCACGGCACGGAGGTTACGACCTTATTTTTGTCGCATAAGGTCATTGTTAGGACTAACTACCTTCTCAAAGCAGGTGATAGGGAGAGCGGATCTCTCGGGGAGGATGGTCAAGTAGGCCGTCGAGGCGGGAAAATATGACGTGGATTTCGAGCCACGGAGACCCATTAAGGCACAAGCCCTCTCCGACTTCATCCGGGGAGGGTACACGCGCACCGGAGGAAGGAGAATGGAAGGTATACGTTGGCGGCTCTTTGTGTCTATGCGGGGTTGTGGAGCTGGGATTATGATTATTGATCCAGAGGGCCAGAAACGCAAGTGGCGGTGAGGTTCGGGTTTATTACCTCTAACAATGGAGCTGAGTAAGAGGCCCCGATTCGAGGAACGGAGATGGCCGCCGAGCTGGGAGCAGTCGGGTGGTCATATTTTTAGATTCTTAACTTGTAACTCAGCGAGTTACGAGGTGGAGTACGAGGCCAAAGATGAGAAGATGGTAGCCTACCTTCAGCGAGTAGCCGAGCTGCGAGGAAGGTTCGGTTCCTTTGAGGTTAGACAAATACCTCGAGAGGAAAACTCCGTGAGCGGATAGCCTTTCAAAGTCTGGCGAGTTCCACAACACCGCAGGAGGGGGAAGATCACCACTGGTGATGACTGGAAAGCCGAAGCAACAGTTCCCTCGGTAGGGGTCATCGGAGCCGAAGATGATTGGAGAACCAAGATATATCGAGTGTTGCGTAACCCTGAGAGCTGCCCAAATAAAAGAAAAGCTCGAATTGGAGAATCCGATACACGATGATTGGAGACAAGATGTAACGGCGGTCCTTCACGCAGCCTTACTTGAGGTGTTTATCCCCTCAAGAAGAGAGGTACGTAATCAAAGATATATATGAAGGTTGTTGTCTTGACCATGCGGGGGCTTGGGCGATAGTCCGAAAGCCTTGAGGCGAGGATACTTACGGCCTACCATGACCCCGGGACGCCAAAATCAGGTGAAGAAGTGTGAGAAATGTCAAAAGCATGGCTGCCTCATTCACCTCCCTGCCCAGAGGAGATGGGGACCATGCACTCCCGTGTCCCTTCGCGAAGTGGGGGATTGACACAGTGGGCCCATTCCCGATTGCGGTGGGCGGCCGGAAGTTCCTATTGGTGGCGGTGGACTACTTTAGCAAGTGGGTCGAAGTTGTACTTCTAGCGAGGATCGAAGAAAGTAACATAATCAAATTCTTATGTAGATATATTTTCTACGAGGTTTGGCATACCTAGAATCCTGGTATCGAGATAATGGGACCCGGTTTATAGGAAACATGGTACGGGAATGGTGTGATAACCTCAAGATTGTTCGAGATTCACATCGGTGGCACACCCCGTGCCAATGGCCAGGTGGAGTGTTGGTCCCGGAAAGTTGAGTTGATTAAAACCTTGAGTAAGCTTTCTAGAACAAAATCTAGAAAGGGGGTTTGAATAGATTTTGTAGATTTTTCAAATCTTTCAAAACCAATTCAAAATATCGATTAAGCACGGATTATGAATGAATTCTCAACTTTTTATAAGATCAAAAGCAAGGTTGATATTCGATTTTAGTTAAGATTAGAACTTTAATCTTGAAGTAACACAATTATAAATCAAAACGAAACTAAAGAAAGCAAGAAATAACACCAAGATTTATAGTGGTTCGGATTTTAATAATCCTACATCCACTCTCCTTCTTCAATTTGAAGAAGGGACTCTCTCTTGCTTACTTTCTCACTTCCGACTTACAACTTACAACTTGTACAATTCTTCAAATCTTCAATCTCCTAAACTCTTCTTCTAGAAATCTAACTATTACAAAGGTGTATTGGATTTTGAAGATTACAAGAAAAGTGTTCTAAAAACACTTAGAACTTTTTGAAAACTCACTAGGAATACTTGAAAAGATTGTGATTGAAATCGAGTAGTGAATAGTGTAAATCGAATATGCATAAGTGTTGTATTGAAAAATGAAAAACCTAGACCTATATATAAGTCTCGAGAAGACAGGTTAGTTTGTTAGTTAGTTCTAACAAACTTGAAACCGCTTAACAAACTTAAAGCTGCTCTAGACCTCACCTGATTCTTCATACTCATCTGCGGTGACTTGGTGAAAACTCGCCTTTCTTATTCTACTCGGCTTATCTTGACCTCGTCTGAGCTCTTCATATTTGTCTCCTGCAGATGACTAGACTTGAGCTTGTCTTGAGATGACTAGCATGTTATCGGACCTCGGTGACTAGCTTAATGCATGACCCGTCGATCACTTACATCCTCAAATGTTCTTGAGTTTGGTGATTAGTCGATCTGCTCTTTAACTCATCAAAACCTCTTGATCCAACAATTTCCCCCTTTTTGATGAAGTTAAAACCTATAAGAAGGAAACATACTCACAGTGAAGTTAGTACTAGATTTAGTTAAATCAATCGAGATAGATACAAAGACAATTTCACACTTCAACAGATTCACCACAATCAAGTCGGAAAAAAATTAAGTCTTTTAGACTCTTTTAGAAGTATTTTTTAAAAAAAAATTAACAAAAGATTTTAACTACGAGATATAAGAATTTCTCGAGATGATTTATACTTAGAAAAATTTTTAATTTACGAGATATAAAATTTCTCAGACTAGAAAAATTTTAAGAAAATTAATACACAAAATTCACATAAGTCTGAATATATTCATTCCACGTAAATTTACTGATTACAAAATAAGAGAAGCGATAGAAAATAAAAGATAAGGAAAGAAAAATCTTGTTCTATCGTATTCCCCATCGATCGGCTTCTGGAATGTTTAGCCACCAAAATCCTCGCTCTAAGTCGCTTTGAGATCATCCTCATCTCGTGAGCTCGGATTCCCTTCTGCCTTGGCCACAACCTGCTACGACTCCATTCCAGATCGGGAGAACCATCTTCTTTAAGCTTGGGGTGACTGCTTTGCGTAGGCCGGTGCGATCAGATCGCAGCTGAACACATTATGTGCCTCATCGAGCAGCCTTCCCATATAGATCTGCGTCCTCCTTCTCCATCCATTCATGCCAAGAGATGTCTTCATTGGTCGCTCCAGATGGCGATGCCTTGAGAATGTACCAAGAATACATCCACTTAGCATCCGTGGCTTGCTTTTATATTCACTGTAAACTTCCCCGATACCATCTTTGGAGGAGCGTAGTGCGGTGGACAGGCGGAAATCACTTCATTTGCCGCTTTGGACACCCACTTCCGAGTATCCCCTGTCCCACTTCATTTCGGCTTTCCCCATCTTCTTGACCTCTTCTTTTCTCTCTTTTCAAACATCTCCTTCTCAGACTGATTCTTCTAATCACTCGGTGATAAGTTGGAGAAGTCTGGTTCCTTTCTTTTGCGCTCGGCCGATGCGGGCTGATCATCCGCTCGGTGATGGAGTCTTCTCGGCTAGCTGCTGCCTTTTCCTTTACCTTTGCCCTTGGGCTCCGGTTCCTCGAGACTCTTTCATGCGAGCCAAGCGGCTTCTCGATCTTCTCTTCTTCCTCCTTCTTCCTCTTCTCCTCATCCTCTCGGATGGCCTCTTCAATCTGAGTCACCCTCGGTTGCAAGGCAGCCAACTCGTCTGATTTGATTTTGATCTCCATCTTGGCTGCCTCCAACTCACAATGTCTGCCTTTGTATCAAGTTTATCTCATATTGACATGACACCAGTGTGAGGGTTTCGATCTGCTCTCGGCACCTTCCCCCTTTTTAACTTCATCCTCGAGGGATCAAGCTCATCCTCTATCGCCGCACAACGCCGTCTCGAAGTCGTTACGATCGAGATGTGAGTGTGGAGACCACGACTTCGTTGTCAGTGCAGTCTTCTCTTTCGCTGTCGTGACCTCTTCTTCAAGCGCACTTAGTCCTGGAACCAACGGCGGTCTTGAGATTGACCGGATAAGTTTCTGGTCATGTTGACCTCGGCCAATCTGCATGTTGGCGAAGCATAGTGTCTGTGATCGCCGAATCACTTTTCTTGTTTTCTTCTCCATCATCCTCTGGACTGGGAAATGATTTTCTTTGTGAAGTTGCTCAAAGGCCGAGGAGATGGCAAGAATTGGTCTGTCCTCTTCCTCTGAATCGGATGAGGAAGAGGTGGTAGGAGAAGTTGGACTAGGGGAGCTCATGGGGATATCCCCAAAAATATTTGAGGTATCCACATGAGGTTCGGTGAGATAGATGAAGTGGGAGTGTCTGATGGTGGGGGTGGGATTTACGGTGGGGAGATGATGGTGGGGGTGGAATTTGTAAAGTGGTAGGTGGAGGAGATTGAAGTGATTGGAGTAAGATGAGTTGGGGTTGGTGGGGGAGATATGGAGATGGGGGTTGGGGAGAATCTTGGTCCAGATAAGAAGGACAAGATATGAGATGGGGATGGTGGAGGAGATGAGGTTTGGATTTGGGGAGAGAAGATGAGGTTGGACTTTGGACATTTTCGGGAGTAGGCTGTTTTAGAGGCTCGAGGTGCCGGCACAGGACACCTCTTCATTGCCGGATTTGGGTTGGAGATGGGGAGGGGAGAAATGTACGACCTCGGGGCGGGGAGGGTCCCTTGAGAACTTATTTCTGGACCGCCTCCGGTACCACTTGAGCCGCAATCTGCAGCGTGGATACTTCCTCCGGAAGGAGAGTGGACTGATCTGCAGACGATCCTCCCAACTCGGAGGTTTTCACCAACCTTCGTCTCCTTGGGGCCTTCTCCTTCAGCCTTCATCGGTTGTTCGGCCTCACCGAGCTCACAGACGGCAGCTCCACCTCCACATCCTCTTCCTCCTCCTCCTCGGCTTCCTCTTCACCTGGAGCTTGAGCTCTAACCTCGGCTCCACCTTCATCGGGAATCAGCTGGAGCCCCGAGTGGCTCATCCTTGGTCGAATCCCCTTTTGCTTTGTGTAAGCTCGGACCCCGTCGACCAATTTATTTCAGGCGACAAGAAGTCCTCCATAATCATAGTCACTTTGTTAAAGAGACTAGTGATTGACTTCGCCTGCCACTTCCCATTGACTACCTCCGACGCTTCCTCTCCGTCTCGGCCTCTCCGGTAGACCCGGCCCAGTTGGCACGAACCCCATCCAGGATGGTTCTCATGACGCAGAAGTCTGGTGCAGTCAGCCCATCGTGGGAACTCTGTTCTCCCAATATCACCTTCGTGACAATGGTCATCGGAAAGGCGATATCGGCGTCGAGCATTCTCTTCTTCAACTCCGATCGGCAATCCTTCATGGAATTCCGGGCAATCATCTCAAATGATTCTACCCATTCATCAGTATTTGTAGGTGAGGGGTTCACACCCTCACCGCTTGTATCAAAGATCCACGGCCACCTCCACGGAGAAACAGTGAGTTCCTCTCCATACACCCCGGTTCTAAAAACTCCTGTTCATATGTCCCATTGACATAGAACTCCAGCCCTCTCATATCCAATGTCTTATTGGAAGGGGATTTCTTGGAACAAAACGTCCTCAATCCAGCCCTCTCCAATAACGGCCAATTTCCCCTGGATTCTGCGTCGGTGGTGGTGTCGAAGTCGACAAACATCTCCGACTTCACCTTCTTTGCATATGTTTCATTTTGTACATCCACCATTGTTGAAGTTATTCCTCTTACGTAAATGCTCATATCACGGATTTTAGAGAGAGTGTGAGAAAATTTGCAGAGAATTTTGATAAGTTACGAAAGTGAAAAGAATGAATTTGGAGAAGAAGATGTATTTATAGGGGAATAGATTGGAAAGAGAAACCGCCATTTTTGAAATCTTGAATTAATCTTAGCCATTTATTCAAAAAGTTTTTACCGAGTATTAATCAACGGTTAAAAACTAAGATAAGTGATTAGGATTCAAAGCGCGTGGAACCTGTAATCGCCTTTGGAATGCGTAAATAGTTACTTTATAGACCATTGATTTGTGAGATGTAGGTTACTTTATGCGAGAGAAGTAAGTATACAGACGTCGGCCCTAGGGTTACCTTACTTCGCCTAAGGGTTTGTAAATCGAGATGAGTTTGAAAAACAGACTAGCTTAAAAAGCGGATGGGTTTTAGAAAATCATCTCGATAGAGTAACCTCGTCTCGATCCTGAAAACCAACAGTTTAGATGTAACTTTTTAGCAATTTTCAAACCAGGTTTAAACAAAAGCAGACTCATTTACTTTTCTAAAACAAATTTGGTCTTTTATAAAAAAATTATTAAGAAATAAAAAGAAAAAAAAATAAAGAAGTTTGAATAAAAGAATGAAACAGTGTTATCTCGTGGACTGCTCCTCGCAAAAACATAAACTCAAAAGAAACCATCGAAAGCTTAAGGTAAATCGAGATAGGATGTAAATAGTCATCTGTTTTCTTCAGGAGTTCAGTGACTATTATGTCCTTGTCTGATTTACTCAATGTCGCACAAGTAATTATCAATTCGGATAAGGTCAATATGACTAATCCTTGATTCTTGATTCCTAAAAGGAGATCAATGATATCACTACACGATTGCCCTTTGACACATATCTAGTCCGATAATTCTTTCTAGACATTAATTTAAAGAAAGGAAAAGAAATAAGGAAATAAATGCACACAAATTAGAAACCAGCTAAAGATGCATCAAGTAATCCTAATTCTAAGCACATTTCTTTGAACCTAGACTCACTAATGGTTTTGTAAGAATGTCACTTTTGTGATTCGGTGGCAATTTTCTCAATTCTAATGTCATTCTTCTCAACATGATCCCTAATGAAATGATGCCTAATATCTATATGCTTACATCTAGAATGTAAAACAGGATTGTAAGTCATTGCTATTGCACTATTACTATCACATTAAATAGGAACATGATGTTTGAATATTATAGTCTCTAAGTGTTGACTAATCCAGAGGAGTTGAGAGCAACAACTTCCAGTGCCATGTATTCGGCTTCGATTGTGGAGGTGGCAACAGATGTCTGCTTCTTAGATAACCAAGAAATTAATTTGTTGCCTAAGAATTGACAAGTTCCGTAAGTGGATTTTCTATCAATCTTACATCCTCCAAAGTCCGAATCAATAACCCGTTAGCTCAAAGTTGTCATCACCGGGTACCATAACCCTACTTGCAAGGTCCCTTTGAGATATCTAAGAATTTTCTTAGCAGTCTCCAGATGAGTTTTCTTGGGATTAGGCGGAATCTTGCACATACCCCAACCGCAAAGGCTATGTCTGGGTCTACTTGCGGTGAGATAGAGAAGAGATCCAATCACCCACGATACTCCGTTGCATCAGTGGGTATCCCCTGCTCATCTGAATCCATTAAGAAGTTAGTTGCCATAGGTATTTTAACTTCTCTGCTAGTAGTCATTCCAAATTTCTCAATCGGATCCTTAGCATACTTAGGCGATGTATAAATATACCCTTACTCATCTGTTTAATTTGTAAGCCTAGAAAGTATGTTAATTCTCCCATCATTGACATTTCAAACCTGTTCTTCATGAGAATGCTAAACTCTTCACATAATTTGATTAGGTGAACCAAAAATTATGTCATCTACATAAATTTGAACTAGTAAGATGTTGCCATCTACTTCCTTTCTAAACAAAGTTCTATCAATCTTACCTTTAGAAAAACCATTTGATGTCAAGAAATCAGATAGAGTATCATACCAAGCTCGGGAGCTTGTTTCAGTCCATATAGAGCTTTGTTGAGTTTATAGACCTTGTTATTGGTCTTAAACCCAGGAGGCTGCTCTACCATTAAGAAAAGACTTAACATCCATTTGAAAGACTTTGAAAGACTTATATGCGGCAAATGCCAAGAACAATCTTATTGCCTCTAATCTGGCAACCGGAGCATAGGTTTCATCATAGTCTATTCCCTCAGACCGTGAATAACCTTGTGCAACCAGTCTTGCCTTATTTCTAACAATAATATTGTTCTCATCTGTTTTATTTTTAAACACCCATTTGGTGCCTATAATCTTTCTCGTAAGGGTCTTTCCACTAGATCCCATACATTTTGTCTTTCAAACCGATGCGCTTCTTCCCGCATGGCCATTATCCAGTTTGGGTCTCGATAATGCTTCCTTAATAGACTTGGGTTCAAGAAGTGACACATAACAACCGAAAAGACTTTCGAGTCTAACATCATTCGTGCTGCACACTACTAGATGGATCTCCTATAATCTGATCGGATGGATGATAGCTTCTCATCCTTTTGCCTATATGAGGAGAAGAATCCTCATCTTGAGTCTCGATCGGCAACTCATCCGACTCAACCTCGGTGACGTTCCCCCTTCATCGGTGACTCGTCTTGATCGGTGATGTCAAAGGTGTCCGATCGAAGGAGTCGATCGAAGTTGTCTTCGATTATCGGATGGGGATTCTTCTTCATCTGATTGAATCAAGAGTAGGTAGATAAACAGTTCTATGTTTAGTCTTGGATAATTCAATTTTATCTAGATTTTCGTAAATTTGATTCACTTTATACGAGAAGGAATACAACTCATCAAAAACAACATGAGGAGTTTCCTCCACACAAAGGGTTGTCTTGTTAAAAACTCTAAATGCCTTTGAAGTATTAGAATATCCCAAGAATATTCCATCACCGCTTTAGCATCAAAAGTTCTTAACTTAGATTTCCCATTGTTATGAATGAAACACTTACAACCAAAAGCTTTGAAGTATGAGATCCTTGGAATCTTACCTTTCCAAATCTCATAAGGAGTCTTACCCTTGTCTTTGACAACTAAGCACTGCTGCAGGTATAGCAAGGCTGTGTTGATAGCTTCTACCCGAGAACCTATGAGGGTATTATACTCGGCCAACATGCTCTGGCTGCTTCCTTCAAAGTTCTATTCCTTCTTTCAACCCCTCCATTTTGTTGAGGAGTTCTTGCTGAAGATGTCTCATGAATAATTCCATACTCATTGAAGAAATTAGATAAACAAGAATTCAAAAATTCTGTACCCTTATCACTCCTTATTTTAATAATATTAACTCCCTTTTCATTACGAATTTATGCAGAGCAGATCGGGAATCTTGTTCATAGTCTCATTTTCTTGAAAAGAAATATAACCCAAGTGTATCTAGAAAAGTCATCTACTACAACAAGAGTATATTTCCTTCCACCGAAACCGAGAGGTGTAACAGTCCAAATGCAGATCCGGATGAAGGAGTTGCAACACTCTTTCGATGAGGAGGAGTTAATACTCTTAAATGAGTGTCTAGGCTGTTTACCTTTTTGGCAAGCATCACATTTAAGATCGAGTTGATAAAAGTTTTCGTAATCCCTTGACAAGGTTCTTCTTAGCCGACTTACTAAGGGTCTTGAAATTCGGATGACTAAGCCTTTTATGCCATAGCCACCGATATCTTCTCCACCCTTAGCCATCAGACAAGTATCTTGGGGACAACTATTAAAGTTGGCCACATAGACATTACCATGTCCCAAGCCGATTAATAGTACCTTATCCGAGGGATTATCCAAAATATCACATTTATCCCTTGAAAATTTTACAAGAAAACCTTTATCACAAAGGCGAGAAGCAGATAGCAGTTATGTTTCAAACCTTCAACAAAATATACCTCGAGATACTGAATATCCTTGATAATCAAAGTACCTACACCTTTAGTCGACCACAATTATTATCACCAAATAAAACTCTTGGACCATCAATGCTTTGAAAATTTGATAATGACTTCTTGTTATGGGTCATATGTTGTGAGCGACCCTTTGTCAATGTACCATATTGAAGCTAAGATCTCTTCCTTAAGTGATGATCCTGTGAATCTGTGAAAGCAGTTAGTTTTGAGGTACCCTAGTGATCTTGGGTCCTTTTGGGTCAAGAATCACTTTAGGAATCCAAATAAACATCTCATCTGCAGACAATAAATCAGGACTCGGATTTTCTACCAAATCGTCTACAATTATATCATTTTTAAATGACAACTTGTTGTATTCAGATTGAGTGATTTTCCTAAACTTAGGAAATGTAGGATAGCATTTGCTCCTTCCATCAAAAGAATTAAAATAAGAAAATCTTCTTATTTTGGTTCTTGAATTCCTTCTAGTGATAGGAATTTTAATTTGAATACTTGGTTTTTGGAAGGTAGTCCTTATCGACTAGTTGGTTTCCATTGACCAATTTTAATATCCTTTGATTGAGCAGATGCTTTCACAAATTTCCTAGGTTTTGAACATCGATTTATTGTTCCTATCATAACCAAGTCCTGTCTTATCATGAGATTTAAGGAAGTATTAAAAATATGATCTATTACGATTGTGAATTATTAAGTCGACTAATTTTGAAGACAAGCTTCTCATTGTCTTTCTTAATTAATTCATTTTCAGCATGAGACTACTTCAAATTTATCTTTTAAAGTTTTCGAGTTCATTTTCCAATCTTTCGGGTAAGGTGGTGATGTACTAGCTTGATCTGATGAAAACATTCCCCTTGAATGTTTCCTCGGTCTCAAAGCTGTTCATCACTGCTTGCCTTTATTTAGAATTTGAATCGATCCTTTAAAACTAAATTCTCTGTCTCCAATTGTTTATAAGCGGCTAAAGATGTCTTTAAATCTCTCAATAATTCATGTATAACGGTTTGGTCATGATCGAGATGCAGGTGACAAGAATCATTATCTGAAGATGAATAGTAGATTACCTCATTAGCCATGAGACAGATCTCATCATCGATCCAAAATCGAGATGAGGATGATGAAGATGATGATGATTTCTTTGGCTCTTTTTCTTCACCAACAAAGCTCTTTGATCTGCAAATCTCTGTCTCTTTTCTTCCTCTTTTCTTCCCTTTCTTTAGGAGTCGATTGAGGACAGTCATAGCCGAAATGTCACGGCTTGTTGCATGTATAGCAAATGTCACTCCTATCCGATGCTGGGACTGGAAGTATTTCTTGACAGTGATCTGTATCTTCTTGTCGCTCTTGTTTTTGTCATCATCGAAGATTTATCTACCTTCCTATACGATCTGGATCTTTGTCTATCTCTACCTGCAAATCTCAATTTATTTCTCTTATACTTCATTCTCAATTTATCATACCTTTTTGTAAGTAAAGCCATCTCGCTCTTTCAAAGATAGATCGGCTCCCTACGATCTGTTGCCACCTTGTCTTCTTTCTTGACAAAGGCAACAGACTTGGATGAGGTGCTTGAAACAATCTCATCTTCCTCATCTTCTATCTGGATATCATACTCTAGAGCTTTAAGATGAGAAAATAAAGTATGGTGAGTAATAGAGGATAAATCTTGAGTTGCTTTAAGGATATTGGATTTTTCCCTCCATCTCTTGGTTAATGATCTCGAGAATCTTGTTATTAATCTCCTTTTCTGAATAATTCTTTCCAAGATCAATTTGCTTTGTTGAGAAGATTGGTCAACCTCATATCAAAGCCGATCCACAGACTCATTTTCTTTCATCTTGAATGTTTCAAATGTATGCAATCTTGTTGTAGCTTGTTTTCCTTAACTTGATCGGATCCTTCACAAACATTAGCTAAGGTTTGCCACATTTCTTTGGCTGTTTTACATCTCTTAACCTTCTCTATCCAATCTTTACTCGTAGTCTCAATGATTTCTGTTCTAGCTACTTGGTCAAGATTGTGAACCTTCCTTTCATCATTAGTCAATTCGAACTCTTCTTTTCTTGTCTAGTTCTTGATTGGTGATTCTGCTCCGATCTTTGGTGCCTTCATGAAAAAAACTTTATAGGGCCTTCCTCAAGAACCTCTTCCATTCTATCATGAATGGCCTTTAGATGATTTTCCATCCTAAATTTCCAATAATCATACTCTTCAATTGAAAATTCAGCATTCCTAGACTTATTACTTTTACCCGATGACATGATGAAACAAAGACAAAATACTCCACAAAAGCTTATTAGTAGCACTGTTAGAAATGAAAGAAAATGAAGAAAATCAAGATTATTCCGAATCTTGTTCAAGACCTAAAATCAATATCGAGAAAAGCTTAACAACCGCTCCGATACCACTTGTTGGTCCCGGAAAGTTGAGTTGATTAAAACCTTGAGTAAGCTTTCTAGAACAAAATCTAGAAAGGGGGTTTGAATAGATTTTGTAGATTTTTCAAATCTTTCAAAACCAATTCAAAATATCGAGATTAAGCACAGCGGATTATGAATGAATTCTCAACTTTTTATAAGATCAAAAGCAAGGTTGATATTCTCGATTTTAGTTAAGATTCTGAACTTTAATCTTGAAGTAACACAATTGTAAATCAAACGAAACTTAAGAAAGCAAGAAATAACACCAAGATTTATAGTGGTTCGGATTTTAATAATCCTACATCCACTCTCCTTCTTCAATTTGAAGAAGGGACTCTGCTCTTGCTTACTTTCTCACTTCCGCTTACAACTTACAACTTGTACAATTCTTCATATCTTCAATCTCCTAAACTCTTCTTCTAGAAATCTAACTATTACGGTGTGTATTGGATTTTGAAGATTACAAGAAAAGTGTTCTAAAAACACTTAGAACTTTTGAAAACTCACTAGGAATACTTGAAAAGATTGTGATTGAAATCGAGTAGTGAATAGTGTAAATCGAATATGCATAAGTGTTGTATTGAAAAATGAAAAACCTAGACCTATATATAAGTACGAGAAGACAGTTAGTTTGTTAGTTAGTTCTAACAAACTTGAAAGCTACTTAACAAACTTAAAGCTGCTCTAGACCTCAGGTGATTCTTCATACTCATCTGCGGTGACTTGGTGAAAACTCGCCTTTCTTATTCTACTCGGCTTATCTTGACCTCGTCCGAGCTCTTCATATTTGTCTCCTGCAGATGACTAGACTTGAGCTTGTCTTGAGATGACTAGCATGTTATCGGACCTCGGTGACTAGCTTAATGCATGACCCCGTCCGATCGGCTTACATCCTCACTGTTCTTGATTTGGGTGATTAGTCCGATCTGCTCTTTAACTCATCAAAACCTCTTGATCCAACATGGAGGTCACCAACAGAACTATTGTGAACGGAATACATGCCGGCCGGACAAAGGCTGGAGGGAGGTGGAGTCGATGAGCTAGAGTCGATTTTGTGGGCTTATCGGACCACCCCGGGGAGCCGACAGAGGAGTCCCCCTTTCACCTAGTGTATGGGGTAGCTGCGGTCATACCTTCGGAAGTGGGGATGGAGACACATCGCTTAGCCCACTTCCGGGAGGGAAGAAATGAAGAGGCTGATGAGGGAGAACCTAGACATGCTAGAGGAGGAGCGCGAAATCGCCCACCCGAAAACCGAGAAGTACAAAAGTCGCATAAAGGCTGCTTATGATTAGAGAGTCATAAGTCGGAGATTTGAAGAATGAGACCTTGTCTTGAGACAAGGCGATCTGTTGAAAAACATTGGAAAGCTCGATCCCAAGTGGGAGGGGCCGTACAAGGTGACCAAAGTCCTCCGAGGAGGAGCATATGAATTGCAAGACATGGAAGAAAAGCAAGTGGCAAGACCTTGGAATGTCTATCATTTGAAGAGGTTTTATACTTGAAGAAAGTACCCGCCTCGCTGCAAGTAGGTGGTTCTTTTTATGCAAGAGTTGTTTTATTCATGTTATTCAAATTCCTGAATAAATTGTAATTTCAATCCACTGGTACTCTTTTTCCCCTCCTGCGGGTTTCCCACCGGGTTTTACCGCGAGGAGTTTTTTAAAGAGGCCGGCCAAGTTAGTCCTTAACTTGTGTTGATCGAGTATGGTCAATGGGGCAAATTTGTTTATCAATTAATGAAAGCGATTTTTCATTATCTATGAGTTTATGAGTTCATTCCTTCGTTGATTACGATTGAAACAATATGATTGCATGCTTTATTCAACGCGATTGCATCACAACACATGATTGATTACATGAGAATTAATAACTTGCGAGAAAGTTAAACGAACAAATAAAATGCACGAGAAGAATTCAATGAGAAATACGATGAGCATTCATGAAATGAATTCGCATCAAACAAAAAAGAAGCTAAGAGATAGCTTCAAAACACTAAAGTTAAACCTGCGAGATAAGGTTTAACCCACCTAAACCCAGAGAGGGGTTACGAGAAAAGAGGCTAAGAGATAACTTGAAACACTAAAGTTAAACCTGCTAGATAAGGTTTAACCCACCTAAACTTCGAGAGAGGGTTACGAGAAATGAAGCTAAGAGATAGTTTCAAAACACTAAAGTTAAACCTGTAGATAAGGTTCAATCCACCTAAACCCGAGAGAGGGGTTACGAGAAAAAAGGCTAAGAGATAGCTTGAAACACTAAAGTTAAACCTGCAGATAAGGTTTAACCCACCTAAACCCAGAGAGGGGTTACGAGAAACGAAGCTAAGAGATAACTTCAAAACACTAAAGTTAAACCTGCAGATAAGGTTTAACCCACCTAAACCAGAGAGGGGTTACGAGAAATGAAGCTAAGAGATAGCTTCAAAACACTAAAGTTAAACCTGCGAGATAAGGTTTAACCCACCTAAACCCAGAGAGGGTTACGAAAAACGAAGCTAAGAGATAGCTTCAAAACACTAAAGTTAAACTGCGAGAGAGAGTTTAACCCACCTAAACCAGAGAGGGTTACGAGAAAAGAAGCTAAAAGATAGCTTCGAGAGATAAAGTTAAACCTATAGAGAAGGTTTAACCCACCTAAACCCAGAGAGGGGTTACGAGAAAAGAAGCTAAGAAATAGCTTGAAAAACTAAGTTAAACCTGCGAGATAAGGTTTAACCCACCTAAACCCGGAGAAGAGTTACGAGAAAAAGAAACTAAGAGATAGCTTGAAACATTAAAGTTAGGCCTACAAGAGAGGGTTTAGCTCACCTAAATCCAAAAAAAGGTCGTGAGACAAGAAGCTAAGAAATAGCTCCAAAAATCTGAAATCAAACCTACGAGAGGAGTTAAGAAATAACTTCTAAAAACCGAATTTATACCCGCAGAGGGGGTTAACCTATCTAGACCCAAGGAAGGGTGTAAGAGTTAAAGCCGAAAGATGGCTTTAAAGAACCTAGTTAAACCTACGGTAAGGATTTAATCGACTAAGTGTAAAACATGAGATATGGCTTTTAGAAAAGCCTTAATTAGGCCTACGAGAAGGGCTCAACTAAACTGCGCCTAAGAGGGGTTTCTGGATTTGAAACCGACGAAGTTTCGAAGTCATTAAGTTAAACTTATAAAGTTTAGCCAAGTCCGTGACTAGAGAGGACTATTAGACGTAAGGCTATGAAAGTCTTAAAGCTACCAAGTTGGACTTATAAGTGTCTAGTTGGGTTAGTCCCAAGGAAGGGATCACGAGACAAGAAACTAAGGCGTACTTGGCTACATGTAAAACTGAATCTACGGCAAAGGCTTAACCAACCTAAGCCTAGGGGAAATCGGAGAAAAGAAGCTAAGAAAGCTTCGAGAAGAACAAATTAAGCCCATAGAAAGGGCTCAAATAACCTGAAATCCATGAAGGATTAAGGAAAGCCGAGCCCATGGAGTACATATAGCTTACTTACTCCTCAAAAGGAGTGGCAAAGAAGTGAAAACCGGCGACTAGCTTCATGCCGGCTAAGTTGAACGTGCGAGATGGGATTCAGCCCGTCGAACCCACGGATGTTGGCAAAGAAAGGAACTAATAGAAAGTTTCCTAAAGCCAACTCGACTCTATAAGCTTAGTTGGCTAAGTGAGAAATCTAGGATATAGCTTCAAGCCTACAAAAAGGGCTTAGCTAGATAAGCACCTAAGAAGGGTGACAAGGATCGAAGGCTGCGAAAAGTTTCAAAAGTATTGAAGTTAAATATGCAAAGTTTGACTAGACCTATATCCAGAAGGAGTAGGTAAGTTAGGCATGCAAGAGTCTAACCGATCTAGACACAGGAGGCAACATATGAAGTAAAACTAAAAGATAGCTCGAGGGAATTCGGGTGAACCAACGGAAAAAGGGTTTGGTCACGCTAAAACCTAGAAGGAGGTTTCAAGAGCAAGAAGCTAAGAAAGCCTTTTGAAATACTAAGTTAAACCTACCAAGCGAGGTTCTAACTTACGTAAGCATGAGAAAAACTATTCGGGAAACTCTTAGACTATGAAGTCAAGGGAAACCCGGAAAACCTAGAGCATAAAACCCTAGAGAGGAAAAAGGGATTTCAAGCGAGATGAAAAATCAACCTATGAGAAAAAGGATACATGCACGCTACCGAGATAGTGTTGTGTTCCTAGTGAATAAGTCATGCTGCGAGCTAATAGTTTAGAAGCTAGACCGCCTATAAACATGCTTTGCGAAAATCGAATATGAGAAGCACGAGATAAAAGACATACAACTCCCGGCAAGGAAGGACACAAGCATTCATGCAATAACAAGCTCCCGACAAGGGAGGATAAGCAGCTGACTATTAAAACTAATTCCCGGCAAGGGAAGATACACTGAGATAAACGAGAATTAACTCCCGACGAGGGAGGTCGCATATATTCAAACCAAAAGGCCCCGATAAGGGCAGCAGAGTTTTAAAAACAAAAAGTAAACTCCCAACGAAGGGGAGAGCAGAGTCAGGTGCCAAACCGGCATAAGAAAAAAAGAGAGAGAGGAGAATTCATTACAACCCATAAAAGAGAAAGGGAAATTGTCTTAGAAAAGTTAAGCTGGGGATTGGGGTGGTTCCTCTGCTTTCAAGAAGTGGCGGCTATCTCCGTATCCTTCTCCATAGCACGAGCTATGCAGGCTTCCTCCCGGGAGATAGGAGCCTCCAAGGTCGTGGGGAATAAAGGGGGACCGGGGACATCTCTGCAGAGGTTACCTCCATCTTCACCAGTGTCTGCAATCATCTTGTTAAGAAGCTGGAACCCACCATTCTTCCTCGATGGATCGAGAGGAGTCGCCCTTGAAAGAAGGAGGAGTGGGCATGGCCATGAGAGGGTCATTCTTGTCAAACTCCCCGAAAAACTAGGATCTCGCTTGCTCTTTGTCAGACAGTGCATTAAAACCATACTCATAGAAGAACCGGATGTAGGGACTCATATCCCCAAGGAAGGCTGGGATGATTGAGGTAGTCCCTTCTTAAATTGGGCCACAAGGCATGCAAAAATGTTGACCGAGTTCGGAAGGAAAGAGGATATCTAGCGGGACCTTGCTCCTTCCACCAAAGCTTTCTGGTGGATCTGGGACTCCCGAAGGGCGTGATAGACGGCCACGTCGCTAGTTTCCTTCTCGGCGGCTTCACGAGCCGCCCGAGCTTTCATCACCTCATCCTCCAGCTTCTTAATGCGAAGAGAAGCGAGGGTGGCTTTCTTCGTCTCCGCAAGGAGGGAATCCTCTAACTCTTTCAAGCTGCGGGGAGGAGTAGGTTTGGTGGGCTCCATAGACTGGATTGGAGGATGCCAAGCTAAAGAAGCAGGAATTTGACATTTATTAAGCTTACACAGAAGGTAGGCTAAATCGCAAAATTCAAAGCTAAAGGAAGGAGAGCAATGTTACTGAGCAAAGTGATCAATCGGTCGCAATCACGGGCGTAGATTAGTTCGCTGAAAAATTTACTTGCGAGAGGGACCCGAGGAGTAAGAGTCCACGTCGATAGGGGCCGAGGAGAGACCTTGGCTGCGCCTAGTGGGATACTTGCGGCGCAAAGTATCTCGAGAATGGAAAGAACCACGATCGGCGAAGGCTTTGCCCTTGGCGATTTTGATTTCTTCGGAGGGGATTATCTTACGGATCCTCCGTGGGAGCTGGAGGAGAAGAGTGAGGTGCATCGGGTACATCATCTTGAGAGGCAAGTGGAGGAGGGCTGATTCAAGTGAGTCGGCGGGACCTTCCAACACTTTAGACAAAGAACAACATCTACGAAAAGGAGAACGACGTGAGTTAAATATCAGCTATGCTTATACTCATAAATGCAGGAGATAACAATAAGATAATTACCATCCTTGGGTTCGAGGGGAACCCTTATCGAGCTGAATTTAAAGTGGGAGAGGATACGAGAATTGGAGCGAGTTCGGGTAAGTCAAAATACCCGTGAACATGAACATGGGCATTCAACATCCTGGATAACCCGACGGTTAGTGGAAGAGGAGATGTGATTAGAAGGAGCCGGAGGAGAGGGATTTCGGTAAATCCATTTCTCGGTTTTGAAAGGGCCAGGGTTATCCGGAGTAATAAAGACAAAGTGATCACCCCATTCTTTGTAGATATTGGGGACCTTCCCAATAAATGAACATTTCCCTTTTACCACCGCTACTCACATAGTAGAAAGGTCCAGAAGTTTTGCAAGTGAACTCGAGAAAAGAAGAGTTCGGCAAAGGGTTTCCCTCTATTTCCTTTGAGAAGGATATAGAAGGAGAGCATCATCCTAATGGCATTAGGTACAAACCGGTTAAGAGGAACTACTGTAAAGGTTCGATATTTGACACTGGAATTTAGGAGGAGGAAGGCGTAACTCCAACCTCGAACCGGGCTTGCCGAGAAAGCTAAAGTTGGGGAGTCGCCAGGTTAGGGCGTGTCCCCGATCGGGGAGAGATAGACTGAAACCCGATGCAATATAGTCGCCGGAAATAAGGTCGCTTAGGGCTTTTTCAGAGATTTTTAGGGACCAGCGAAGGAGTCCTGAATCCGAACCCTATCCACCTCCGGAGAAGAGGAGGAGACGGGAGGCAAATCTCTAGAGAGATCGGGGATGGGAGAGTGGTGAGAACTTTAGGAGGAGTTTCAAGTGTTAGAAATGGTTCGGGAAGAACCAGAATGGGACATCTCCGAGAATGTTCCTATAAAGCGAGCAGTGAGAAAAGAAAAATTACCCGGATAGCGGGAGGAAGTCGAGGTAAGGAGTGAAGAGTACGATCGCGGAGGACTTGCGTAAGATGAAGTCCTAAATGAAGCGAGAATTCGAAGGAAGGAAGGAAGGAAGGAAGGAAGAAGAAAGCGGAATCGCTTTTGAAATAAAGAGGGAGTTAATTGAGGCGTGTATCAAGAATTCAAAAGCGAAGGACGGATGCATGATCGGCACTGTCCCGCGCAGAGTCGAGGAGTCGCGAACGCCAACAGACTAGCGAGAGGGGATGTATCCGGAAGCCGAAGCTACCGGGAGGAGGTCTCAAAGCTAAAGCTGCAATGAGGATGTCCCCAAAAGCTAGATCTGCAGTGGAGGACTCCGTAAATCTTCCTTACTCCGGGGAGCTCCAAGATCGCTCACCGGAGTAGGGGAGTGGTTGATGCGGATAAAAATGTCGAGTCACAACTACACGTAGGGCCCAGTACGCCCAGCCCAATAGGGCCTGATAACATGATCGAATACCCTTGATAGAGGGAGGAAAACCCGAGATGGGCACAAGCCCGCATCAATCGCAATAAGGTTACGAAGCCCTAAACCTACCTACAGGTGGGCCATGAGGCTGGGCTCAGTATGGAGAGGGGCCACGAGGCCCAAACCCAACTACGGTTAGGCCACGAGGCCTAAGCCCGGCTACGAGCAACGAGGCCCAAACCTAGCCGAGGTGGGCCGAGAGGCCCAAAGTGCGAGATAATGCCCCGAAACCGTGATGGCGGTTATTACTCTTAACTTACGTATAAATGACACACCCAAGGGAGGTAACGGTATCGAATCACTATCACTCTCACTTAGCTACTCTATACGTACTTTCTTGAGTGTTTTACGATGATCCGACTTGAGCGTCGGAGTGCCTACGCCGGAGAACCCTCCGGCGTGTTTTGCAAGTATGTTTGTTCGAGGGAAGCTAAGGATCTTAGTGCGTAAAGGCTTTACCCACGTGAACCCAGGTGGGAAAACGGGCCTGTGTCGCTTTACGCATCAACAAGTATTTTCATTTTAGTGTAGATTTAAATACATATTGATAGATAGCTTAGTTTATTAGTTCTATTTTCCATTCCAAGCAAGGATAAAAAGTTGTGGATATTGCAAGCATTTCTATTTCAATAAAAAAGAATTGGTTTAATCTCTTCACTCTTTTATTTAAAACTTTCATTTATGATGTTTTATGGTATAATGTTAGTTTATTCCATGGGTATCTCTTCTACAACCATGGGTTAATCCTTTTGTGCTTTGAGTATGTGAAACTATATGGAATTTAATTGTTTAGCTATTTTATGCTTTAGTTGATGTTGAAATGGGGGTAATGGGTTCTTGATTGATGATTAACATTGGCTTTGTTAAATTGAATCTATTATAATTATCATTAGACTTCTCTAATTAAATACGAGAGTTGCATTAGTTTACGTCCTTGGTATATTGAGGGGTGCGTAATATCGGATGCGTTTATTGAATGCTTAGAACACTCAAGAGAGGCTAGGTGTTTAGAACACTCACAATTAGGCATTATGTGATTAAATAGTCCATTTGATTATGTAATGAAGTCTTGCATGTTGCAACTTGCTTAACCTTCCCCCATTGAGACTAGACTATTGCATGATTTAGTTAGCAATTAATAAACACATAGTGGACCATACCCGAAGCATATCCTCATCACTTGCACTTCTTTGAAGTTAGATTAGTATTTAACTATTTGCTTAGCTTATAAAAATCTTAGTTTAATTTCTTGTGTATTTAATTGTGCTAGTTTCTCAAATACTTGAATCGTAGCTATAATTGCATGACAACACATAGTTCTAGGGACTCATTGCTTTGCTTGCTTCTCGTGGATCTATAATTTAACTTGTTCGACTTACCTTTAATTCTACTACTACGACTCCGTGCACTTGCGGGTTAGTAGGAAAAATTTGTAAAAAGGTTTTTCCCAACCAATTACAAGTCTTCATTGGGTTGTATCACCTTTCTTTTTGCAACTTCACTCACTCTTGTTGGTAACCTTTCCCACAAAACTTTCTAATTTGTCATTTGGAATCGCTATTTTAGTCCATATAATTTGGAACACTTTACCTTCCTTCCACTTAGTCCATCTCTTCCTGTCTATACATCATCCATTCGTACACTTCATACGTTGAATAATTTTCGGTTGTGCTCGGCCTCAATATTAAATCACATAGAGCACGTCTCCACCTCCTATCCATACCCATTCACCCCCTTCATTCCTCCATCTAACATAATCAACCATTCTTATCCATGCTCAAGTTAAAAAGCCTATGAAAAACCTCTTTAAGACTATTATCTCTTATCTCAAGTTGAGTTATTATATGAAAATAATTAGTACAAATTATAAAAAGAAAAAAAAGTATAGATTTAAAGAGATGAAAAACAAAATAGAAAACACATTTTTATTAAAATATGTACTTGTCTTTATAATATAATAACAAAACTATGAACGAGTTTTTCTTTTTCTTTTTTAATAATAAAGAGAAATTCATTACGTAATTGAGTACAGGGGGATTCAAATCGTACATAAGTGAAACAAACCAAGAACAACCACCACAATGAATTAATCAGCAAATCACTCTCTCTTTCGAAGAACGGATCCATTTCAAGGCACCTTTCTCTATTACAATTTTGTTTTTCAGTGTCAATCAAGACCACAACATAAAATAAGTGATGATGCAAGACTAATGATTGAAGCAGTAATTTTATAAAATTTTATGTGTAATATAAAAAATTGGATGTGTAATTATATATTAAAAAATAATGATATTTTATATAAATTTTTGAATATTATAAATTGGAGATTATGAAAAAAATTAAAAGTAAAATGTACGAATGAAAAGTAAAATGTGAAAGATATTTTAAGACGGGAAGTATGTGTTGTGTGAAACTGTCTTTCAATGAAATAAAACATAAATTGACTATAATGCTTTAATTTAAAATATTACTCCTTCCGTCCCATACCATTTGCCAAAAAGGTGTGTTAAAGTATTTGTTACATCATTTTTAAATGGTAACAAAATAATAATTATTTTACTTTTATCTATCCCCTCAAATAATAATATTATATCATACGTCACTATTTTTTTCATACTAACTCAATTTAACACTATTAAACTACTTTTTATTAAAATTGAAAAGAGTACACCTATTGAAAAATAACTTGTAACTTTTATATTAAAATTTAAATCAAACAGGAAAATATCAGGCAGTAATTTATAATAATTTGTGAAATGTGTAACCGATGAAAGTGAATCTTTGTTTGGACGAGGTAATATGATTTTGTGTAAATCTAAGTCCAGGGTGGGTTGCAATCGTGGGTTGTGGTAGAAGCAGAGAGCAGAAGAGTAAAGAGCGTCGTGCATGGCCGACACGTGTCATTTCACCGCCATAACACATAGGCATGATATACCGGATCTATTCTCTCTCTATCATCTTCACATTTAAGGGAGAGAGAGAGAGAGAGAAAATCAAGTGATAATGGAGAAGAAGCATCTTTCCAGCATTGCCAACGACGTTATTCGAAGATGCGCCAAGTGATAATTAATCTCCCAATTTCCCCATTTATTAATGCACTTTTCATTCATTTATTATATATTCTTCTTTCTTCCTGCATCATATCGATAATGTCACTTCAATACGATTTCTTTCTCTGTTTCTTCTTAATTAATTGATACTCACATGTTGTCCCAGAATAAATTATACCTTGAAATTTATGCTCGAAGATTGTTCTGTATAAAAAGTAATGATATTGTGGATTTATTTATGAATAAAAATAATTATTTGGGAGTGTAATATCATATTTTGAGTAACTAAGGGTGACAATTTTTCATTTATGAATAAAAGTAATTATTTGGGAGTATAATGTCATATTTTTGAGTAACTAAGAGGGTTGAAGGGTGAAAATTTTTCATTTATGAATAAAAGTAATTATTTGGGAATATAATGTCATATTTTGAGTAATTGGGGTGAATTTTTAGTTGACGGATAAATAAGAGAAGCGAGCATAATTTTTTTGGAACTGTTTACTACTGGTATCACCATTGTATTTAAAATGGAGATTGACTTGTGTTCTTCCCTTGAATTTTCTGTATGCACTCAGTTTGAGGTATTAATTCTTAAATGTAGTTTCATTAATTAGAATTTGAAACTACGTAGGGTGTTTTTCAACTTTACAAAACAGTTTATGGAATTAGTTTTTCAAAAGCTGATTCTAGAAGCTATTTGTAGTGATTGAAAACAGGGACCGTAGATGCAATTAATAATCCCCAGCTAGTGTTATGCATATAATTAAATCAGGAAAATGCTGATTTTTCATTAATTTTGTTTGTTGTGCTAGTTAATTTAAGAGAAATTAAATTTTGATGACAGAGAGGTAGATGTTTCTGTGGGTATACTGTATGAAGAATTCGAGAGAGAATGGGGGTGGGATGGATGGTTATTCAAGAAAACTTGTGGAATTTTGTTGCAAAAGAGGCCTTCCTGTCATTTGTAGTAGCATAGATGAAACAATCAGTGATGCTTCGTTTAGTCGCTTCACATTCGATATGATGCTCGCCTGGGAAATGCCGAGCTCTGCAGACGAAGAATCTCACCCCGTGAGAGAGACCGTCTCTTATTACTTTACGCACGCCATGTGTTCGTATAAATGATGTATAATATGTATGTGTGTATGTTGTAGGAGTGTGTGGCAAAAGAGAAGGAGGAGAAGAAGGTTGGAGTAGTTTCCGATCAACCACAGCACGATGTTTCGCTTTTCTATTCGGATCTCATGCCACTCCTAGTAAGTTGTCTACTCTTTGGGAGATGAGGACTCTCTTATGTTGATATTCGTAGTTAGAGTTGGTCTTATGTAAAACAGTTTCACCGTTCAACTGATTTGCAACTACCATTTTATAGTATAGCAGTTAATACTTTGAATGAAATAACTAATACTATTTCAAAATACAAACCAATTGTACGGTAGAAGTGGTTTACATGGAGTTAATTGAGGTTAACCTTTTCTGGTTAGATTGATCGCGAGCCGACTGTTGGGGAAGGTGCATTCGTATGGTTGGGAACGCTCGTTCCATTGGTTGTAGACACGGTTAATGGGAGATTTACTTTTGATACGTTGACTGCATCTACAGGCCACCGCCTTCACTTTCCAGCTTATGACAAATTCTTGAAAGAAATGCACCGGTATTTTCCAACACTTCGTTTGCTTCTCTAGTAAAAATTTGATCACATTATCAATCGTTATATCAGATGTGTGAGAGCCATGTGCTTTTTATATGTAAAATATCTTTGAAAAGATTGATCATAGAAGCTCTCAAGTTCATCATTAAGAGCTAAAAGCTGTTTTTAAACAAGTGATTAGAAATCCCTAATGTTTTTTCTGAATGATAATATCTTCTTTCGTAGGTCTCTTTAAATCAAGTTATGGATCTTTGATTATTGTTGTGCTTCTCTGATAATTGAAAGAGTATATTTTCTTGTGTTGCATTAGATGTATAAAGCATTTGCAGAAGCAAGACACTCCAACTGGTGCTGAATTAGCAGACGACGAATATATATTACACGTGGAGGGAACTGCAAGTTCGCAGAGAGTTGTGCGCCATATCGGAGGAACTAGTTGGCCGGGTTAGTGTACAATTTTTGTGAATTTTGCAGTTGAACTATGTCCTCTTTTTGCCCACACACTTGTATATATAAATAATGTGTAACTTTCCGAAATAAAACAAGGGTACATCGTTTCTAGGCAGGTTGACATTGACAAATTATGCCCTTTACTTTGAGGCATCGGGCGTTGTATCCTACGAACATGCAGTAAAACTTGACCTTTCAAAGAAAATCGAGCAGACTGTCAAACCTGCAGCTACGGGTCCTTGGGGCGCCCCTCTTTTGATAAGGCTATAGTATATGAATCTTGCGAATTGTGAGTGTGAGCTGATAACTGGGAAAATAGTTTTGTTAGTCCTGTACATTACCTCCGTTTTGATTTCAGTCATGTCGACTTTCACAAATTGAAACTAGTCCTATAGCTTCCATTTCTTTTTATATTTTGGTCTATTAACCGACTGTAATAGGTGGAACATCCAGTTGACCAATTAGACTTTTGTCACGTGGACATATCAGGCTCTATCACGTCAGCATCGACATTCTACAGTCGGTTATCGCACCAAAATGTCAAAATTAAAAGTTATGGAAGTATTTTCAATTTGTGAAAGTCGACAAAATTAAAACCGAAATAGGGATAACTTACATGAGTAAACCCAACTATTTTCCCACAATTTGTTCATTAAGTTTCTCGTTCGAATTTAACTTTCCGAGAACTTTCTAGGGAAGAAGGCATTGTGTTAGAGTTCCCGGAGATGACAAGCTCAACGAGACGAGACCACTGGCTTGCGCTCGTAACGGAGATCCTACTATTGAACGTGTTTATATCAAAGTTCAATGTGGAATCAGAAGTACAAGTGTGGGAGATGCATGCACGGACGATATTAGGGATCATTCGTCTTCATGCAGCACGAGAAATGCTTAGAATGTGCCCTCCGGAACCCAAAAGCTTTCTAATATTCGCCTTGCTCGATGAATTACCCAAGGGGGATTATGTACTAGAGGAGCTTGCAGAGAGTTTGAAGAAGCCCGTTGGTGGAACTCCGTGTAGTGCGAGTTCGATTCTTAGGAGCTTGAATGTTTCCAAACAAATAATTAATGATAGTGATCAAATTGTTCAACCTGTGGAAAACCTGTCGACGTTGGAGGGTGCTATACACCAAGCACGAGAGGAAGCAAAAGAAATTGACAAGGCTAAAGCTACTACTAGGGTACTCAACGAAGAAGGTATCGGTGAAAGTGCCCAAGTTCTACTGGTGAGTAACAAACCGAGCTTTTTAACTGTACTTTCCTAGTTCATTACAATTTTTGGATACCTGAAAAGTACGCGATTATTAACACCACTGAGTTGCTTTATACGCTCGTATGTGCAACATTTTTAGCTACTTGCACAATCAAACACAACTATAAAGTGAGTGTATAGAGTAATTTTTATGATAAAAGATGATTGCTTAATTAACCAGAGACGTTCTGCTCCTCCAAGTTTATGTTTTCTTGGTCTTCCTCTCGTCTCTTCTCTTCCCTTTTTCTTTCTAAGTTTATATCCTTATAGTTCGCCCTACCCCTCCCATTATTTATCGTCTTCATGCATCCAACAAGTCTTAATCAAGTTGTTTTCTTTCTTTTACTATAGTTTGATATAACCTGCATGTCTAGTTTATGTTATGTTATGGTATGTTAAGTAGAAACTATTGATCTGTTTTGATGTACAGGGATTGCTTAAACCACTTACAGTTTTAGTCTCCTCAACTCGAGATATTGTGACATGGGAGCAGCCCGTTACCACTTCTGTCCTGCTTGTCTCGACTCTGATGCTCATCTACAAGTACGCAATCCATGGTCCCGTATAATCTAAATTTGTGAATTTTAGCATGTGAATTTCTCTTTCATTTTTCTTTTAAAATGTAGAGAGTGGGTTGGTCCGGCTATATCAACTTTCTTGTTGTGGGTGGTTGCAAAGATGTTATGGATTAGGAGGACGGGTGTTCCCCAAAAGAACGAAAAATTATTATTCGTACTGCAACGGATCAGACGGCAATGGAGAGTATCGTATCTGCACAGCAAGGATTGAGGACTGTACATGAAATAATGAAACAGACAAATGTAGCATTGCTTAAAATATGGTCAATACTAGTCTCCAAAGCACCAAAGGTACGTTTCATGGCTTAATGTTCCTCCAACGTTTACCTTACTTGATATACGGACATACCTCGTATTTTTTAAAAAAAAAAAAAAGGTATACGGTAGTCAATTGCTCGTTTGGAAGGATAGAAGTGAGTCTAGTGTCCGATTTGTGTTCGAAAACACCGCCTTAATAGAGTTCGAAGACGGGGCCATAATAGCTTCGAGAATCATTTTTTCCAAAAGTCGTGAGAAGTAGCCTTCGAAAAAGAAGTGATTTTTCTCCTACTTTTTGGAGTTCTCAAACATTGATTTTTGGTTCCAATTTTCTCAAAATCTTTGGGGATCAACATTATGGTGATTATTTATTTTGTCATGATTATAGTTTATTTAATATTTGGTGTTTATATGCAGCATACAAACACAGTGATGATAGTCATGGGTTGTGCTGCAATTGTACTAGCTATGGTTCCATTCAAGTTTCTCTTGATGGGGCTCGTATTGTACGGTTCTGTGGCGATGTCGAAACTGGGGAAGCGTACGCAGAGTGAACAAGGCAATCGGCGCCTAAGGGAGTGGTGGGACTCTATTCCTGTCGTCCCTGTCGAAATTACGGACAAGTCCGAATAAACGGGAGGTTAGTAAATTTTATGTGCAGAGGATGCTCTTTGGTGTAGATGAAGGAGAAGACATGATGTAGGTAGGTTGATTTACAGAGTTGGAAAACATTGGTATGTAAAAATATGAGTCTGATGCAAATTATATTGGTGTGTGACAAATGAATATGAGAAACAAGGGAGCATTGTTCAATGCATGTTTAAGATTTGGAAATTTTTAATTGTAAGTTGTTGATAATAACTGTCATCGAATTGCAAAAAGAATGTAGAATATTGTTAAAATTTAAATATTGTGATCAAATGTCAAAACTCTCTTTTAACTCGAAGAAACATTGACTGAGTTGTTTATCATCTTTCAGTACACAAAGTTTTACTTTATGTAAGATATTTTAAAAAAATTATATTCATCTCAAAAATTTTAAATTGTATCGTTGTGTATGTTAAATAGTACCCCCTTCATTCTCTATTAACCTATTTATTATTTTGTTAGAACGGAAGTTCCAGTATATATCAATTTTCATGTTTGTCAAAAAGTGTCTCAACATCTCTTTATATTTCTTTATTTCTCTTTTCTATCACTTCTTGCAAAATATGGTCCAAATTTAAAAAAAAAAAAAAAAAAAAAAAAAAACAGAACAAACCAAACCAAACTGAAATATTAAATTTAGTTAGATTTTCAATTTATGGTTTGGTGTGGTTTTGAAAATTAATTTCTTTTAATTCGACTCGATTTTCTATTTTCACAAATAAAAATTAAATTAATTAATAGTATAAACATAAGATATAAAATCAGTTATTATATTATTATTTTTCTACAAACTATATATTCAATCTTAATACGTAATTATATATTAATTTTTAAGTAAGTGCAAAAATTGAAATGTATGTATATATAATATTTCGATTTGGTTACATTTTTACGATTTTCAATTTTGAAAAAAAAAAATCAGTTTATAATTCTTCTAGACCTATTCAGTTCGGCAGCTGAATCGACTGCTACACACTCCTAATCTCATACTCCTAATCAGTTTATAATTCATCTAGACCTATTTACATATTTATATTATTTTTAACATGTAACAAATATTCATTTCACATTTAATATTATAATTGTTAAAATAGTAAAATAGAGGAAGTATTACTTTATATATCAAATAATTATCATAAATTTCTGTAATCCAGGTTCATAGAAGTTGTATCAAATCTTTAAGTGCACCATTTTTGACCTTTCTGGGAAAACATTATTCTACACAAAACACGAGAAATGCAACAGTTTATTGTACGATTTTATGCTAATAATTCGTGGATCATCACAAACTGGCAATATATCCAAAATTGACAGTCCTATTTATGTTTTTTTTTACCTTCCCTTTCTAGACTACCTTTCTAAACCAAACTAGCACACAAGCAAGAACATCAACGAAAAGTAGCACTGCGATTCCCCGATGCTGGGAAAGCCTGGCGCCTTCGCCCCTGCTGGTATTCTGCGCTCTCCGTTTCCTTTGCAACTCCTGCACCCTTTTTCTTATCTCTTCTCCCAACATTCTCACCACCTTCTGCCTTTGGTTGCACCCCAAATGTTACCTCTTTTCGAGCAGCTTCATAGTCGAAAGGTTGCACATCCGGTAAGAAAGCATCCGACGGCTGAGATTTATCCATCACTTTGGAGCTCGTACTTTGATCGAGCGGTGGAAAGCACTGCTCGAAGCTGGAGGAGAGATCAGAGAGAGACATGGGTTCATCTTCATCCTCAATGTCTGAATCAGTGCCTTCTTCGTTGTTATCTGGTTGTTTATTAGCATCAGAGGTGTCTTTTCCTGGTTCATCATCGTCTGAATCATCATCCAAAACAATGATATCTGCTAAACTTGAACCAGTTGGAGGAGCTAAAGAAAGCTGTTCTTGATGTACAGCTTCTGCAATCTTGAGGGATTCCTCAACTTTTGGATCATCCCGCCCGAAAATGAGTGGAACGGAAGACTCACTGTTGATAAAATCTGCTCTAGTTTGGCCTCTTCTTTTTCCTAAGTGACCATAAATTTGATGTCATCAAAATATGAAAAAGAGAAGCACGATCATATGGCCAAAAATATGATTCTGATCCTACACGTAAAGATTCTTTTAGTGCAATATGATAACTACTCCCCCTGTTTCATATCAACAGTCGTTTTAGAAAAATTGGATAAAATTAAGGAATATAAAATGTTTACTGATTTACTTTAATCAATCTTTCTATCTCCAATGAAGGAGAGAGTGAAAAAATTAACATTGTGAGGAAAAAATATATTCTTCATTAAATAAAAGATTTTACGGATACATACAGGGATAAATTAGAGAAATGTGGAAAAATAGTTATAACGACAATTAATATGAAACGACAATTGTACAAGTTAAATGAGAGATTATTACAATGCTCAGGTGCTATAGCTACAGTGGATATATACTACAATAAAAATCAGGCATGTATTAACGCCAGACTGAGATAACTTACTCCTTTATCGGGATCAAACTTCCTTTTTGCTGAATTTCCAAACAACGCCCCAAATGCTCGGTTTGGCTTCTTTAGCAACTGAACAGTTGCTTGAGCCTAAAACAATATAAGCAACTTATAAATAAAAAGATGCTGATGATACTTCAATAGTGAAGGAATTTCTGGTGATGCTGAATGACAACATATATTATCCATGGGACATTCAGATATTATATCTGAGGCTCTGCCAATCCAAGTACAAGATTTGGAAAATAAAGAGGTACTCACCGAATGAGATGAACTCAGAGTAGTATGTGTATCTTCAGGGTCTTTGTGCACAGGTAATGCTGCTCTCTTGTGTGAATTCTCAACAACAGGATCATTAGCTGAACTGCTACTCTGTTTCTTTTCGACCTCCTCCATGGTTTTTGAGATTTCAGAAGCTTCAGAAGGCAAAACTTCAGAATCTTCTGGAACCAAAGAATTCTCACCATTTAACTGCATAAATTGATAACATTATCATTAATAACATGTGCCACTTACTGACGTTCACAAAAAAGAACAAGACATAGTATACAAGAGAACAGGTAGATGAACAAGAAATAGTATACAAGAGAACAGGTAGATATAAGCTCCACCACAAAATTTGCAGTAGCTATGGATTTGAGAACAATATTAGAAGATACATGGATGACAATAACCCATCTGTATACATGGTATATTTGTGTACCTAACACATGCTTTCAAATAGAATTGCTAGTTGACTAAGCCCAAACTGTTTGTTTTTATCTAAAACTCAAGTCTTATTATTAGATTCTTATTATGTAGTTATTACAAGCACCAAAAGCACAAACCAAATGGAGATAAAATCTAGTCTCCAGGCTGATGTCCTAAACATCAACGAGAGAAGTTCATTATGCCTTCTAATTTAAAACACCCCCACCTAGGAAATTCAATTTAAAACGCAATAAATGCTTAAGCAACAACGCCTGATGAGTGCAACAGAAAGCACTTGTGCAATTTAGATATTATGATAACTAACCAGTATATACCAGGCCATGATGATCAAATTGATGATAAATGGGCAAATAAAAAGAACATCTCAACTTCTTTTAGCACATACCGATTCTAAGCGCTTATCCTTAAGATATTTAGCAGCTTCCTCAAATGCAGCAGCATTTTGGATAGAGTGCCTAATAACACTGACAACCGAACCAAGGTTTCGTTCAATATATGGGAGCTTTGATTTCAAAGCACGACGCAGTTGGTTTGTAGTTAGTGGCATCTGTTTAGCTTGTTTCAACAAGGACAAAAGCAGAAAAATGAAAGGGAGTGAGTCAACAGAAACAATACAGATCACCATGAAATAAAGCACTATATGTCAGCTGAAAAATGTGTGATAGCAAGCAAGTACCAATTTCGATAAGAGTTCGATTAGGCATAACATAACCAGTGCTCTCATCTTCTGAACGAGCAACAACATCCCTCCATTCACAGAGTCCCTACAGGCCATCCATGAGTTACACCAAACTTGTTGATCACCATTAATGACAAAATGGCCAGGAAAATCCAGGGAATAGTAAGGATAAATTTGAATGGGCATTGAATGTCCAAATTAATTCTCCATATAACATGAAGAACAGATAAAAACTGGTATCATATAACTATAGATAATCAGAAAAATATGCAGGTAATGAAAAAGCAACTCACAGAAACAACTGCTAGCTGTTGAGCATTGAGATCAGCATCCACTAACCTGTAATATAGAGAAGTAACCAAATGAACAGAGTACAAGAACCAATTCACACAAGCAAGTTGAGGAATGGTGACCAAAATCTCAGATTGAAAAGTTAAAACAATACCCATAAATGTGAAGGTAAGAAGTATCAGTCAGAAGCTCCTTTTCATAAAGTTGAGTGCATATATCATAACTGCGTTTGTAGACCTGTTCAAAAGCACCATCACAACAATTAGACAGCAATCTTGATGAAAAGAACAAGGTAGGGACAGATAAAGAAAAATTGAGTCATATAACAATGAGCCCAATATTTATTTTCATATTTATCTTTTTCCTGTTTTGGGGGAAGGATCAACTCAAGGTATTTCTTGTTTCACACCACATCAAGCCTTATAGGGCTTAAGAGTATTTTTAAAGCTCACTTTTCCGAATAATCAAATTTTCTAGCTTCGCATTACATTTAAAACATTATACTCTATCTATAGGAAACTGAAATAATTAGAGATGCCTTGCACTTTAAGAATTAGGTGCAATATTCGTAGCACTCAATCAATTCAAAATGAACAAACTCCATGTATCAATGTGCTTTAACCAACCCTTCCACTGCAAGTACAGGAAGTAACAAGATAAAGTGAACCATGAGCAAGCACACACAAGAGCTTTCATTTTTTCTGAAAATCATATTGATTAACGAACAATATAATGCCTTATCAAGTATCAACACATGCATCAAAGAACCAAGAACTGGTAGTTACAGTCTTCCAAACAGTTTAGCGTGTATGATGACTTCAGTAAAGAGTCCAACACCACTACTGCTAAATGTACCGGACTACAGAAGTCCATAAATGTGATTTGAATCAAAAAGATTATGCATTGCTATCCCGACATCTATCATCACATTAGCCCCATCTCAATTGAATGCTTTAACATATAACATACATTATTCCTATACTATAGGACCTATAAAAAAGAGAACAGGATAGATCAGGGGGTGGTTGCGTATTAGAAGCCAAAGAACTGATTTCACCGAAAGTTTCTTCAGCAAATAAAATTAGAAGACAAAATATGACTATTAAACGGTCAATTCACCAAATACTGAAAGATACTCCTCCTGCCTATAGAAAGGTTTTGACTTCAACAAAGTTCAGGGTTGCTCCAACTCAACAGATATACCAATACTGATGCTTGGAGAATACTCTATACAAATAAACCTCATCATACAATTTGAAAATGAGTTTGGCAATACAATTAGTTGAGACTTTTTAACCCCCACCATTATTACGTCAATTAGATGATCAATACCCCCATAAAAATAATATAGTTGAAAATGTCTTCACAAACTACAACAAACAACACTTAGGAGACATTAGAGAGACTCCCAATATGTATGAAATCATTCTCCCAACAGAACAAATTGAATACATTCTCAAGATTGGGGTAAAGCAAAACACAAGGACTTGGAAGTGAAATGTGAAAATCAACAGCAGCTTACAGCATTAAAATGAAAAATATACACAGATCAGATCATTGGAGAATGGCAAGATTTGGGGGTGGGGGTGAGGGTTGCATGCTAGTCTGCGGAGCTTTTGCAACTTTATCTACTCTAGTAAAGTCAGTCTCTCGCCAACAATAGTTTTTATGAATATAAATATAAATCAAAAGACCTCAATATTACAATGCATTCATCAACCTACATATTTGAAACCTAAAGGCTGTCACAGATTGTTACTGTATTATTAAGTATGATGACATAATATTGGGCCACTACTATCAGAATAATGTTGTATAAACAAAAAACTAGTCTTGCTGAAAGCAGCCTCTAATCTTGTAAGACACATCTATGTAATCAAATTTTCCTAGCAAGGAAGAATATGAAAGAACTTGCCTCAATAAGAGGAGGATCAGAACTTTCAGAATCAGCAGATGCCTCAAGCAACCTTGCCCTCATAAGATCATAGATGTACAACAAATAATGTGTATCTTCTCTAGCATACCTGGGAAACAGAAGTCCACAAGATGATGTTGTGCAGTTACAACAGCTAAAGATCTTTAGAATAAGCTGATGGGACCATATTTCAAGCACGTAGAGATAGATAATTCCTTTCAAAACATTCAAATTAAAATGTCTGATCAATGACTTTCTAATGAGTTAAATTTTGATATTTTCCAACCGTAATTCCGCACGTAGTAAACTTGGTAGCAGCCCAGCTCCAAATGTGAAGAGAACAGACGAACAGAGAGAGACATATATCACAATTCATGAATAAACACACAAAAATTGGTGCTTTGATTAGCTTAGAGGCAACCACAACCCGAGCTTAGCATCTATTGTTGGAAACGACTCACCATATATTAATAAAATACTGGCACATTCAGTATGAAATCATAAGTTTTTAAGGAATTAATATCCAACACATCAACCTCATCAGAAATTAGGACCAGATATTAATGTTTGATCTATGGGATTTCATTCCGGATACCAGGGTTTCAAACAAACAGTATAAAATGGAAAATGATACCAACATTTTTTAAAACTTTCAGAACAATTGTTAGTGGAGAAAAAAGCATAATTGGTGAAGATCTACCCATAGGATTATACTACTCATGAGGTCATACAAGTACCATGGTAAACTAATGGCCTTAGATATTAATGGCGTCCTCTTACCTCAAATTCAATTATGAATCAAATAAGACCAATGTTTCCTATTTTTTTAAATAATAAAATGTATGTAATACATCTATATATGTGTGTGTGTGAATGATAGAGCATAAAAAAACTATTCATCCAAGTCAAAAGAAGGCGAGTCACATAAACATATTACCATAATCATTACACTTTCTTCATACCCAATCAATCTTTATTGTTTTCGTATATTATTTACCAAAAACGAAAAGAGTTGCACTTTAATTTCCATATCAAAGTAAAAAGAACGAAATGGAATGACAACCAATTGCAAGTCAAAATTGAAAAAACCAAGGAAGTCATCCTCTCTAAAGCCAAAGTGAAATATTACAGAAGTCCCAAAAGGTTTTAACGCTTTTTGGTAATGATGATAATAGCTACTATAGAGAGCATAACAAACCAAGTCAAACAAAACCTTTGACTGAGAACTGAAAGAAGACATATGGCTGCACTAAGTGATATACAGTTATACATTAATGTGATGCTTGGTAACTTAAAAGAGAATGGGAAAGAGGAACGGGTAATGAGCTCCATATCCCCCATTTGGGAGGAGTACTGATAGCTCAATGCTAAAAAAAAGGGAAATCAAACTCATAGTAGATGTATTACCAAGCACCAACTTTCATTTCATACCACTCCCTTTCCCCAAACAAAGCCACCAAACACCCCCTAAACCATGGCAGGAAAGATACACTGAGCCCGAGTTCTGTTTTAGAAAAGTTAAAATGATAACATTGACAAGCTTTTTTTTTCTTTTTTCTTTTAAAAGGAAACCAGTAATAGATAGAAGTTCTGTAGAAAACATACTTGATCATTTCACGGGGAAGTGGTCTAATTCTCCAATCTGCATTCTGGTATCTGTAGAAAATAGGATGGTTAGACTTACAGATCTTCATTCTATAGTTTTCTTTTGACACTTTTTTTGGGTTCTTTATTTGGTACAGCTGTACGGGCATTTTTGTATAGGCAACCAAGATAATGGACATATTATATGAGCAAGAGACTGTACTCTTTGTTCGCTTTGACTCCACAAAAATGATTCAAAAGGTGTTCCAGGCTGAACCTTTCCATTTTCAATACCCTCGAGGCCTATTAACCAAAAATAAAGCATAAAAAATAAAAATCAACCACAGAACCATAAATAAGTAAAATAATACCTAAAAATGTGCTTTTATGAAAACATGGTCAAGCTGGGAAATAGTTGTTTAACTTCTATATGAATTTACCATAGAAAGACACAGAGCAAAACATAAATAAACCACAAAACAACTCTTTATCTGACACCAAAACTTTACTTTGTTCCCATGCTGAGTTTCTGCTCTACTCTAATTATGCAAGGTAGATATGATGACTGGTGACAGTAGAAGTCCTTAAGAGGCAGATACTTAAAGCCCTGACCCCTGAGATGAACCAATAATCAACCATCACCATCTATGTAACCAGAGTTTACCCATTCTAAAGTACAATAACAATATTAATGCTACTTGGAAAATCCAACAGAAAATCTTCCAATTCACATGACTAAAAAAATTCGGGTGGATCAGTCTGTTTGGATTAATCATACTGGATCATATTCCATCTCAGGTCAATACACAAACAAAATTACTTGGTTGCTTTTGGGCAAAAATTGAAAACAATAACAATAATAATACATAGGACTTCCGTTTTCCAGAAAATTATGTAATCTTTCAACAGTGTACAAAAATGCATCGCTTAAGCTAACAACCTGTCCCGTGTCAAACATATTGCAGACATAAATGCCAAAGTCTCGTTGGAGCCACACTATATCACGGTCTGCCCCATGCAATACCTAATTAAGCCAAATAATATCATGAATGGGAAGGGTAACTGAAGTCAGGACAAAATAAAATAATCAGCATACTTACCTTTCTCTTACTGGGGTCTTTAAATAGATCTCTAAGATATGGACCTATATGAATACGAAGTTTCAGAGTATCTATAACAAAATCCTCAGTTCTTGTGGATATTTGCATCAAGCATGTCAGCCCTTGGAAAGACCTGTACTGGTTGTGTTCCAAATCAACCTGCAAAACAGAAGTGCAAGCCAAATGAACCCTTGATGTTGAAACGAGGGAGTTCTTCTTAAAATGCTCTTCCTCCATTCTATCTACTCAATTAAATTATTTTTAACTCTAATTTTCAGAAATGCAATAGAAACAGAACTTGCTACCAGATAAAAAATCGAAAACAATAATCACAACCAAAGCAGAAAGGCAAAGTCAACAGCCAGACAGAAAATAAAAATTGTTGTTCAAATTCAGGGGAAAAAAAAACAAAGGAATTTAATTTTAGACGGAGAGATACGCAACTCTATATTCATAGTGTGTTCGCACAGACAAATATATATATATACACATATGAAACATTTTAAGGAGTTTAACACTCAGGAAAACAGAGGGGTGATTGTGGTGGCAAGGACATGCAATTCCATCAAGATATGTATGAAACTATACTGTCAAAAAACAAATGTTAAAATGACCAAATTAAAAAAGACATCACTGGGATCGTGATGCTATGAACCTTAGCATGCAAAGGTCTGCTACCCGAAATTGAAGTCCACGTCAAGTCTTCAATTAAAATTGTGTCAAGGGTCACATGATAAATGCACTCGACCAGATTTCAGTTGCCAAGTTTTTTAGATTTAAAATTAGTGTGCAGTCTGCTTAATAAACATAAGAAATATGCAGTCACATATATGAGAACTAAAACGAGGTCACCACATGTGCATGACTTGCATCTTCAGATTCAACATGACATATCTACAAATGACTAACAGAGATGAATCCCATAAACAAACTTAATACAGTTAAAGTACCAACTTTCCTGATGCATTTCTACCCAAAAATAATCTCCATCTAAAATGGAGGTTATCCTATATGTTCCATTTCAAAATATAAACTGGAACAGGTAATGACAAACAAATATGATAAATGTATATTGACAAATAAAATCATTGAAGTGAAAACTTTACCGCAAATTCATTCACACTTCGCAATTTAGTCGCTAACTGCTTCAAATCTTTAACTTCTTCCACAAGTTTGAATGGCGTGACTTCGAGGAAGAGGTTTTACAGGCTCAGCAATACTATCACTTGTATCGACAAAGTCCAGAACAGAGAGCGTCTCCTGTAAGACAAGCAGACCAGATTAACATTAAAAGATATCATATTATGTCACAATCTGGAGAACAATGCAGTACCAACAATGTCCATGAGCAACAGTAGGGGGTACACTAGGATGTCCTGTGGGTAATTGGGACAGTTTTTTGAGAGAATTTGAAAATGAGTATATTGGAGAAATGTGATTTATTGGGAAAAAATGGATTGCCAGACGTGAATGTCTTTGGTTGTATTTGGAAGAAGAATTGGGAAGGAAAATCTTTTAGGAGAAATCATCTGATCAGTCCCTATGTTTATACAATCAAAATGTGTTGACTCCTAGTGAACAAATTTCCATATGAAGCAAAAAATCAGAAGTAGCATTTGCCAATAACTATGTAATCAAAGTAATCTAACTCAGTATCTCATAAACACATCAATGGTGCTATAATTAACCGAAATAGAAACTCAATATGAAGTAACACATCAAAAGTAGAAAAGAGAAAAAAAAATCAAAAACTAACCAATGGATGCAAGAACCTAGACCCATCCTCACTCCTCTGCAACCAAACATGTTCAAAAGGCTGATTTACATTATTCACAATAATCTTGAACTCCTCCTGTGGCTTTGTTATAGAAGGTACATGAAAGGGGATCTTAGGCTTCACCTTCGTAGCCACCTTCACTTCTTGAGCCACTTCAGCTACCCCCTCCACATTCCTCTCCAATCCTCCCAGCAATTTCTTATCCTTCTTTCCATACACCATCTGAAAACCATTTTCTACATCCTCTTCATCGACTCTCATCGTTCTCACACCACTCTCCTCTTCCTTCTTCCGCGCCGTCTTAAACTCATCCAATGACACATCAAACATCTCGAAGATTTCGTCATTCACATTCACCAACCAATCCAACGCTACATCATCATCCAATTCCACATCTTTATCATTCGGCAAGGGCATTGGCTTCCCAAATAAATTCTCCGAGGCCCCGATTTTCCCCAGAAGGTTCTTCGACTTGTCATCGATTTCCACAAGGGGGTCTTGAATTCATGAAAGTTGTTGTAGAAATGGAAGTCTTTCCCCGAGGGTATGATGCGAGAAGAGCCTGAGAGCTTCGCCACAGAAGTGGGTAACGGACCCTTCGCTGAGAGATTTCGCAACACATCAGAGATTATTGCGGTTTCGTCGTCGGGTTGATCGATTTCCATGATTGGTTTTGCTTTAGAGTATTGATCCTGAGTTTCGCATTGAGAGAGGTCCTAGGGTTTTGAGGGTTTTGAAAACAAATAAAATTGATAGAATAGAATTAGAATAAAGCTTTTGCAACAACTTACCGTACGACAGAGGGAGCATGAGCATGAGCTGCGTCACAAAAGCCGTTGTTTTGGCTTAATTCTCTCATATATTAGTATTAATATTAATTAATAAATCCAATATTATTAATCACCACTACATTTTATTATATATAATATAATTTCTAATAATTTAACTCGTCAAGAAGATTACTAACTAGTATTGTTGTTGTTTAAATTATTTAATGTTTCCTTTAAAAAAATGTTCCTATTTAACATTATTATTGTTGGAGTATTATTTATTAAATATTATTACTTATTATTATTATTATTGATTGTCGAAATTATTATTGTTATTGATTGTATAATTATTAGTATTTTATTTTTATTAAATATAATATTATTAATTTATGATAATATTATTAATAAATATTTCTATTGTTATTGATTAATTATTTTTATTGTGGAGTATTTTTATTGGATTCATTTATGTTTATTAATATTTATTTTTAATATTAATATTTATTATTCACTACAAAAACTGTCATTTATCGTAAATTTTTTTCATCTGTATTTTCTCGTCGCGAAATTATCGTGCTTTGCCATCGGCACAATATTATAAACAATATTATAATCTATTTATATTTTACTAAGTAATATATATATATATATATATATATTATTTCTTATGTTTTTATTTCATTTCTTTACTACACAATTATATGAGATTTTTTTATATTCAACTCTTTACTATAATTATTATATATACTAATAAAAATCTATATGCTTTGAAATATTTTTTATTAAGGAATAATTACTATAAGATACCATTTTCACAATTTTATTACTACAAGATACAACCTTAAAGTCAAAACACAATCCAATACAAGTCAACAAATCATATACCAATTTTACCCTCAAGACACGTATTTTGAGGTGGAACACAGTCTAACTCTACTTCTCTCACTTTTTCTTCGTACGTATTCTCTCTCCGAGCTTCCCACGTAAATCCCTCTCTCTCCCATCGCCACTGGAAATCCTTTCAATGATTTTTGCTTGTTTGGTTGTAAAAAATTTGAAACATTTTCATCTGCTGTATTCGATTTGCGACGGTGATGCGGCGGCGGCGCCGGTGAAGGCTTCTCGCGAGTAGACAATGGAGGAGCTCCTCTCGTTGATGGAAGCGGCGGCGGAGGAACCGTGAGCAGATCCACGGCGACACCAAAGCGACGGCAGAGGAACCGTAGCGCATTCACGGCGACACCGAGCGGCAGCGGAGAGGAACCGTGAGCAGATCCACGACAGAGGAAGACAACTTTGGTTGAGGGAAATGACCGCAAATCGGATGATGAGGAAGACAACCGTGCAAGGGTGTTGTGGCGGCGATGGTGTGTCACGATGGCGGCGATGGCGAGATTGTGCAAGGGTCTTTGGTAAATGGAATTTGAATACCTTTGGATAGATGATATATTTATGCACATGTGCAATATTTCTGCACATGTGCAACGCTTTTTGCAAATGTGCGGTTTATTTTTGTGATATATTTCAACGAATGATGATCAATGTTGAAATTATATGTTTAATCAATGTTTTTCTCCTTCTGCAAGAATATAATGTTAATTTCTTCCTCGCCTTCTTGTGTTATTTTTTTTTTTAAATCGGATTTCTGCAAAATTTTGAATCGGATATTTCTAATGGTGGAATTTTGAATGAGATATTCTCGCAATGGTGGAATTTTGAATGAGATATTCTGCAAATTTGAATCGTATATTTCTACAAAATTGAATAGGATATTACGCAAATGGTGGAAATGGTTTTGAGTATGCCCAACGTCTGTTTTCTTATATGGAGAATTGCAAAAGTTAAATGCGATGAATAAGCGAGGAAAGCAGAGCAAAGGACGGTAGATGTAAGGGTAATTTGGGAACTTCATCCAAAATTATTGTATCTCACAATAATTAGTAAAAATATTGTAACTATGAGTAATGGGCTCCTCAAAATTGTATTGGATAGTTACTAGCCCTTTTATTAATTAAACATATATAATCATATAATTATCTACAAAGCTACAAATTTTTATTTCGTCGGTAATCGGCGGTAATTACCAACGAAATAAAAATTTATCGGTAATTATCGATCAACTCATTTTTTGTTAGTAAATTAAATCGGAATAAAAATTCATTCATAATTATCGACCAACTCATATTATGTTGGTAATTTTAAAAAAATAATTTTATCTGTAATTAAATCAATAATCCGTCGTTATTTGTGACGAAAATAAGTTCGTCGATAAATCCATCAAGATATCACAAATTTTTTGTAGTGATTGTGAATATTTATGGTCTTTTTATTGTAGAATTACTATTACTATTAATATATTTTTATGAAATTATAATATTATTATTAGCAAACATTAAATTCATTATTGATTCTTTGAAATTATTAATATAAGTACTTGAATCATTAGAATTATTGGATTTTTTTCACATAGTATTTTTTTTTTTTTGTTCATTTTAAATTCATGAATCACACACGTTGTTAGTTATTGAATGAGGAATCGGAGTTTTGGTCTCAAGTCTTAGCGAGAATGGGTAAATGAATTTTTCACGCCCAAATAGAAAATTTGTGAATTCAAACCGGTCAAACGGATCCTTCTATTAAAAATCGCACAAAGGCATAGCATAAAAATTTGCTCTCGAGTTATATTACTCCCTCCGTCCACGAAAAGTATACTCGTTTGGTTTTGACAGGTTTTAAGAAAACGTAATAAAATAGATGAAATAATGGTATTTTAGGATATTGTGTATTTCATTTTATGAGTTAAGTGGTTGTTTATGAGTGTAAAGTCAACAACATATGAATAAATTAAGTGATGGTTGAACGGTGAAGCAAAATAAATTATTGAAAAAAGCAGTATGATCATACTTTTGGTGGACAGAGGAAGTATTATTTATGGGCAAAATATGTGCTCTTTGTGAAGATAGATATATGTTATTATACGAACTAATAATATATATGTGTCCTTATATAAACAAATATTTATCTTTATAATAACATGTACCCAAAAATATATTCTTGGAATAGAAGTGGCAAGAACTAATAAATATTTTCAACTTTGCCAAAGAAATGCTTTAGATTTAGTTGATGGTGGTGGAAATTTTGGTAGTAAGCTTTGTTTACCACCAATGGATAGCAAGCAAACTTTTACTAAAAATGAAACTTCTTTACTCACAAATAGTCCATAATACGGAAAATTCATTGGGAAACTTTGGTATTTAATTGTAAAAGCCCAGACTTATCCTATCCAATTCAAACACTCTCATAGTTCAAGAGTCAGCCTAATGAACCTCATTTGTCAACTACTCATAGACATTAAATTAAAGTACATAAAAGTCACTATTTGTCAAGATATTTTTATAGCTCACAAAATACTTTGAATCCATAGGCATTCACGAGAATCACGTAGACTATGATTGGGGAAGATGTGAAGAAACAAAAAGAGTATCACCGGATATGCTGTTTATTTGATTAGTTCATTGGTTTCATGGAAATCTCAAAGCGAGTATTGTTAGTAAAGGCTCTACCGAAGTAGTATATCGAGTCATGAGTGCAGCGGCTTAAGTACGATGGATACAATATATACTTCAAGACTTTAAGATTCCTCATTCACAACCAGCCATCATCCATAATGATAACAAAGAGTCTATGGGCTAGAGTAATTGAGTCGAGGTAGGGGAGCTTCATGAGACGAGGATGTTAGGAGAAGGTCTATCAACGGTTTCGGTGTGGTGGAGAGATGCTAGTAGACTGTTTTGAGTTAGAGTCGAGGCCGTGAGTCTTAGGGTGAAATTTTCGAGGTTATTTAAGCTAAGTACTAAAAAGTTGGGGAGAGTTAGTGAAATGGGGAGTTGGGATAACGGTGTGTGGTCGTGGGATTTGGGGTGGAGCATGCAGATTTCTAACAAGAACTTGACATGTTTAAATGACCTTATGGCTATCATAAAAAGGTACATCCCAAGATAAAGAGAGGTGGGTGGTGGAGATGGAAGCATTTGACAAATGGAGTGTTTAAAGTCAACAAGGCATATCAAATCTTGAAGGAAAGATGCCAAGCACGAGGCTCAAGGCCGAAGGATAACATATTTCGGCACTTATTGGAGGAGTTGGGCAATTGCGAAGGCAGTCCCAAAGACATGGAGGTTGATTAAAGGAAGGTTTGCCATAGTGGATAATCTGGAGAAGAGGGGCGTGATTTTTAATAGCGAAGGGAAGGTGTGCCAAGTATGTAAAGAAGTGGATGAATCCTCTCGATCACCACCTATTTTTTTCACCGTAAGTTTGTGTCATTAATTTGGAATGAGTTGCTTGGGTGGCTTGGAGTGCCGATGATTTTGCATGAGAGTGTGGCGATTAATTTTTACAATTTGTGGAATGTTTGGGGAAAAAATGAAACGTGTTGCTTTGCTACTATTTGGATTGACGTTATCCGGCATATCTGGTCTACTAGAAACGAGATGTTCAATAAGGGAACTTGTAATGTAGAAAGGGTGATTTGTAGTATCAAAGTGAAGACTTGGAATTGGATTGTATGTAGGGATATTAATTTGTCCAGTTTCAACGTAAGAACGTGACTAGGAGAGCCGTGGAGTTGTTTAAAGGCTTTGTAATTTGTAATTTGAATACTTTCCTATATAAGCGGGTTGAGTACCTCTTGTACTCAATTAATGGAACCGTTCAAAAAAATCCATACTAATAACAAAAATGCATTATGTATTGCACACAACCTCGTGATCCATGAGAAGAGCAAACACATACAAATTGACTACCATTACACTAGGGAAAAGATTCAATAAGACACTTTAAACTCATTCAAATTCCTCCGAACAAAACTTGGTTGATCTTCTTTCCAAGCCTTTTCCACTTACATAGTTTAAGCAACTAAAATCCAAAATGAGGCTTTTGAATATCCATTCTCACTCCTATTTGAGAAGAGTGATTGAGATACATCAAAAGAGAGTTAACCTAGATTTAGTAATGAATATAAAAACTCAATATTGTAAACCACTCCACAATTATTTCAACTTTGGTGTTTTTCTTTATTCCCTCTCTCTCCCCTCAATATGCACAAATCATGAATATTATTTGGAAAAAAAAAAATAACGTGAACTGAATTCATCGAAGATTACTCTAGCATTACAACACTAGACTAATATTCCCTCCTTCCCATAATGTGCACACTCTATTGGACACATATATTAAAAAAATTTACTTTTTGGAATAGAAAGTGTAGAAAAAAAAAGTGTAGAAGTATTTTAAGTGATTGAATAGATAAAGTGTGAGAGGGAGAATAAATTAGAGTAATAAATGAATTGGATTGTATTGTTGGGATTAATATATTTGAAATAAATATATGTTTGGATTGTAGGATTGTTATTTTTTATTTTCTAATGATAAAGGTAATTTTGTATTTGGATTGATGGATTAGGTGGGATTGATATTTAAATGACATAACCGCCCTCAACAATTAAAACAAGAATAGAGAATATAAGGATAATGTAGTAATTTTCAGCTTGGGACAAGGTAATCCAAACTCCCGGCCGGATTAGTTTGTCCCAAGAGCATGGGATTAAGCTACTTTTGATCCCGGGCTCAATTTTAATCTTGGGTCGAGTCCCTCCAAGCAAACACAATATTACTTAGGATTAAGCAATCAATCAAGGCTATCCTGCCAAGCAAACACCCCCTAAAATGATGTTGTGAGAGTATTAATATTGTGTAATATTTTCTTATTCGGAGTGTACAAATTATATTAAAACGTCCTTATAAAAAAAGTGTGCACATTATTTTGGAATGATATATTTTTTTCCAATTGAACCTTGATGCGGACAAAAATGTCGGGCCCAACTACCCTTAGGGCCCAAATACGACCAGCCCAATAGGGCCCAATGACGTTATTAGATACCCTAGATAAAGGGAGGAAAACCCGAGATGGGCCCGAGCCCAGATCGGCCGAAACCAGGCTACGAAGTCCTAAACCCACCTACGGTGGGCCACGAGGCCCAAGCACGTATGGAGAGAGGCCACGAGGCCCGGCCCTAAGTTACGAGATAAGCCGGGAGAGGCTGCTGAAAAGCGAGCCGTGAGGCCCAAAGCCCGACCGCAGGGGGCCGCAAGGCCCAAACCGAAGCCGCAGGGCCGAGGGGCCCAAGCGAGATTTGGAGAAGGCATGAGCATTTGGCCGAGCCCATAGAGGTTATCTATCCGATAAGATCGAGAAACAACGAGTAGTTGAGATAATTGAGGCCCAAGCCAATGAATATTCCCTATATTCCACATTGATCGGGTCTAACCTCCATCCAGGGGAATTCGTGAGATATGATGCAGATTTCTTGGGAATAAGTTATCCACACACGACATCATGGCGAACGTGCGGGATAGTGCACTGAAACCGTGATGACAGCTTATTGCTCTTAACTTACGTATAAGTAACACACCCAACAGGAGGTAACGGTATCGAATCACTATCACTCTCACTTAGCTACCTTATACGTACTTTCTTGAGTGTTTTCTCGGTAATCCGACTTGAGCGTCGGAGTGCCTACGCCGAGAACCCTCCGGCGTGTTTTGCAGTACGTTTGTTCGAGGGAAGCTAAGGATCTTAAGTGCGTAAAGGCTTTACCCCGTGAACCCATGTGGGGAAACAGGCCCAGTCGGTTTTTACGCATCAATTGGCGCCCGTCTGTGGGAAAAGAAGAGCCGAGACGTGAGTTTGAACTTCTTTTCTTTCTCGATCATCCGAAAGAAGGACGTTATGACCGGTGAACGTACATCTATGAGACCGATTGCACTAGTACCGGCCGGGGAAGGATAACCCCCGCAGACCCAACACAGGTGAGGCCGCACCCCACCCCGTGCCTCCGGTGGCTATATCCAACACTAGGGGCCTCTACCGGTTACAGATGGCGCAAGGCGAAAGCTTCGACTCCGTGCCAACGCCATCCAGGAGTAGGAGCTGTTGTTAGAGAGGGAGGGGGAACATTCCTTCCTCTTCTGCAATACCGGAAGGAATACCTATGGTAGGGATCCGGAGCACCCAATGCTCCAGCCAGGGGATACCTCGAGAATCAGAATCACCGCCTCTGTCGCTCTAACTCGGGGCAGCTGGAGGATATGATAGCTCAAGCCGTGGCTGTGGCAATGGCCGAGGGGTGGAGGACCCCACCGCGGGAGGGACCGGAGAACCAGATCGGGAATCCGCCCGCTCGATCCCAACCGGGGAGTAGGCAGGACGAGTATCAAGAAGAACGGAGAAGAGAGGTGGAGTCCAGAACCAGGAGGAGGCCCTGAGCCGAAGGAGCCCGGAAAGAAGGTCAGCGAGTCCCTCGACCAAGGGAGGCTGGTCCCGAGGAAGCTGCACGGGGAAGGAGATGCCCCTCTCCGCAATGAGGAAGTAAGATCGAGGACCAAGAAGAGGGTACAGGAGACACCCAATCTCGAGGCCATGAAGGACCAAATCAGCATCCTTGAGGAAACAAATGGACAACATGAAACATCGGATGGAAAATCGGGTTAGTATGCCTCGACCCGTCACAAAGTTGCCAATTTACTGAGAATATCTTACAAGATGAATTGTCTAGCAATTTTAAGCCTCTTAACTATGAATATGATGGTACGACCGACCCTATGATAATTTGGTGAGATTTGAAAATTCGGCCCTCCTCCATCGATATGGGGAGGGTGTGAAATGCGGGGTCTTCCTTACTACTCTATCTAAGGCGGCCAGAAATGGTTTAGCCAGTGGAACCCAATTCCATTAACTCCTTTGAAGCAGTTGGGAGCTCTTCTTGCATCAATTTGCTAGTGCAAGGAGGCAACCGTAACTACGCTAACATTGTTTAACATGAAGCAAGGGGAGAATGAAAGCCTACGGGCCTTCATGAAGAGATTCAATCAAGGCGGCACTAGAGGTTCCAACCGCCACCCCGGAGGTAAAAATTAATGCTTTTACTAGTAACCTCCGAGATGGAGACTTGTTTTCCTCCCCAGCTAAAAGCTTGATCCAGGACGTTCGATGAAGCTGCTAAGGAGGCGGAGAAGTACGTCACACTTGGAGGAGGTGAGAAAGGCAAAGAGAGCCGAGGTCAAACCAAGTGGACACGAAAAGAAGAAGGAGTCACCGAAGAAAAGCTCAACAGCAGAACACGAGAAAAGCCGCAAAATCTGGACCTCGCTCCAGTTTGACAAGTATACCCACGAAGCTTGAGCCGGCAGAGCTGCTGGAAGTGGCATCCGACCATCCTGAAATGAAGTTTCCATGGACACGGTCCAGAGGGCCTCAAAAGCCTAAGTCAGATAAGTTTTGTCGTTTCCACAATGAATATGGGCATGACACTAACAATTGTTTTCACTTGCGTGATGAGATTGAGAGGATGATCCAAGCAGACATCTTAAAGAGTTTGTTTTACGAGAGATCGAGTTAGCTCTAGGGGCAAAAAGAAAAGAAGCCGATGATAAAGCTCAAGAAAAGGGAAGGATGGTCGAAGGGAGGCAGGAGGAGAGACCCTCCCGAGAAGAGAGGACTCATTCGTGATGATAGTCGAGGTCCAGCGAGAGGAGACTCTTTCCGCGCTAGAAAAGGCTGGAGAGAGGACCCTCGGGGAGAGGTAGGAGAAATGTCCGAGAGAGGTGGATCACAAGGAAGTTATCCATACACCTCGAATTCACTTTGGACCCGAGAGGATGGGGGCACGAGGAAGGAGGACCACGGTGATGCACTAGTCATCACGGCGAGATGTGGCGAGGATATACGGTAGCACGGATCTTCGTAGACACGGGAGCTCTGCAGACATCATCTTCTTAGAATGCTTCAAGAAGATGAATTTGAACATAGAGATGCAACCGGTGGATACGGCGTTGTATGGATTCACGGGAGGCGGTACACCCTGCAGGTCAGGTAACCCTCCCGGGTGGGGCTAGGCGAAGCTCCACGGAGGAGGGTAGTTATGGCAAATTTTTTTATTGTTGATGTACCCTCATCCTACAACATGATTTTTGGTAGGCCGGTGTTGAACTTATTTCAGGTGGTTATATCAACTTATCACATGAAACTCAAGTTTCTAGTGAATGATGAGGTGGGTGAAGTAGTGGAGATCAGTGCAATCCAGAAAATGCTACGTGGAGGCGGTAAAGATAGCCGACAAAGAGCTGCATCGTAGCTTGAAAAGAGACAAGGAGGTGGACCAAGAATCCAAGAGGTGCAAGATTTCCGAAGAAATCGATCCTCCAAAGATGGAAGCTGACGAAGAGTGATGATGGTGGAGTTGTATCCCGAAAAGAAAGGATACACCACAAAGATTGGAGCCAGCTAGAGCTGAGTTAGAAAAGGACACAGTAGCAGCTCTACGAAGAAACGCAGATGTTTTTGCTTTTTCTTCTTCGGACATGACATGTATTCCCGAAGAGGTGGCGATGCATCACCGAACGTAGATCCTAAGGTTAAACCGGTGAAGCGAAGCTAAGGGTCTTTGGACGAGAGAAAGATTCCATTACGAAGGTGGAAGTAGAAAGCTATGGAGGCGAGGACATGTCAAGCGAATCCAATTTCCCACGGCTATCCAATGTTGTGTTGGTGGCAAAACCAGGGAAATAGAGAATGTGCATAGATTTTCGAGATCCGAACAAGGCTTGCCCTAAGGATCATTATCCCTTGCCCGAGATTGATCGATAGTCGACTCTACATCTGGATTTGAGCTACTAAGTATGATGGACGCCTTTATCGTGGTTACCATCAAATACAAATTTTCCCTCCGGATATTCCAAAGGTTAGTTTCATTATTGCTAGTGGAATTTTTGCAATATTAGAATGCCCTTTGGATTGAAAAATGCGGGAGCAACCTATTAGAGAATGGTGGATAAAATGTTAGAAACCGGTAGGGAGGAACATGGAAGTCTACGTTGATGATATGCTTGTGAAAAGCATAGAAGCTGGAAAACATGTGGCGGACACGGAGGAAGCTTTCTCGGTGCTCGGGAGGAGTGGCATGAAGTCAATCCAAAGCAAAGTGTTCTTTTGGAGTGAGATCAGGGAAGTTCCTTGGATATATGGTGACCCAGCGGGAATCGAGGTTAACCCCTGCTAAGGTGAAAGGCGTGCTTGATATGCAGCCCCCACCAATATCAAGGAGCTGCAGAGGCGAATGGGAGAATTACGACATTAAGCGAGTTCATAGCCGGAATCTGCAGAGAGGAGTCATCCCTTCTTTAAAATCTTGAGGAAGGGATCCAAGTTCGAGTGGAATGAGCAATGCCAAGAAAGCGTTTAAGGAGCTTAAATGAAGACTGCCTGCCACTCTACGTTAACGAAGCCTATTCCGGGGAGACACTCTACCTCTACCTCTCTGTAGGTGGGGTCTCACTTAGCTCCGTCTTTGGTGAGGGAGGAAGGGTCAACCGAAACACATGTTTACTACATTAGCAAGCTCATACAAGGAGTCAAGTGAGATACTCGGAGATAGAGAAGGCAGCCACGACTATAATGGTCACTTTTCGGAGGTTACGACCTTATTTTTGTCATATAAGGTCATTGTTCGGACTAACTACCTTTTGAAACAGGTGATAGGGAGAGCTGATCTTTCAGGAGGATGGTCAAATGGGCCGTTGAACTGGGAGAATATGATGTGGATTTCGAGCCACGGAGGACCATTAAAGCACAAGCCCTCTCGACTTCATCCGGGAGGGTACACGTGCGCTGGAAAAAGGAAAATGGAAAGTATATGTTGACGGCTCACGTGTCTATGCAGAGTTGTGGAGCTGAGATCGTGATCATTGATCTAGAGGGCCGGGAAAGCGCAGTGGCAGTGAGGTTTGAATTCATCACCTCCAATAATGGAGCTGAGTACGAGGCCACGATTCGAGGAATGGAGATGGACGCAGAGCCGGGAGCAGTCGGGTGGTCATATATTCAGTATTCACAACTTGTAACCCAAAGGTTATAGGGGGTACGAGGCCAAAGATGAGAAGATGGTAGCCTACCTTGGCCGAGTAGCCGAGCCGCAGTGGGAAGGTTCGATTCCTTTGAGGTCGCATGATACCCCCGGGAGGAAAACTCCGGGCGGATAGCCTTTCAAAGTAGGCGAGTTCCGCAACACTACGGGGAGGGGGAAGATCACCCTCGTGACCGCAGAAACCAAAGCCACGGTTCCCTCGGTAGGGTCATCGGAGTGAAGATGATTGGAGAACCAAAGATATACCGAGTGTTGCAGAACCCGGAGAGCGCCTGCATAAAAAGGAAAGCTCGGGGTGGAGGATCCGATACACGATGATCGGGGACAAGATGTACTCGCGGTCACTTTACGCAGCCTTACTTGAGGTGTTTATCCCCTCAAGAAGGGAGGTACGTAATTAAAGACATACACGAAGGTTGTTGTGCGACCATGCGAAGCTCGGGCAATAGTCAGGAAAGCTTTGAGGGCCGGATACTTCGGCCTACCATGACTCGAGGATGCCAAAGCCCCAGGTGAAGAGATGCGAGAAATGTCAAAAGCATGGCTGCCTCATCCACCTCCCTGCGGAGGAGATGGGGACCATGCACTCTCCATGTCCCTTCGCGAAGTGGGGGATGGACTTAGTGGGCCTATTCCCGATCGGTGCAGTGGGCCAAATAAGTTTCTATTGGTGGCGATGGACTACTTGACAAATGGGTTGAAGCCGTACCCCTAGCGAGGATAAAAGAAGGTAACATAATCAAATTCTTATGGAGATATATTTGCTTTGCGAGGTTTGGTATACCTAGAATCACAGTATCGGATAATGGGACCCGGTTTATAGGAAACATGGTGCAAGGGAATGGTGTGAGAACTTGAAGATTGTCCAATGATTCACATCGGTGGCACACCCCCGTGCCAACGGCCAGTGGAGGTCACCAACGAACTATTGTGAATGGAATACGTGCCGGCTCGACAAAGCTGGAGGAGGTGGAGTCGATGAGAGTGGAGTCGATTTTGTGGGCTTATCGGACCACCCCGGGAACCAACAGAGGAGTCCCCCTTCCACTTGGTGTATGGGGCAGTGCGATCATACCTTGAGAGGTGGGGATGGAGACACATCGATTAGCCCACTTCGGGAGGGAAGAAATGAGGAGGCTGATGAGAGAGAACCTAGACATGCTAGAGGAGGAGCGCGAAATCGCCCACCTGAAAGTGAGAAGTATAAAAGCCGTATAAAGGCCGCTTATGATCAAAGTCATAAGCCGGAGATTTGAAGAAGGAGATCTAGTCTTGAGGCAAGGCGACGCGTTGAAGAACATTGGAAAGCTCGATCCCAAATGGGAGGGCCGCCGTACAAAGTGACCAAGGTCCTCGAGGAGGAGCTTATGAGCTACAAGACATGGAGGGAAACCAGTGGCAGACCACGGAATGTCGCCATTTGAAGAGGTTTTATACTTGAAGAAAGTACCCGCCTCTGCAAGTAGGTGGTTCTTTTGTTTCGCAAGAGTTGTTTTATTTATGCTATTTGATTTTGAATAAAGTGTAATTTCGCTCCACCGGTACTCTTTTTCCCCTCCTGCGGGTTTCCTGTGATACCCGAGACACTCACTACTCATTGGTCAATATATATTTCATGCATTGAGTACATTTTAATTAACTATGTGCTACTTGTGATTTTGAATTATTTTATCTTGCATTATTTTATTATGCTTTGAGATATTGAATTAATTGCATATGCATTTATATGTTTAGTGGTGACAAGATTAATTTATAAGTGATTGAGATTTTCATGTTGTTTGAGTAATAGTACAAATTATATAATTATTAGTGGTAGTAATTAAATTAGTTATAATATTAATCTTTATTATTAGAATATATATATATATATATATATATATATATATATGTAGTATAGTATATTAGTAAGTAGGATAAAGGAAATAAAAATAAAATAAATAAAATAAGTACAAAACTTACTCTGTAAGTTTTGTTAAAGGCGATAGGAATTATATTAGCCATATCAGTTAGATGGCTTAAACAGAATATCAACATAGATAGGTAGAGAGAGGGCGACGCGAAGAGAGAGAGAGAGAGAGAGAGAGAGAAAGACGATCGTGTCGAGCGAGCTTCAAGTATTTTGGTAAGTATTCGACTTCCGTCAATTGACAAATTTTATACCGTTTTGAAGCTCGTGAGGAGTAGAACAAAACCCTATCCTCAAATTATTAATAATTGTTCTTATTTGATAGTGAAAAAGTGATAGAAGGGTTTAAGGGTTTGATTTATCGACGTCTTTGCGGATTTGAGGTAAGTAGAAATTCATTTGCACCTACAATGCATAAATATAATATTTCGTGAAGTATTTATGCTTAATTGGTGATATGTGAATATTATGTTAATTATGATATTTGATTGGTATTTAATTATTATTGTGAAAGGAGTCTGTGAACTCCATATACGAAGTGGAATGAACCCGTGAGTTCGGTGAGTATTGTGAATTGAACCTGTGAGTTCGATTATTGTTGTAAATTGAACTGTGAGTTCGATTATTGTTGTAAATTGAACTGTGAGTTCGAGAGATTATCGTGAAAGGAATTTGTGTATTCCACGATATTGCAAAAGTGAAAAGGTGTCTTGAGCATGTGGTTTTACTGTATGTATATGTTGCATTGCATCATGCATATCATGCATTAATATGAAAATGTTTTATCAAATGGTGTGTTTGACCACATTATGCACCGAGGCGGCGAGGCGACCTAGGAGTTAAGGCGACTGAGCGAGATCTGGCGTATGCTACCTAGAGTAGGCCACCGTCTCATATGCTATGGTGTGTGCATATTTTTCGAGAGGACTTACGAGAACGGACGAGGGGTCGAGGTTTGTTGATGGACCTCGCTAGGCCGTTAGAGGGTGGGATCCTCAACGGTGTGGAGTCGGCGTGGAGGGATAACTTCTTGGTGGTCATGAGGGGCACGATGGGGGGACCCTTGGTGGCCACAAGAGGATGAGCCCCACGTCGAGGTCATACATATAGTGACCACTTAAATATAAATGAATTGAGCTTAATGCTCGTGTGCCGGTGCATAGTAGTGAGTCGGGGCCCTAACGAGTGTTTCATAAATAAATTGATGATTTTAAAGAGAGTGCATTGTGCATTGGGAGATTTTCGAACTAAACATCACATCATGCATAATTTCGCCATCGAGATTTATATCTCACCCGGTTTATGCATTGTAGGTAATCCCGATGATTACCATGAGGTTATCGGACAGCCGCGCTCTTGCGAGGTTTTGAGTAGCCGTGTACATAGATGACGACACTGTTGGGCAGTGACCGTGGCTTATTTTGCTTCTGCTATTGTATATTATGTTTGTTTTGGATATGTACCGTATAAACAAGCATGTACTTGGTATGTTTCGTGGATTGTGGGCTTGTTAAGAAGCTGGTATGAATGTGAACAAGTTATGTTTTGAATACGTGATAATATTATGTCGCTTGAAAAAAATGGAGCAGGTTTTCTTGCTGTATTAATGTTTAAGTTCATATTATGTTGGTTGTGTAAATGGGGTCGTGTCATTTCCCACCGGGTTTTACCGCAGGAGGTTTTTAATGAGGCCGGCCAAGTTTATCCTTAACTTGCGTTGATTGATTATGGTCAATGGGGCGGATTTGTTTGTCAATTAATGAAAGCGATTTTCATTACTTATGAGTTTATGAATTCATTCTTTCGTTGAGTACGATTGAAATAATATGATTGCATGCTATTCAATACAATTGCATCACAACACACGATGGATTACATGAGAAGTAATAACTTGCGAAAAAGTTAAACAACAAATAAAATGCACGAAAAGCATTCTATGAGAAATACGATGAGCATTCACGAAATGAATTCACATCAAACAAAAAGAAGCTAAGAGATAGCTTCAAAGCACTAAAGTTAAACCTACAGAAAGGGTTTAACCCACCTAAACCCAGAGAGGGGTTACGAGAAAGAAGCTAAGAGATAGCTTCAAAACACTTAAACCTACAGAGAGGGTTTAACCCACCTAAACCCAGAGCGGGGTTACGAGAAAGAAGCTAAGAGATAGCTTCAAAATACTAAAGTTAAACCCACAGGAGGGTTTAACCCACCTAAACCCAGAGAGGGGTTACAAGAAAGAAGCTAAGAGATAGCTTCAAAACACTAAAGTTAAACCCACAGAGAGGGTTTAACCCACCTAAACCCGAGAGAGGGGTTACGAGAAAGAAGCTAAGAGATAGCTTCAAAACACTAAAGTTAAACCTACAGAGAGGGTTTAACCCACCTAAACCCAGAGAGGGGTTACAAGAAAGAAGCTAAGAGATAGCTTCAAAACACTAAAGTTAAACCTACAGAGAGGGTTTAACCCACCTAAACCCAGAGAGGGTTACGAGAAAGAAGCCAAGAGATAGCTTCAAAACACTAAAGTTAAACCTACGAGAGAAGGTTTAACCCACCTAAACCCAGAGAGGGGTTACGGGAAAGGAAGCTAAGAGATAGCTTCAAAACTCTAAAGGTAAAACTACCGAAATGGCCTTACGCGTCTAAATTTATAAAAGGTCGTGAAAGAAGTAAAAAGATAACTTCTAAAACCGAATTTAAACCCGCAGAAAGGGTTAACCTATCTAAGACCCAAGGAAGGGTTTAAGCTGAAAGATGGCTTTGAAGAACTTAGCTAAATCTACAGTAAGGGTTTAGCTAACTAAGTGTCAAACATGAGGTAGGGCTCTTAGGGAAGCCTTGATCGAGCCTGCGAGAAGGGCTCAACCGAACCCGCACCTAGGAGGGGTTTCAGGATTTGAAACTACCAAAGTTTCGAAATTATTAGGTTGAACTTATATAGTTTAGCCAAAATCGTGTCCCAAGAAAGGGATTATTAGGCAGAGAACTAAGGCATACCTAGCTATGGGTAAAGCCGGATCCATGACAAAGGTCTAACCTACCTAAGTCTGAGGAGACCTAAGAGAAGGAACTAAGAAATAGTTTGGAACATCAAGCTAAACCTAAATAAAGGTTTTTAGCAGGAAAAACTTAAGCCCGGGGAGGGTGTAGCGCTTTACTTACTCCTCGAAGGAGTGACAAAGAGTGAAAACTGATGGCTAACTTTATGCCGGCTAAGTTAAACATACGAGAGGAGATTCAGCCACTTTGAATCCACGGATAGTGGCAAAGATAGAGACTAATAGAAAGTTTCTTAAATCTAGCCTGACTCTACAGTTAGAGTTCACTTGGCTAAGTGAGAAAAGCACGATACATTGTAAGTCTAACAAAAGAGGCTTAGCTAGATAAACACCTAAGAAGGGTGACAAGGATCGAAGGCTGTGAAAAGATTCAAAAGTATTGAAGTCAAACATGCAAAGTTTGACTAAACTCATACCAGGAAAGATTATATAAGTTAGGCACACGAGAGTCTAACCAATCCAAACCCAGAAAACCTAAAGCGTGGAGCCCTAGAGAGAAAAAGGGGATCTCAAGCGGATGAAAAATCAACCTATGAGAGAAAGGATGAATTCACGCTACCAACCGGTATTATGTTCCTAGTGACTAAGTCACGCATGCAAGCTAACAGCTAAGAGGCTAAACACTTGGCAAACATGCAGAGAAAATCGAATACAAAAAGCATAAATAAAAGGCATGCAACTCCGGCAAGGGAGGACACAAAGCGAGCTCCCGACAAGGGAGGAAACATCGATTATGAAAGCTGATTCCCGGCAAGGGAAGATATGCGAGAACAAACATCGGCTACGAAAATTAACTCCCAGCAAGGGAGGATCCCATTAATTCATATCAAAAAAGCCCCGGCCAGGGGCAACATGAGTTTTTAAACAGTAAACTCCCAACGAAGGGGAGAACATAATTGAGTGCTAAACCAGACATAAAACAACAAAAAATAAATTATGCATTACATCAACAAAGAGAGTTTTTAGAAGAAGGTTCTTGAGGGGAGTTAAGGGTCCTTCCGCTTGGCGGTAGCTTCCTCTGGCTTGCCTCCATCTCCAAAGCCCGCTTGAGGCAATTCTCTTCCCGAGTAAGGGGAGCATCCAGCGAAAAGGGGCATAGAGGCTGCTCCATAGAGGCGAGGTGGCGGACGTAACCCGGCCCTTAGAAATTGAGAAGCTGCACAGCTCATGTGGAAGCCACCACTCTTCCTCAATGAGGCGGGAGGCATCCCTTTAAAACATGGGGGAGTGGGCATGGCTTGGAGAGGACCGGTTTTATCAAAGGCACTGTAAAGGAGGGTCGGCTTGATCTTGTATCAGCGGCATTAAAGCCGTACTCGTAAAAGTATCGGATATAAGGACCCATGTCCCCAGGAAGCTAGGATGTTGCGAGATAAGCATCCTTAAGATTGACCAGCGAGAGTGCGAAGCTTTTGACTTTGATTGAAGTAAAGAGGTGATTGCGGAAGGACTTTGCTCCCTAAGAGGGCCTTCTCGTGCACCCGAGATTCCTGGAAAGCATAGTGGGACGGCTAGATCGCTGGTCTCCTTCTCGGCGGCCTCCCGCACCGCCTCGGCTTTTGCCGGCTCGGCCTCGACCTTCTTGACGCGAAGGGAAGCAAGAGTGACCTTCTTCCTTTCCGCAAGGAGGGACTCCTCCAATTCTTTAAGGCTGCGGCGAGGAGGAGATTAGAAGGGTTCCATAAATTTGGACAGAGAATACCCAACTGAAACACAAATACACAAGCTATGTTAGTAACTAACTAGAGAAGGGGATATTGATAATTCCCATGGAATATAAAGTACACAGGCAAAATGGCCCATGACACAGTCTTTATTCTTTGCTCGGGAGGAGTGACTAGCCTTTCACAATCTTGGTGAGACTAATTATTTGAAGAATCTGTGGTGAAGTACTGAAGAGTATGAGTCGACGTCAATTGGGGCGGAGGAGAGGCCACAGCTGCGTGCAGTGGGATACTTGCGCCTGAAAGTATCCTTCGAATGTAATGAGCCTTGGCTAGCTGTAGCTTTGCCTTTGGCAGCCTTTGACTTCTTTGGAGGAGGGGCATCGGCCTCGGGGATCTTCGAGGGAGTGTGAAGGGATGGGAGTGTGATTGGAGTGTATAGGGTAAGAGTTATTAAGACCAATCAACAAAATATCGAACCCAAGGGAAAAAGTATGCACATGAGGTCATAGAAATACAAGTTATTAGTGACTAGAGTTGCAACAATGGTTTGGAACAAAAACAACAAAACATTAGCAAGAATACAATTAAACAATAAGCAAGCAATAGATCGAACACTTAGAATGCGATAACAAAAACAACACTAAATGGTGGGATAGAGGTGCTAGGATTAACATCCATCAATGAATCATCAATTAACAAGCTACAATTGAATCAAATTGCAAATCAACTAAGATAGAAAGCATAAACCATCATGAAATTAATCACTCCATTAAAATCACAATGCCTAATGTGAGTATCCTTAGTCTTTCCCATCTCTCAATGTAGAAATCCCCAATTCATACAATCATGCAAAATTGAAACTCGATCAACACCTAATCACGTTAGCTCAACTCTCGCCTATTGCTAGGGTGATCAACCATTAATCTAAAGAGACAATTTTACACAAAGCACAATTAAGAATCACAATTAGGAAGCAAACTAATGTGAGTATCCTTAGTGCAACTAATCTCTCGATTCCGAAGCACCCAATCCACACATTCATACACAATTATCACCCGATTAATCCCGGATCACGTTAGCGCAACTCTCGTCTATAGCTAGGGTGATCAAACACTAATCTAAAGAGATAATTATGCATGAAGCACAAATGAGAATCACAATTAGTAAGCAATCTACTCAATTAATCTCCAATCATCAACAATTATAGCATCATCAATCAATTCATCATAAATTTCAATTAACCCAAGCACAAGAGAAATTTAGCCCATGGTACCACAAACAATACCCATGGGGAGAAGATAAAATTGAACAAACACAAAGTAACTCACAACAATTAAGAAATTAAAGAGACAAAAGAGGAAAAACATCACCAAATGATCTTCAATTAACCAAAATAGGAATGCTTGAGTCTTCAACAACAATCTCCAAATTAATTACAAGCTTGAATTGAAAGGATTACAATGATCTAAAGCTAATCTAATGCTAATCTAGCAACAATCAAAGGAAATCTACATCTAATTCTAACTTCTACTCTAATCTAAGATGGAAATTGGCTTGGGGCCCGAGAAATCGCCCCAAAACCGCTACTAACTGCTACTATGAACTCTTGTGCTCTGTTTTTCGTCAAGGGAGTTTAAAAAGAGAGAAAACTGAAAATCGGGTGCCTCGAGTCGAGGTTGGGGCCCTCGACTCAAGCTTGGGGCTTTTAAAAAATAAAATAAAAATTTCCATTGTTTGGGGTTTGAACTCGGGACTGTGGCGCGCATGGGCAAGCTCTTAACCACCTCGGCTAGCAACGATCTTGTGGACAAGCTCGCTCTTTATAGTATATATCCGGCATCAAGCGTGGCTGCCTTACAAAAATTTGAGAAAAATCGCTGTTTACGAGGATCGAACACGGGACACGCGCGAATAGGCAAGAGCTTTGCCGCTTGGGCGGCCACGAACTTGGTACAATATCGTCTTTTGTAATATGTAAACCACTAAAGCGCGCCCAAAAATTCAACACTTCTTCCCTAAGCACCAACCTCGGCCGAGCTCCCTCGGGCTCGACCAATGGTCGAGTCCGGAATTTTCGGCCCGACTTGACCTCCAAACCCCGTTTTCGCCCGTCTCATCCGTCTCTTCATTCTAAGAATACCGGTACTCTCGGTTTGGCCAAATTCCACCGATTTACCTGAAAAATGGACGGAAAACATCAAATATCTCACAAGTAATACTTTTTAGGCAAAAGAGTGATACTCTACACATTTAAGCACAAAATCTAACACATTGCACCAATTTTTGCACTAAAATAAGCCCTAAAAATATGCATCAATTCTCTCCAATCAGAGTGCATCGGGAGCATCGATGCAGGGGCGGGAGGAGGTAGGCGCCGAATCGGAGGAATCGGCGGGATCCTCCAGTACCTTGGACAACCACAACATTTACGAGAAAGAAAGAAGCGGCATAAGTTAACATCGATACAAGTATATGCATAAGTGCGGGGAAAAAAAAGCAATTACCATCATTCGGTTCGAGGGGAACCCTCGTGGAGCTGAATTTAAAATGGGAGAGAACGCGGGAATTAGAACAAAGCTCGGGTAGGTTGAAATAACCATGAGCATTCACGTGGGCATTCGGCATTTGAATTACCGGCGGTTGGTAGAGGAAGAAACACAGCTAGAGGGGGCTGGAGGAGAAGGGTTTTTGTAAATCCATTTGATGCACGAAGGGCCGAGCGATCAGCGAAGCGAAAATGTAGTAGTCGTTCCATTCCTTGTTGATATTTGGGACTTTCCCAAGGAACAAACATTTCCCTTTCACTCTGCTACTTACGTAGTAGAAGGGACCCAGTTTTACAATTGTATTGAGAGAAAAACAATTTAGCGAAGGTTTCCCTCCATTCCCTTTGAGGAGAAGGTAGAAGGAAATCATCATCCGAATTGCATTTGGGGTAAAGCTGGTTAAGCGGAACCCGTAGAGGTCCGAAATTTGACACAAAAACTTTGGAGGAGGAAGCTGAGGCCGGCCTCAACCAGGCGTGCCAAAAGGCGAGAGTGGGAGGAGAAGATAGGTTCGGACGCTCGTCCGAGCCGGGAAGAGACACGTGGTAACCCGAAGAAATCAAGTTTTCCTCGAAATAACTACCTAGGATTTTTAGCTTAAGCTTAGCGGGACCCCCAAACGAATCCCGAGAGCGAGCCACGTCCACCTCCGTGAGCTGGAAGATACGGGGGACTTTGTACGAGGCGAGGATGGGGGAGTGATGGGAACTTTGAGACGAGTTGTGAGTTGGAGGGGGAGTTTTGGAGGAGCTTGACTCAGACATTTCTTAAAACCCTACGTGTGGAAAATAAGCGGGGAGAGAAGAGAGAAAGATTACCGGACAAAGTGGAAAAAAGTCAAGTAAGGAATGGAGAGGGTGATCGCGGAGGACTTTTGCGGGAAGGAGTCACGAGAAATCGAGAATTTAGAGAAAGAGGAGGAAGCGAAACCGATTTGAAATAAAGAGGGGAATTGATGGGACGTGCGAAAGGTGAAGGGCGAGATGCATGCTTGGCAGTGGCGGCCTAGGGAGCCGAAGGGTCGCTAAAATCAAAAGACTAGCGAGAGGATGTATCCAGAAGCCGAAGGCTGAAGGGAGGATGTCCCAAAGATAAAGCTCAGGAGGACCTCCCAAAGCTAAAGGCTGCAGGAGGACCTCCCAAAGCTAAAGCTGCAGGAGGATTTCCCAATGATAAAGCCGCGAGGAGGAATGTGCAAATCTTCCTTACTCGGTGAGCTCCGAGATCGCCCACCGGAGTAGGGGAGTGGTTGATGCAGACAAAAATGTCGGGCCCAACTACCCTTAGGGCCCAAATACGACCAGCCCAATAGGGCCCAATAATGTTATTAGATACCCTAGATAAAGGGAGGAAAACCCGAGATGGGCCCGAGCCCGGATCGGCCGAAACCAGCTACGAAGTCCTAAACCCACCTACGGGTGGGCCACGAGGCCCAAGCTTTGTATGGAGAGAGGCCACGAGGCCCGGCCCTAGTTACGAGATAAGCCGGGAGGCCTAAAGTGAAAAGGCAGGCCGTGAGGCCCAAAGCCCGACTGCAGGGGGCCGCGAGGCCCAAACCGAGCTGCGAGGTGGGCCGAGGGCCCAAGCGAGATTTGGAGAAGGCGTGAGCATTTGGCGAGCCCATAGAGGTTATATATCGATAAGATCGAGAAACAACGAGTAGTTGAGATAATTGAGGCCCAAGCCAGGAATATTCCCTATATTCCACATTGGAGTCTAACCTCCATCCAGGGGGAATTCGTAGATATGATGTAGATTTCTTGGGGAATAAGTTATCCACGCACAACATCATGGCGTAGCGTGCGGGATAGTGCACAGAAGCTGTGATGACAGATTATTGCTCTTAACTTACGTATAAGTAACACACCCAGCGAGGAGGTAACGGTATCGAATCACTATCACTCTCACTTAGCTACCTTATACGTACTTTCTTGAGTGTTTTCCTAATCGACTTGAGCGTCGGAGTGCCTACGCCGGAGAACCCTCCGGCGTGTTTTGCGGAGTACGTTTGTTCGAGGGAAGCTAAGGATCTTAAGTGCGTAAAGGCTTTAACCCCGTGAACCCGGGTGGGGAAAGCAGGCCCAGTCGATTTTACGCATCAAACCTATTTAAGGAAAAAAATACTTCCTCCGTCCCGTGATAATTTTCATATGTGAAGTGACACACTTATTAAGAAAATTCAATTTAGTGTAGGAGAAAGAATAAAGTATAAGGGTATTTTGGGTAGTTGAATGAGATAAAACGTAATAGAGAGAATAAAGTAGAGTGATATTTTTGAAATATAAATGACATTGTGAGAGTGTAGTTTAAGGAGGGTATTCCATTTTAAGGGTATGAAAATAATTTTTGGACGGACGAAAAAGAAAATGTGAAAGTAATCGCGGGACGAGAGGAGTAGTAAAAAGGAGAAAGTGGAAAGAAATTAAATTAGGGAAAGTCTAATATGAAACAAGGGTTCAAGGTGAAACTTGATCCACTTATTAAAGGGTATCGATTGTAATAAGCGAAGGGTATTACCTATATTATTAAAGGGTATTAGTCGTGATAGTGAAAAATATGTCCTATATTACTAAACAATATCGGTCGTGATAATTGGAGGGTATTACTTATATTACTAAATGGTATTAATCGTGATAATTGAAAGGTATAACTTATATAGTTATATTACAACAAGACAACATTAAAAAAATATCGATCATGATAAGCTGAAAAGTATGGCGTGTATTATTAAAGGGTATTAGTTAGAACAATGAAAAGTAAACTGAATTTATTTCTTCGGCATTATATTATAGGTGGTGGATATATAATCATTCTCGATTTTATTGCTTTTGGGCGCATAAATTAAAATAAGCTGATAAAATAATATATATAATATAAATAATATGATGAAAAGAAAAAAAAGATGTTAAAAAGAAAAAATGATGATAATAGAATAATAGTAGACGTTGATAAAAGTGAAGTATATGAATATAAACTTAGAAAATATCTGTTAAATTATTAAAAAAAAATTATAACGGAACAAATGAAGCATATAGATTAATGAGTACCTTTGTTTGGGGGTGGGTTGTTATGGAATTTGGACAGGTGTCATCATCACGTGCTCATGGCTGCCCACAACTTGGGTTACTTTCCTATGTGCACATATAGGCCCATCTCTTCGACTACAAATATCTAATTTAATAATATGTGTTGTGTGAATTAAGTTTTAAGGTGAAATTTGATCCATATTGATATAAATAAGAGTAAGTCTTGTGTGAGACCGTTTCATGGATTCTATTTCGTGAGACAAATTCAATATTTAATAAATTTTATCACCTTTAGTGGACACACAAAATAAAGAAAGTAGAGTAATGAGTTGGATTTTGAGGGGTAATTTTATTAATATTTATGTATAAAGTAAGAAATTTATCCAAAAATGTATAAAGTAAGAAATAAGTTGGATTGTGTGTATGTGTAGGGTAAAAAGTAATGACATTTTGTGTAATATTGTGAATAATGTGAGGGTGTAGTTTATAATGGAGTTTCTATTTTTAGAGTGTGTAAGTTATTTGAGACGTTCAAATAAAGAAATTGTGTAATTTTTATTGGATGAAGGGAGTATCACTTTTTAAATAATGTATGTAAAATGTGCATTTAAGTCAAAAATTGAAAAGTGATATGTTTTGTATTAAATAAATTATACTCCCTCCATCCATGACTAGCTTCATTGACTTTTTAACGGTTTTGTGTGAGAATTATTTCATAGTAATATATGTGTCATATAAAACAACTTTTGTACACATATATTACTATGAAATAATTCTCACACAAAAACCGTTAAAAAGTCAACTGTGAAGCTAGTTGTGGGACGGAGATAGTACAATTTTACAAAAACGTATGTACATTTTAAGATAAAAAATTAAAAAGTGATACACTTCATATTATAAGTGATAATAATTTATTAAAAATAATAATAATTTTACAAGCGTTTCACGAAATGAGATCCACAATTTCACACAAGTTTTTACCCATAAACAATTAATTAAATAATCAACCGGGTTTCTATTAATGTCACATTAAGTTATGGATTTGGGTGTTTTCCTTTGAAACCTTGGGGCGGGAAGAAAAGCTGCTTTGTTTCCTTTTCCAATAAACCACCAAATGTGCATGATTTTCTTATCCACATCGTTTCTTTCTTTTTGGCGCCCGGTTTTACGAGTCACTATATAAACTCCTCCTTCTTTTCCCCCACCCCGGTGGACCATTTTCTCTCGACTTATACACCCCATTTTATTCCTTTTTCCCATCCACTTTTGTACTTCCAATTCCAGATCCGTTATTCAAGATATATCTGCATACACCCACTTTCATTTGAAAATAACAAGAATTGGTGATGATGATGAGGATAGAAGATGGTGGGTGTATGGTGGAGCAAATGAGAAGATGTTCATCGGATCATAAGGTTATCAAGAAGAAGAAGAGAATTCGATTGAGGAGGAGGAGGCCTTTGGAGAATATCATCTCTTCCACCACTTTGCAGCGTCTCTTTCATTCTTGCATACACCTCTTCAAGGGCCACAGGATTGTTCCTTCTCTTGCTCATGTTCAAAATCTCTGCTATATTCTTGGTAACATGAATATATTCCAATTCCTCCGTTGCACTTTTTGTATTTTACTTGGTATGTCACACCGAGATCGAATCATTTTTTAATAAATTGTTATTACTTTTCAATTTGTTAATATTTTTATACTAAGTTGTATCACTTTTTTAACGATTTATTAAAAAGTAATTCGGTTTTTGTCATATTATTAACACACGTCGATGTAGAGTTCGATTCTTATGTCCTATTTCTATATTTAAATATGGAACAAATGATTTCGTCTGTAATTAATCATGTTTTCCTCGTATTTATTTTTCATACAACTCATTTGAATTTGATAAATTTAATTATTTAATTGGGGGCTAGCAATTGGATCGATTAATTTAGGAATAATTTTTATGGAAATCGATTTAAAATATTGATTTCTTTCATCGAGTGGAGATGGAACGGAAATGTTACCGTATATATAGACAGTGTAATTAAAGTGGAATCGTCGAATGATAAATGTGATTCATACATGTCATTCATCCGGTAAGTAGCATAACATGAAATCTCAAACAAGACATTCTCATAACTTGGTAGGAGTGTAAAATTTGAGTAACAAATAGATTAATTGAAGGTCTGTTTTAATCTTCTAGAATTATATTTTTTAAACTCTCTCACATTTTTTTTTTTAAATTGAAAGTTGTTACGTAGAATTCGAAAATATACGCGGTTGCTAAAACAACGTCTACTTAATTATTTGTATGTGGGCGCAAGGATCAAATAAAAAAATTAAGAAGTGATTATCGATAAGTGTGAAGAACACATCTGCTAATAATTTTTTATATAAATATTTTAGATGGCATGAAGCCGTAAGATGTTGGACTTAGCAAAGATCTGCAATTCTTTAAACCTAAGAGTGAGGTAGAAGGGCCTCCAAGAGTAACTTCAGCAACCATCTACAAATGTCCTAATTTTGAGGTACTTGTTCATTTCCTTAATTTCTTGCATCAACAATGTAGCGCCCCAAGTTCTCTTTCTTTTTAAAATAATATCACTTTGGGGTGGCGCTACTAAAATACCATTTCAAACTCATTTCGAGAGATACCATAATAAAATTATTATCTTTATAAGCGGAAGCTATAACCAAATTAAAAATAATACCCCAAAGCAACCAGAAATCGCTGATACGTACTTGAGAAAGAAGAATTTAACAAACCTCGCTCACATGCGATAATTACACTTCAAAAGAAGAAGGGCAAAATATGTTTTGTTACACGTTTCAACTAGTATATTTATACTAGTCAAACAAAAGAACCATTATTTTTCACTCCGGTAGCATAACTCATAATATATACAATAATTACACAATCAAACCAAAAGGTACAGTGCTGCATCCTCATCGTCCCTCCACATCAAACTCAAGATCTCAGTAACAATGGATATGAGGGGTGAGTGTTTCAAATACACCCGGTGGAATAATCTCAATGATTGCACCGATAAAATGTATATGCAAATAACACATAACATGAAAACATAACTCATGTGCACATTATGCGGGCCATTACCCGGCTTGAACATTATGCGGGCCATTACCCGGCTTGAACATAATACACATAGTACGGGCCATTACGGCTTGAACATTGTACGGGCCATTACGGCTTGAACATAATACACATAGTACGGGCCATTACCCGACTTGAACATAATATCACAATTGTTGCATAATCATGACATATATTACTCACATATTGCACCTTAACATAGCAATCATAACATGGAATGTTAACCTCAATTAAGAGTGGAAATTATCCCACCCGATTAGATATAAGCACCTTGTTTTGGAGCGTAATCGCTTTTATGCTTCATGTTCTTCTCGCCCTACAAATAATATCGTGCTCTCAGATCATTATAATAGATATGATAATTAACTTATAATAACTATAATAAGAGCTTCCTAGAGTTATAGGACCACTGGATTTGGTCTAGGGGTTAAAGGGCAAACCAGTCTTTTCCTAAGGATTTTAAAGTTCGATTAATGTATTTGATGGTCAAAAGACAAACTAGCTAGTTTATTGATAATATAATCCTATTTAGAGCGTGTAGAAACTCGTTGGGATAAAAACGGACTTGAAACAAAGAATTTGGATTAAAAGCGGGAGTTTACGGCGTACACCGTTCAGGGGTAAAACGGTCATTTTTATAATGCTGTTCGTCCCGTGATTTTAGAATTAAAATGTAGATCTTTGAATTTGGAACAATTTGACGCCGGTTTGGATCAAATCGGATGAAAACGAAGATTCTACAAGCGTTTGAAAATGAGGGGTAAAATTGTAATTAAATGAAAAGTCAACGTTGACAGTTGACTGGTCAACTGACCAGAATTCAGAATTTGTATTTTAGTCCCTGAAGTTAATCTAATTCTCTTTGGCCTCCCCTTTACTTTCAAGCTTTTGTACAAAAGGTCCCTACGGTCATTCTACACCTCCGATTGGAAAACCGAAAATACCGTTGGAATCCTTACAATCTCGGCTTCCTATTTCATCCAAGCTTCGCCTCAAACGGTCACCGGAAAGGTGACGGCCATTTTGACAGAGAACGATGAATTTTTCATTTACGCCATTAACGTCCATTTCAAGCTTTTGATACTCCATTTTCATCGTTTCCTACTCACAATTAGGCCTATGACCTTTACTATATCCCATAATGACTCGAAACGTAAGAATCCACAAAAATAAAGTTTAATTCTAAACGTTGAAACCCGTTTATATGCGTCACTTTCGGCTTATTTTTCTACTAATTTCATACACCGATTCTAACAATGGAGAATAGAATTCTACTCTATGCACATGAGACTTCACAACAAGTATAAGCCTCGCCACCTATCGTTTGCCGAAACGACGGTGGTTATTGAATGAAAAAGTACATTTAAACACTAATTTTTGAAGTTTCGCATTAAATTATCGGACGCGACAGAATCGAAACAACAAGCTGATCTTATTTCTACAATCTACGAATCGCTACGAGCATTTCCATATATAATATGATAATACCAAGAAAAGCGTCGGCGACGAAATAAGGCGGCGTAACGGCGAAACGTACTTACTGCTTTCTCCTAGCTTACCGAGGAAGCAAATGAAAAGAAGAAGATAGGATTGCCGTAACTTCGTAACTTATCAATTTAATATATAAATATTTATATATTTACTTAACTTTATCCTTTTAATATATATATATATATATATATTCTATTTAATACTTGATGAAAATATATTTGTACATAAATACACATTATTAAACACTATAAAATTTTTAATTTCTATTTCAATTAGAAAAATTATCATATTATAATACTTAATTTATTAAAATTAATAACATGTATTAATAATTCATATAAGGATTTTGGGATATTACAAACAATTCATTTGAAGTCCCAATTAAATCGATCACAATTCGTATGTAACGAATAAATATAAATGAATTGATTTCACGTCTCTTTACAAATTCAGATTTTTAGATAAGATAAAATTCAAATATGTCCGGGTACTAATCCCGGTGACTCATATTAAACTGTCCACTCAATGGATATCCTCCCATTGGGTAGAGTAGAGAATCTAGCCCACGAGTGGGAAAGAGGGTTGTGGAATAAATATAAATTAATTAATTTACTCCTCTCTATAAGTTCATATATATATATATATATTCTCTTCTGATATCTCGTAAGGTAATAAATATAATTGAATTGATTCTATGTCTTTTTGCAAGTTCAAACATTCAGATGAGATAAAATTCCGGTTGAAAGCAACCCACTCGATTGACATCCTTCCATAGAGTATAGTAGAGAATCCAGCCCACGATGATTGGAGAATAAATATAAATAAATTGATTACACATCTCTCTACAAGTTCGAACTTTAGATGAAATGAAATTCTTCCACGGGATAATACTTGCAAACTTAAGATACTTGACTAGTGATTGTAAACCATGTGCGGTTGTGCATTTTCTTTCTACGGAAGGTGCGGTTATACCCCTTCACAACCACCCGAAATGACTGTTTTCAAGAAGCTTCTGCTGGGTACGATGCATATAAAAGCATACGATTGGGTCGATTCTTCACCTAATTCTAAATGTGAGTCACGTACCTTACTCCTCATGTAAATATAAAAATTGAAAACTTGTGGGATCAATTAAAACTATTTAATTAATTATATTGTATTTGAAATTAATTAATTAATGCAAAGAAGAAAGGCAAAGCTAAAAGCAAACACAACATTCACAAACTCCATGCAATACGTCCGTACTATATCCAACATCGGAGGAAATATCCATGAATTCACGCAATAACACCTTGTCTTTGTGCTTGATGTAATTGGACCTCCCTATTCCAAAGACGACGGCCGCGAATGTACCTATTATAAAGAAATGCCATCCCATACTTTACTAGGTATGCAATCTTTTCGCTTTTCATATCTATGATGAATGAATGTCATTGCAATGTTGTGGTATTAGTTTTAGTTTATAAAGATAATGATATTAGTGAATGAATGTAATGAGAACTAGTTTCACTTGAGAGTTTGTGATTAATTATTTAATGTTAGGTTGTGGTGGCTGATGTCTTGTATTGTAATCACGACACATGCATGGAAATTAGTAAATCTCATGGCTTCTTGATGAATTTGGTCGCAATTTTCCTATCATAATTTTCCTAACTTTTAATTTGTGATTAAGCAAGATGATAAGTATCCATTGGTCTTTCTTTCAAGAATCATCAAGTGATGATGTATGTTGTTTTAGTTTCGTAAAACGAAGTAATTACGAGGGTTAAAGATGAATTAGGTTGCTGCTACGGATTCTTTGGAGGAAATCGAGATCCCTAGGGAGTCGGAGATGGACGGTATTGAGTATATGGGTCCTCCGATTAACAATCCCACATCTCAATCATCCAACGTCTTTTCAAATTCTACAAAATAACTTTAATTTTACAATTTTTTTAAAGCAATCGTATTAGAATCAGTTTGTAGTGATCAAAAACAGGCCCATCATAGAGTCCTTCCCTCAAGCTGATTTTCTTTGTGTAAAGATATGCCCCTTATAATTTGTAGAATGAAAAGTCAGCATTACATCTCCACATACAAACTTTCTTTTTGTTTATATTCTCATAAGTCATACGCACAAGGACTTCTTGTTATTTTTTTCCTACAATAGAGAGGTCAAAGTGTGCCTTGAAAGAGTTTATGGAACAAGTTTTGTACATACAAGTTTTTTCCGGTCCAATCAAGCTCGAATTCAATTCGATTAAAAATTTAAAACTCGAAACTCAACACGAACTTAATCGAGCTTGACTTGATGAAAAATTCGAAATACTTTGGAGTTAGATAACTTATGTAATACTTAATTATATATTTTATTTTATTTTATTTATGAGTAGAATATGTTTATAAATAGTTGGAATATTATAGGTAATAGTAAAATTGTGTAGTCTAATAAGCCTAATATTAATGAGCTTGGAAGTAAAGGCCCAAGGGCCACGAACACACATGGCCCAAGTCCAATAAGATGAGACTTATGCTGCTTCCCCTTGTTGCTTACTTGCTTTAAGGATTAGATATCCATATTTTATGATCACACAAATAGCGTTGTTGAATGAAATGTCTTGTTTGTGAGTTCGACTCGGCTCAACTCATAATATTAAACGAATCAAGCTTGAGCTCGTGAAATACTCGTTTATTTAACGAGCCGACTCGAGCTCGATTCATTAGATTCAGTAGCTAATAATCTATTTGTAATTCTATTAGGCTTGTTAGGCTCGACTCGTTTGCAAGTCGAATTATATTTTCAACTTGTTAATATTATCGAGTCAAACTCAAACTTTAAGTATTCGACACCGCTCGAATAACAACTATATACGCAGTCATTTTACATAAAATCAACCAAAACCAAAAGAAGCCATATATTCACCCGAGTAGAAATAATGAATTCCTAAAATCTAGGGAAATCCAAAGAAAGTGTCCATCGAAATATGGTTATATCCTAATAGACCCAATGCTACTCTGCTAGCTAGATAGGTAGCTGCCCAAAAGCATAAGCCAAAATACAATACAAGTGAGCTAGCTAGCGGTTTCTTGATGGCTAGCTACTTCATAGATAAACGAACAATAAAAGAGGTTTCTAGATTTGTTTGGGTGCGGTGCCTAATGTTGATCAATTTGCATGTGCATATATAAATATGCTTGCGTTTGTCACAATATTAATTGTTACTACTATTATGAACAAAATATTTGTTGAAAGAATTTCACTTGTCTAAAAATTCGAACTTATCGAGAAGTGTAAAATTAATTCATTTATATTAAATTCCTAGCAATTTTTAATGAATATTATTTTTGTGGAGTTGTGCATCAATTGTAGAATGTATCTAATTAAATGTTGCTTTACGAAATAATGTTGGATCGTGGATTTTTTCATTAAGGATTAATCTAAAATTTAGTTGAAGTTTTAAGATGCAATACATGTACGAGATGATCACTTCTACTTGGTTAGGAAGATTTGAACTCCAAATAGAAAAAATATATCCTCCATCCCGTTAATTTTTGGTTGACTCACACTTTCGTTAATAGCAAAAAAAAGTATTTTCAAATCCCTTCCTTTCTACTTTTATTTATCTCTATCTTTCTATTTTTTCCTTGTCATTTCAACACTTAAATTGAGTGCAATTCTCTGATGAAAACGCTTTTGAAAGTAGGCAAAAACTTATGTGTACTGGGTGAATACGATGAACTCTATTTTACTATCACCGTCATGCACATTTATTATCACTATCATGAACATGCACTACCATTGTCATACACATGCACTATTATAAGTAAATTATGGTAGTAATAGTGCATGTGCATAATAATGACAGTAAAAATAGAGTTCATCGTATGCACCCGGTTCATACAAGTGTTACTCTTGAAAGTATGGATCGAGTATATAAAAAGATGAAATAACGGATAACGCATAACCAACCCCCCACCCACCCCACCCCACATTGAGTTCGTAGTAATTAATATAAGATGTGCACTAGTGATAAAGCAATTAAATGATTTTAATGCAAGAAAATTGTCGTCTTGTACTTAGTTAACCTATTCTAAGGGCGACCCCCTCAACTTTTCAATATTTCTATATATACTTGTATTTATTTATTATTCAAAATATTTAATGTTAAGTTATAAAATTCTTCACAATGGCGTTACTTTAATTTTTTAAAGATCATAAAAGTTTTATCAACAAACAAATAAGTACAATGTATAAGTAGGAAAACACCCCAATGGGTTTGATATACCAGTCATGAAAGGAAAAAGAAAAACAAAAAGAGAAAAAGAAATGAACCCCTTAACCATTTCCAAGAACGGAACTTCACATCTGATTAAAAATAACATCATGCATTTCTTACTTTGCAAATGCTCCAGATCAAGAAGTAAAGCAATAAATCATAGAGCACCGAATTAATAAGAACAATTCTTCCTCCAATATGAAATTACTTAATCTACACATTAAATTTGTAAAAATTCCTTGAAGTTATAGCGGTATATAAATACTGATTTGAATTTCTCATTGCAATCGCTTAAATTACTAATTAAGTGAAATATAAAATTAATTTGATTGATGACCTGATTGCAACATAACAACATTTTAATAATATTGCATTTCATCTAACATTATCAAAATCCATACAGAGCAAGTGGAGCCCCGCTAGTGGACGGTGGGATTGGTCCCCAAATTAGTCGGTCCTTGGTAGGATACCGAGTTATAAAAAAAACATTATCAAAACCAATTAGAAAGTGTAGTTAGTTTTTAATGAATCAAAAAATTGAGCATACTTTAATTAATTAATAACATTTTAAAAAGACAAAACAAAATAGTAACTTTTTAAAATTTATATATAATATATTTTTGACCTACACTGTTATGTGGGTTTATGCTGTAAGTAGGAGTGGAATGTTATCCATTGCCATTTGGTACCCAAATAATTAGGTATATTAATTTTGATTGCTTGGATGCTAAAAATGAATGTGCCCCTTTTCTTTGCGACTTAAAAGACAAAAAATTGTGTGAATTTGGTGTATACTATTGTTGTGGAACGGACTATGGGCTACACCCCAACAAAGAATCAAATAGGCCCACAGCAGGCCCAATCATCCCGGACGCCCGGTTTGGGAAGACTTTGGGAGACAACCGACTGCAGTCATTATCGCCGAGCGAGCAACTCGAGGCCAGAGCAAAGATGGTCGAAGACGCGAGCGAAGAAGCCTGCTTCCACCGCCGAAGCCGACTCGAGAGGACTCTGTGGTCCAGCCGCGATCATCCGAAGACCCCACCGAGCAAGGAATGGACGCAGCCGCCCATGCGTCGAGAAATCACCCCTACAATAGGAATAAATCTTTTTTTTGATCGGTAAATATTAATTGTTAGTGGTTAGAAGTTAGCTCATCAAGTCTCCTTACAATTTCAAACACTCCAAGCCCTCCTTATACCTCCCACTCTAATTGCTCCCAAAGGGAATCGAACCTGTGTCTCCCACTTAAGTGAGGAGCCGGTGGCAAGTGGGCTAAGCCCGCTTGGTTTACAATAGGAATAAATCTCCCAACAGTGAATGCATTAAATGCCGACATTCCTTTGAATAGTAATAGTGTACTCTCGTTTGTCAGTAGCTCTGAATGACCATTATCTTGTACGGCCAGAGTGGGCCGTCGCTATCTTTGTATGAAGCCGTACACCCGGCATTTATTAAGAATCCATGCATTAAATGCATGGTCCCCAATTTCAGGATTCTAGGGCAACATTTGAACCCTATAAATACCGCCTGGCACAATAAACGGATTACACAATCCACACTTTGCCTGGGCCTAAACCACCCAAAGAACTATCGCCTTCTCTACTGTTTTACCGCACTAGCATTTATCTCACCCCAATCATTCGCATTTACTACTCATATACATTATCTGCCGGTTCATTAATGGCTATATTTATGATCTCATTATTGTTTAACCGGTATTCTCGTTAGCCACATCAAGATCACTAATCTTACCGGTTACAACAACTATGAACATTATTTTTACTATGATCATATATAAATATATATATATATATATATATTATCATTGTTATATCTTGATAAAAAAATCACTATTATATATTTACTATAACAATGCATGTATATAAGAGTGATAATGAATGTGCATGACATTAATAGTGAATGTGCATGACATTGATAAAAAAATAGAGTTCATATTATGCACCCTCAACTTATAAAAAGTTGCATGCATTTTATTTTTTTAGAAAATATTAAATTTCAACAGAAGTTATAGATTCGACCCTCTATATTGTAATTTTATAGTAAAAAATAATGCACTATATTTTTATTTGTAAATATTGAATTTTTAAAACTTCAAATTATTTTAAATTAAACCTCTGAAGTTTTAATTTGTTTGAATTTGTTAAAAGGGGCACTCTTGTGTGAGACCGTCTCGGAATGAGACAGAACCACTTTTAATAAATCATATCACTTTTACATTAATTTACGTCACTTTTTTAAAAATGATAATAATTTATTAAAAAGTGAGGGTGTAATAGAAAATTTTGCCTTGGTAAAAATGTAGCCCCACCGGTTCGACTTGCATAAAATTTTGCCCACATTTGAGTGCCTACACCAGTAAAGAAAAGGACAACTCATTTGCAAATGACAAATTACTTCCTTCCGGCCAGTCATAATTCTTCGTCCTTCCCGATGGTCACAATTTCTTTTGAAATAGATAAAATAATCCCTCGACTCTCTCCCTATTATATATCTACCCATCTATTTTCCCATGACGTAGGGCATGCTTGGTTGGAATATTAGAAGTAGGTAATGAGAATGACTCATTAATTATTCTATTGATGATCTTTGTGTAATATTTATAATTTAAAATTAATTTAAAAATAAAATAATCGCTCAAATTTTTTCGTGCTCTTTCCAAAATTAATCAAATCAAAATTTAATCACTACCATTCTCATTACCTAATTTTAATACCCCAACCAAACGGCCCTTGATTTCATTCGAAAGAGAGTTTCTCGCTAGAGTTAAATTTCATTTATTTAGATGGAAAAAGATAAAAACAAAGAGAAATTAATAGGTCATTTATGCAAAATTAATCTTCCATTAACAAACAAAAAGCTGTCATTTTCACCCGCCCGAATTCGTCTGTAACAACCAATTAATGCAAAACTCTAACTCAACGCTATTTAACCAACATTAGTTTTTGCTCATAGCCATGATTCGTACGGTTGTTAATATAGTTTACTGAGTTTTAATTGATATATATATATATTTTTAATATTATGACTTTCATTCTGCAGAGGATCAAAACATTGATTGTTTCAAACATTATTTAGAGAAACAAGTTCACAACAATTAATATCAATTAACTATCTTAATGTTGATATCTTCCATATCCGTATAATATTCGCCTAATAGTATCTTTAATTTTTTAAGTAGATTATTATATACCATCTTGAATTGAACAGAAGTAATGATAAGATGTGCTACAAATAATCACATATAACAATAATGAAAACAATAATAAGATAAAAAAATTGACTATAATCAACGAATATATGTTGTTAAATTCATCTATTACAAAAACTTGAGAAAATGGGGGAAAAAAATTAGAAAGATAAATCAAAAGAAATATGTATAAGTTATCTAAAAAAATTAATGAATACAAAATCTATAGACAAAAGTAGAGGGAGAAATTGTAAGATTAATCTCATAAGAAATTAAAGAATAATTTTTTTGATATTGTTGTTGGACATTAAATAGACAAACATGTAATTAATTAACAAATTATTGTATAATTAGATGACAAATAAATTGAGTAATAAAAGTCAAAACTACTTTATATAGTAAATATAAAATAAATGGCTAAAATTAAGAATATATTTAAGGATAAAAATATTAGAGTCAAATCAGTCATTTATATATTGAAAAAAAAACGGTCAAGATAATAATCAAGTTTAGATCTAATGCGGCGGAAAAATTATATATGGCAATCCAATGATGTATTAAATATTTATAGTTAGATGATTATAGATAGATTGTGTAATTAGATATAGATGATTATATATGGTAATCTAATGGTGTAATTAAAAAAATAGATTGTGTATTTTTTCCTTTAGCCAAACAATAATTTTCATATTATTGTACGATTTTACTATCTTTAGATCATGTTCTCTCCCATTTCCTAAATACTTATATATATTATACATTTTATTTTTAAATTTTAACTACTTTTTCATATTAAATTTTAAATGAAATTGTATAATTGGACAATTAACTTTATTATATATTTAAATATAGATATAAAGATAATAAATTATTTATTAATAACATGTTGTTTACCATAAATTATATCCTAAAAATTTTAAAATATGTTTTTACAAAATCACAATTGTGTTCACTCAATTTCATTTTATCCGTTTGGTGTCTTTTACCTCGTACATGGTTTCTCTCGATCCATTTATTTATATAAATTTCTTATAAATTTTTAATAGTCACATTTGATTAAATAATGAGTAAATTCTGTATTTTTCTTTTGTATTTTACTCATAACTTTCATATATGTCTTGTCTTAAATCTTTTCAAATACTTTAATAATTAATCAAACAACACCACAAACAAAGAGGAAGATAGAGGTGGAAGAAAGTGCATAGCAGCAAACATAAGAGGGTCACAGCTCAGCTAAGCCAAGAGAGAGAATTGTACGTTTAAGTTTAACATCAAGAGAGAGAGAGAGAGAGAGAGAGAGAGAGAGAGAGAGAGAGAGAGAGAGAGAGGCCCATAAAAGCCAAAGGCCAAAATGCTGAGGCGACTTGGAAAGCGAAATCTGTGACTGCATTTTGCATTAATTTCATTTTTCTTATTCCTTCAAATGGTTGGTGTTGGTCTCATGTGTGTGTTCTTTCATAACAAACATTAATTATTTCTCTAAATTATTTACATTGAGGGAGAATAAAGCCTAAAGGGGTGTCCTCTGCAAGAATCTTTCTTTGTGTTTTCTGCTTTTCTTTTTCATTCTTTTCTGTATCTCAGAAAAGCAGTAATATAATTAGAAAAAATGATAATAAAGTTCAAAGATTAGGAGAAAAACTGTGGATGAATTGTCAGTTTATCAAGAAAGAATGGCAGCAGTTGAAATGTCGTTTCTTCAAAACCATGTTCCTCTGTCTGCATTGCATGGTAACCTTTTTTTAATTTATTTTTCAATTTTTGACTGAATTTACTCTAGAAGCCTCCAATATTTAATTTTTTATTTTTCAGGTGGAAGAAAATCTCATCTTTTTTGTAGTCAGAGAGGTTAATGAATGCACTTTTTGAAGTTTATGGTTGCTTAATTTGAAGGTTAGTGGTTGAAGTTCAGTATTACCTGATTTCAGATTTTATTTTTTAATTATTTTTGTGATTTTGGCTGGTTGCTTCACTTGAGGGTAATACTGTGGATTCTGAAATGTGGGATTTATTTTTTCAATGTTTTCTATTCAGTTTTCAGAAACTTGTTTCTTTTGCCAAGGTATGCTTCTGAGAAATTCTTCCATAATTTGTAGAATTTTGTTAATAAATGAGCAGAATATGTGCATCCCTCTTCACTTAATAACACAATTAAAGGTTGCATAACTCATAAGATACATCAATCTCATTTAAATTGCAAATCATTTTCCATTTCCTTTATGGAAGGATATTCTTGAAATCCAAGAAATTGTCATTGTCTAAAATCTAAAAAGGAATAATTCATCTTACCCCTGAAAAGATTTGCTTTATTCTATCTGTTCAATTGATTAGCATGATATGATTAATCTCCAAATTGTGACTCATTTCTGTAACTTTTAGATCAACATTCATCATCATCATTATCTAAGTTCATTTCTTGAACAGGTTGTGTACCTATTTTGATGGCAATTCATTTGTGCAAAACAGTGTTTGCATTTTTGTTCGTCGTGTTAATTCCCGTCTCATGTAAAGAGCAGCTACAATCGTCACAAGTGCACACACTTCTGCGCATTAAATCCCTTCTAAACTCTCCACCTAGTCTGAGTAGTTGGAATAATGAAACCAATTTTTGCAATAGTGAACCTAGTGTTGTTTGCTATGAAGAAAGTATAACTCAGCTCCATATCGTGGGAGAAACTGGTGCTCAAAGATTACCAACAAATTTCTCGATTGATTCGTTTTTACTACACTAATTAAGCTACCTAGTTTGAAAGTCCTCACTTTGGTTTCTCTTGGTTTATGGGGTCCATTGCCTAGCAAATCTGTGCATTTATCATCACTAGAGATAGTAAATTTGACATCAAATTTCTTGAAGGCCACATTCCTCAGTTCATATCGTCATTTCAAAGCCTTCAAACTCTAATACTCGATAGCAATAACTTCAGTGGTAGGCTTCCAGATGGCCTAGGCTCACTTTCATCTCTGGCTGTTTTGAATGTAAACAACAATTCTTTACGCTGGCCTTTGCCGAATTCTCTGAAAAATTTGGAAAACCTCAGAGTTCTTGTGCTTTCAAACAACAAATTCTCCAATGATGTGCCTGATCTCAGCAGTTTGACACATCTTCAAGTGCTCGACTTAGAAAACAACGATCTAGGCCCTCGATTTCCAGTTCTTGGTGACAAGATTTCAAGAATTGTGCTTAGGAACAATAGATTTACCTTTGGGATTCCAGAAAAGTTCAGTCCTATTATCAGCTGAAACTGTTGGACATTTCTTTCAACAGATTCGTTGGCCCGTTTCCAGTATCTCTGTTATCTCTGCCGTTGATTACTTATCTTGATATTTCTGATAACAAGTTCACGGGAATGCTCTCCGAGAACCTGCCTTGCAGCAGTGATCTTTATCTTGTGAACTTGACAACCAATCAGTTGACTGGAAAGCTGCCCTCATGTTTACTGTCTGATTCCAAGAAACGTGTTGTTCTGTATGATGGGAATTGTTTGTGGACCGGAGATGCAAGTCAAAAGCCCATTTACTTCTGTAGGAACGAGGCTCTTGCTGTGGGGGTAATACCTCGTTCTCATAAGCGAAAACGAGTTATTCTTGCTTTAGGCATATGTGGGGGAGTAATCGGGGCAATAGTTTTAGCGAGTATAACGTTCTTGGTTATCAGGAAGTTTCTTGCCGGAAGAGCATCACAAAAACCTCAACCTAGATTCTCTGAAGAAAATGCATCAATGGGCTACACCTCTAAGGTTCTTAAGGATGCAAGTAAGTTTTCTTTTTCTTTTTAATGGAATTTGTCTTCTTATTTGATATTAATTTATGCAACATCTTTACTTGATTATAGAGATTCTGTTTTGATAAAGAATGGTTGATTCGATCGATTTGCTCGATACAAATAGGATACATAACTCAAGCAATGAAGATAGGAGCACTTGGACTTTCACCGTATAGGTCGTTTTCACTCGAAGAGCTTGAGGCGGCCACAAATAATTTCGATTCATCAACTTTCATGGGAGAAGGTTCTCTTGGTCAGGTATTTAACTTTCTAGAAAATACTTCAATGCACCGTGCATTTCAGTGTATTTAAATGGTACTAGTTGTGTTACAAAAAGGTATCAGTTGGTCAGTATTAACTGTTTTCATTGAACAATATCAATTGTTTTTATTGAACAGTAATAGTTGTGCACCCGTGTTGCTCAAAAATTTCTCGACCTAAGCATGTTCAGGAAACTGCATTGCAATCGAAAGAAATTATTGCTGCATTAGTATGAAATGACTTGATTGATTAATCAATGTAGAATCATGATACAATTACTTTTTTTTTAGCGGTAAATGTTAGTTTGTTAGTGGTTAGTTATGATACAATTACTTAGCTCTTCTTTCGTCAACTCAGATGTACAGAGGTCGACTGAGGGATGGCACCTTCGTATGCGATTAGATGCCTTAAATTGAAAAGAAATCACAGAACTCAATACTTTATGCCTCACATTGAAACGATATCCAAACTCAGACATCACCATTTGGTCAGTGCTATTGGACACTGCTTCGATTATGACTTGGATGATGATTCGAGTGTAAGCAGACTTCTTCTCGTTTTTGAGTACGTCCCCAATGGGACTCTCAGAAGATGGATATCTGGTAAATCAAACAGCTCCTTTCCTTCCTTCCTTCCTTCATTCATTCATTCATTCATTCATTCATTCATTCAGTACATCTCTTGAATCGTATATATTTGGCAGAGAGTGAGAGACGAAAGCTTACGTGGGCCCAGCGCGTTGCAGCTGTTACAGGAGTAGCAAAGGGTATCCAGTTCCTTCATACAGGAATTGTGCCTCCTCTTTTTTCCAGTAACATCAAAACAAACAATGTTCTATTGGATCAGAACTTTGTCGCCAAAATTAGCAGCTACAACCTGCCTTTGCTATCAGACGATACACGAAAAGTATTGAAAACTTTAACAAACTTGTCAAGGTTATGTTTCTAAGCTCGAACTAACTCTAGAATCTGCTCGTCCATACAGGATCGTCTGAAGAACTTCTTCGGTGGATCAAAGGAGTTCAAGAGTTCGAGGTTCGTAGCTCTGTTCTTTTATGTTTCAATACAATTCACTAAAACAAAATGATGCATCATTTGTGTTGATGATATGCAGGGCAAAGCAGTATCAAGACAAGATGGATATTTATGATTTGGGAGTTATTTTATTAGAAGTCATCTCGGGAAGCCCGTAAATTCCACTAACGAAGTGGAGGTAGTAAAAGACGAGGTAGCCAACCGTAGTTCGTTTTCTGCATTAAGTTACACTTGCCTGCACCAGCTACACGACGCACAACTAATACTATTTTTGAGTTGCACCGTGCAAGTGGCGCAATGAGTTAGTCTTTCGTAAACCAGTTCCACCGTGCAACTCAAAACGGTATTCATAGTTGTTTTAATTATACAGTATTATTGTCAAACTAATACCTTTTAATGAAACAACCAATACTTTTAAAAACGCAAACAAAATGCAAACAATATACTTTCTGTAATACGATGTTCGTTTACTTTTGTGATGGTATGCAGTTCCATGGCATGATAACATGTGACGACGCATCGAGAAGGAGTTTAGTGGATAGGGCGGTAAGAAACTCGTGCTCGGGGAGTCGGTGAAAACGATGATGGAGATATGCTGCAGATGCTTGGTGAAAGATGCAGGTGAGAGACCTTCCATTGAAGATGTGCTTTGGAATCTGCAGTTTGCTGCTCAGGTTCAGGATGCATCTCAAAGCAGTGACGCCTCTCCCATGTCTCCTCTGCAATCTTCACGTGTAAAGCGCCCCATCAACCAATAGATCATCATCATAACAAAACATTGCCATATTCAACATTGGAAGAACACACACAAGTGAATGTGATGCTCTTTTTGTGTTATCTTTTTCATCGTTTGAATTTAAGTATGCTAAATGGAACACCTTCGGAAGCCCGATGCGTCGAAAGCAGAAGTTCGGGACGTTTAAGATTGTTTCACACGAATTAAGAAAGTTATTTAATAGTGGATATATACATGTATGACAGTCGTGATAACTGAATGTAATAAATTGCTTGATATTAAGAAAATAGAGTAAAATTTGTGGAAATGGAATGTGATTATTCATGGTTATGGAGCATGATGGACTATAATCGATCCATGATTTTTAAAATTTGTTTGTACCTTTTAAGTCGCTGTTGAGTTTGAATGAGTTTTTAGGACTACAATTTAGTTGTTTTATTTAAATAACCATCTGATTTAGTAACCCTAACACATGATAATTAGTAGAGTAACACTTGTGTGAACCGGGTGCATACTATAAACTCTATTTTACTATCACTCACATGCACATTCATTGACATCGCCATGCACATACACTATCACCGTCATAATTTACTTATAATAGTGCATGTGCATGATAATGATAGTGCATGTGCATGACAAATGATAATAAATGTGCATGACAATGATAGTAAAAATAGAGTTCATCGTATGCACCCGGTTCACACAAGTTTTTGCCTAATTAGTAAATGACATAATCTATTAAAAGTCCCCCAATTCGAAAGGTCTCCAAATTATTTTTTATTTTAGAAAATTTCTTAACTATATAATTCTTGTTTCATGTTTCATGAAGCCCCTAGTAACAAGAACTCATAGATTTTGATGGGTCAGTTTAATATTCCCTGCTATAATATGACAATCATTCAATATCAATGCTATTAAGATCAAATTTAAACAAAAAAATCATCTTTAACAAATTACAAAAAAAGAGACTTATGAAACTAGAATTACATATTTTAAGTGTTTTCTAAAACAAAAAAATAGTTTAAGGGCCTTATGAAACAAGAATGATAAATTTAAGGGCTTTAAAACAAAAAAATAGTTTAGAAACCTTTCGATATAAAACTTAATAGTTTAATGGTCTTTTAATGCATTATGCTTTAGTAAATTTTCTAGTTGTTCTTGACAATCTGGGTCAATAAATTTGTGCCCTTTATTATTTCCATTCCTATTTTCTATCATAATTGCAATTCAATTCCTAACACATGTTTTGTATTGAAATTTAATATTGAGTAGATTTTGCGTCAACGGAATATAATCAGAACTGACACTTTATCACTTTAGAAGTAATAACGATTAATTTCTACTAATTTATTAATCGTCTCCCCATAATATCGTCTCGCGCAAGTATTTATCATTAATATTTGGATTAAAAATTCAACACATAAAATCTCAAACAATTACAAATTTACAATATTATCACATCAATACTTTTATTGTTTTAGAAAATTTCCTTAACTATATAATTCTTGTTTCATGTTTCATGAAGCCCCTAATAACAAGAACTCATAGATTTTGATGGGCCACTTTAATATTCCCTGCTATAATATGACAATCATTCAATATCAATGCTATTAAGATCAAATTTAAACAAAAAATCATCTTTAACAAATTACAAAAAAAGAGACTTATGAAACTAGAATTACATATTTTAAGTGTTTTCTAAAACAAAAAAATAGTTTAAGGGCCTTATGAAACAAGAATGATAAATTTAAGGGCTTTAAAACAAAAAAATAGTTTAGAAACCTTTCGATATAAAACTTAATAGTTTAATGGTCTTTTAATGCATTATGCTTTAGTAAATTTTCTAGTTGTTCTTGACAATCTGGGTCAATAAATTTGTGCCCTTTATTATTTCCATTCCTATTTTCTATCATAATTGCAATTCAATTCCTAACACATGTTTTGTATTGAAATTTAATATTGAGTAGATTTTGCGTTAACGGAACATAATCAAAACTGACACTTTATCACTTTAGAAGTAATAACGATTAATTTGTACTAATTTATTAATCGTCTCCCATAATATCGTCTCGCGCAAGTATTTATCATTAATATTTGGATTAAAAATTCAACACATAAAATCTCAAACAATTACAAATTTACAATATTATCACATCAATACTTTTACTGTTTTACATACTTGATTTTACATAAAAATTACTTCAATAGTAATACTAACTCATAAAACTACATCCTACCCTATTCAAAAATTCCATAACAAACTCATAGTATCCGTAAACTCTATAAAAATCACCATTCAATGTCCACCTTTCACCAAAATCCCAAACAACATAGCAACATGATTCATGTAAATTCAGAAGGCAAGATACCAGCACAAGAAGAACCACAACAGAAACACGGCCGACCGCCGGGTTGAGCCTAACATCGCCATAACTAAACGTAAGCTCGTCGTTTTCTTGAATGTCTTTTGATGCAAAGAAGCAAACCCGGGGCAGCAAAGCCCCGGAGCTTCTCACGATCACTGTATCCAGATTTCCACCGCCGCACGAGTGGTTGATGAATCGAGCAATGTTGCCCATTCTGGTGGCGTCGATGTTGATCCTCATGCATGTATTTCCAGAGGGAAGGTGCTCCTTTACAACCAAAAGAGCTGCAATTGATCCCAATTTGTCGTACCTTCCCTGCCTTTCTCTGCATTCTTCCGTTGACAATACCTCACCTTTCAATAGACAAACACTATGATTAAATTTAAAAAGGCATATAGGGTCCTAAATTATGAATTTTTGTTTTGAAAGGTCATTTAACTATTTATTTTGTTTTAACAATTAAATTCTTATTTCGCGAGATTTTTCTTTCTTACCATTCGCCAAATCATAGTCATCATTCATCATATTACCATCACATATATCTGCAACACTTATATTATTTGACGAATCATGCTGTCCCACAAATTGAGCATACTCAATATATGAAGGAAACTACCAACACCCCTAGTAAGGTTCCATCTTAAAATCAATTGGTGATAGGAGGAGTAGCTCACTAAATTTATAAATTAGTCTCGCTTCTATCAATAATTCGATGTAGGACAATTTACATCTGTAAAACAAAATGACTCAATAAATTCTGTTAATTTCTCTATCATTGGACTGCGTGAAACAAGAATTCAATATTTTAATAGTTTTTTAAAACAAAAATAATAATTTATGTACCTTTCCAAATAAAAAAATAGTTTGGAGACCTAAAGATACAATTGAAATAATTTATTCCTTTTGTCCACCAAAATTGTGCATACTTTTTTACTTACACTTCTACAAAAAATGCCTAATAAGTTGTTATATTAAAAAGAAAATATAAAAGCCATAATATCACACTCTGATCCAAAGACTTGAATCCCATTTAATACCTTGAAATAAGACCCTCCTTATGGAAGCCGCTAAAAAAGGAATATCCTATGAACAAAACAAAGAACCTGAAGTACTTAATAACTCAGTCTACTCCGTACTTCGGCGGATTGAACTCATTTTCACACATGTCTACCCAACTTCTAGTAGCCACAACTCACATTGATTTAAGAGCTTTTGTATTAGTATTTGAGGTAATCACGTAACTTTCATAAAAAGAAGGCGATGATCGCATTCCAGCTTGGTTGAATCACCACAGACTTATTCCGTAAATTAGATTCTTTTATCACTGTCGTCTTTTTCCGTGTGTTACCCTTTTTTACAAAAGCAAATGACGAATGAACCAACTTTGAGCCGTCTCGCTTCAAAGATGCCTTGCTCGAGCTAGCCGGAGTTCGGTTACATTCTCGTCTTTTGTAGTCCTTCGGCCGCGACTTCGCTTGCACCTTGTTCGTTGCCGCCAAAGGCGGCACCAACTTCGAACAACCTCGTGTCGGAGATTGAGGGGTCCGTCGCCATCAGAGGCAACACTCCGGCATATCATGAACATCCCTCCCATTCTCAACGTGATTCGAGACTCAATTCTCTTGTTAGCTTCCGTGTCCGCTAAAGCTTCATAACCATTCTTTGTAAACAATGAATCTGGTTCCTCCGGTGACTTGTAGCCACCCGGAGGAAGAGCTCCAATACGAGTCCAACCTCCCTCTCGAGAGTGACCAAGAGGTGTTTATCATCTCACGAAGGCCTACCAAGCCCTACTCGCTCGTGGTTGTATTCATTATGTTGTTTTCCTCTTTGACCGATTAATCCCTATATCCACCACAACATTATTCTCCTCCTCCGGATCCAATGTTGCAAGGGCTTCAAAACCATTCCTAGTTAACACTCCACAAGTGATATTATCTCCTTGTGCATCCTCCAAAACTCTTGCTCCTTTGATTTGCTAACATTTCGTGCCTTAACCACTGTAACTTTCTCTACCTTATCTATTGGCTTAGCCACCGCCCGACATGTTCTCAGTAGAGTGCCCAACAATCCCACAATGATTGCAAAAGGCGGGAGTTGCTCATACTTCAGATGAGGCAAACATAACCTGTCGAATGTACTCAAACATAATATAGTCCTCGCATCCTTTCATCATATCCACTTCAATTAAGACCCTAACGTAATGGCACATAGAACATTGTCTTGTTCTATCATCCAATTTAATCACCGTGCCAAGAGCGAAGCTATGGCATGTATTATCTTGGGATGAAAGTATTCCATCGGAATTTCAAAAATGCGGACCCATACTTGTGCTAGGGTGGATTTAACCTTATATGGGTTAAATCCTGCCCAACGCTGGACTCTCGGTAATCCAGCTTCAAACCCCATGTTCGTATCTAAAATCCATTCAAACCCCGACTTCTACAAAAATGTGAATATACTTTTAAAATTAACGCTCGCTTTATCTTTATTTTATCGCCTCCTTCCAACTATCATTTAATTATTTAAATTGACATTCATCTTCAATTCTTCACAATTCTGGCATTTTATCTACTTTATCTTTCTACTTTATTTAGTTTTATCTATTTTTTTTTAAAAACATGAGGCCAAACAATCAGACATATTTTTGTTGGTCGAATGGAGAATATTATTCCCTCCAACCCTCCCCCATTACTTTCGTTTTTCCAAACGTTCCTCACACTACAATTTACACAAAATAGTGCATACCTACATACAATTTAATTTATTTATTTTATATGTATAAATTTACGAAATTAGATATCAAAACTTTAATAGGTATATCCACCTCAAAAATAATTATGGGATTGGGAGGGGAATAGTAACTAAATTGCATCAATTTCCGAAATCAAAGTAAAAACATTGATTGGTTTCCCGTAATTTACCTGCATATTCGCAGACAAACCGGCCCTTGGGAATAAACTCAGCGGCAAACAAGCCCCAACCTTTCCTCTCATCTCTCACTATCTTCAAATGGAGGGTAACTCCACCCTGGGTCGCCCTGTTCCCGCACTCGGGCCGGGCACAACTCGGCCCGCATTCGAGGCACGGACAGCAACGATCGCCGCAGTCACCCGCACAGCCGCAACCAGCAGCACCCTCGACCCGGAACAGAAACGGGTCCGGAGGGCGGCGCAATCGGGCATCATTGTCGGAGCCCCATGGCTGGCGATAGTCGGGTCTTACCCGGAGAATCTGCGTGGAGGTGTAGAGGAAGTAAGAGTAGGGCGGAGAATGTGAATCGCCGGTGAGAAATGGGATAGGAAGGTTCTCGAAGCCTCTGGAAACGTCGAAGGTCCGGCGGCGTGTTATGGTGGTGGAGATTTGGGACAAGGTTTTGCAGGTGGAGGAAATGGCGGCGAGTTCAGTGGAGGTGAGGTAGGGCAGGACTATGGCCCACCATTCCGAGTCGTTGGAGCAGCCATTGCTGGCTTTTCTCCTGCAATTTCCTTCCTCCATCGCAAATTTGCATTTCTACCATGAGAACTAAAATTAAAGCTAGGTAATGGGCCAATAACGATTGATGGGCTGGGCCTCAACTATTCCTGCTTTAATGATGAAATAATGAGATTAATTAACGTATAATAAATCCCCTATTACTAGGGTGTTGAGGTTCCTCAAGTGTTGCCGATATATAATTTTGTTCCTGTATCAAGTTTAAATTGACTTTTCAATGTAAATTGAAAATTTGAATACATCAATAAGCATTTTGATGTGGTACAAAAATTTAGCTTAAACTTTTGACTCATAATACCTTTTCAAAATCGGAGGTCGTAACAAATTTTTGTTTGAATGTTTTTTCGTTATCCTTCTTCACCTATAAATTGGTGAATCATTGTTTTGTAAATCTTTTGATCAATCTTGTATTCAAAACTATATATAATTCCTTCATTAAAGATCGTATTTTAATTTTATCACAATCAAGTTTTTTTTTACATTGACAAAATTTATTAGAATTTGATTCATTAAAGTTTGATATTTTTACTATATTTATAACTTAAAATTTAAAATTTAATTGAATATTTCAAAATTCACACAACACGTGTCATCTGCTCTAGTTGTTTAGGAATAGAAGCAGAGGTGGCACCTGCTAAGTATGATAAAATTAACAGATTACACATTAACCCATTAGCATCCTATTAATCTGTAAGTGAATCACTAATATGTATATGTTAATGACATACATACAATGACAACAATACAATATAATATAAATTTTAAAATTTTTAATTAAGCATTTTAAAACTAAAATTTTAAATATTATCGTGTCATTCTCGTGTCTAATTTTTAAAATTTTAGATTATATTTTTAGTTTTAATATTATCGTGTCCTTATCGTGTCGTGTTGACACAAAAATTTCGTATTCGTCGCGTGCCGACACGTATCCTTATCGGATCGTGCTCGTGTTTCACCTTAACGATCGTGTCGACATGATTACACGATTTGCCACCTAATAGAAGTACATAAAATTAGACCGATAAATTCCTCCTCGCCAAGTATGAGAATAAATAAATTATTTATTTCGCAAAAGAAATTGTTGGTTTTAAATGTCACGTGGTGTTTCCCTGCAAGTAAAATGTGCACTGTGTTCTGAGTTTCTTTCTTTGTAATATTATGCAAGAATTACTTGCATAATAAACATTCAATTATGTTTTGATATAGTTGAAATTAACTTAATTTTTTTGGTTACATCTATAAATTGGATGGGAACCACATCATAAGGTAATAAGAAGACATCAAATAGTTCCAGACTTCTTCCACTGGTTCAAAATTTTGGTCTGTGTTTATGACGCAAGTAAAAATGTGGTAAGGGGACGAAGTGATATAAATCAAGTGGTTAGAACTCCACTACCTATGTCCAAAAGATCATGGGTTCGAGCCACCATTTAACCGATAAAAAGAATGTTGTAAGGGTATAATGAGCTGAGCTCCTACTTGTGCTCCCTGGTGTCATACAAGAATCTATACTCAAAGCCCCAATTCTACCACCCCAGCAATCTTAAGGACATTTCCATATTAGGCCTTTTTCACATTTTAATTATCAAACTCAGACTCCTTGTTCTGTAATCAATAAGGAAACAAATAAAATTCAAAAGCAATGTCCGAGTTCACTTGAAAACATGTGCACATACACGCTAGAAACTTAGGTGGCGCTTGGTTTGAAAATTCTTCAATGAGATGAGAATAAATATATGGTAATTATATTGGTTAATGAGAATTAAAAAAACTCACAACACTATTCTCACTTTACATAAGGTAATCATTACCCCATTCGATTACCTTTCTCCCTTCTTATAAGCATTACCCCATTCGATTACCTTTCTCCTTCTTATAATCATCCTCTTCAATCATTCCCATATGTCACAACCAACAACCTTTTTTGTCCATCTTTTAAAAATTAGAACACAACACTAGTGATGTGGAGACAACAATTCATCCAACATATCCGAGGGCGTACAGGGAAAATAGATTTTCATTCCCTCATTAAATAATTCAAAACAAGCACTCCCTCAATTATCTTCTAGCATATATTTGGTTCAACTTCAAAATAACATGGAATTTAGAGAGAGAGAGACAAACCAACCAAGTCTAATTAGGCTAATAGAGCGGAGAACTATACAAAACTGTGACCAAAAATAATGCTGACCACACAAATGGAAATATCCAAGGCTTTCAAGAAAACGAGGTAATATATGGTTATTTATACTGTATAGTAGGTGGCATTAAGATTGGAGGATTTTGGATAAAATTGAAATCTGCAGTCTTTTGTTTGGATAGATATGGATTTGAAATCCATTGCTTTCATTTAAACGAACATTTGAGGGTTTTACATCACCATTTTTTAGAATATTTGCATTTCAAAGCTCTCAATGATCAAGTTAGTGACTATTGAGATATAGTTAGCTGAGAATACTATCAAACCACTACTAAACACACCCATGGCAAGTCCACAATGATGAGGAAATAAAGTGGAAAACTAACGAGCAGTAAAGCAATAGAGTAGACAAAATTATCACAATAGAAGATGTTGCATATATTCCATGAAAAACCAAGGCTTTCCTCGAAGTGTTTCAACTCCTAAACAAGTGTGCACCAGTGATCCTCATTCTCTACGCTTATGTGAAGTGTTAATCAACACCGTTATATTTTTCTTACAATAGCTACACAGAAGGTCCATAACAAAATCTTTTCATCCATTTACTCTACAAAAGAAACCACTTCTATCAACACTTAAAAGCTTTACAACAGATCCTCTAAGAACATCATATCCAAGAAAGATTAATAACATTGAAAATCAAGGACAGGATTATGATGGAGAAGGATTACATCCAATCTCCACTCAAGCCAAGAAACCAACAGACTTCTTTCCCTTTCAAATTTGCCATTTGCACTATGCTTTGCAATGGAAATCCCAAACTATTCTTGTCACCATCTGTTCATTAGGTTGTTTCTTTTATTGAATCTTAGATATCAACAGCCCAAGTAAATGATTAAACCAAGCCCCCTTAATTCAAAGCTATCATGTGTTCTACACTGATCAAATGAGCAAAACCAATTATAAATCAACATAGCCAATGGATTTGTAGGTCAATTTTCCTCCTAATTGATAGTATTATATAGCTCAGAATACGAGACACATCAGATAAAAAGGGATTCAGAAAGTGCTAAATTCTCAATCCTCGTGCAGTTTTACAACAAAAATTAAACTTCCCTCTGCCTCTCAAAATTACGAAGAAGATTAAGAAGGTAAATCAACGAAGATACCCAGGGATCTTAATGCGAATAAACAGCATACTCATAACATAAGATATAACGATGAACGCAACCCCTGCTGAAGCATACGATACCTTTACACTCTTTGCCCGATTCTTATCCAGAGCGAGATCCAATAGCACGATCCCTGTGCCACCAAGCACGAACATAAACCCAGACGAAAGGCCCTCGATGATGTACTGCCCGTTGACTCGACCCGGGAGGAACACGACGGGTCGGACTGCCCCGCTGAAACGGTCCTGTGTGGATCCGATGCCGGGGGCTCGACAATGACGTCGTAGACGATTCCAGAGACGACCATGAAGTAGGTGAGCAGGACGAGGGAGTAGACAGTCATGGCGGATGGGAGAGTGACGGACGGCAGCTTCAGGCGGAGGCGCGGTGGGCGGAGGAAGGAAAACGGTAGGACCCGGATCAGGTGGTAGATCGGGTCGATGGATCCCGATGATGAATCGGGTTCGAGCTGGGTGATGACATTTCTGCAGAGAAATGATTAGCAGAGGAGGAGCTTTCACAGGGACTTTCACCTTCACTCACTGCAAAGTGCAAACCCACTTTTACTTCTTTTTTCTGTCCGACTATTTCCTTTTTTTCCTTGGCGGAAATTAGATACTACTATAAAACAATTTTGTTTTGGATTTCTCAAGTATTTTTTAAAAATTAATTTCTTAAAACTTAGAAGATTTTAAAATGCTGAAATAATGAATTTAGTGTTTCTGTTGAATTTTTAAGTAGAATATAGTTTATTTTGAGTTTTTGAGTAGAATGTAGTTCGTTTTTGAGTTAATTTGTATTTAAATAACTAAAAGTTTTATTGATAAAAGTATTGGTTCTCAAAGAAAATCAAACGTGGATCTCCCACTAAAATGAGCTAAGTCACCCGATTATATCCTAATGTTAAGTGATTGTTTTCCAAGTTTGAGGTCAATATTATTTTAAATCCCTACCTCAACAATTGATAGACTAAAATTTATTTGAATTGGTTGCATTGGGTGTATAATTAATATTATTATATAAATAATTAATATTGTTCACTATAAATAATTAATTTTGATCAATATGTTGTTAAGTGAAAATAACTGATATTATTAAAAAAATAATTAATATTATTCAATAAAAATAATTAATATTATCATTTAAAAATGCACATCAATTGCAAGATCAACTATTAACCTACAAAAATTTATTTAATTAATAATTTTAAATTTGCTTGAATCTAGTAAAATCTTTATAAATTAATATTGTGAGGGTGTAGTTTATGGAGGGTATTCCATTTTAAGAATATGAAGTTAATTGTAAACGTCCCGAAAAAAAAGCGTAAAGTTAATTGCGAAACGGAGAAAATATTTTTAGAAATAATTACAAGGAGGTGCAAGATTTGGGCCATATTTACGCATAGGTACAAGCATTTTTGGTGTTGGTGAGTTGACTATTATACCCTTAATTTCCCATACATCATTTTAATTTGTCTCTCTCCTCTCTATTTTGTTCTGACCGTTCCTCTCTCCTCTCTATCCGACTTTTTCTCTCTTTTGTTTTCTCTCTCCTCAATCTGACTAATTATTTCGCTCATTCATTCTTTTCTCTCTCCACTATTTCCGCCGCTTCTCTCTCTCAATAACACCAGACGACGGCGCACTCGACGGGGCGTGGAGCGGAGGAGGCCGCCACTCCGGGCGATGGCGGCGATTCGCGACTCCGGCGAGGGACTGCTGCACCGTGTTCTCGTGAATATTTTTTTATTCAAATGTTTGTAGTAAGGGTATGACCGACTTTTTGGGCCTATTTTTGCACCTTTGTGTAAGGATGCACTGTTTATATACCCCAATGTAAATATCCTTATTTTTTTGTACCTAGGTGTTACTAACTCTATTTTTTATCAACATTATTTTAAATATGTATTAATATTTTAAAAGTCGCTTCACGATTCAATTATTATAAGCAAATTATAACCTACTACAAAATTACTATAATTAATAATCAAAATATATTTTAGTGTTTAAAGACTTAAAAATGTATTATGATTATATTTATTTTTATTTTAATATAATTAAATTTTAATTTTTATTATATTATCATTTATCAATTGTAATATACTATTAATTTGTTATTTTTATTCTCAATATATTTTTAATTTATTTTATTATTCAAATAATTATGTCTTATTTTATTAAATAGTATATAAAATTTATTTTGCAATTAAGTTTGAAGTATTAAACAAATAAGGAAAGTTTGAAATAAATTTAAGTTTTAAATGTTTTTTATTTTAAATCTAAAATTAAACTAAAGTAAAATTTTTGTAACTTTTCTTTTAATTTATTTATTTATTTATTTTTTCAACTTTCACCTAACTCATGAAATAAGAGATTATTGAGTGAGAACGGTGATTATGTATGGAGGGCTAGTAGTTTATATTATTAATATATAATATTTAAAGATTTTAATATAAATTGAAATTATTAAATGATACTTTTTAAATTAAATCATTTTCAATATATTAAAATTATTATATTATTTAACAAATGGTGAAAATGAAAATATTTGAAAATTATAAATATTGTTAAGTTTTCATTGTTTAATGATCAAGAATATTGAATTTTAAAAGTATTAAAGAAATGAAATTAATACACAATTTTCGAAAAAATAAATAACTTAGAGACATTCTGAAGTACTATCATTCATATAGTTTTTTATATTATATCACTCCTTCAATGGATGGTGGATTTTTTTCTATTCAACGGTTAGGAAAATTTTCTAAAACTCTCAATAATTCATTACAATTTTCTAAATTATTCTTTTTAATTGATCTTATATAAAATAGTTTTACCATGCAATATTGCAACTAGTTCTTCATAGTAAAACTAATACTAACAAACTACTATGCGTTAAATAAACTTTTAATACATGTGAAATTCTTATATGAAATATTTCATGGATTTAGGATTCGTGAAATTACTCATATAATGAAATTCGCGGATCTGGGCCGGATTAGGTCGTGTTTGGTAGAAATTTCTAAAATAACTCGCGCAAGAACAAAAATACAATTTTCGCCTGTGTGCTCTCAAGGGTGTTACTATTAGGTTAAATATGTGTTACTTTAAAGATAAATATGTGTTATTCTTGTAAAATAAATAATACGTATGTGTGAATGCAAAAATAAAAATGAAAAAAAAATGGTCAAATAAATCTCTAATCTTATATGTGTGAATCAAATAAGTCACTAATCTTCGACAACTTTATTTTCATTAATAGAATGTGATTTTATTAAGATGAGAGCTTATTTGATCTCAATATTAAAGAAAAATAATTTAAATATGTTAAAATAAAGTTCATGGGTCTATTTGATCTCACGTATAAGATTTTGAGGTAAATATATGTTATTGTAAGATCAAATATGTGTACTAAGCTCATGCAAAGGTCAAAATAAAAACTCAAAGTGTCGGGTGTTTTACTATAAGGTCAAACATGTGTTATTGTATGACGAAAAAATATGTTACAAATGAACAAAATCAAACAACAAATATTTTATTCTTTTAAGGACTAGTAACACGTACTTTCCCTTCGATAACACATGTTTGATCTTATAATAACACACCGAGAACGAGATTTTATTTTTGTCTTTGCACGAGTGTTACTATATGAACACAAACGTGTTATCAATAGAAAAATATATGTTACTATATGAAAAAATGTGTTACTATATGAACACAAACATGTTACCGTATAGAGAAAGTTGTGCTACTATATTAAAAAATGTGTTACTATATGAATACAAACATGTTAATGTACAGAAATGTGTTACTATAAGAATAAATCAAACAGGATAACAGCTATAATTAATTCCAGCTTTTTTAGAAAAACATGCAACCGATAACAAAGATGATCCGCATAAAGAACACACTTCAATTTGATGTTGTTGATAAACTTTGTTATTGTGTTTGATAAAATCAGTAGCAATTATTTGACAATTTTCTTTTTGTATCTCTCGCATGTTTCTTTTCAATTTAATATTTTTGTTGAACTCATTTGTTGTTTTCATCGAAATTCTTTATTGAATCGCCTCCCGATCGCGCTGCCTCTGCGCTGGTGGTTGTCATCGCAATTTCTACGCCTAATTCGCGCAAATCTGCGTGTTTTCTTATTTTGACCCGAATCCGAATGGATGACCCGCAAATTTTAAATCTTTCTATTTTTAACTAATATTGCACGACAATATTTCATAAGAGACTAGCTCTTAATACATAGCGCACGATAAAACAATTGTTTATAAAAGTCTTTGCAATTCTAAAATATGCTAACTAATATTCAAGAGAGTTTTATATGGTTTGAAGGACAAATAAAAATCACATCTTAAAATATTTAAACTATGGAAGAAATTAAAGTTATTAAATTAAATCGTAATCATTAAGATTATATATCAGAATTATGTAGATAGTTACACATACTTTTTGTAAAATTATTATTCACTCTTCGCTTCTATATTTTTTACACTCACTTAACTCGTTCGGGAGTAGTTACACACCACAATATGTTTTCTAAGTAAAAGGTCCAGTCAATGTTATTGTTGGAAATATTTGAATGTAAACATTTCCTTGATCATTCACTTGATAGAATTTCTGTAATCGTGTTATGAAGGTTTTTTCGTATTTATAGTATGATCAAATTTATATGTTACCCTTGCAGAGTAAATTAATATTCATATTATATATGGTATACAATCGTGAGGATCTTCGCTCAATCTCTTTTACCATTTAAGATCAAGTGTAGCTTTCTTGTACGATTGCACCATTGCTCTATTGCGGTTAACTTTCTATCAAACTCGTATGCTTGTTGTCGATCTCTCATTGGTTCATGTCAGCTGGAGTACGTAGAGTTATCAACAAAGCTATTTTGTTGACTTTGAGTTCAACCTTAGCTTAACATCTTTGTCTCTTGAACTCCACTTTGCCTTCTAATCAACTTGTCTTGACCTTGAGCCTTCAAGTATACCGATATACTGCATCAAATTCTTCTTGTCTTTAAACACATGCAACTTACTCTTTATCCACTATCTTATAAGCTAATACTCAATTAGCTGATCTACACTTACCCAAATCAAGTTAAATATCAAGATTTAAGTCTATATCAGTTGTGCTTAGGAAACAACCACCAAATCCTCAATATGGCCTTCTAGATCTTTAGGTCTTCAGTCCGACTGATCTCGGTTCTTCAAGCCTAGCTAGCTTTTTACTTGTGTTCTCTCTCAACTAAACACTTGTAAAGTAAAATTTAAGTATAATGATGTAAAATGTCTTACTAAAACATCTTATATATTACAATGTGTTTTGGTATAACCATCACCACTAATACAAAATTTTGAACAATGAACAATGTACCAAGCAAAAGAGTTTGCAACGCATGAAACTAATAGTATTGTCTTTAGATGAATTTGCATGTCATGTCATATCTTTGGAGCATTAGATTGATACAATCTAGAAATGACTGGAAAGCACAACATTTGTTTATAAGAAATATTATTTCTCAATCGACTTCGTGTAACACTCTTAAAATTCTCAACAAATATTTCTTTCAATTTTCATTTCTATCTTTTCAATAATTTACAAGACTCATCAATGGGATTGCATTGCATAAATTTGTTAATTACAGTGTGATTTACTTGCCTTTATTAAATATTTCGTATGAATAAATTATTTATCTACAAAGATGCTATGAAAGTGAATGATATTATTAACAATAAATTTATGAAAGGCGTGCACAAGAAAAAAACATGAGACTGAAAAGAGGTCTTTGTGGTGGACCCAATGAACCGAGATTTAAAAGAGATCCTTGGGAAAACCGTGACAAGAAAGAACACGAGATCGAAAAGAGGTCTTCGTGGAGGACCCTGAGATTTAAAAGTTATTCTTGGGAAAACCATGAACCACAAATTTATAAATTTACATGATAAGAAATGTGCTAATATATGAATTTTATAATTACTTGTGGTTATGCATTTTATTTGTATGTTATATTTAGTTTTAACAAGGAGTCATACCGAGCTAGTGGTTTTGCTCATCCCAATCTCATTAACATTTTTTTCAGATTTAGAAAGAAGTGTGAGAGTTAAAACCGATTTTGTCCCATAACTTTGGCTTTTTCCGCAAAAGGTCCCAAAATATTTTAAATTTTCAATTTTGTCCCATAACTCACCAAGTAGTCCGATTTTAGTTCCATTTTCGCCGAAAAATACAAACGACATCATTTTGTCATTTCAATTTTGTCCTATAACTCACCAAGTAGTCCGATTTTAGTCCCAAAAATGCACTCTTCCGCGTAAATGGGACTGAAATCGACTACTTGGTGAGTTATGGGACAAAATTGAAAATTTTAAATATTTTGGGATCTTTTGCAAAAATTATGGGACCAAATTGATTATTAACTCGGAGTGTGATGGAGGGCCGGTGAATATGTGTCACAAGCATTCAAGTAATATTTTATATTTGAGAGTTAATTCTTGTTATTTCAAGATCAAATTAAGAATTCTTGAATTTTAAGTTATTTTTTTAAAAAAGTCACATCTCATGTTCCATTTTTAAAAATTATTAGCGTTTTTACTATTTATTTCCATGTAAATTTTTAGAAAATTAATTTTGTTATGTGATTAATGCATTCAAGTGATTAAGTGTATGGTGGATTCGTAACCGGTTTTATTTTCTACGAGAACCGGTCGTTTTAGCTCTAAACCGGTCTCAACTAACTCGAGCCGACAGTTATGCTTTCATAACAAAGCAAACATAAGTCGTTATCCATGCAGATCGATGGCCGTCGGATTATAGAGCTCGTGAGTCGATCTTAGCCAACCACCGGGCTTTGTTTGTTAGGAAGTTATGATTCTAATCCATCGCTCTCATCTCAGATTGTTTAGCGAGAGAGAGAATTTCAAGAAGAAATTGATCGCGAAATAAACCTACGCAAATTAGGGTTTACCGAGTTTCAAAATTTGTATCTCGTAATCACCTTGATTGAGTTAGTGAAGTTTCTCCTTATTCTCCCGTGGATGTAGGTCTTGTTTGAGGCCGAACCACGTAAATTCTTGCGTCGATTTCCTTCGCTTTGCACCGATTCATTATCTGTCGCTTCTTCATTTTGGGGTTTATTTGATCGTTTTCACACCCGATAGAGGATTAGTTCACCCTCTGGATTATTCTTAACAAGTGGCGCCGTCGTGGGAATTGCTTGTGAGTATTGAAGTGAGAAATGGGACCAATGAAGCTGGAGGTGGAGAAGTTCGATGGGAAAAATGATTTTGGCTTGTGGAAAAGGAAGATGATGGCACCGTTATATCAACAGGGCCTGGATGAGGTTCTTGATTCTAGCCGAATGAAACTTCATCGTCTTGATCAAGCTAAGAAGAAGGAAATGCGAGAAGGCTTTTGGCATAATCACTTTATGCTTAGGAGATAAGGTGTTGAGGAGATTCCTAAAGAACAAACACTTTGGAAATATGGAAGAAGCTTGAAAGCTTGTATCAAACAAAGTCCTACTAACCGATTATATTTGAAGGAGAAGCTTATGTCAATCAAATTCATTGATAACAAAACCAATGGATGAGCAACTGGATGAGTTTGTCAAAGCTATGAATGATCTTGAAGATATAGATAATAAGTCACAGGATGAGGATAAGGCACTTATGTTGCTTAAGGCATTGCCTAAATCATACGTATCATTTAAAGATACATTACTTTATGGCAGAAAGTCCTGATATTACCTTTGAGGAAGTCTTAACCGCTTTCAAGTCTAGAATTCTTGAAGAATCAGTTGATGACAAGAAAGGGTCATCACAGTGGAGAAGGCTTGAATGTCAAGTTCAAAGGTGGAAAGAAGAAATCTCAAAATAAGAAGAAAGATGGAAAGGGTCGATTGATCAAAAGAAGTCTGGTGAATTTGTTGAGAGAAGGAAGTGCTTTGGTTGTCACAAAGTAGGACATTTGAAGAAGAATTGTCCAGATAAAGGAAAGAAAGCTCAAGAAACTAATCAAGCGTGGTTGTCTTTGACAGCTGCTATGATAGTGTCAAGTTCTCACTATTTCTTCAAACAAGATGCAATATGAGTGGGTTCTTGATTCAGGATGTTCTTTCCATATGTGCCCCATTGAAGCCTGGTTTCATAATTTGAAGAAGTATGAAGGAGGATCTGTGTTACTTGGAAATGATGAAAGATGCAGAGTTAAGGGAGAAGGAGAAGTCAAGATCAAGATGTTTGATGGGAAAGTCAAGATCTTATCGATGTGAGGTATGTACGGCTTAAAGAGAAATCTCATCTCTCTTGGTTCATTAAATTCAAAGGGCTTTGGCTTTATAGCAAAAAGAGTCGATTCTTGTGACAAAAGATCAGAGGGTTGTCATGAAGGGAGAAAAGAGAATGGTTTATATGTTCTCGATAGGGAAACTGTTGTCGGGTGATGTGGAAACAAAGAATGAACATTGATGATGTTATATTGTGGCACAAGAGATTAGCACATATAAGTGAAAAAGGTTTGAAAATACTGTCATCAAAAGGAGTTTTAGCAGGAAAGACAATAAACAAGTTGGAATTACGTGAACGGTGTGTTCTTGGTAAAGCCAAGAAACAATCCTATGGAAAAGGAGCTCACACTATATCTGAGCCCCTTGATTATGTACATTCTGATATCCGGGGTCCAAAGCAAGGGTTGAAACACATGGAGGTGGCAGATATTTCATGAGTATTATTGATGATTTCAAAGGAAAGTGTGGATTATTATCTTGAAGCATAAGAATGAAGCTTTTGGAAAGTTCAGGATTGGTTAGTGGAGCAAGAAAATAAGAAAGGAAAGAAACTTAAGCATCTAAGAACAGATAATGGGTTGGAGTATGTATCCGAGGAGTTTCAAAATTTCAGAAAGAAAAGGGGATAACAAGGCACAAAAGGTACTCAAATGCAACCCTCAATGTAATGGCCTCGGCAGAGAGAATGAATAGAACACTCTTGGAGAGGGTTAGATGTTTACTTTCTGATGCAAAACTACCAAGATCCTTCTCGGGGTGAAGTCTGTTAGCACTGCAAGTTATTTAATCAATATGAGTCCTTCTACCGCTATTGATCTTAAGACTCCAAATGAAAAGTGGTATGGAAAGGTGTCTCGATTACACAAAATCAAGGTGTTTGGATGTATGGCTTATGCACACATTAGGCAAGACAAATTAGAGCCTAGAGCATTGAAATGCATCTTCATTGGATATCCTAAAGGGGTGAAAGGATACAAGTTGTGGTGTTTAGAGGCTGGAAATCGAAATGTGTTGTCAAGAGAGATGTAGTGTTTAATGAACATGTTATGGGATATAAACACTCAAAGAAATACTCAAGACACCGATGGAAATACCGGTTCCGATTTCTTACCAATCGAGGTGGAGCCTAGCACTAGTGATACCAACATTCATTCTCAAATAGAGTCCGATCAAGAGGAAAACATGGATATCGGTGATGGAGAGGATGAACAACCCGTGAATGATGCTAATAAAGGAAGAAATCAATGAGATCATATTGATTTGAGAAACTATAACTTGTCAAGAGATAGAACTAGAAGACAGATTCAACCACCTATGAGGTATGGCCATGTTGATCTTGTCTCATATACTCTTGTTGTTGCTGAATATATAGAACATAGTGAGCCAAATACTTTCAAAGAAGTTGTTAGTGGTCCCTGAGAAGGAGAACTGATATCAAGCTATGATCAAGAGCTACACTCTCTTGAAAAGAATAAAACTTGGGTTCTGTGGAGAAGAAAAAGGGTCAAGGTGGTGAGATGTAAGTGGGTGTTTAAGAAGAAAATAGAAGGTGGTATCAAGAAACAAGTCAAATTCAAGGCAAGGCTTGTTGCTAGAGGCTTTACACAAAGAGAAAGAGTTGATTATAATGAAATATTCTCACCTGTTGTGAAGCACTGCTCCATTAGACTTCTCTTAGCCATCGTTGCTCATGAAAACTGGAATTACATCGCTAGATGTGAAAACAGCTTTTCTACATGGAGACCTAGCGTAAAACTATTTACATGAGTCACCAAGGTTTTTTCTACCGTAAAATCAAGGGAAGGTTTGTTTGTTGAAAAAGTCATTATATGGACTTAAGCAAAGTCCAAGGCAAAGTGGGAACAGAAGTTTGATCAGTTTATGAATTCGTGGGATTTGTCGGTAGCCACTATGATAAATGTGTTTACCTGGAGAAAAAGGGAAGTGAAGTGGTAACATATCTCTTGCTTTATGTGGATGATATGTTAATAGCCAGTAAAAGCATTGAAAAGATACAAACTCAAGAAGAAGCTAAGTGAAACTTTTGAAATGAAAGATTTAGGTGAGGCTAAGAAGATTCTGGGAATGGACATTATCGTAGATAAGAAGGCCGGAAAACTTTTCTTGTCTCAAAAGAAGTATATTCAAGGTGCTTAGAAGGTTCAATATGCATGAGTCAAGGGCTCATAATACTCCTCTTGGACAACAGCTTTAAGCTATCTGTGGATAATTCACCTAAAACTCAAGCCGAAAGAAAGAATATGTCAAAGGTTCCTTATGCAAGTGGAGTTGGAAGCATAATGTATGCTATGGTATGCTCTAGACTGATCTAGCTTATGCAATCATGTTGTTAGCAGATTTATGGCAAATCCAGAAGCCTTCATTGGGATGCCTTGAAGTGGACAATGAGATATCTTCAAGGTGCTTTTAACTTGGGATTATTGTTTGAAAAAGGAACTGAAAAGAGGACCAGCTTAAGGGTTATGTTGATTCGTACTTTCATTGCAACATTGATTCAAGGAAGTCTATTATAGGATATGTGTTTACACTTCATGGAACAAAGCAGAAGTTGGAAGGCATGTTTGCAATCGGTTGTTGCACTTTCTACTACAGAGGCAGAGTATATAGCTACTACCGAGGCAATAAAAGAAGCAATATGGTTGAAAGGGATTGTGAAAGACTTTGGGGTCAAGCAGAGATCGGTGAAGGTACGTGTGATAATCAGAGTGCAGCCATTTAGTGAAACATCAAGTGTTTCATGAGAGGTCAAAGCATATTAGTGTGAAGCTACATTTTGTAAGGGATTTAGTGGAGAAAGGCTCATGAAGTTTTGAAAGTGAGCACCGATGAAAATGCACTGATTTTTTGACCAAGACTCTACCTAGCAGCAAGTTTAAGTCTTGCTCAAGCTTAATTAAGTTTGAGGCTCATTGTCATTAAGGTTTGTTGATTTGGAGTTGGGATGAACATCACTTAATTCATTAAGGTGGAGTTTGTTATGTGATTAATGCATTCAAGTGATTAAGTGTATGGTGGATTCGTAACCGGTTTTATTTTCTACGTAACCGGTCGTTTTAGCTCTAAACTCGGTCTCAACTAACTCGAGCCGGCAGCTTATGCTTTCATAACAAAGAAATGTAAGCCGTTATCCATGCAGATCGATGGCCGTCGGATTATAGAGCTCGAGTCGATCTTAGCCAACCACCGGGCTTTGTTTGTTAGGAAGTTATGATTCTAATCCATCGGTTCTCATCTCGTATTGTTTAGCAGAGAGAGAGAATTTCAAGAAGAAATTGATCACGAAATAAACCTACGCAAATTAGGGTTTCTTGAGTTTCAAAAATTTGTATCTGTAATCACCTTGATTGAGTTAGTGAAGTTTCTCCCTTATTCTCCCGTGGATGTAGGTCTTGTTTGAGGCCGAACCACGTAAATTTTTGCGTCGATTTCCTTCTATTTTGCACGATTCATTATATGTCGCTGTTCTTCATTTTTGGGGTTTATTTGATCGCTTTTCACACCCGATAGAGGATTAGTTCACCCTCTGGATTATTCTTAACAAATTTTCTTCTAAATATATCTTCAAATGTTCCTATCTTTTTAGAAAAAATTAAGATTTTTGAATAATTGCTAGTTTAAGCTCTTTTTCAAAAGCCTTCGAAAATTGGGTCGTGACACATCGACATTATAATGACTCGGTTTAAACCTTAATTGGGTCATTACAAATCTTACAATGATCGTCATCCCAACAAAACATATATTTATGTGCATAATAATCAATCATTCTCTCCACTTGTCCCTCATCAATTTTTGGCATCATTAAATTCTCCTGCACTCACCACACGGTTGAACAATTTGATTGTAGACATTCGATTTTCCATGTTTATGTTTAATACTCAGGAATTTAATGACAACTACGAATGACACTTGCAACTAGGATACAAATCATGACCCGTCCTATATAAAATCATGTTTTAAAACTGTTAAGCATGCTAATTAGGGGTTTCTAGCTCTTCTATATTTGCAAAATTAAAGTTTGGACCAACAACATCTATGACTATAGTGTCGTGCAAATTGGATGTTGTTGTACCAATTCCATTTCAGGCCAAAGTTGTGACTCGGTCAGAGTTTTTTTGAAAATATTTTTACTCTCCCGTAAGTGTACGAGATCATCATAGTAGTGAAAGTAAATTTTGGCCAAGGAGTTATTGAATCCAAAAATTTAGGAGTGCAATGGAGCCCCAAAATTATGTGTTGGCATGATATTATAGTCACGAGCAAGTTGGTTTTTTCTAAACTAAACAAAAATTAAAATTAGAAAGCAATTAAACAATTAAGGGGGCGCTTGTTTGAAAATTTTTCAATGAGAATGAGAATTAATATAAGACAATTGTGGTGCTTAATGAGGATAAAAGATGGTGAATGACATTATTTTTCCTCCTAAATAAGGTAATCTTTAACCATTATGATTAACCTTTTCCCCATCTACAATCATTTCTCCTCAATCATTCCCCTCCACCACCAATAACAAGCTTATTTTGTCTCATTTTTTTTTTTCCAAAATTAGAGCACAATACCAATTATGTAACCAACATGGAGTCATTCCTTCCTCCAATAAATTTGGGGGCATAGGTGGAAAAGCTAATTTCATTCTCATTCCCATTGAGGATCTCGTAACAAGCGCCCCCTAATACTAACCTTTCCGAAGAAAGTGTTTGAGAAAAATATTTCAAGTGTTTTCATTATATAATTCAATAGCGTATACAATAAAATTATAATTTATCAATGCCTTTTTTTTAGATGTTTGCTAAGAACATAATAGAGTTCAATTGTAATAATTATTCATGAATTCTCATCTTACTAAATGCGCTTTCACATCATTAACTTAATTATCTAAACAACATATTTCGATATCTACTTTTCTTTTTGAGGACACCTAATTTTTCCTCTATATATCCATCCAATTCTGTGATTAATTGCAAATTCAATAAATTATTTAAGCCCATTGAAAAGCTCGATAGCAATGTTGCCATTAATAATTCCAGGACGATACATCCACCTACTGTTTTAGATTAATGGTTCAAGATTTAATAAGACAAATTTCTAAATTAAAAGTTAATAATTTCTCAAAATTTCGATAGAGTTTGTTTATTCTTATCTTAATCTCCAATTATATATATACTAGCACAATTCCCTTGTATTACGCGGATCTTTTCATATAAAATTTTGTCTAAATAAATAAGTATAATTATTATGTCTTCAAGACAATATGAAACAAACAATATAATTAATATTATATGATTAATATAATTACTATCAGACACATATATTTATTTTCCTAACTATAATCAAACAATTAAACTCATTATATATACAATTAAATAAATAAAATGAGCTTATAAACCCTATATATGCACATACACACACCACATTAATAAATAGTTTGACTTGAAATTTAAATAGAATTAAATACTTATTTAATATAAAATAAAAAATTACAAACTGTAGAACTTCTTATGGTGAGACTCAGATCAAAGCCTAATATGTACTCCCTCCGTCCCATTACTTTTCATACTAATGCTGTACACATTTTAAGAAAAGTGTAATGAGTGGAGTATTGAAGGGTAATTTTGTAAACTTTTATTATTAAAGTAAGGGAGATGGTTGGATTAAGTGTAAAAAGTAATAACATTTTGTGTAAATATATATTGTGAGGGTGGAGTTTAAGGAGGTTTTCTTTTTGGAATGTGAAAACTAATGATGACAAACAAAAAGAAAAGTGTGAAAACCGATGTGAGGCAGGATGGAGTAGAACATTTCTCTCTACGGCATACGGACAAAGGTGGCAATCATTCTCCTTTTGGCAAATTCTTGTTGTGGTTTGAAAAGAGACCGTACGACCACTTTCATATACTAAGGTAGTAAGGTTAGAGAGAGATGCAGAAGCGTGAGATACGAATCAACAAATGAACACCGAGTGACGAAGAAAGATGGAAGGAATAGACACATTTATACTACGTATACTAGGTGCTAAACACTTCATGTTTCATTTCTTAATCTTTAAATCTAAAAACATAATCTGCCTATTAAGGAAGTTAACACTCCCTAAATACTACTCCTCCGTCTAAAAAAAGATAGTCCACTTTCTATTTGCACAAAGACCAATAAATCTATTTTTGGCACATAAATTTACTCAACATTCCTATTTTACCCTTATTTAATATTAATAATACCATTAATGATAAGTAGTACCGCATTAATTATTGTTTAAAAAAGAAAAATATTTGTATATTGGAATTGAAAAATATATGGAGTAATAAATATTTGTGTATTGGAATTGATAAAACAAATGGAGCAATAAATATTTATGTATTGGAATTGAAATAAGTCATGAAATATTTGCAAAATACTATGTTGACTATAATAAAAAGGTTGAGAATGACTAATTCCAACAATCATTAAATAGGGGTATTTTAGACAAAAAAATTAAAATAAATAGAAAGTAGACTATAATTTGAGACAACCCAAAAGGAATAGTGGACTATCTTTTTAGACAGATGGAGTAACGTTTAATGGGCTAATGGGCTTAACAAACAAATAAGCAAATAAACACAATGTTTTAAGCCCACATGTAAAAATAAATGTAATAATTTAAATATCGCCTTGTAAGTATGATTAATTTATAGTCTCATCGCCATCATTCTCCCCCTCTAAGAAGCGATTCGCCCTCGACCGCTGCAGAGTCTCATCGCCGAACCAGATCACCGAATACGGAATAAGATGCTTGACATTGAAGACGTCCGAGGTGCGGAGATGAGAAGGGAGCTTCAAACGATAGGCATTGGGGTTGATCTTTGCCAGGATTTCCACAAGTCCAATCTTGCGAGCAGATAACTTGTTATACTCGTGAGCGGGGTAGCGGTCCTTGGTGAGGATCGCCTAAACGAGGTCCCCGACCTCAAAATCAACATTTCGGCGTGGGCATCGGCAATGACGCCTTATAGCGGTCATTGGAAGCGGTGAGGCGAGCAATGGTGTCGGAATGGATGTCTTTGGAGATCAAAAATGAGATCCCGAGCCCGCTGCTCCAAGGGTTGACGCGACGGGAGGACAAGGAGATCAACAGGCCCACCACAAAAAAATAGTTTTAGAGAGGGATTTAGCGAAGGAATTACTCGAGGGGAGGGGTTTAGCGAAGGTTTTACCGAGGGAAGGTTTCCCTCGGCAAAAACCTTGTCGGTAACCATTCCGTCGGCTAGGCCCTCGCTAATTACCGAGGGCGAAGCCCTCGCTAATTGCCGAGGAATTGGCGAGGGGCAATTAGCGAGGGCGGGCCCCTCGTCTCGCCCTCGCTAATATCAAAACTAATAAAAAGAATTGCGGCCGGGGATCGAACCCGCGCCCTAGCCGCGCCCGGGGCCGGGCCGGGCGTTTATTTTCGCGTGGGCCGGGGTCGAACCCGCGACCTCCGAGAGAGTGGAGGAGAGAGCTTGGGCGCTTTACTGTTTGGGGCAAAGCTAATCATTCGATTTTGCTTTTAAATATATTAATATCATATTATGTTCAATATTTTATATATATTTAATTTATAATTAAATTATATACTATATATTTAATTAAATTGTATACTATATATTTAATTAAATTATCTACTATATATATTTAATTAAATTATATCATTTTTAAATTTTTATTATTATAACATATATATTCAATTATATATATATTTACTATATATATTATTATATAGTAAATTTTTATTATTATCACATATAACTATATTATTATGTTTATATACTATATTCAATTAAATTATATACTATATTTAGTATATATATTATTATTTTATAATTATTAATATTGTATATATTCAATTAAATTGTATCCTATAATTCACTATATACATATTATCATTTATTATTGTTATTATTATATATATATTATCATGTTTATAATTATTATTATTATTGTCACATATATATTCAATTAAATTGTATTATATATTCACCATATATTATCATTTATAATTGTTATTATTATTATCACACATATATATTATCATTTCTATAATTTTTATTATTATTACATATATATATATATATATATATATATATATTCAATTAAGTTGTCAACTATATTATCATGTGTTTATATATGCACTCTTCATGAATTAAAATTAATACTTTAAACAATTAAAAATCATCATCTTAATCAATCAACATTCAGAAAATTTATAGTTTTAAACATAATTAATGAACTCAGCGCCTCCGAGACCCACGAGATGAGTGATCGTAACCACTCGGAGCGGTTGGTGGATTACCACCACCAACCGAGGAACCCGAAACCCCGCATCCACTCTTGAAATTGACGCCGCATATCCGCTCTCAAAGTTGCGTCTCTTCGCGCCATCTCCGCCTCGCACCTCTTCTATTTGTTTCTGCGATCTCTCACGCTCCTCTTGGAGCAAAGCGGTCGACATCACTTGGTTGTAGGTGCCGCCAATAGGAGCACCCGATGAGCAGGAGCCGGAGGATGCATCTGGACTTACCACCGACCAAGACCCGAACCCTCCCGTGTTGTTTTCCAACGGTATTGACATAGATCTGGGATAAGTCGGGTTGGGGTTCGAGCTCGACCCCCTGAGGGCATCCGGGAGGCCACCTCTTGTACTTCATGTTGTACGAATATTTCGACAATTAAAATTTTAGATTACAAAAATAGACATATATATAATATTTTATTATAAATTATTACATAATATAAAATAAAAATACTTACAAGTGTGTCACTAATAGCCCCGTAGGTGTACTCCCCGTCATCATATCGTGGTAATGCCGCACTATGTCCCGATGCCTGTGGGGGCCGTCCATGCTTCCTCTCTCGTATTTATTTAATTAGAACCACGTGTTTAATTAAAATATTGAACTAGCATTAAAAAATACTTACAAAGTCATATGCATACTCGGCCGATCCACGGGATCCACCCCTATAACGGGAGATGCGCACTCGGTCTCCAGTGCTCCGACATTCGATTCGCACGACACCGCTCGATTTTTGCTCTCACGTCTTCTCTATCCCGAAGCGAGCAGTCCATTGAAGACGGCGTCATCCCATCCAAGCCTCTCGCTTGGTGACCCACAACGTTCTCACGTTGTTCAAAGATATCGGTGTATCTCGCTTGCACGCCCTACGAAGGAACAAATGATACACCTCCGTTGAGTTCGTAATGGTAGGGTCCCACCTAGTTTGTCTCACAAACAAAATATTATTGTACTTAATAAGCGTTAAAGTTTATAAATTAATCAAAATTAAATAGCGAATAACAAAATATAATGTACTGAAATGTCTCCCAAGACGATCATGACCTCTCGTGAGATATCATAGGGAAAGTGAATGCAGGGCTCCATATGTCGAGACATAATCTCCCGAATAGTCCTGGATACCGCATTCGATGGCATTAACTCGCAAAAAGGGAATAAACATGCAAAATTAATAGACATATAAATATGACATAGTTTATTATTCACAAGTATTTAACTTACGTGCCCCTGGTAGATCCATATATCCAGACCCCCATCGGAGCCGGAGCCGGATGATGGTCCTCATAGGCCTCGGGGCCGACAGCCTCGTCCTCATGATCCTCCTGAAGGAAGGGTACCGGCATCGTACCCTGGCATCTCGACCCTCGACCTGCACGGTCCACTCGACCCACCTCCTCTAGACCCATATCGTCCTCTCGATCCAAACGGTCCGCTCATCCGTAACAATAATTAAATAAAACCACATTATTACACGGTTCAATAATAAATAATTCATCATATATATAGCATGCAAATGAAACACACATAATTATTACATTATTTAATAGTAAATAATTATTACACTATATATTCAATATTCATCCGAGTCTTCATCCTCCTCCTCGTCCTCCCTCCTCCTCCTCCTCATCATCATCTTCTTCTTTCTTCTTCTTCTTCTTCTTCTTCTTCTTCTTCTTCTTCTTCTTCTTCTTCTTCTTCTTCTTCTTCTTCTTCTTCTTCTTCTTCTTCTTCTTCTTCTTCATTATTTTCAATATCAATTAGTGCACCGTTGACATCTCACAATATGATTCGATCATCATCCGCTTGCACACCATTAATTTGGGACTCAAGGTCGTCTTGAAAGGGGGAAGCTCTTGTTCATTCGTTAGCACGGTTTCAACCAAGGATCTCGGTTTGATTTTGCAAACGGCCAACCATTCATTTCTATGCTTTCCGGTACTTGCAATAGTAAACTTGAGTGGCTTGACTTGCTAACACAAAATGATCGTAGCGGCCGTATCTTCCCTTTGATTAACGTCCACAAGTTTATAATGAGGATGTACTCTTGTTCCATTTGGCACGGATGGATCAAACCACTCACACTTGAATGTAACAACATTTTTCTCAATACGTCCGGTACTCCAATTGCACTACTTCCTCAAGGACCCCGTAGAAATCATTCTCATCCGCATCATAATGTTTACCCTTGATACAAACTCCACAATTTGAAGTAGATTTTGATGAGCCATAAGTTCGTGTGTGAAATTTGTAACCATTCACGTAATATCCGTGGTATGTGGTGACACAACTCGAAGGTCCGCTAGAAAGATCACGTATCCATCGATTTTGAATATTATTTATCCTTACATGTTGTTCAAACCACGATGCAAACTCCTCTTGTAGTCTTTCATCTTGTTCACCCTCGAGAGTCCCGGTTGGAATTGTTGCAGTTGCTCGAAAAATATACTACAAAAGGGGATTTGATTATTTAATATACGGATTGACGTTGTAATTAACAAAAATTGAACGTTATAAACTTACTCGATATACGGTTGCAACTCGGGACAATTCAAGAACACGCACGTATGAGCCGTATTTTTCTCCTCATCTACAATCCATCTTTTGTTTATCTTTCCAAGATGTCGACCGGGAGGTATAAATATGGACAAAGTACCTTTCGCTACTTGGGGTACTCGCCACGACCATCGTAATTACGAGGTACATTGTGCCGCCTCGTCTCGAACGTGATCGCCGAAATAGAGGGAACAAAATATTGAGGCCTCTTTCGTTAAATACGTATTTGCAATCGATGCTTCAACATGCGCCTTATTCCCAACACTTAGCTTTAAATTGTAAAGATACCTAATTAAATGAATCAAGTGTTATATATATGTATAGTATAACCATTTTAGGTAATCAAATAATTTAGAGTTATAAATTACCTCTCAAATGGATACATCCATCTATACCGCACAGACCAGCTATTCTTGCTTCGTATGCAAGGTGCACAGCAGATGCTCCATCGAATTGAAGAAGTCGGGCGGAAAGATACGCTCCAACTTACACAATATAACCGGAATATCTGCTTCCAATCGAGCCATGTTCTCAATCGTAATGGATGCGTAAGTTAACTCCCTAAAGAACAAACTAAGTTCGGTGATTGCTTTCCACACATTCGGCGGCAGAAGTTTCACGAAAAGCAATCGGGAGTAGTCTGCATAAACACATGACAATCATGACTCTTCATCCCAAACATCTTCAATTTGCTCCAGATCTACACATCGAGACAAGTTAGACACATAGTCATCGGAAAACTTCAACTCGCTTACCCATCCGCACGCATCATCCTTTTGACTCTTATCAAGTGAATAACAAGCTTTGGGATACTTTCTGTGCGTTGACATTTCTCTAGAGAGGGACGCACGACAATATTCATTAAGTTCATCCCTAGACTTATTTGTGTCTTTTGTTTTCCCTTCCACATTCGTCACCGTGTAGAACAAATTATCAAACACATTTTTTTCAATGTGCATCACATCCAAATTATGCCGGATCAAGAGGGTACTCCAATATGGCAAATCCCAAAAATACTTTTCTTCCTCCACCACCATCTAATCTTTTGTTGTGGGCCTCAAGACCCTCTTCATCACTTTCCGGTACTCCCAACCAATCAATTTCTTGTAGAAGCATTTGCCCCTGTTCGGATGGGTGGTGGGTCATCTCAGAATTCATCAGTATTCTTCATGAATGCAGCCTTGTTCCCGCGATACGGATGTCCCCGGGTAAGAACTTACGATGATTATCAAACTACGATCACATTTATCGAGTTTTAAAGTGAAGGCATCGGAGTACTCAACACAATATGGACAAGCAATTCTTCCAAATGTGCTCCATCCAGATAAAGATTGAGTAAGTGGAAAGTCGCTAATGGTCCAGATTAATGCGGCTCGCATCATAAAATTCTCGCTTTCTAGCAACATCATACGTTTCCGCCCCATTTCCCCACAAAGCATGTTCAAATCATGAATTAGTGGTCAGAAAATACATCTAAATTATCCTTTGGATTTTTAGGACCAGCACCAAAACTGGCCAAAAACATGAATTGTTCTTTCATACACAACCATGGGGGCAGATTATGCGGTGTCACTATCATCGCCATGACGAATCTTGCTTTTCCCGATCGCCCAAACAAATTAAAACCATCGGTGCTCAAACCCACCTCACATTCCGTATTTCACCGCAAAATCAGGATATGAATAGTCCAGTGTTTCCAAGCCAATGAATTTGCAGGATGACGCATAACACCAACCTCATCATTATAGCAACTAGCATGTCATACTATATCCTTAGCAGTAGTCTTGGGTGATAAAGTCTTTGCAATCGAGGAATGATAGGAAAATAGAACATCTCTTTGAAAGGACTGTTCTTTTTCCATCGACCATCCACACCACGTCTAGCAGGTTTGAATCGTGACCGACCACAAACCTTACACGATTCAAGTTCCCCGTCTGCACTCCCAATATATCATACACTTATTTGCACAACAATCAATCCTCTCTATTGGAAGACCCATCCCACCCATCAACCTGTTTAGTATTAGAAAATTTCTTGGGCACCGCATTTTCTCGAGGGCAAATCTCACTAATCAACTCAACCATTTGATTGTAACCCCTTTCGACATACCTGTTCTCGCTTTAATGTTTAAAAGACGGCATTGAATGACAACCGAGAATGAGACTCGCAACCGTGATACGAGATCCCGATCCGCCGCACGAAGCATGTCAAAAATGTGCAAAGCATGCCGATTAGGAGGTTCCTCGCTAAGGGACCGTGAAGTTAAGTCCATCATCATATTGTGGTACGAACTAGATGTGCGGTGTCGTCAACTCTATATGAAGTCGACGCCGATCGATCATAGTGTGGTATAGAATTCCAATTTTGCTCACCGTGCAAAATCCAATTATGATAATTAGACATAAACCCATGTCTAAACAAATGTGATTTCACGTCAATGGGTTCTCTAAAACTCTGGTTCCTACATTTGAATTTCGAGCAAGGACACCTAATCTTTCCTCCACTCATCCATTCCGGGTTACTAGTGGCGAATTCTATAAACGATTCAAGTCCACTAACAAATTCGAGAGATATCATGCCATTAATCGCTCTTGGACCATACATCCAACTACGACTTGAATAATTCATAGGAATAGATCTGCTTTGCATTAATGAAGATTCAAAATTTAATTAAATCATAATTAATTCTTCCAGCTAATATATTTTTTCCTAATATTAATATATATATTTTCTAAAAATTTCAGTAGTTTTATCTTATTTTATCGTATTCCCGCTTAATATATCAAGTTAATTCATAGTGCATCCATTTCCGACTTAATTAAAATTAATCAAGTCTAACGCACATTCTACAAAGAAATAATACCAAACAATTCATCAACCCTCAACTCCAACATTAACTTGAATCGAACATCGATTCAATTTTTAAAATTAATATAATTGAACTAACATGCAAAATTTGATCGAACATCGATCATCATATATATAAATTATTGTATCATGCATGCAAAATAATTTTAAATCAAATAATTATTACAATTAAATTAAAAGCATATCTTTAAATAATTAATTTAAAAAAAAAGAATACTTACGGTGATAGTGGTTGCGCGTGTATATTACAATTTGCGTACCTACAAATATATAAATTATAACAATTAAATTAAAATTATAATAATTAATATTCAAAATAAATTTATATAATTGCATATATATATATATACTAATTATTCTAAATAAAATTAATAATTTTTATAATACTAATTATATAATTGCATATATACATACTAATTATTCTAAATAAAATTAATAATTTTATAATACTAATTATATAATTGCATATATACATACTAACTCTAAATAATTAATAATATTATATATACTACTAATTATTTCTAAATAATTATTAATAATTAAAATACACATAACAATTACAAAAATTAACACTAAATAACTAATAAATTTATACCTATAACAACCAAATTACACAAATACATGCATATGAAAAATTAAAAATACAAAATTTGTAAAATTACAACAAAATTAACCGATTAAATCATAAAAACTCACCGTAGAAATGTTCCCTGAACAAGTAGAACAAAGCCCAACTATTCTTCGGACCAATTTCGGGCGGCGGCGGTGGACGATGGTGGCGGCGCACGGCTGTGGAAAAAGGAAAAGGGGGTATGTTTGTGTGGGGAAGAGAAACCAGCGGTGGGTTTATAATTGGGCTTTGCCGAGGGGCCCGGCAAGGAAAAATGGCCCTCGGTAATTTTTTAATGGGCCGAGGGAGTGGGCCCTCGCTAATGTTTGCCGAGGGGAGTGGGCCCTCGCTAATATTTGCCGAGGGTACGAGCCCTCGCTAAGCCTTGCCGTGGGCTCGTCGGTAAAGTGGTCGGTAATTGGCGAGGGCTATTTTCCCTCGCCTCGCCCCTCGGTAATAAATCCCTCGCCTAACCCCTCGTTAATTAGCGAGGTTTCTGCCTCGTTAATTTCCCTCGTTAAAACCACCTTTTTTGTAGTGGCCCCGAGGAAGGACGACATAGACAATGTGAAAAGGAGCAAGACCAGAGCTTCGGTTGATACGGAATTATAAGCAAACTCACCTGACTAAGCTTCAATCCCAAGACTTTATATGTTCACCCACCAAACAACGCAACAAATTCCCCAAAGAACGATTCACGACCTCGGTTTGCCCATCACCGAGGATGATAGGCACTATCAAGTCAAGAGAAGTATTCTCCGTCTTCCAAACACTTTTCCAAAAATAGCTCGTAAAGCGTTAAAAAATGGCCCGAGACAATCGAAGTGGGAAGACCATATAACCAGTAAATATCACAAAAATATCTGGGCAACATGGACGGCGTCAAGAGTGCGCTTACAAGGTAGAAAGTGCACCATCTTGGAAAATCACAACAACTACGAGGATAGAGTCAAACCTCTCTCGAGTGCGAGGAAGGCCAACCACAAAATCCATGATGATGGCAGCCCAAGCCAAAGTAGGAATAGGGAGAGGATATAATCCGACATTCGTAGCGATACCCTTAAGAGACTTGGCAAATACGACATCGCGCAATGAAACGGGCCACATCACGGCACAAAGAAGGCCAAAAGAAAGAACACTGCAGCAAGAGAGAGATCGCACGATCACGCCCCACATGACCGGTACGATGCAATTCATCAATCAAACGTAGCGTAGACTACATACCGAGATGCACAAAAGAAGCCCCTTAAAAGAAAACCATCAACAAGGATAAAATCCCTAAACCGACCATTATGCAAGGATTGCTGAAACCGAAGAGAAATCCAAATTAGAGGCATAGAGCGTCCATGGGAACAATATCACACCGAATAGAGTCACAATACTTTTGCCCAATAAAAATTTAATCAACACTCTACGATTAAGAATCGAATTGCCACATTGTAACCACGCTAAAGCATAAGGGGACGGATGCAATTCAAGACCAAGGGATAATTTTTCTATCGCCTTAAGAAACAACATTTTCGCATGCATCGTAAATCGATAATAAATTTACAAATTTTATCGTTGATGTGCAAGTAGAGGAGAAGATATTAGTACGCTCTGGCAAGAGCAGAACTTGAGAAAGAAGTCAAACAAGCACTTCGACCACCAAAGCCTCACCAACATCACCGGAGATGCGCCACGCCGTCCTCACCGCGGTTCTGGTAAAAATTGGGGGTCCAGTATACCCTCGTCAACTTCCGATCGTCGGCTAAGAGCGCCGGACGCACGCGGCGGCGTCGGCCCTATGCCCTCGCTCACCGCAAGTGAAATAACGGATTTGGAGAGGAGCGGCGATGCCGCAGTGGCCATCGGCATTGGCGCTCAAGGAGAGACGCCACCGTGTGCATCGGAAAGGGAACAGACGCGATTAAATTCAATTGATCATGAAAGGGCAATCTCGGTGCCAGCGATATATTGCACAACTAATTGATCCTGGGTTTCATCATGCTACGAGCGAATAAAATTCATAGGAATAATCAATGATTTGGAACCCTGTTTCAAATTCTCGCAATTGTTGATACGTAAGGCGAGTGAAATTATAGGGAAGGAATTCACGGCGCATATATTTTTAATTTTTTCCAATATGCAATTTTGGGTTTCCTTCGCGAAGACGTGACGATTTCAATTGTTGCCACCAGCCGATGCGCGATGCCTAACCTCGTCACAACGAGAGCAACGCGGCGAGGCTCGAGGACCTCGCTTGCATTCAAAATATCATCCACGTTGTGCATCCAATCCATATATTCCGACCCTTGTAAGCCACCGTCGAACTCGGAGTTTCCACTCGAAAACCAGACTCCCAACGGTTGTCTGACAAAGAAGAAATGGGTTATCCATTGATTCAAGATTACCGCATCCGAATCGCCGAGAGAAGGGGCGCGATTGTGGGGAAAACGGTCCCGACGACCTCCGCCGCCAACACCGCCACGAGGCGTCCGCGCGCATTCGAACGGGAGCAGCTAACGACTCCATAAACTCGCTTTGTTGATTGCGCATACTCTCCACCAATTGAGAAAGAGATGCAATTTGTTCGTGCATTTCTTCCATTTCCAAGGCCGTATCAACAACAAGTTGACGCCTTGGAGGCATCGCAGAGCGTTACCGTGACTCCGGATACCAACTAATGTAGAAGCATGATACGAATCAACAAATGAACACAGAGTGATGAACAAAGATGAAAGAATAGACACCTTGATACTATGTATACTAGGTGTTAAACGCTTCACGTTTCATTTCTTAATCTTTAAATCTCAAAACAATATCTGCGTATTAAGGAAGTTAACACTCCCTAAATACTAACGTTTAATGGGTTAATGGGCTTAACAAACAAATAAGCAAATAAACACAATGTTTTAAGCCCACATGTAAAAATAAATAGAATAATTTAAATATCGTCTTGGGACGTCGATTAATTTGCGGTCTCATCGCTATCGAGAGAGCTTTGGTAAAGGTAATATAAAAACCCTAGTTGTATTAAAACCTAGACATAAAATGGGGTCGTTCTACTTGGCGTGGGAATTGAGCCCTCACTATTAGAATTTAACAAGGACAAATAAGGTCGTCACCATTTTTAAATAAAAATATCATTGTATGGCAATAACCTCGCTATATCATTCACTATATCATTCACTATCTAGCGAGGGTTAGGCAATACTCTCTAAGCCTCATAATAACCCTATTCGCAAGGGTATGGGTGACTCTCTTTGTGGTCGTCCTTGCTACAAAACAAGTTTTTGTAGCTCATCTCACGCGGATTAGGAATGGCAATGGGGCGGGTCTGGGACGCGTTTGCCCCGCCCCAGACTCCGCCCCGCCACAAAATATTAAGACCGGGACTGTCCCGCCCCGCCCCATTTAATATTTTAATAATTTAAAATTAATTTTAATATATCTAATATTTTTATTTTGACTTTAAAAATTTAAATTAAAATCTTTAATTACTTAAAATAGCACATCTTATAACAGGCATAAACTTATGTGAACCAGTGTATACGATGAACTCTATTTTATTATCACTGCCATGCACATTCACTATCACTATCTTGAACATGCACTATCACCAAATACACATGTACTGTTATAAGTAAATTATGACATTGATAGTGCATGTGCATGACAATGATATTAAATGTGAATAATAGTGATAGTAAAAATAGAGTTCATCGTATGCACCCGGTTCACACAAGTGTTACTCAAAATAACATAGATAATATATTTCACAAATATATACACATTAATATCAATATAAATTACATAATTACACATATATACATAAAAATATTAATATATTTATGTGTGACGGATCCACATACGGGTTGGCGGGGTGGGTTTTACAAAACCAAGACCCGTCCCATACTCGCCAAGCGGGTGGGTTCAATGCGGATCCAAGTTTGAACCCGCATTGCCATCCCTACGGGACCATCAATTAATAAAACAATAAAAATTAGTGAACAAAATACATTAATGTATATCAATCCATGACTCATCTCACACAACATGACGCTTATTGAGGATCATCAAGAGGAAGGAAATGTTGGGTGAAATAATACAAGAAAACAAGATCAGGCAACATATACATATTGACTATTTTACAAAAGTAAAGAAACCCAAAAAAAGTAAGCATCTTTTGATGTGCAAAACTAGGTCGATGGATCAATATTCTTCTATCTTGAGAAGTATGACTTTGGAGAGAAGAGACGTCTAGGTGAAAACATGCCCATGTATCTAGGAGAAGTCATGACATCAATGGACCTATAACTAGGCATGATGTAGCCTTCCCTATGATCATCACCAGGCACACTTGCACCACTAAATGTCCCACATTTGGCCAACTTTCCAAACCAAGAATTCTTCTTTGGGGAGGGTTTGTGGACCCCGTTGATCTTATCGCATAGGTATTGTTTAACCACGTGGATTCCTTGCTCCATGACTTCCATGGGTGGCGAGACGAGCGGATTCCCTTCGACGCTGAGCTTTTGGAGCTTCTTGAGGCACCCGATGGACTCGGGTAGGGCGGTGATCTTGTTGTAGCTCACGTCCAACTCGACTAGAGAGATGAGAAGGCCTATGGAGTAGGGTAGGGTTGCTAGGTATTGGAAATTTTGGCTCACATTGAGGACTTGTAGGTTGATTAGGTTTTCGAGGTCGTGGGGGAGGGATCGGAGACAGTTGAGACGAGCATCGAGGATTCGGAGATTCGTGAGGTGGGAGGTCGAGTGAGGGAGGAAGGCCAGTTTGTTCGAGTTTACCGATAGCTTTTAGGTTTAGTAACTCGAAACCAATTGTATCGGGCAACTGGCTTAGCTTGTTGAAATTTGCACTCAATTCTTGAAGTGATCTGCAAGCATTTAAAAGAAAAAATCGTATCATTTAAAATGTAAAGTCAAAGATAATTAATGATTGAACAATTTGGTGGCTCAATTGTATAAGTTAGTTAGAGATTTCATTTACATGATGCATAAGAATGTAGTAGTTATTAAAATTGAAAAGTTGACCTTGAGATAATAATATTAGTGATAACCACTTGGCATCAAAGATAAGAACACAAGAAAGCTTGCTGATAAGTTTGTAATTAGGACACAATTAAATATCAAGCTACACAGCTGTGCATATATAGATAACAACAAAGAACTGATTTTTTTTTCTTTAATTCCTGAAAAAACAAAAACAAGTTGATGTTTAAGAAATAATATATTTGTCTGCAAGTGAGAGAGTTGACACTATTTTATTTATTTATTTTTTTGTATTTTAGGTCTACGACACTGTAGAGAATAGACACAATAAAGTTGTACCTAAATAACCTTTGGCTTCATTTTGGATGGAGTGGATTTGAAATCGAGGATTTGAGGATAATATACTACACATTCACACAAACTAAAATGGAGAAAAACTAAATGAATGGATTTGATTCACTCGAATATTAAACACAAGTGAGAAAAGTGAGAGGATTTCAAATGACTAGGTTTTCTTTGGGCATTTGAAATCCTCCCACTTATAAGTAATGTTAGTGTGAACCAAATCCATTCATTTAGTTTTTCTTCATTTTGATTTGTAAATGTATGTTGTATTATCCTCAAATCCATCGATTTCAAATGACTCCATCCAAATGGAAAGCCTTTAATTATTGTTCAGCACAAGGATAAATAAATTTAAAATGAACCTTTTTAAATAAATATCAGTTTATCACAAGAACTTGTATAAGACTTTTATATATCGTCAAAATATTATGTTTTGAAATCACAATCAATCACAAATTAAATCACAACCTTTCACTTAATTAAAACCTCTGAATAATTGCAAATAAATCATCACCTTTAAATATTGTTGTAAATTAAATTAGTTTTTCGGACAACGCTCTTTATGCCCTTAACATGTTTTAGATCAAATTAAAAAAACGATATCGTATGATTATGAGGTGTGCCACGTGAAACCTGAATATCCAAAATTCTAAATTAGATGCAATTAAGCAAAAATCGAAGATTTAATTTAGAATTAAACCTAAAGAAATCACCTTTTTCTCCTGAGTCACTCTCCTATGAAGCGGTTCATAATACCATTAGAATAATTCTCGGATATCATTATAAATATTCATTGATACCATTATGACCATAACCATTTTATACTATGATATCTCTTTATAAGTGTAATGATATTACTAAATGAATATTATGATAAGTTATTGGAATTTTTATTAAACAAATATCAATAAATGAATTTAATGATATAATTTCATATTATAAAACTGATTCACACTAGATTTTGTGTTTTCTCCGTCATGGGAACACATTTTGTAAAAAGGGTGTTACTCAAGACTTTGAGTTGGTCAAAATTTGAAGTATTGACCAAATTAAAAGTGTGAAAATGAATTAACCTGCAGTTTTCAATGGTCCTGGGAAGTGATTGGATAAGATTTCCAGACACATTCAAAACCTTGAGCTTTGACAAACACCCTATTGAATTTGGGAGGCACTTCAGCTGGTTCGAATGCACGTCCAAAACGATGACGTTTAGTAGCCTTGCTGTCAATGATTCTGGTATGTTCTGTCAAATATATACTCCAATTAATTTAAATTTCTATTAAATGCGACGTGACAACTACTTATCACTCTCAATAAATTTTTGTACGAGTTCAAAAAAAAACCTACTATAAATTATAATTGAACAAATCTATGTCTTCTTTTCATTACTATATTTTCTCATGTAGCATGCTATATATGCAGAAATATGATCAGTATACGAAATATGTAAACATTGAATCATTTTCTCGTCAAACTTACTCAAAATATTAAAATTGATATCATTATATTCATTCATATAAAACATTACGATAATACTTTATAAGAGTTTTGATATTACTGGAGTTTCATAAAAAAATTGCCATAAAATGAGTATTTTTCCTGCTACACCCGATGAAGTATATCAAGTGTCGATTCGTAAAATTAATTGACATTGAATTAAAGTATATCCACTAAATATAGTTAGTCATATATATAGCACGAAGGAATAAATGAGAATGACGACAATGACCCCAAATTAAACCCCATTTAAAATACTGAATATATCTTACAGTTAAATTGTATTTTTGATTCCATGTGAATGGATGATCAGTAAAATAGTTCTTTTTTATATTTTTGGTTCCATAATTTTTTTAATATTTTTGTACAATTTTGATCCAAAAAATGATAAATTGTTGTTTTGATTCTATTCTGGTCCTAAGAATAATAGTTGAGACTGTTTTTGAAAAAGAAAAATAAGAAAATGAATCAAAATTATCATTAAAAATACTCATAGGATGAAAACAGAAATTTTCCCTATGTTCTACCAAGAATCAATTGCTCAAGAATCACCCAATCGAAATTAGAAATTAAGATGGTACAAATGTTGTTTAAATTATGTTTGTGTTTGACAGAAGCAAATAACATGATCAACAAATGATTAGGGAAAATTTTATATATACCTGGAGATTATTATTGGAGAGGTCTAATTTGCAGATGGTGGCTAAATTGAGAGGAGGATTAGGAAGTGTATCCAAATACATCCCACTAAGATCCACAATTTGGAGGTGCTTATGATGAGCTGCATCTTCACCTTCCATCTTCCTTGATCTACGGTCATGATCATATGTCTGTTTCTTATGTCTCATACTCATCCTCACCTGCTGCTCTTCGTACATCATTTTCACACACACAAAATTACTACGCAGCATATACTATTACACTTACACACACATACAATACATATGAGAGAGAGTGTGAATATATATATAATATATATAAAAGAAGAAGAAATTGGGAATTGGAAAAGAGAGAGAGAGAGTGTGATGAATTTATAAAAGTACGGATGAAAAGAGGTGAGAGAAAGTACAATATCCGTATGTTGCGTAGTGACGTTACCTACTCCATAAAAGTCAACCCCTCCTCCTCCTGCGTTACTTGTGCTTCCCTCCCTCCTTTTACGCTCCTCTTATCCTCCTCCCATCTTTCATTCTTTTTTATTTCTATATTATAAAAATAAATAAATATAAATTTATATTCCCTCCTACCCATTTTATATTGGGCACTTTTGGGTGAAATGGTTTTGCATATGAGATAAATCTCATCTCCGACCCGTCTTATATATTTGATACACCCGCTCATATATTTGATACTTTTGATAATAATTTTTAAATTTTTTTCTTAATTCTCATTTCCAGATATTTTTATACTCCCTCATGTATATTTAATATCACTTTTAATATATTTGATATTCCTCACAATTTTTAAAATTTTTTTCTCAATTCTCATTCATGGACGACATTTGATACTCTCACATATATATTTATACGCTTATTAATATATTTGATACTCATATGAAGGGTGGAACCCGTCTTGTATATAAAATGGTCTTGTACGAAGTTTTTTCATTTTATTTTTCTTTCCTAGATAAGATCTTTTGGTTCAAAATTATTGTTGTTTTGCATTAATATTCAAATGCGTATGATAAATACAGATCAAACCTTCAGAGTAAGGTTACGTAAATTCTACCAAATTGTGAAACATTCAAGCATACAAGCTATTCCAAAAAGAACATTGTTCAACAAGCTAGAGAAATCTCAAGTAAATATTAGAATTTTGCCTAGGTTCTTCTGTCTTAATGTTCTAGTCCTAGATCTGTTTCAAAGCTTACACACATACATACAAAGTTTGGAGAGATATTCACATTCTAGCTTCAAGGCTAATTATTGTAAGAGATATTTTAACTAGTTGAAAATCCATAACAAACCATATCTTGAGATTTAGGTAGTTTGAGCATATTGAGTAGGTTGAGTGGACTCGACTGAAAAATTGGTTGTAAGGTGACTAAAATTTATCTAAATTTCAGATTAGACGAATCTCACGAAGGAAGAAAGGTCTAGCAAAATATCCATTGACACTCTATACAAGATTCCTAAGATGTTGAAATTGACTCTGCTTAGTTTAGGAAGAGTGGACGTAAGGTCGTAGTCTTGAAATTTTTATGTGTTGTGTCTTGCTTTGATTAACTAACATACACTAATTTATTTTTACATCATATAAACTCACCCGATCCTGCTTCACACCAAGTGAGATGAAGAACATAATAAGAAACACCGATTTGTTCTTAGAGATAATAAGAACATAATAAGAAGCATAATATTTGTTTTTGTATGACTAGTAACATATATTTGTCATATAGTAACACAATGTGGAAACGAGTTAATCTGTTTGCCTTTGCGCGATGTTTTTGGAAAGACATGTTTAATCGAATAAGACCCAAAAAAATACATAAATTTTTGTTCCTTTTTTAAATGTGCTAATATTACATGTGCAATATTATATACTCTCTCTATCCATGAATTTTATGCTCAAAGAGCATTGCACAAGATTTAAGAAAAATTATTTGCTTATTGTATAAAATAAATAAAGTAAGGGTATTGTGGGATATTGTGGGGTCCACTTTTTTTAATAAAATTATTGTTTGTGAGTGTAAAGTTAATGACATATTGAGTAATTAAGTGGTGGTTGAAGGGTGATAATCAAATTATGGTTTCCAAAAAGGAATGAGCATAAATTTGGTGAATGGACCAATAAGACAAGTGAGTATAAATTTGGTGGAGGGAGGAGTACATGTTTGTATCTATAAATATACAAGATAAAGAAAATATATATAAGGGTAAAGATAGCTTCTATATACTTCATGAATCAAGAAAAACATATCTTTAATTATGTGAACATTAAGATCCAATAATGAAATCACCAGAAATCTTGCATTTGCACAAAAATAAATTAGGACACCCTTCTTAATTATTATTGAAAATTTCATGTCAGGTTAAAATATTAATATAGGAAGACATAGTAAATAATAAAAATCGGTGCCGTCTGTTGTTTTAATTTCAAATAAATTAAGAGAATATTATATATTAACTGGGAAGAAGAAAAGGAGGACAAAAAATCGTACGGCATATTTTTAATTAATAGTGAGTAGCAATCAAGACGAAGAAGGATGGTTAAATTAAATACATTAATAAAAAAATGGCGACAAAGGACAACTTCACATGACAAATTTTATAACTAATTTAATTTAGATATTTTCAACTAATTAAATTTAGTTTTTTTTTTTTTAAAACTAATAATGAAAAGGACATATGAGCAAAGTTTAGAAAGTCAAGGGTTTGTACACGAATTCTTTATGGCGACAAACTTTGGTGGCTTCTTTGTGAATTTATTCCCCTGTGGATTTAGGATAATATATGTGCTGTCCTTAGTCAATATAATAATAATGATGAGAAATTGGTATTCAAAATGTAAATTCCACTTGATTCCATATATATATATATATATATATATATATATATATATATATATATATATATATTTTTAATGAAAAAGTCGAATTAGATGTATCTTTCAATATAAATATATTTTTAAATAATATTTTTTCGTAACGATTTAGATTGTTCAAAACAGAATGACACGAGTTTTAATAAAAATGTTATTTATTAGTATTAAAATATGTAAAGTAAAGGGTAAATATGTATTTTCAACTTTATTGGAGTGTGTAATTGAGTGAGAAAATTTTAATTACGGTGGAGAATTGAGTGACATGAGGTGTAAATTCCTATATTACTAATAGGGAGTTTGTTTTTGCTTAGGTGTAGTCATGAGATTAATTTGGATGAGATGTCATATTTTTATTAAATGTATATATATGTTAATAATCTAGGTGTCATTATTCTATTGATTTATAATTAATATATGGCATCTATGTGACATTTTAATATAGGAATTAATTAAAAATACATTTCTAAGGAGGTTTGAACCTTACACCTCTTGCACAATATGTATATTTTTAACATATGTATATTTTTTAATAAATATGTTAATATATAAATCTTTAAATATTTTAAATATTTATCTTATATCTAAAAAGTGTTATCATATGACAATTTTAAAATATAAAATTATATTTAACTTAAGCCTATAAATGTATGTAAGAAAAATTGTGGTTGTATCAACTTTTATAAAAAAAAAAACTTAATATAATCATGTATGATATTAATTGTAAATATATATATATATATATATATATATATATATTTTATTCGGAGTAATATTTATGCATCATTTATATAAAAAATTATATTAATCGTCTCCTTATATTATTTTAATATATATATTATTATTTGAAAATATTATATATAATATATTATATTGTAAAGTTTATTTAACGACAATAATCTGCGTAATACGCGGGAGCTCATCTAGTAAGAGATATTTGTAAGAGTTTAGTTTGAAATAATAAAATTGTTATTTTGCTATTTTGGGTATGAAAAAATAAAATTGTAACGTCTATTTTTAGATTGTAAAGGAGGTAGTATCAATTTTTATTTAGTTATAGTAATTATTTGCACTTGAATATTTAGAGTCGTTCAAATGTTATTGTTCATTGAAAATAATAATAATTATTCAAGAAAAACAACTGACACTACATAAAAATTCACTTGATTTACATGATGCACTTGATATATATTAATAAAATATTTGTTGATATACATACATATATGTACAAGAAACTAATTTTATTAATTTTAATTATATATTAATAAAATATTTGTTGATATACATACATAAAACGTTTATTAAATTCGTATTTGACTATTTTACAGGATGGCCCCACTTTTGGTATATACATGAGCTATGCATGTGTACTATGTGTACTTTCTTTTGAAGGTGCAGATTTGGATTATGTAAAATATTATATTCCTTCTTGTCCGCAAGAGCTTTCACTCACGTATAGGAAAACACACATTTAAAAAGTAATGATTAAAATTTAGAAGGATAATTTTGTAAATTTTTATACATAAAGTAAAAAAGTTATTGAATTATATGTATGTGTGAATTAAAAAGTAATGATATTTTGTGTAAATAAGTAAAAATTGTGAGGATTAAGTTTTTAGAGGGTTTTTATTTTAAGGGTGTGAAACTTATAGTGGAACGGATGAAAAAGGAAAGTGTAAAAGATTTTAATATCGAGAAATGTTTATCCAAACTCTCATTATTTTATATTTTCTTTACCTGTGGTGTTTAATTTTTTTATTTAAATTGTTTTTAAAATCATTTTACTTTTTTACCTATTCGATGTTGTATCTTGTAAGGGAAGCTAATTCTGTGGTAAGTTGTGCAAATGTAACTTACAAGTATTTAATAAACAAACTCTCTCAATACAAAAATGAGTAGGAAAAATGATCGAAAATTAAAATGAGTGATAATTAATATGAATAAAATTCTTTTGTCCGATCAAAAATATTAATATAAATAAAATAGAATAGAGGAATAATTATTTAATATAGTGGAGGGATCAATAGATACTCAAAAATGGTATGAAAATTTTATATTAAGACGCCCAAAATAAAAAGATGAGATTCAGAGTATATTTTATCTATTATATTATATATGATAAAAAGTTGTGTAAATCTAACACGTACTATGAACTTCATTTTCACTATTATTGTACATGCATATTCACTATCAATATCATGTAAATACACTGTTGATGTCATAACAAGATATGTGTTTAATAGTAATAGTGCATATACATGATAGAGATAGCAAAATAGAAGCCATAGTTATAATTAAGGAACCTTAAATTGAGAGAAAAAAAAACAAGAACCTTGAATTGAAATAGTAATAAAATGAATACTTAAATTGAGAGATTTTGATATAAAATTTTCCCCATACAAAAACTTAAACACGACGATTTCACGAATCCAATTTAGCGAGACAAAGCTTCACATTCATTATCCCAACTCGAAAGAATGAGGATAAATTAAATCAATTCTGACCAATTTAAATGTTTAGTTTCGTCGCTCATACAAGATCTACTCAATTTGAAATGAGCATTTCAAATTTCAATTATGGGACAGGGAGTATAATTTACGCCACGCACCTCGTCTAACACTACATCGTTTCACACGAGAATTTGTCACGTAGAGTACCAAAAAAGCCAGCTCCATATGATAATCAGAGAATAAGAAAAGAGGAAAAAGACAGAGGAAACCCAGTTAAAGATGAACCAAAATACTAGAAAAATTAATTCAAAATTTGAACCCCTACCCGTCAATATATCAAACAGATCAACAAGGAAATACTCGTGTAAAACTGCTAAAATTTCATCTCTCTATATAATCGCATTGCCTGCAAATGTTCGTATAATAGTACATCGTCGCACGCAACTATTTACAGCCACAGATAAAACTAGAAAAATCTAGAGATGGTGTCTAATGTACTTCTATTTCTCTAATTGCAGAGAAAAAAATGCATAACGCAGTTAAGGAGAACACATTATCATGTTCAGATGATAAAGAAAATAAAAGAAAATATACTATCACTTTTTTTCCCTTAGTTCTGCTATGGGAACATAAAGAACAGAGAGATCAGCTGACTTGTTTGAGCTTGATTTATCAAATCTCAAGCTTGGAAGTTGAAGTAGAATTTGCTGCAATTTCTCTACTCTGCTCTTGATTTCACACAGCCGCTCCATTTCGGTCTCTGCTTCCATCAAACCACTTCTGCTTTTGCAGTTTAATTTCTTCTTAGCTTCCTTTGCTTTCTCTCTTAGATGTTTTAAGCTCACGTCATCACCAAGATCCATATTCATCTGATACGAAAAGTGTGTATAGGTATTTTAAAATAATAAGTGATAGTGAATAAGATGCCACATCTGTATTGTTTGCTTGTTTGTCAATATTTCATTTAACCAATGGTATCCCATAGGAATACTGTGCATCAAGAATCATAAACGCGGTTGAAAAGTTTTTGTAATTTTCATACCAGCAACCTTACATCTAAAATGAAGATAAAAGCAAAGAATTTAACAATATTCTCTCTCTCTCTCCCCCAGTCAATTTTCTTTCTGAAAATATTCAAACTGTATTAGAGAACAGACAAACAGCATAAATACATTTTGGTTGCAGTTCGTCACAAATCAATGTTTCAAGTATGTATTTCAACCTTGATATAATTAACCCCTTCAATAAAGTTCAGCATATTCTTATTAGTACAGTACAGCCTTCTCCTCAAACTTAGGCAAGGGACTCTAGAGTTTAGACCAATAGTACCTGGTTATCATCTGCTGTTTGTAATAAAGGTTTCCTCCGCTTCTTTAATTTCAAAGAATGGGCCAGCAAATAGGAATTCCTTCTCCGAGCAAATCTTTTGGGAATCTTAGGGTTTGGAGATGTGATATTGTTCCTTGATGCAATTTGATCATGGCCACCCTTAGCACTCTGTGATGAGGATTCTTTTTGAATACCTGGACTAACTTCCTGAGATGCTTGTGCTTTTTCTGCCTGTTTATATTTACGGCTTATTTAATTAGCTGAACTCCAAATTCGTAAATATACATATTTAACACAAAGGCTACATGGCAGGAAAATTTGACTCATTGCATGGATGAAAAAAACTTACAAATTTTCTTCTTTAATCTTTTAAATTTTAAACTATCATAATTAGATCCTACACTAGGAATATTAATAATTTGGTAGAAGTCCAAATCAAAGAAGACTGAAGAAGTGAATATTCTCCATATGCTTCTTTATTATCATGGAAACTAAAGATGATATTATGTGCTAGTAAAAATCCCATGAAATTGAGACTCGAGCGAAAAAGACAAATATTAACGAGAAAGCAAAAGAATGATAGATGTTTTAACCAGGTACCGACTTGTTTTCTTGCCTTCAGTGCTAGGTAGCGTGCATTCTTGAACCACTTGTTTACCTACAAATGGAAATGTAAATAAGTCATGGGTCATGCATAGTTGACTATAAATGGTCTATTTTATGTTTCTGACTTTTGATATGATAAATAATAGTATGGCCTATCATTCTCTCTAATTCAAAAGTATTCTGGTAGGACATACCATTGCAATTGTCAGTTCACCCTTTCTTTGTTGAAACTCTGATTATCGACATTTGTTGAAGTATCACGCATGAAAAAGTAATAATAGTATAATTCAATATATGCAGCTGCATTATTATTCTTAGAACAAACATTGAATAATCATATTCCATGTTTCTTTGAACTTATCAAGCTATCATTGAACTTTAATATATACTACATAATTCATTGGAAAATAAAGTGGCCAACTTAAACTATTTCTGGAAGTTAAATATTTGAAAAAAATAACTTTGTTCAAATTTTGATCATCTCCTCTCACACATTTCAAATCTATTTCTTTCAAAATCAAGTATACATTACCTTCTCAAATTCAAGGCCTAGCTGCTTTGACAGACTCACTCTTAAAGCTCTTTCTGGAAGTTCATTTTCAGCAAAAACAAGTCGAAGCTCCTGGAACAGAAAATAAAGAACCAATAATGAGCATGTCCGATCACAAAACACAAAAACAAACGATAAGCTATGTTACCTCAACTGCATTATGTGGAAGTCTGAAAATTGGTCTTTTTATCTTATTCTTGCTCAATCGCTTTCTCTTTCAATTCTGATGGCGTTACTTCAGAATTTTTCTTATCAGTTTCACCTAGAGTCATCAACGTGCTAGCAGCATCAGTCTCCTTTACTTTTGCTTCCTTTTGTTGGACCCCAGTCTTCATCATCACTAATTTGTTCACTTTCGGTAGCATTCTTTCCAAACATTTCCTAAGGACAATACAACATAATCACACATCTGCTAATATACTTCTTCCACATTCCCAGGGATTGATGGGAGTTAGGTGATGGAATGTCAGGATTTTGATGCCCTTTTCACTAAAAACATATAGACTTTAACTGGAATAAACAATGTTATCACCACACTTAACCAAAACGAAAAATGCCATCTTTGACTTTCTATCATTCAATTTTTTTTAAAAAAGCCTTGTCCCCCTTAAAACAAGAGAACTGAAAGAAACCTCAGCCTAAAGATCGGAAACTTCTGAAAGTTTATGTTTACTATTCTAGATATCAGTTGACTTAGTAAGAACAAATAAAGTGTTCCTCTCCAAAAATGTAGTTGTGTCAAATGACAATTTGGTTACTCACATCATATAACTTGATATAGTCGACAGTTGCACGCTTTCTGGGACGGTAAACAACTTCATCATTGTTGATCTCATCAGAATCTACTCCAATTAACTCCATAGTTTTACCAAAAGATCCATTGCTCAACTCAAGTGACCCAAGAAAACTGGAACTATTAGCAGAAGCATCAGACTCGGGCCTAGACATATCATCACTGCAACTATGTTCAATTCTATCAGGATCGTAGTCATCATCTTCAGAATCATCGGATGGCCATTCCTCTTCCTGGCATAATGTGGAATTTCCACCATCAGGTAATGAAGCTTCTTCCTTGAAAACATCCTGTTACAATTCAAAATGCCATCATATTAAATCATGGACGAAATTTTATATATATATATATATATATATATATATATCTGCAGGTTACGGAATAACCTACCTGCCAATTGCTATCCAAGGGAAAATGGGTCCCAAGGTGAGCATTTGTTGCTTCCAAAATTTCAATCTTCTTTCTACAGAATTTGCAAAACCACCCTTCTTCCCCTGGAGGAACTGAGAAAATCATTTTTGTTACATGTAGTTCACAAAGAATAAGAACATGACATAGGCTATACACTAGCTCTGCAAAAGGAGTAAATTGCAAAATTTGTCTTGTAACAATTGGATGTTGGCGATTTTAGTCCATACGAATTAATTTTCTCAATTAAGTCAATGAACTTTTAAAAATGATGCAATTTTAGTCCTATATTGACAAGATTGCAGGAATTTTGCACCGGAATTCCATGTAGAAACCAGACTAATGACTTGACATCGCTTACGTGAGTTACGTGGCATAATGACATCCGAACATATTAATTTCAATTAAAATATTACAAAATAACTGTCATAATAAAACAAAAATTGTCAATATAGGACTAAAATTGCATGATTTTAAAAGTTACGCCACTTAATTGAGAAACTTGATTTGTATGGGAATAAAGATCTCCAACACCCAATAGATATGGGACCAGTTTCGCAATTTACTCCTGCATAAGTAAAAACCCAATGACAGGATTTGCAGGAAGCAATAAACTGCAAGAAAGCTCACTATTTTCGTTTGACATTGGAGGATCAAGACACTTTTGGTGAAAAGCACGGTTGCATGACCCATCACAAAGTATAATGTCATTATCTGGAAATGCTTCACATAACTTGCATTTGGCACAGATTATCTGAAAGTGAAACAACCCAAAAATAATGAATTCCTTACTCTGGAGAAAGTAACTGCACATGGTAGTAATCTCACCCATGTATACAAAAATGAATCTAATAATATAATGGGCTTTTTTTCTCCAAACGTTGTTTAAGTTCCATATATGGTATTCAGTCAACAACCAAAATGTGCTAGTATGCACTTAAAAGAATTCCTCTACATTAACAATAAACAATAAAAAATGGACTGACATGTTCATGATGAATGGATCCATCAGGAGCAACTTCTGAACCATTGATACATCCTTCAGAACTTAGCAAATCCAATTGGTGAATGGCTTCACGTATCCCTAGTTTGCACTTCAGTATCTGCTTCTCGGCTCTTTGTAATTCTTTTTCAGGTTTAATCTTTTCTTTACTGAAAGAAAAAGTCACATTTATATGAGCAGCATCCCACACATATTGTTAAAAAGCAGAGATAACAAATTCTAGTTCATCATAAGTTCTCCAGATGAAAATACTTATGTAGCTAACTTTTTTCCTTGAGATGACTGATTTTGTTTCTCTAGCAATATTAAGAAGTATGTCTTATCTTTATAATGTGTGTGGAACAAAAAAGATCATACGCAAAGGAGCTTATCATATACAAAGTCATATTGTTAACCATTTTATTATTGAACTAGTTTGCTATTATTATTAGTACTCTTTACTATGTTCTTGTGCTTATAGGCCCTTTTTACAATTAATTAACTCATTAGACGGCAAGGTCTGTAAGTGACATATTTTAATGAAAAACAATGGGACACGATTTTATACCTCTGACCTTTCCAACCTTCTGTAGAGTAAGCATCAATCAGGTTCTGTTCCAGCTTCACTTTTATTAATAGGTATCTCGTCCTCCTTTGCAACCGAGACGCTTCATCAAGATCAACATTTTTTTTTCTTCTTTCTCCTTCTCTTAAGCTTTCGAGGCATTACATCTCTATCATCAGGTTTTTCAGTCTTCTTTGAACTAACTGCTGTAGATTTATCTTTGCAACCACTCGAAGATGGTCGCTTCTTGGAGGCTTTGTTCTTCTGCACAATTTTTTATTGGCAGCCTTCCTCTTCAAGCAAATATTCTTTTGCCTAAGCTCTCATTAACCTTACTCTTAGATAATGATGGGTGATCCTTATTTTGGAGCTTTAGTTCTCTTTTCATGCTTAGTAAAGTTCTTTCATCATCTTCGATATGCAATTTCTTACGAGTGGCTTCTTTGGCCGCCCCAGGCATATCGAGTATATGATATGATTTAACAGCACCAAACTGAAAAGCCGAACAAGGGAAAGCAGAAATTAACACAACCATAGAGAACATAAACTTCATCATGTGAAACTTCTAATTAGGGCAAAGCTCCCATTACTCCCCATTACTTAAACCAATCAAACCCCAATTCAATAGTCAACATCGCTTCAAAATACCTACTAGAAAGCAATCAGCAAAATACAAACATTTGATCAAGCATGTGGAATTCAAATTACACAACATAATTCACCTTCGATCATATTGTAGAGAAGCAATGCAGAAAGCCCAAATTAGCAAATCAACCACTATGAAAATCAAGCAAAATTTCCCATGGGATTTCTCAAGATAACAAATATCAATATTCAATCAAAAGAGGAAGTAAGAAAGAAAGTTTGTCACCTCAGTAACAAGCGAGATGGAAGATCTGCAGAGCTTTGCAGAGCTTCATGCAGTGACGGATAACATACCCCTTCAACGCATATCTAAATACACATGCGAAAGGGAAAATGTTGAATGCAATTGATCAATTAATTGATAAGTATCTGGAAGTGATTTACAGAATTTTGAACTTCTATAATATCAGATTTTTCGTGCGGCGGCGCAAGTCGCCGGGCGGTGGCTCTTCACATTCACGGCCAGCCAACCGTCGTTCAGTGCATTTGGGTGTGGTTCCCAATTTGCAATTATTAATATTCTTCTGCCTTATTCGCAGTGTGTTTAAATTGTATACTTTCTGTTATTTTCTACCAAAATTATTTCTTTGAATTTGGAATTTCTTTTTCTATTTTCGTCTTTCTTGGTAAAATTTCAAACCTTTTTGTTTCAAAAGATCTTGCATTATTCTATTTATTATATTACCCGTCTTTTTCGAAAAAATATTTATTATATTACTCAGATAATTCCCCAGACACGCGGTAAAAAATATTAAATTTAAGTTAAATTGGTGGACTCCACGCCACGCCCATCGTCTTCCTTGGTCATTGCAGTCAATGCACACTGCCGCATCAAAATCAGCGAGCAACCCTACAACCCGGTCCCTAAGCTGCTCAAGTCTCGCTTCTTATCTACAAAATAGACATATTCGTGTTTTCACATAGAGCCTACAAATGCTTTAAAAATCCTTCGTCTTTAAGCAGCAAACCCATGCATAACGACCTAAAACTAGTCCTCTAATGTCACACTCACACCACCCAACATTTCATGTCCTAGTCCAATCATATCCTCCCGCCAAACACCCGAAATCCATGGACAATTCCGCAATGCATGCTCCATCGACTCCAAGTCATCCCCATATCTTCGACAAAACGAATTAACATCCACAAACTTACACATTAAGTTCATGTTGGTCGGCAGGATGCCATGAGCAAGCTTCCGTGAGAAAAAGGCGTATCCTCGCCGGCACCTCCATACCCATTTCCATACATACGGTCCTCTAGACAACACCCTCCGAACCATCTTAGCTCGAAGGACATCCACATATCCCAATTTTGATGTGTAAACCTAAACCTCTAGGCTATAGTATCCTCACATTCACCCTCTCGAAGCACCATCAACCAAATCAAAGAACCACCATACCCGAATCTGAAATCACGTGCTTCGAGTCACATAAGGATCCCACCATCATGCACCTAGGGCTCATCCCACCCACATAGTCTGCCCATCACCAATAATCCACACAAGCCCCTTCTCCAACACTTTACAACCTTCAAGAATACTTTGCCAAGTATACAATTTTTTGGTACAATTAATTAAATGATATACAAATCCATTAAAAATTGGTTCATTTCAAGACAATTAAAGTCCAAAGGTCAATGAATATTTTCGCTTCAATCTTCTTTGATGTGGATTTCGCATTTAATTCGTTAATCTCTAAACTCCATGATCAATCGTAGTAGTTGCAAAGTGATAGTTGTTTGGGTAAGTCTGCATGAGACGATTTTATAACACTTTATTATTTTTAAATGGATGAGTGTTAATTTGTAATTCATTTCACTGGAAAACCGTCACATAAGATTTTGTGTAGTTTTGTCCAATCTTTATAGTTAGTCTAATTCTATAATTTTTATGAAGACGCAAGATTCTAAAAACTTCTTTAGACTTATTCAAACTAGTTTTTGTCCGTGCAATGCACGGTCTCATTGTAATTTTTTTAGTTTGTAAAATATTATGTGAATATATTATTATACGGTTATATTAAAATACTCTCACAAAGAAAATAATTGAGCAAGTCGGAAGTACCTAAGAAGTTCTCTAACAAATGTATGAGGAGTGTTAGATTAATTTCGTTTAAAAATCGATTTTTTTATGTATTGACTTTTTTTTAGTTAAGTGTGACGATCGTTAGTTTGAAAAATATAATAATGGTTATTTTAATACTTCATCTGTTTCATATATCTTTCACACTTTTTTTTTTGTCCGACAATATCTTTCATAATTTTAAAATGCATGGAAAAATCATTATTTTTGGCCCCCACATACATACAATTTAACTTATTTTCTTACTTTATGCATAAAATTTTACTAAATTACTTCTCTAATTCTTGTTCATTCTTTCACCCTTTTAATTTATTTGTCCTCACTCTTATGAAAGCTTATATGTGACGAAAAGAGTATAATTTTTCACAATATAATGATACTCACAAAATCCAACAAAAATTCTCATGATATATTTTTTAAGATGCCGTGTAAATGGTGTCTTATAATCCTCTAAATTTAGTTTACATTGGTAGGTCGCGATGAATTATTTATTTATAAAAATTAAATATATTCTTAATTTTTCTAAAATATAATTGTCTTTTAATTATAGACAAAAACTTTTTAATTCTAAAAATTATTTAATTCCAATCCTAATGAAACCCAAGAAACCCTTTATTACAAGAATCCCAATAAAAGCTGAATTTAAGAAAAAATAATTTTTTATGTATCCTATCAATTCAACTTCCTTCAATTAATAATACAATTAAAACATAATCTATATATATAAAAGGAGGAATATATAATATTTTTAAACTACAAAACTCGACACATGGCAAATGTAAGGAGGACGCCACTTGGCGTAAGTATGAGAAGTGCATCCTCTTTTTATATATAATAGACAGACTAGATTAGTATCCCGCGTTTACGCGGCTGTTCTCAAATTAAATTGATAACATAATATATTATGTAATATATATATATATATATAAATTAATTAATTTATTGTGTAAAATAATATATTTATATTATAAAACAAACATATTCAAATAATATATGTATAAAAGTATGTAATAATTTTTCTCAGTATATTTTTTAAAAATTTATTTTTCAATACATCAAGTTTATAAAGTATTTAAATAGAATTTTATTTTTCAATACATCAAATTGTAATATAATATTTATACTCCTATATATTATTTAAAATTGTGATATAAATAGAATTAATCATTATACTCAATATTATGATTTAAGAATTAATCGCTATACTCAATATTAAGATTTAAGAGAAATCACATATTTAGAATTATATTATATAAAATAAAATAATCGCATTAATTTAAAAATTATATAATATCAAATTTTTATAAAGAGAAATACTTTGAGATAATATACTTACTTTAAGGGATTTATTAAATTAGTCAAATCTTCCAATATTAATCATTCCATAAGTTTTTCTTAATTTAAAAATTTATTATTTATTGACACATCATCACATTACTCAATATTATGATGCCACATAATACAATCTATTTTAATGCATAGATATAAACTTAATGAAAAGAAAACACATTATCAAAATAATAAGAAAATAACAACTAATCAAATTAAAACTCCCTATTAATATATGAGATTCTTAGAAATTTTTTGGTAATTGTTTAGCTACCTTTAGAGCATAGAATTTGAAGATCTTTTCAACATTAAAAAATGGTGATCGAAAAGGAATATTAATATATATGACCATATTCAAACCACATGTTTAATTACATTAAACTTAAAATATCCCAATCCGGTTTTTAAATTTGACACAAATTTTTAAACCCCGTTTGATATAAAAGAGAAAAATTGAACCCAGAGGTTGACCTAGGGGTGAGGCTTGAGTGAATTCAAAGATTAAGCCAACCATATTTACAAGTAAATTTAAGTAGCAAAGAGACCTGCCATGAGTTTCGCCTCCACAGAGGGCAGTATATTTTTATCATTATTATTTTCTTTAAATGGGAAGCTAACACCTTTTATATCTTTTGGACAATTTTGAATTAAAAAAGAAAAAAATAAAAATTTCATTTTAGAATTTGGAGTTTTCGTCAGCACCGAGAATTTTGAAATCATTGTCCACCATTTCGCCTTTTTAATTCCTATTTAGACTTTGACTGCCAAGATTTCTACTTGTTGTTTTCAATTTAGAATTAATATTGGGGGTTTTATTTTCCAATTTCCATGCTTTGGTCTTTTCTTTGAGCAGACTCTTGTGCTTGGTAGGTTGCTTCAATGGGCCCAGTTTTCCACTGATGTGTTGAGTTAATGGTGAGAGAGAGGAGAGAGAGAGGGTGTGTGAATTGTGAAGAGAAGATTTGGGAGTTGTGAGGAGGGAGGGGTCTATATCTTTCTTGCTGGCTCGCATTTGGGAGGATTTGACACTTTGTAGGGTTTGCATCTCTGTACACAATCCATGTGAATTCTCTCTGGGTTTTTTTTTTTTTTTTTTTTTCACGGTGGTTGGATTTCTACCAGGTGTGGGTTTTAAGTTGATTGCTCGATTTGGAGCTGCTATGAGAATTATGTCTATTAGATCGTTCAATGGTGGATTTCAAAATTAAAGGTTCTTCTCTATGCTCATCGCCATTTTTGGTAGCTTATAATATCGATTGAGCTTCTGAAGGATTTTAATTCGAAAGCTTTTGGTGCGAATGCTCTTTAATTGGGAGAAATTTGATATTGGCGTGTGATTAATCTCGAGCAAATGGATAGAGTTATCCAGCCTCCCTTGGTAATTCTCTGGATATATCATTTTCTGCTTCTTCATTGATCTTTGTAATTTCTTTTTCCTTGAATTTTGTGGGTTTACGCCTTTCAATTGAACTGCTTTGTAGAACTTGGATTACTTTTTCCTGTATTCCTATTTCTGGTATGTGAGTTCTTTGTTATAATGTCATTGAATAAGATGGAATGGATGATTTCATCTGATATCTTTACATGTTTCGGGCTTGTTTGTTCCACTCTGAAGAACTGGCACTATTTTTATGTGTAAATCTATCTGCTTATTTTTGTTCATACAGAGAAACGTAGGGCATTGGTTCTTTGGTTGCAGTGATAGAATCAAATCTATAATTGTATGTTAAATGGTTTACCTGTTAAAAGGAAGCACGAATGTATAAACGGATCGGCCCTGCTGATAGCAAAACGTTCATGTATAAAACTAATGTAATTTCCTCTCTTATCACCAAAACTTTCTGTTGCCTGTGTAAAACTATTACTTTTAACAGGATGCTTGAACCTTATATGAGAGAAATTAAGGAAAACCTTGTTTCACAGAATTTATAATGAATTTGCTTCTATTTTTACATTGTTTGACTAGAACCCTCGTATAGAAGGAGAATAAATATCCAGAATTGTTGTTTAGAGTTGATACACAAACATGAGTATAGTATAAGACATAGTAATGTTCAACTGAGAGGCATGGTCAGCTTTTCTTTTCACTCAAAATGTAGAACCAAAACAGAATTTGGCGTGTAATATACTAATTACTTGTTCGACTTAAATGAGCAGAGAACAATTTTCATGGAATGTGATGCATCTCAACATGAAAAGAGATCTTGCATCAAATGTTATGCACACCTTGTATTGTTGATTAATTAACACTTGGGTGCACCAGTTGCGCCATGCAATTGATGTACAATTAATATTGTTCAATGAAAACCACTAATATATTTTAATAAAACAACTAATTTTATTTTAAAAATGCACTTGAGTTTATAGTGATTTGCCTATGCTTGTTGTTTGGTTTATAGTGAATTCCGCTAATGTACGAATAGCCTAACGTGCCCCAGATAGTTTTTCTTACGAATAGCCTACTGTGCCTCAGATAGTTTTTCTTACATATGTAAAAAACATGCTTATGATTACAGGTAGACACAACAACATGCCTCTGTAGGGTTGATGCAGGCCTCAAGACTGTTGCAGGGGCAAAAAGGTACGTACCAGGAACAAAACTGTGTCTACAGCCCGACATCAAGCCTTCTATTCACCCCACCAGACCAAAGCCCCCACGTGACAGAAATAGAAGCCAATCTCCTCTACTACCCGGGCTTCCAGATGATCTTGCAATCGCTTGCTTAATCCGTGTCCCAAGAATTGAGCATTCTAAGCTCCGCCTCGTCTGCAAGAGATGGTATCGTCTTTTTAGCTGGTAATTTCTTCTACTCACTTCGTAAAAATCTCGGTATTGCTGAAGAGTGGATATACATCATGAAGAGAGACAAAGATGGAAAATTATCATGGCATGCGTTTGATCCAATGCATCACCTTTGGCAAATTCTACCCCCGTCCCGAGAGAATATCTCGAAGCCCGTGATTTCGGGTGTGCTGTTCTAAGTGGCTGTCATCTCTACTTATTCGGGGCAAAGATCCCGTCAAGGGCTCGATGAGACGAGTCGTATTCTACAATGCTCGTACTAACAAATGGCACCGGGCCCCGATATGCTTCAGAGACGACATTTTTTCGGTTCTTGTGTGATGAACAACTGTTTATACGTGGCTGGTGGGGAGAACGAAGGGGCACATCGGTCATTACGATCAGGAGAGGTTTACGATCCCAACAAGAATCGATGGTCCTTCATCTCCGATATGAGCACTGCAATGGTCCCTTTTATTGGGGTCGTTTATGGAGGAAAGTGGTTCTTGAAGGGGCTCGGGTCCCACAGGCAAGTTCTGAGTGAGGTCTATCAACCCGAAACCGATAAATGGAGCTCCGTTTACGATGGAATAGTTACTGGTTGGAGGCATCCTTGCTGTACAATAAATGGGACCCTTTATGCCTTAGATTGCAAAGACGGGTGCAAACTCAGAATCTATGACGAATCGAGTGGTTCTTGGATTAAACATATTGATAGTAAGTTGCATTTGGGGAACTCAAAGGCTTTGGAAGCAGCAGCTGTGCTCCCTCTTAATGGAAAACTCTGCATTATCAGGAACAACATGAGTATCTCTTTAGTTGATGTTTCAAACTCGGAGAATGCAAAGGGTGAGCATTTATGGGAAACTATATCTGGGAAAGGTAACTTCAAAACCTTGGTTACGAATTTTTGTCCAACTTCGCGGGCACGAGTCGCATCAAGAATCGCGTAGCTCACTGTCAGGTTCTTCAAGCTTGAGTGCTCGCCTTTCTTGCAAAAATGTACGAGGTTATAGGAAAAGGAATAGATGAATGATGATGCATTGGTGTTCGATTTTGATGATGCACAAGCTCTTGCGATTCAAGGGTTTCTGGTAAAAGGTATTTGGTTTTCATCCTTTGTAGACATTTTAGATATATTAATTGTTACGTATTTTGTGGTTGTAGTATCATTGTTGTTCATGTCCTGATGAAGAAGATTAAATATCGTAAAGGAAAGTTATCATCAATTTAACGTTGATAGTGTGTGCATTATACTAATTTTTCCTGGGGTTAGGTTTCTTGTGATTTTGTTATCATATTTGATCAACCGTATCAAATATATCAAAAATTTGACCAAAAAGTATAAAAAAGAAAATTGATGAAATTAAAAATAACATTTAAAGTATTAAATATTTGATTAAAAGTATCAGTAAAAATCGCAAGTTTACAATGTATTATTTTAAATACTAGATTTTTACCCGTGCAATGCATGGGTATGTTGTAATATATATATATATATATATATATATATATATATATATATATATATATATATATATATATATATATATATATTTTAAAAAAGTAATGAATGTATATCCCTATATTATTAATAGAGAGTTTGTTTTTGCTTAGGTGTCGTCATGAGGTTAATTTGAATGAGGTGTCACATTCTTATTAAATGCATATATATGTTAATAATCTATGTGTCATTTTCTTATTGATTTATAATTAATATATGGCATCTTTGTGGCATTTTAATATAGGAATTAATTAAAAATATGTTTCTAAGGAGGTTTGAACCTTAGACCTCTTGCACAATATATATTTTTTAATAAATAAGTTAATATATAAATCTTTAAATATTTTAAATATCTATTTTATATCTAAAAAGTGTTATCATATGACAATTTGTAAACATAAAATTATATTTAACTTAAGCCTATAAATGTATGTAAGAAAAATTGTGGTTGTATCAACTTTTATAAAAAAAAAAAAAAAACTTAATATAATCATATATGATATTTATTATAAATATACGATATATATATATATATATATATATATATATATATATATATATATTATTCGAGCAATATTTATGCATCAATTATATAAAAAAATTATATTAATCGTCTCTTTTTTATTATTAATTATAAAATAAAGTTGAAATAAATCTTATAGTAAATTCTTTCACATAATTATAATAATTCTAATCCATAGCATGAATTGTCATACAATTAATATTACCATTATTTAAATTTAATATTATAATTACAATTTTTTTATACATATACATTATTTTAATATATATATTATTATTTGAAAATATTATATATATATATATATATATATAATATTACATGGTAAAGTTTATTTAACGAAAATACCGCGTAATACGCGGAGCTCATCTAGTAAATATATATATAGATATATTTAAGCACATTCATAAAGAGATACATCTCAGATAACCCAATGTATAATAATATTGTGCTCGATTTCTTTGTAGCAAAAATATATTGAAGATCAACATTTAGTATCATAACAATCACCTATATATGATTTTAGTAAAAGTATAATAACTAAAGGATGTTGATTATAAAAAAAAAAAAACTCTTTTTTTTTTAAATTTAAAAATGAATTTTTAATATTAATTAGAATAATATTACCAATTTTAAGCAAAATTTTATTAAAATGACTTATTTGAGTTTTAAAATTATATTTCGTAATGGGCCTTTAAAATTAGCACAAATTTTTTTTTGCACGTACAAGCAAAAATTTACATTTTTACACCTGTTTGTAATTTTGCTAAATTTTTACACCTATTTGTAATTTTCTCTTAAAATTAATAGGAAAAATAATAATTTAGTCACTAATTTTATTTGTGGAGAAAAAATAGGCCTCTTAATTTTTTTTTTTATGTATATCTAATTTCTTTTATAATAACTAAAGTATGTTGATTAAAAAAAAACTAAAATCTTTCTTTTTAAATTTTAAAAATGAATTTTTAATATTAATTAGAATAATGTTACTGATTTTAAGCAAAAATTATTAAAATGACTCATTTGAGTTTTAAAATTGTCTTTCGTAATAACCATGGGCTTAAATTTCACTGGCCACTGCTCCTCACTTAAGTGGGAGGTATATAACCACTAACAACTTTAACAAATTCTCTAGCTTTTGGAGAAGGGTGATTTTACTAATATATATATATATATATATATATATATATATATATATATATAGACTAGATGAGTCCCCGCAGACACGCTGATTTTCATAAAAATTAATTAATATTATAATATATTATGTATGCATAAATTAATTTGTCCATTGTGAAATAATATAATTATATTATATAATAAATATATTCAAATAAAATATATGTATAAAATTATAAGTTATTTTTTTATTAATGCACGACCTTTAATTTCAATCTCAATTTAATTATGATTTACATCAATTCTATAATAGTTTCAAATCCATGTGATTATATTTCTTTTAATTAGACTCAATATTATTTTTAAAATTTCATTAATCATTTCATATATTTAATTACATATTTGAAATTTTCATGATTTTCTAAATGAATAAATCATCGAATATAGTGAGAAGTTAAAATAAATATAAAAATTTACATAATTAGAATATTTTATAATTTAATTAATAAATTCAAGAATAATAAAATAAATATACTTAATTTACTTATTTTTATTACTAACAAAAATTCTAATATACTTTTTTTTATTAATGCACGACCTTTAATTTCAATCTCAATTTAATTATGATTTACATCAATTCTATAATAGTTTCAAATCCATGTGATTATATTTCTTTTAATTAGACTCAATATTATTTTTAAAATTTCATTAATCATTTCATATATTTAATTACATATTTGAAATTTTCATGATTTTCTAAATGAATAAATCATCAAATATAGTGAGACGTTAAAATAAATATAAAAAATTTACATAATTAGAATATTTTATAATTTAATTAATAAATTCAGTAATAATAAAATAAATATACTTAATTTACTTATTTTTATTACTAACAAAAATTCTAATATACTTTAGACTTAAGATAAATATAATAGATATTTAATATTTATAAATTGATTTAGTTGATAAAAATATTAATAGTGTCATTTATGAGGTGCAAGGTTCAAATCTATGTGAATGCATTTTTTTTTAAAATAGATTTTATAGAGCCACATAGATAACACATAAGTTTTATAAGTTTTATACACATATACTCAAGTAAGTTATTCTTAGGGTGACATATAAGACAAATTAATGTGAGTTTGACACATAAGCCAAATGAATGTGAGTTTGACACATCATCAAAATCAAACTCCCTATTAGTATAATAGAGATTTGATTAAAAGTATCAGTAAAAATAGTAAGTTGGGCTTTTCTTAGAAAAGAAACATGAAAAGAAAAATACACGTGAAATGACTTTAAATTTAAAAAAAAAGTCATTATATTTTTTTAGAGGTTATATCTTTCCTTTTAACTATTCATCTATTTTTTTATCTAGGCTCGTTACAATTTTGAAAGATTCTTTAAACAACCATCGATTTTGAATTTTTGATTAAAAAAATTTTAAATGTCGATTAACCGCCGATTTCAATTTTGAGGATCTCTAAGACCATCTCATGCCACGAACATTATTTTATATCAATTCAATATTATTCTATTATAGTGTCATCAATAAATCTTTTATAGTTTGCACTACTTTTTATATTAAAATTGAATATTGATTTTTTATTACTGAATTTTATTTAATTTTATACAATAATAATCTATATTTACAATACATTTATCAATTTATATTAACATAAATTTAATACAATATCATGTAAACTAAAATTGAAAATTCATCATAATATTACAATATTAGTTTAAATTACAATAAAATTAAAATGCCAAGAAATATGGAAAATTACAAATAGGTGTAAAAAATTAGCAAAATTACAAACATGTGTAAATGTGCAAATTTTTGTGCTTCAGGCAAAAAAAAAAATTGTGCTTCAGGCAAATTTTTACACCTAGTTGTAATAAGGCTTACCTCTTTCTACCTTATTGTAAATGACCCCCAAGAAATAATACAATGTAATTTTATTTTATGTTATATTTTCAATTTATGTGTAGTATTTTAATTCATGGCATATTACTTTTAAATTACTTTTTTTTTTTTAAATTAACTACAATACTAATTTATTTTAACTAACTAGGTGGCTTAGCTCACCTTACCACCGGGCTCCTAACAACTACTCCCTCCGTTCCACAAATGCTTTCACACTTGCCTTATTAGTCCGTCCCAAAGATGTTTTCACATCCATAAATGGGAAAAAAAAATTCCACTAATATCCTTAAAAATACATTTATTTACACAATTGCCATTACTTTTTCAATCCAATAAAACATAATTAACCTAAACTAATTAATTGATGCAGCCCAATTAACCAAATTAAATTACCTAATCTAATCGGCCCATTTTAATTAATCCCTCCCACCAACTAACCCATTCCAAACAATTATTCACCCTAAACCCACCATACATTCTCGGATTCTTCATTTCTCTCCTCAAACCCTAGTTTCTCGATTCTTCTTCTCTCACTGCCGCTCTCTGTTCTCTCGATTCTTCCTTCTCGATTCTTCTTCTCTCATCGCCGCTCTCTGTTCTCTCGATTCTTCTTCTCTCATCGCCTCTTCCTTGTCGATTCTTCTTCTCTCATCGCCGATCCGTTCTCGATTTATCGGGTAAGATTTTAAATTCTTTTTTTTTCGTATTTCGGTTCTCTAATATGGATATCTAATTGTCGATTCTTCTTTTGTCATCGTCGCTCCCTTGTTTCTCGATTCTTCTTCTATCACCGTCTTCTCGAATCGCCGCCTCCGTTCTCTATTTTATTGGGTAAGATTTCTCGCTCGGTTTTCTTTTTTATTTATCTTCACAATGTTACTTTATGTACCTATTTGTTTATGGGAAATTGTGATTATTTCGCTTAGATCCGATACCTACTACTGCTTTTGTTTTTCTAAAAATTTTGAACCTCGGGGTGAAGTGAAAGGGTTTTTCGGGACGGTCAAACAAAGGTATGATCCGTGGCTGTGGAAGATTCGTGGTCTAACAAAGGTAAGGTCTAATACCGGAGTACCGATTTTGTTTTTAAGCTTCTAAATAGTGGAGTAAAGTTTATAGAAACCGCTTAATAAACAAAGTTTATACCGATTTTGTTTTTAAGCTTCTAAACAAAGTGGATTTTGTTTTTAAGCTTCTAAACAAAGTCTAAAATCGATTTTGTTTTTAAGCTTCTAAACAAAGTTTATAGAAATTTATTAATGATGCATTTTATGAAATTTATGAACGATGCATTTTATGAAATTTAATAGGGTGGAAATCAGTAAAATTTGTCTCGCATTTTATTTACTTAGCAACAATCATTGGGAGATCAAATTTATCAAATAAAATTGGTTTAAATCTACCCGGATTTGTAGGTGTGTTACTTGTAGAGATGCCACCGGAGTCGCCCTTCACCTCTCTTCCCGAGACGGTGGAGTCGGTGACCGATGATGGGTGGGAGGATACACCTCTTCCCGATCTATCTCTGGTTGTGGTGCCGGATTCGAAGATTCCGAATGGCTCCTCGTGCTGAAAGCCCTCCTCGGGCGATCCCGATGTGCCGGAGCCAAATAATTGACTACTCTCTTTGGGTGGTGCCTCGATTCAGACGACGATGATGGAGTTTCGAGTCGTTGCCGAGTCCGTTTACCTCCATAAAAATGCGGAATGAATACTATGAAGCTCTTTCCATAATGTGTCCTCTGGTGAAAACTTTAATTAGCAAAGGTATATTTCTTTGATTTATTACTTAAGTATCTTTCTCGTATACCGGTATGTTCCGTGTTTTATGTTTATTCGATAAATTACTATTTTTTGTTTTTGTGTATACCGGATGTTCTGAAAGCCCTCTCGCGATCTTGATGTGCCGGAGCTGGAAATAATTGACTACTCTCTTTGGATGGTGCCTGCATTCGCGACGATGATGGAGTTTCGAGTCGTTGCCGAGTCCGTTTACCTCCATAGAAATGCGGAATGAATACTATGAAGCTCTTTCCATAATGTGTCCTCTGGTGAAAACTTTAATTAGCAAAGGTATATTTCTTTGATTTATTACTTAAGTATCTTTCTGTATACTAGATGTTACCGTGTTTTATGTTTATTCGATAAATTATCGCTTTTTTGTTTCGTATACCAGATGTTCCGTGTTTTATGTTTATTCGATAAATTCATTGTTTTTTGTTTCTGTGTATACCAGATGTTCTGATTTTTTATGTTTATTCGATAAATTATCGCTTTATGTTTCGTATACCGGATGTTCGGGTGTTTTATGTTTATTTGATAAATTCCCGATTTTGTTTCTCGTGTATACCGGATGTTCTGGTTTTTTATGTTTATTCGATAAATTCGCTTTATGTTTCTGTATACCGATGTTCTCGTGTTTTATGTTTATTTGATAAATTCTTGCTTTTTTGTTTCGTGTATACCGGATGTTACGGTTTTTTATGTTTATTCGATAAATTACTTGTTTTATGTTTCTGTGTATACCGGATGTTCTCGTGTTTTATGTTTCTTTGATTTATTACGTAAGCATGTTTCTTTGATTACTTATTTATGTTTTCGTGTATACCGGATGCTCGTGATTTATGTTTATGTGATTAAAATGCCACCAATAGGGTGAATTCACTCTATTTAGGAGGCATTAACTGTATTTTTGGAGGGAATCAGTAATTTTATTTGTAATGCCACCAAATAGGGTGACTCACTCTATTTTAGGAGGCTTATAGTGCATGAACCTGTCCCTTGGTTATGAGTTATGCATGAACCTGTCCCCTTGGTTATGAACCTTATAATGCCACCATTAGGGTAATAAAAACTCTCTTTAGGAGGCTTATAGGTCATGAATTCCTGTGATGAGAATGTTCTCGAGGGAATTCAAATAATTGCATCATTATCATTCAAGTACTTGCAAAAAGTTACACATATTTATGTTTACAAACCTAAACATTTATGAACTTATGTTTATCTTTGTAAACATATGATGATTCAAAAGCTTTACAAAAAGTTTTCAAAAGGTAGACATACTACAATCCTTTAATAACCTAAGCTAGACATCAAAGCACCCAAATCTTCATCATTTTCCATGAGGCCATTACTCACCAAATGATCTATGCATCCTCTTATTAGCATCTCATCCACATGTAATGTTATTGGAAGTATTTCTTGTCCGAGTAGTTGTGCTTTGTTCATGTGTGGCACTTGTAATTATTGCAACCATAAACCTTCATAATCTCTATCATACAATTCGCAAGCTTAGAAACACATTGTTAAGACTAATGTGTGTTAGTCTTTCAAATGATAAAAGCACATTTGTCACCAAATCATCCACATTCCATGATCTAGTCTCAACTTGTAATGACCGTATTGCTCTGAAATAACCCAAGTCATTGATGTTGGTATCTCAGTGAGTTTGGTGGCCGACAAATCAGCTTGGATATTAAATCCATCCGAGCTTGCAGCAACCCTAAACTCGTGGTCGGTGTCTTGAATATGGGGTTTTGCATTATCCCGTTGTATGAATATGTGCTTGCTTGCACCGCCGCCAAGATGCCTTAATTCACCGGAATAATCAGTAGAAAAGTGTGATGTTATCAAAATTTATCGCTTATTGGAGACTTACCGTAATGTCATCAAAGCCGATTCTTTTTTCATTTTCCAGCTTTTGGAGACTTACCGTAATGTCATCAAAATCGTACTCCTATTGTAATGTCATCAAAATCTGGAAAAAATGGAAAAACTTGATTTTTTTCCAGCTTTGGAGACTTACAACACCCCTAAGTGAGGAAATATTTCGATAGGGTTATTACCTGTTCAATATGCAACCTTTGATAACTTCTTTAGTGATGCTATCAATTGGTTTTGTAACCATAGTGCCCCTCACTCTGTTTTGTCTTGTTTCTTCTTGGTTCTTTCATTGTGAATTGATAAATCCCAATCTTGCCATCCCAAATAAGTGAGTGAGGTCTTGCTACTGCACACATAAACATGACTTTTGTTATGAACCTCTTGCTCTTGCATGTCCTATGTGGTTCAATCTCCCTGGGACCATATAATACCTCTCGTTTGATTTAGTCATATAAAACCATTTCTCATCAATGTGAACCACATTGTGCATGGTTTCAAATCCTAATGTGTTGCTGCCCATCTCAACTTGTAAGGCACTCAAACAATATTTGAGCCTTTGAACTTTGTTAGCTTCGTAAGGGCGGGTTTGATAGCATTTGTATGTGGCTTGATTTTTCCTTTCTTAACCCATCTTCCTACCGCACTTTTGCTCACATCCAAATTCTCCTTAGCAAGTCTTCTCGATGGTCCCTCTCTTTTGAAAAGGTATACTCTTCATCATTTCTTCATTAAGTTCAACTTGAATGTTACCTAGAACACCCACCCTATTAGACTTGAATACAACAAGTTCGTTTCTCATTGATTTTCTTTCTTGCAAATGCCCACACATTTTGAATTGTCCTCCCACAAACTCCATATGATGATGCAACTTACGCTATCTTCCCTTGATGGACCCTACCATTGGTATTATGTAGGTAGAGAAACTGGAATATTAATTGCTTCTCCTCCTGAGTTAGATCGCTTTTCTTCTATTTTTGTCATTGAATGTGTAGTAGTTGCCCTCAATAAATGTTGTAAACCTGATGGGTATTTATTGATGTTGTAATTGCTCTTTAATGTTGTAATCAATGGAGGGAATCAGTAATTTTTAAGGAGGAAATTTGTAATTTTAGGGAGACTGTAATTTTTAAGGGCAATTTGTAACTTTGGAGGGAATCCTGTAATTTATTAAGGAGGGAATCAGAACTTTTAATTTTACGTAATTTTCGTAATGTTTTTTTCTTGTTTGCAGCCTTTTAAATTAAATTTCCCCCTTTTTGGTTATTGTTCATGGGCGGGATTTTAAGTGAGGGATTAGTACAAACTAATTCCTTACTCCCTTACCCATGAATTGCCCTTATACCCTTCATTTATGTGGAGTCAACACCCAAAAAGTTACTTTTCTTAACCTCCGTGCCCTGGCCACCGTGAAGACAATGGGACGGAGGAGAATATTTATCGATAAAAAAATAATTTATTTTAACTACGATAAAATAATTAATTTTTTAAATATTAAATATATAAAAAATTGAATTACCTAAGCCACACAAAACTACAAAAATAATTGAATAATTATAATTACCTTCAACATAAGAAATAAATTAAACAAAAGAAAAATAGCACAAGTGATTTTGAAGTACCAATCTTATAAACTAGTGGAAAACACCACAATAATGCAAGAATGAAGTATCTATTAGAGCAATTATTTGGTGTTAAACGACATTCCAATACATTGCTAGAGCAGCTCTAACCGTAATCTAACCAAATGAAACAAGATTTAAGTTATGATTTCTAATCGAATCCGGCCAAGTCGGTACCCGTTACATTCAAACCGTAAAAAATGCCGGTTACCCTTCTTTTTTTTTCTTCATGTTTACAAAAAGGCCATTATCAAATGCCAAAACTCTCCCAAATTAGCCTCACCATGTATCAACTGGGACGAACACCATGGACAATTTTCAACCCTAATGTAATGTTAATTGTTATGTAAAGAGATGAGTGTGACAGTGAAAACCAAGATTTTTTTTTAATTAGCATTTTTTTGCCTTTTCATATAATATTGTTTACACGAGTACTCATGTAATTGAATTGACTTTATTTAATAAGTCATTAGATTAAATTTAATAGACATATTTTAGAGCATTTGACAATGTAGGTTCACGATTTCAAACAATATAAACTATTGGTTGAGTTAATTTATAATGAAGTCGTATGTATTAGCTCATAATTTAGCTAATAAATACAAATAAATATGAAAGAAAATGTCCAGAAAAAGAAGTGAAGAAGTAGGAAAAAAACATAATTAGTTTCTGTTTTTTTTGCTCAATCCTACTCTCTGAACTAATCTGCTTCTCGTGGATTTCTATATCCAGTCAGTGTAAGAAAAACAATAAAATTAAATTAAAGAAAAAGAAAAAAGAAACTCTCAAAATGTAAATCTCAAAAACACCAAGCTAAAAATGTCTTCTATTTATCTTTATTCATCTGAGGAATTTGATGTTCTCACAAATCGCCCCTGTAACATAATAAACAACTAGATTAGTTATATAGACAAATTCTGGTCTATATTATATCCATATGATTTACCCATTAATTTTTTTTTTTTTAATTTGATAATTTAAATATAAGATGGTCTCATTGATGAGTCTATTTTCGTTGAACTCGAATTGAGAACTGATTTTAGGGGTGTTTTCAAATTCAAGTGAAATGTACACAATCCTTTTTTCTCTCACTACTTTAAATTGTGAGAAGTGATTAAACTTTGAGTAGAGTTTGCAAACACCCTTTAATAAATACTCCATCCGTTCCACATTAGTTTTCACACTTTTTTTTTTGGTTTGTCCCACATTAGTTTTCATATTCCAAAAAGGAAACACTCCTTAAACTTCATTCTTACAATATTCATATATTTACACAAAATGTCATTACCTTTTTACATTCAATTTAACCACCTCCCCTACTTTAATAATAAAAGTTTACAAAATTACCCCTTCAATACTCCACTCATTATATTTTTCTTAAAATGTGTGCTCATATTAGTATGAAAACTAATGTGGGAAAGAGGGAGTAATTGTTTATTGTGTTCAAGTTTTTGTAAAAAAATCCAAATAAATTAATAGAAAAGAATAGAAAGTTTAGCCACAATTTACCTTGATTTATTTTCTAGTTGAGAATATTTTTTCGTCAAATATTATTTGTCGAATTTTATGGACGTTTGATTTAAAATTCTTCGATAACAATAAATATAAGATAGTTTTGATTTAAAGTAAAATGATTCGATAAATTTTATTGGAAGATTATGTTGAAACAATTCGAGTGTTCATAATATCTGCTAACAATTGAACGAGTAAGAATGATAAAGATCGTCTATAAGGAAATGAAAGTTAAAGGTTTGATCTCATATGGGGTGAGAGCGTATATATGCATTCACTTTCAAAATAATAGTATCCAGAAAATTAAAAATAAAAAGTAAATAAATTAATTAAAAAGTATCATAATAAAATTTAAGTGGATGCATGCATTCACATCACAAGAGATCAACTCAAAGTTTAACTGTGAGTAATAAAATGTTACCTTATTTCTGGGTCGTCGATCAGCGTTGACTTTACGGACTTGGTATCGTATTTTTAGAGAAGAGTCGATTTCGTCGCTTCTCCTTGTATCGCAGCACACTCGCCTCTCTAATTCCTCCGTTTTCGGAGAATAAGTCTATTTGCGCCAATCTTCCCTGCACACCATTGGAATCATCTTCATCATTTCATACTCATAAACTACACCATCATTCATATTGTAACAAAAAAAAAAAAACATACTCCATTTTACAAAATCCACATTGTACCTAAGTCTCATGTGAGATAAGTATAATATATGAGACACGTCTTTTATTTTGATATTTGAATCATATTCTCACTTAAAAACATTATTGGATTAAATGCCTATAATTCAATGAGTCGTATAAATGAGATTCAGACTCATGTAAGAAACTGTCTCATATAAATTTTTATTTATTTTGTATTTATATGAACTAATACATTTTTTATATGAATTAACATTTTTATTTTGAAAAGTTTTAATCATAAAAAGGAAAAAAGGCCACTACCAATAATTGAATGGCTCCTCCACTCATAGTGACGTCCAACCATAACACCTCTCCAAACCGACGGGAATTATTATGACACCACTTTTTTTATTATCAAGGAAATATGCAATAATTATTTTAAAATGTGCATTTGGAAAAGCAGAAATCTCTAGGTTTATTCTATTTAATTTCATCTGTAATAAAAATTGAATTAAATAAGTTTTTTTATACATTCTAGAATCAACTCTAACATAAATATTACCATTAAGAAATAATTTTAATAGTAATATATTTAAATAAATAACAGTAATATATTGTAAAAGTTCTCTTAATATGGTTTGGAGATGATTTACAAGTAAAATTTTTATTGGACAAATAATAACTCGAACTCATGACCTTTAACATATATAGTGAAACTCTTACCACTTGAGTTATAGTATTTCGTAAAAAAAAAAAAACTAAAATTGAGATGTCTCTAAAATACTAAATTTGATGTTAGGGGTTACAGATGGGCCTTTTTAAAAAAAAAAAAATAATTTTACTATATAATTTAAAATGGTCTTAATTATTTTGATTATATAATATTATTATTAAATTAATTTTTTTAATAAAACAACTTAAATATTATTTAAAATACCTACAAAAATGTTCGCGAAAGACGGATTGGGGGAGAATAGTTTGATTATTACCTGGACATCGTTTCCGGCGGACGGAGCAGCCGGAGAGTCGCCGGAGAATGGAAACCCCTTATCAGACCACTCATTCAAAACGCCGTCGTAGTTCAATTTCAAGAGGAGGCCTGCAATTGGTTGCGGTACACATTCCTCACCGCCCAAATTCTGCTTGGAGATTGAATTCCCTAATTGTTCATTCTTAATTTCATCCACCTTGTTGTTTTTCTTCTTCTCTGCAGAAATCCTTGGAGTTATATCGACCAAATTCACACTGGGAAACCTCCACCAATCGCATTCATCGCCGCTCCTTATCGCCCTCATTTCCCTCTTCATCCCATACCCAAATTCGAACCCTAACCCTACCGGATACCCGTAACAGTAAGTGTTGGCGTTAATTTGGGTCGATGGGTTGCTGCAATTGGTATTCGGATCTTCAATTGATTCGTTATTATTGCCCATGATGCTCTCAATCCCCTCCCCCATTTCCTCATCTAGCATCGATTCGGCATCGAAATCCACCTCTTCGTGAAAATCATGGCAGATTTCAGAGGAATTGATCTCGCCTGGGCTCTGGCATGGCTTTACAGTGAAATTGTTGGGTCTTTGTAGCAGGGGCGGATCTAAAAGCCCGAGTTATCGAAGGGCATAAGCAGGTCTGATTGCTCAAACAATAGCTGATTCTTGTTATGGTGGTGTGATTTGGTGAATTTGTATGATGGTTTTGTTGGGAATATTTTGGGGTAAGCAGTGGAGAGAATTGCAGCTGCTTCATTGTATGTTTGATTAGGCCTTTTTCGAGGGGTACGGGGTTTTCTTGTGGAGATTGCAAGAGGGCAGTTGCTTGATTCAGAGAGGGTAGAGGAAGGAGAAGATGAATGATTTGAAATCCAAGAAGTTGTAGAAGAAGGGGATTTGATTATCTCAAGGTCTAATGGTTGTATTCTATAAGCTCTTCCACCTCCACTCAACATTGGTGATGATGATGATCACTACCTACCTACCTATCAAGAATTACCAGAGGGCCTTCAACATGTAAGAGCAGTTCCAAGAAAGGAAATTTTGGATAAACCCTAAACCCTGAAACCTACTATATGTGGTAAAAGCCAAAAGATTTAGAGAAAGTAGCAGAACCCAGAAGGGGAATTGGGAAAAATTGAGTCTTTTTAAGATAAAGATCATGGAATTCCCGAAAGATGAAAGCCCAGATTGTCTGCACTGAGAGTGGAGAATGCTAAAACAGAGTTACACTCAGTCTATGCAAGAGAGAGAGAGAGAGAGAGAGAGAGAGAGAGAGAGAGAGGGTATGAAATATCTAAGGCAGTGAATGAATGCTCCTTATTTATATGTAGTATGAGAATAGAGGGAAGCATGTCGAATACAGAGAGTCACGGGAAGGAGCCGCTGGTGACTTCTCTAAATATGGAAAAACACATGATGCATATGTACATACATACATACATGCATACATGCATTCTTCTCTCTCTAGAATTAGATGAAGAAGAATGGAGGGAGGGAGGGGTATGGGGTTGGCTGGTAACAGAGGAAGAGACAAGCCTTGGCTTCTGCAGTTGTAGGGAGAGAGAGAGAGAGAGAGGGACCACCTTCTTCCTTTTCTTCATCTCATTCCACTTTTACCAGTACAATTTTTTTACATTATCAAAGGGCCCCTAATGATTATTGTAATTTCTCATTCCAAATGATGTTTAACGCAAATTCTTGAATGAGACGGTGTAATGTTAGACGAATTATGATTCAGCTTGATAATCCTTTGTATGTAAAAGGAAAAGATGAATGCCTAATTTCATTCTCTCATTAAGATACATATGTAGTTGGAAGATTATTCAAAGCTAAATAAGGTTTTGGTAATTTATAATTGATGGCTATGTTGTACAAATTTAGATAATGTTAGTCCTCATGCAGGACTCAATAAATTTTATATAACAACATATCTTTAACTCCACCAAAAATGTTGGAGTTATTGACATCATATTAAATGCATATACTAAAAATATAAAGGTTTAACTTAATACAACTAAATCCTTCTTCGTGTTAATCTACTTAAATGCTAATCTTGTGGCACATATTTTAGCGAAGGCCTCATATTTCTTTGAGAGTTCTCGTGTTTGGATCGAATCTTCAATTTCTATGGATAACCTTTTCGATTGCGTCTAATGAAATTTTACTTCACTTTTAAAATATAAATAAATAAATAAATAAATAAAAAGATAAGATCATACTGTGTGTATATATATCTACTATTATTATTAAATAATTTTTTTGGGATGTAGTGAATATTTTTTTATTAAATAACTTGCACGTTATAATGAAAATAAAATAGATGAAGTAACTGGAAGGGCCTAAAAACTACTACTACTACTAATTTTGATGTAAAAGGTGAAACTAATCATGGGATTGAATTATTTGCAACATCCAAGTTCAAAAGTGGGTTATCTGATGACATGGCAAGAGATGGTTGGGTGGTGAGATTGTGGTGGGTGACGTGGACAACGCTTTATTGGTTGGTGGATTTTCATGGGTCTATCCAGAAAAGAGAAGATGGGGTTTTGCAATGCAATGATTTAAAGGAGTGTATTTGGTTTGTTTTGTTGTGGATGTGAGTGTGTGGCATAAATGAATCACACGTTATGCTACTTATGTTCAATAGATTGTGATTACAACAAGTGAACACCCTCTTCCTTTGTTAAGCCTAGCCTAGTGGTATTATCATAATGTGAGACAATCCCATTTGTTTTTTTGTATTTTAGGGAAATATCAAACATACTTTAATTTCAATGGTGCAAAAATTATATTATAATCCATATGGATGGGACGAGATATAGTATATAAATTCACGATCTTTTGACAATTTTTTTATTTTTTAATATTGACGTATGAGTTAGTTACAAATAGGTTCAAAAGAGATTTAAAATTATAAATATGTTCAAAAATATTTGACAGATACACAAGATAAATTTTCACAAAAACAAAAAAATATTTGCACAATGAACCTATTTGCAATTTTAGAATATTTTTGAACCTATTTATAATAATTTCTTTTACAATTCGATAAGTAGAATTATTTTTTGGTAATTTATTGTTGGTGAGACATTCAAAATTCATAGTCATATTAGAAAATAAAGAGCGGATATCATGTGCTATTGGTGTAATTTTAATTTAATTTTAATAAGAATCAAATTGAACACAAGAATTTACCTTTAAACAATGTTTTATAATAAACTAGTTTTCCCCTTAACCGTGCTTTGCACGGTGACCACCGCATAGTTGTTGGATTTACCTCTCTCACACACACGAGAGATAGATGCATATAATGTGTTGATAATGCGTCTTAAATAATTGATTTTTGCAAATGTATTTAAATGCGAATTTAGAGTTAGGTTGCAGGCATCAATGAGAGATGGAAAGAATACATTATATAGGGATGAAGTTGCATGAATCAAGCAATTAATTACAATAATTAACGATTAATTGATTGATTAATAATATCCATAAATAATTTTTTTATTAAATTTAGATAATTATTCAAAATTTTTTTAAAACAACTGTCCTAACACTACAAAAAAAGCTGTGAAATACCGACGGACCAAAATCCGTCACAAATATCGATAAAATACAGTATAAAATACCGTCGAAATTTTAAATTTGATTTACCTACAAAATTTTGAATTTTTTTATAAATAGTGTTTTTCGACGAATATTCGTCAAGAATTACCGACGAATATCCATCGGTATTTACTTGACAAAATAATTTTTCGCTTCGGTATCTTGTGACGAGAAAAATACCCGACGGATGACCGGTTTTACCGACGGAAATCCGTCGGTAAGTCCGTCGGTAAATGACTATTTTTTGTAGTGTAGATTAAAATATACGGTCAAGATTAAGTCAAAAGATTACTATCAATGGTCTCAAATGTAAGGAAATTAATTAGTGTATTATATATTTATAGATGAAAATTAAACGTATTTCTATTCATTTACTAGAGCGGGTATCATGTGCTTTTGGTATAATTTTAATTTAATTTTAATAAGAATCAAATTGAACACAAGAATTTACTCTTAAACAATGTTATATAATAAATCTAAATTGAAGGTATTTCTATTCATTTACCAATTAATTCTTAGTTATTATTTTTTATTAATTCTAAATATTTTATATAAAGAGTGCACTTATGTGAGCAGGGTGCATACGATAAACTCTATTTTTACTATCATTATCATGCACATTCACTATTGTTGTCATGCACATGCAATATTATTGTCATTCACATGCACTATTATGAGTAAATGTGACGGTGATAGGGCATGTGCGTAGCGATGATAGTGAATGTATGTGTATGACCGTGATAGTAAAAATAGGATTCATCGTATGCATGCTCACAAGTGTTTGTCTTATATAAAATGATCTCATATAAAAGTGTATTGGAGAGAATCACTTTTATTTTGAGAAAAAAAAAAATCACTTATATAGAAAAGTGTTTACAATGATTTGTTAAGCAATTAAAATTTATTTTGACAAAACAGGTTTACATGCTTTTTTATTTTCTAAAAGTCATTCTCATTAGAAGAAGAGAAAAACAATAATTACCCCACAAACAATTTCCTCCAGTATTAATAAAAGTGTTTTTTTTTCAAATACATTACTTTTTTATTTGATTTAAAATCACTACATTTTCAAATATTCTTCATTTTTAATTTTATTATAAAATTAATTAATTTTTTTTTTTTTTTAAAATAAATAGATTTTCAAAACAGATACACATGTGCAGCTGCCTTTTCAACTCGTTAGGGTTTAAGGTTCCTTTGGCTAGCTATGATTTTTATAGAGGAAGTATCTCAATTCTTTTCGCTGATTCTTTCACATTTTTTCAACTCAAAGATATTTAATTTTGATTTTTATGTTTCCTAAGTTGAATATATATATATATATATATATATATATATACATATATCAAATGTCCGTATGATCCTTCTTCGTCATTATTAATATTATTTTAAAGAAAAAACTCATCCTATCATGTCCAAAAACACTAACCCTCTCTAGTCTCTATCTAGGGTTTTATTTATTTATAAGAAAAACTTGTATGAAACTAAGCGGTTTCACGATGAGATCGAATCATTTTTTAATAAATTGTTATCACTTTTTAAAAAAGTGATACAAATTAATATAAAAGTGAAACAAATTGAAATGTGATAACAATTTATGAAAAAATGATAACAATTTATTAAAAAGTGACTCGCCTCAAGAGTACCCCTTTTATTTATTGCAAAGTAACATTTTCAATATTCTCCTAAGGATTCAGTTATTGTTTTGATAAAAAAAAACAAATTGGTTTCAATTTTTACAATATGAAAATTTAAAATATCAAACCGATCGAAGCTTACATATATCAGAAAAAAATATCAATTCTATTATTTCAAAATTAAAAATAGTGATAAGTATTGTGATGTGAAATCATATGTAATCGAATCTTCTATCTTCATTAATCAAACTATTTAAATTCTCTAAACTTTCGGTTTATTCGAATTTTCAATTTGATTTGATTTGGCAACCAAATCAACAGGGGAAGGGGAGAGAGAATCATTACATTTTTTAGGGAGCGAAAAAGGAGAGATTCATTACATTTTATGGGAGGGGGAGAGAAAATGAGAGAGAAGGTCGGGCGATAATTTATATTTTCGTGTCGTGTTGTTTCATGTGTCAATCGATAACGAAATGATAAAACTAAACACAAATACAACATGATAAGAATTAGTGCTAATTAACATAACACTAAAACAGAAAATTGGGTAGCTCTCATGTGAATTGCGAGTTTACGTGAATTTTATTTTTAAGTATCATTGTGTGATGTACAAAGCGTAAGTGTTTAACATATAAAGTATTACATTTTTTTATAAATGTTTAATTTTATGTGTTGTTCTTCTCAAAATTACTAAACAATGACATTATAATTGTATACATTTTGAAGAAGAAAGTTCACTTAAACTTAGGTTCATGGATGTTTTTGCAAAAATTGTGTCGGCACGATATAATATAACACGATAAGAAAAATAAATAAATTTAGAAATATAATTGTATTATAATATTTGACTTGATATAAATTGATAAAATAATACATATTATATTAGATATGACACTATAACATATACGATATGAAAAATTGAAAATATAAAATTTCTAATAAAATTTAATGGGTTGACATGAATACAACACACAAATTTTGCGTCTTTATCGTGTTGACACGATACCGCACGAACAGGATAAACATAAACAATAGTCCACAATTCTCATATCATTTTCGCTTCGTGTTATTGTGTTATATCCAAAATTATCACCTTACAAATTTTATGGTTGAATTGATAGGTCATATTGGTATAATTTTTTTTTTTAAATGATATTAGGGTCATTTAATAATAAAATTGGTAAAAAGAAAAAAAAAGATGTTTTGAGGTTAAGGTAGATTAAAAAAGATAAATTCTTATATAAGACATGCTACTTTTGTATGTTAGCATGTCACTTTTGATTTTTGAGTATCACAAAAATAAGTTAAAGTATCACGTTTCATACATGAGACTTTTAATAAAAAAATTATGAAGTTATTAAAGTGAGTAAAATAAAAGAACACCTCTCTAGCAAAATATTTTATATTCAATATTAGCATATTTAAAGGAGCAATAATTCATGGATTCTATAGGTCGAATCGGGTTAAACGATTTTTTTATTTTATCCAGCAAAATAGAAGAACACGCTCTCAAGTGTGTTACTATAAGAAAAATGTGTGTTATTAGCCCTTACAAAAATACAATTTTATCTCGTAAAGTTTTTATAATGGCAAATACTTGTACTATAAGGACAAATTTGAGTTTCTATAAGAATAAATATGTGTTTCTATTTTGTTCTTCATCTATTTAAATCTAGATTTTTTTTTCATTTATACTAGTTTTGTTCATGTAGTAACACATTCATCTTCATACAATAACACGCATACAAGCATTTACGACACAAAAATGCCTAAATTTAAACTAGTACAAGTAACATTCTTTTACATGTTTGTACTAGTTTATGTAAGGATAAATATTTATTTTTGTAAGGACAAATATGTATTACTTGTTCTTACAATAACACTACACATTAATTAATTTGCTCTCAACAACATATGTATGTCCTTATACTAACACAACTTGGGAGTGAATTTTTAGATTTTGTCTTCGTGCGAGTTTTTAGAAAGACTGTTTAATCAAGTTAGAATTCACAATTTTTCTATTTGAGTTATGTTTCCTTGATTCATGAAAAATTACTCCCTCTTATTGATTGTAGTATAATCGTGCAAATGCTTTTACGACCCAACCAAGTATCGAACCCAAGAGATATGATATGCAATGAGGCGACGCAAGTCTTCAATGACTATTGATGCAATAACAAGCAATAAAACTATGAATTAAGCTAAGACGATTAGCAAGCTAGACTAACTTGCAAGAAGTGCAATATGGGAATGAGTGCTAGAGATAATCTCCACTAAGAAATCAATGATCACCACTATAATTGCCTCAAATTGTCATTCAATCAAGATAGAAAGTATGAACATCATGCAATAATGTCTCCATTAATCACACAATGCCTAATTGTGAGGTTCTACATGCAAGGAATTTCTCAATTGCAATGCAATCTAACTCATACAATCATACACAATTATCATCCGATTAATCCCTAATCACGTTAGCCCAACTCTCGTTTTTGCTAGGGTAATCAAACACTAATAAAAAAGAGATAAAAATGTATAAAACACAATAAGCATCAACAATTAGGTAACTATCTATCTCAATTAAACAACAATCATCAACAATTATAGCAAAAACAATCAAATCATTCACAATTTCAATTATCCCAAGCACAAGAGAATTAGCCCATGGAGCAAAGTGCAAAATCCATGGGTGAAAAATCAAATAGTATGATCAACATAAGAATCAAAACAATAAAGCAATAGAAATAGAAATCAAGAGATAGAATGAACATCACCAATTTGGCCAAATGAACTATGAATTGAATGCTTGAATCTCCACAAATGTAAACTCTTCTTCACTTGAATTAAAATCTCAATTGACTAATCTAATGGAATAAACTCTAATCCAAGCAACAATTAATTGAAATCTAACTAGGAACTTGAATCTATGAATCTAAGAAGTGGAATTTGGCTAGAAATCAAGAAATCGCCTAAAATTTGTAAAGTAACCGCCGCTAATTGTTAATGCTCTATTTTTCACGTCCATGGTGTTTAAATGGTAATTTTTGGGAAACGGGCACCTCGAGTCGAGGGCTGGGAGCTCGAGTGAAGGTGTGGGCACGATTCTTAGCCAAAAGAAAGTGGCTCCACTCGAGGTGGTTGGGCACGACTCGAGCCGGCCGCTCCGCCTCGACTCGAGCCGCTCAACTATTGGGCAATTCTTCGATCATGCTTTAAGCTCGACCGAGCTCTCTCGAGCTCGACCGGTGGTTTAGTCCAGTGAATTTTGTGGGCCCGACTTGACCTCCGTGACTCCCGTTTTCATCCCACGTGTTCGTCTCTTCGCCATATGAATCTCGGTACTCTCGGTTCGGTCTAATTCCTCCGAAAACCCCGAAAATGAGACGAAACACCTCGAAAACCATCAATTCTCACATAGTGATACCTTTCATGCAAAAGAGTGATACTCTATACCTTAAAACACTTTTTGCAAATAATTACCTCAAAAATCATGCATCAATTCACTCTCATCACTTATTTAAAATATATATCAATTTAGATTAATCCACGTATATTAAGAAAATAATTAATTTTTAAGGTATCATTTAAAAAAAAAAAAGAATTGCCTACAAATTATACCCTTAATAAATATTTGTCTTTCTTATTAAAGAATATATTTATCTAAATATTTGAATGATTTTAGAAGTAAATTTGGAAGATATTAAATTAATTTTTATTGAAGAGTGTACAACATCATTTAATTGCAAATAAGATGAAAGATCAAAACGTTATTTATTTTAAAGCGAATGAAATATAAGCGTTTGTCAAAATAAAATATTCTTTTATATTTTTGTGTGAATCATAAAAAGTTGAATTCTCCAAATATTAGGAAAATAGTCATAAAAATAGTCTGAACCCCTCTTGCACAGGATAACCCTCGAATTACACACTTAAAATCTAATTAAAGGTTACCCTCCTTACCAAAATCATCTGAAAAGGGGAAGCAAGTGATATAACTCAAGTGGTTAGAGTCATTATTTATACGTGATCTAAAAATTATGGGTTCGAGCCATCATTTATTCGATAAAAAAAAAAGAAAAGGAAAACATGTCCAATACTAAAGAATTACTTATCCGTTACCATTTAGATTGCTTAATATCCAAAAATGGACGTTACCGGTAAAAAAATCAACTCTACTATTTCAAATTAAACTCTTACACACATTTCTTATTTACACATCATGCCACTCAATTCTTCACTATAATTAAATTCCCCACTCAATTACTCACTCCAATAAAGTTGAAAAGATCACTCTACACCTTTTAATATTAATAAACAACACTTTCATTAAAATTCCTATCTATTTGATTTTGAGAAATTTAAATAGTAACAAATAAGTACTCCTTCCGTCCCAACATTACTTTTACACGCTAAAAAAGAAATACACTCTATAAAATACACCCTCACAATACCATTTAAATTTAAAAATGTCACTATTGTATTATTCTATTTTATTCTCTCTCCTACACTTTATCTCATTCAACCAATTAAAATACTCTTACATATTATTCTCTCTCCTACACTTCTTTGTAATTTTCTTAATAAATGTGTCTCCCTCCCAATTTAAGAAATGTTGGGATGGAGAGAATATCTGTTTTAACTACTAAAAATTTAATGAGATGATTTAGTTTCTTACAAAAATTAACATAAGAGAGAATAATATATATATATATATATATATATATATATATATATATATATAGGGCCCCTATTATCAAAAATAAATGAGGAGGATGAAAGGCTTAGAAAGATTAAGAGAACAGGGTAACATCTTGGCCACAAAAGTGGTTTTCTCATATTTTAGTAACGTATTCTTTTAGCCTTATCTTATTACCACAAATCTTTAGCCTTTGGTTTTCGATAACGCTGGACAATGAGCTAAAGTCTTATATAAATTAATTCTTTTTCATTTTTTTGTCAAATTAGTTTGTATATTTTTAAATAATATTATTTTTTTATTAAAAATAAATAGTATGAGTTTAATAGTATTATTAATTGTTCTCTAAAAATATTAATTATTTTATTATAAAATAATATTTACAAAACAGTTATGCTAAAATTATTTTACGTAAAACCAACTCAACTATGCTTGAATACATAATTTGCACACACATATACATGCATATTTTTAACACGTACGTCTCGTGCGATTTTTTTGGCTCTTGGTATTCATAAAAATAAAGAATAATAGGATTGATAACATGAAATCAATTTACTTAATTAAATAATAAAATAAGATATATAATTATGAATAATATTGTATTTTAATTTAAATATATTTAAACTCATTAAATAAAAAAATTATACAAAATATAGTTTAATATGTTAAAAAAATGAATAAATCAGAATGCAATTACCTATCCAATATTGATTTTCTTATAGTTTTGTCTGCAAATTCATCAATGAATATTTTATATAATAAATGTAAGCAAATTAATTTTGTGCTCAATTAAATTGTGACACGCGGAAAATATATATTAAATATCAAATAAAATTCACTATTTATATTATGTGAATTAAATTAAATTAATTCTCAAATTAAATAATTGATTGATATTTAATATACACGTATTTGAGCCAAAATTAAATCCTACGAATATTCAAATATTTGTAACTTGGTGGCAAAGTAATTAACTTTATATAACGTACAAAATCCCGTTAAATTGAAAATTAAATCAAATTCGCCAATATAGAAACAAATACAATCAAATCGAGGTCAAATCGATTGGTTTCCGTGCTTAGCCTATCAAATCAACCTCGATTGAATCAAATCGCGCCACGTGGCAAGAAAATGAAGGAAATTATGCATTCCCTACACCTATAAATATGGGCTTTCATTCACTCATTTGACACACACAATACTTGAGAGCTCAAGAAGACTTTAGAATTCTTCAAAGACGTTCTTCACGGCTTCAAAGATATTTTTCAAGCAAGTCAACTGAAATGACGTTCGATGCGAGATTAAGGTGCTCAACCCTCCGATCGACGTTTCTCCTTGAAGATTGAAAGACGTTCTTCACGGCTCATTGAAGATTCAAAGGCATTCATCCGACCTTCAAGAGCGTTCATTCGGAAAATCTCCTAAATAGCGTTTAATCTAAAATAAGACTCTTAAGTCCTTGGATTAACGTTATAAATCATCAAATTCAACCTTGGACGAGATCAACCCGAAGTTTCACCGCCAAATCATCCGAATCATCCAAGTCAACACCAACATTCGAAGAGGAGAATCAGAGGATCAAATTTAGAGATCGAGTCCACAAAACTTTATCAGCTTAATTCGATTTAAATTAAATTGTAAAATCTTTTCTTGTTTTTATAAATTAATTACAAGAAATTTTTTGTTACAATAAGTTTATCTAAAAATTCACTTTCAGTTGAAAAAAATAATGCATTGAATTGTATTTGATTCTAGCTAGAAAGAAAATCACTACAAAAAAATAAAGAGTTGGCTACAAAATTTTTCAACAAAATTAATTTCGTGCTTAAGTTGTGAGGATTGTGTACGCCGTGCCGGTGTATTTTTATGATTCATTTTACAATACTTCACCTACAAAATTAACAACGAAATAACTAAGGGTAATTAAATACCTATGAAATAGTCCAATAGGCAAAACCATCCTAAAAGATAATTTATTTTACTACACATTGACGGTTGTTTACGGAATATTGGTAGATACCTACAGACTTATATTTTTCTAGTGAAACAAATTACCTACAAGCAAATTTTCTATAATCTTTTTATCGTTGGTATTTCGACAAAATTAAAATTATTACCTACAAAATGTTATATAGTCAATCCTTTATTTTTTTAGTGAAAGTTAATATTAAAAAAAGAGCCAAACAAATTAAAAAGAACCCATTACTAGGGGTTAGTTCGACTTCCGGACCTTGAAGTACAAGGAGCTTTAAGCTAAACTTATATTCCAATTACGCCACCTCATCTTTAATTCAAAATCGCAACGTACATTTTATATTTTATTTTATATCAATATTTTGATAATTATACATATAAAATATTAAAAATAAAAATTAGGACAGCCCCTATTAGTAAACCCTTCCATTCCTCTCAGACTTGAACTCATTACCATACTAACCTAAATAATGATGCTCTTTATACACGCATTTATACTCAGTACCAACTACTAATTAAGAGAATCAATCTCATCGTCCACTAATGGGGTGAGGGCCCAATTAAAGTCAAAACAGAGCTCGATATAAATGGTCCAACACAAAAATTGACAAGACATGGGGATGTTAAACCCGAGTTATAAAGAAGAGCACACTCCTAAATCTCAATTCTACACCACCATACCAATCTCTGAGAATTAGACAACTGATTAAGTCAGCTAACACCAAGTTAGTTGACCCTGGCTATTTCACATTTTAACTGCCTATAATACTTAAGACTTCTCTTAATTGAGTAAAAGATTTTCACAAGCACAAATAAGTATAAACTAAATGCTTACACATTTTCCGCACAAACTCAGATGGATAATAGTTCAACTGATCAACTTAGTCAAGTAATCAATAGAATTGTTATCATCTTGAGCTAAACACACTACACTACTTAGCTTATTTGAGGTTGATTTATCTAACTTATATTAGAATTAGGGTTAAAATTATTGGCATGCTTTACGATTAGGCTTAGTATGGTCTTTTATTTATTTATGCGGTTGAGCTAAGGGATTCTCGTTTGCAGCAGCTTATACCCTATCTCAACCGCATAAATAAGTAAAAGACCATGTTAACCCTAATCATAAAGCATGCTAGCTAGTACAATTTTAATCCTAACTCTAATAAGTTAGTAGCTCATTTGAGTGCATAAATTTTCTTTGTGAAAAATATATTCACCGCCTAAAATATTTTACCTTCATTTAACTCGTTTGTGACACACACACACATATATATATATATATATATATATATATATATATATATATTATGGGCTCCATATATATGACAGAAACTTATGTCAAAACTCTTCATACAAAGAAATACTCCCTCCGTCCCAATATTACTTTCACACTTGCTTTATTTGGACGTCCCAACATCACTTTCATACACTAAAAAGGAATATGCTCCATAAACTACACTCTCACAATATCATTTAAATTTAAAAATGTCACTTTTGTTTTATTCTACTTTATTCTCTCTCCTACACTTTATCTCATTCAACCACCCAAAATACTCTTACACTTTATTCTCTCTCCTACACTTTCTCCACTTTTTCTTAATAATTGTGTCTCTCTAAATATGAAAGAAATATTGAGACAGAGGGAGTATATATATAGTTTTTACACGGGGTTTCTATGAATATTCCGTTTTAATTTAACATATATAAATGTTTTGTATTTTATTACAAAACATAAATAATTTGTGTTAAATTCGTTATAGAAAAAAGTCGAGTGAATATGTTTTTAATTAATTATTTGTTGTGATATATAGCTCTGCAGTTTGCACATGTGCGTGCATGTTTTTCACTAATTAGTCTAAGCAACTATATATTGCATGTAGGATGTGCGGAATAAGAAAACATAATCGACTAATATTTTTATATGTTGTGTTTTATATAAAGTCTCATTTAACAAATTGCAGTGTTTTTGGAAGTCTTATGGATCTAAGCAAAGTTGCATGCTTAGAATGCAATGCTTTATATATACACACATGCGCGCACATATATATATATATATATATATATATATATATATATATATATATATATATATATATATATATATATCACATGTAATTATATGTGCGATTAGGGTTTTGTAACAATTTTTCATAATTTTAAGAATAAAAATTGCATGTTATTTTATTATATAAGGTATAGGGCAGTTACATAGTGGTACAATATAAATTTTTTTATGCAATTTGATACGAAGAAAAGTCAAACTGCATTCCATTATAATTTTGGGAGAAACTTGGTTTTATCCACTTTCATAAGAATAAAATGTTTTCTACCCACTTTGACTAAAAAAACTTCTTTTTACCCATTTTTGCTTAAAATGACTATAATGTCCTTTCTTAATTTTCATCAAGATTCTTATCCGTTTTACTACAATGCTTAAAATAGAGATAGTCCATTACGACCATATTAGGCCCCAACATGCTTCCGTAAACTAATTGTCTTATAAACCAAATTCATACCTTTTAACCGAAGTATTCTTGGGTTATGCACACCGGATTTTACGAGGTGCCACTACAAGAAAAATGGGATGGATGATTATGATGCTTTGATCTTATTGAGCCTATTATCTTGTGATGATTACATTCTTGATACTTGAATTCCTTACTTGTATATATTTTTGAGCTAGATTGATTTTGAGCTTAATTGTGGATTTATTGCATATCTTTTAGTATCATTATTGATGTAGTGAGTGTGCTTGGACTTATGTACATGAGCACTTGTGTTTGAATTGCAAGATTAATTGAATTTAGATTTGATCATGAGTAGATTTGTAATTTGATGCTAGCATCCTTGATTAATTATGTAAAGATGAATGTGATTGATGATGCTTAATTCATTGCTCAAATTGAAGCCCGTGAGCTTTTGTGCCTTAATAATCGTACATCTTATACGGTTGATTAGATTTCTTTGTGAGTGCATCAATCATGGATTTGTATGCTAGAACTTGCCATTAGACTTATTGATATTGATCTTTGTGTGATGTCATGAACATGATAAGAGGCCATATTTGTTATGTTTAGTCACTTTGCCAAAATTTTCCCCACCATATACATTGGATTTTCTTAGTGAGCCATGTTGAGCCTAATATCCTTATTCTTTGGCAAGCCAAGTGAAATTGAAGCCATTTGCCTGTTTTTGTGAGCCTTCTTGTCCTATGTTTAGTAGAGCTTGATTGTTGGCTAATGATGGTGAGTTGATTGCTAAGTGTGGTGGAAAATAATGAGCTAAGTGATGAATACTTGAAAGAAAAAAAAAAAAGGGTTGTGAAGAAAAAAATTGAATTGTGAAGAAAAAAATGTGTGAAGTGGAAAAATAGCAAGATTCAATTTTTGAGCCTAAGTAAAAGAAAGCTCAAGCGAATTGGGGTGATTGAACTCTAATTGCTTGAAGGAGAGTTGATGAAAAGTTTGAAGAGATAAGTTGTGTATTGATTAACTTTCATTCAAGTCTCTACTACTTAGTCACTCTTACCCATAAACATCCCACCTTTCCAAAGAGCCTACATTACAACCTAGAAGAAAGACCTCTTTGATTCTTGATTGATCACAAATGATTTTAATTGAGACTAAGTCTTTTGGCAAGCATATGGTGTGCATGTTTGTGAATTTGATGATTGAGTGCATCATACCTTTATACACTTGAGTGAAGAGTGAAACACTCCATGGAAGGAGCAATGTGTTAAGTGTTTGATTGAGCATTTATTTGAGCATGATTCATCTTGATTTCTAGTGGATAGTTTGCATTGATACTTATGATCATTGATGAGTTCGATTGTCTTCTATTAAGTCTATGGTGCCATGTGACATAGTTGCAATCAATTCACTCCTTTGTGCTTAGTTTCTACGTTGCTCGAGGACGAGCAACACTTCGAGTTTGGGGGTATTATGATTGGAGTAAATTGATGCATGTTTTTAGGGCTTATTTGAGTGCAAAAAGTGATCAAAGTGTTAGTTTTTGTGCATAAATGTGTAGAGTATCACTTCTTTGACTAAAAAGTATTACTTGATGAGTATTTGATGTTTTTCATCCGTTTTCAGGTAAATCGGTGAAATTTGGCCAAACCAAGAGTACCGGCATTCCTAGGATGAAAAGACGAACAAGACGGATGAAAACGGGGTCGGGGCCGGAGTCCCGTCCAAAAAATGCACCGGACTCGACCTTTGGTCGAGGGCTGCAGGCCTCGAGTCGAGGATGTGATGGAATGAGGAGAATTTAAAATTTGCAGCAACCTCGACTCGGGGAGGAGCCTCGAGTCGAGGGATTCAAAAATGGGCATGCCTCGAGTCGAGGGCTGAGCCTCGACTCGAGGGGGAGATTTTTGGAAAATCGTTTATTTAAGGGCTGGAGGCAGAGCATATGAGAACCATTAGATAGAGTAGTTAGGAGCGGTTTTGGAGCGATTTCTTAGGCCCCAAGCCAATTTCCCATTGTAGGTAGAGTAGAAGGTAGAATTAGATTTAGCTTTTAATTGTTGTTGATTAGATTAGCAATTGATCTAGTTAATTCATCAATTCAAGCTTGTATTTTCTTTGAAGATTTGTATTGAAGACTCAAGCATTCCTCTTGTTGTGGATTTAATTCAATTGGTGATGTTCTTCCTCTCATCTCTTTTCAATTTCTTAATTGTTGTGATTTGTTTTGTTGTTGTTCAATTCTATCTTCTTCCCATGGATATTGCTTGTGGCACCATGGGCTAACTCTTTGTGCTTGGGTTAATTGAAATTGAGGATGATTTGATTGACTATGCTATGATTGTTGGAGATCAATTGAGTAGATTGCTTCCTAATTGTGATTCTCATTTGTGCTTCATGCAAAATTATCTCTTTTGATTGTGATTTGCTTGCTTGTTGTTGATTTGTATTTTTACAAGTGATTTGTAGTGTTAGTGCCAACCTTAGTTGCATCAATAGTCACTAAGAACTTGTATTTCTAGGGCCTCACGTGCATACTTTTTCCCTTGGGTTCGATATTTGCGATTGGTCTTAATACCACTTACCGGATTACTACTTCCAATCACGTATCTTACTCCATTGATGGATGTTTGGACATTTTCCAAATCACCTTGTTGTATATGTCCACAGACTTTTGCATTTAAAATCAATTGGTCATATTTCTTTTGCAACTCCGTGATGTTTTCTGAGGTGTCTTACCCTTGTGGCGATGGAATCAACCACCGATGGCTCCATCTCTTGTTAAGAAATCTGCAAGAATATTTTCATGAGATTTAATAACAACAATATTAAACACATAATATTGACATTCTGCTTGCTATCTAATAATACGAGTCTTTTCTATTTTTATTCTAATTTATTTTTCTAAAAGGCTTTAACATTTGTATTATCGATTTTTAAAGTAAATTCTTTAGCAAGTAGGAATAAAGGTCATTTCTTAAATGACTTCAGTTGTATAAAATTCCTTTTCATTGATATGCCAGGCTTTAGCTTGACTTTACGTGAAGAGACCACCTGTATACCAAAGCATGGTTCTTCTCATGTTTCGATTTTCTTATAAACACAGCTCATCGAAAGTCATTAGCATCTGTATAGACTACTAATTCATCATTATCTTGAGGTATAGCGAGTTTAAGCAAATCCTTACAAACTTGTTTCAACTCGCGTACTCGTTGTGTTTGTATTTCTTTCCATACAAATTTTTCTTTTGCTTTGAAGTATTCTGAAATTTTTCTATATTTTGCTAAGTCTTTGATGAAATTCCCAGCAAAATTTATGACTCCTAAAATTTGTTGTAAATGAGTCATGTCTCTCAACGTCAGAAAGTTGACTATTTTCTCAACCGTATGTCCCCGAAGTTCTATACCAAGTATGATCAATAAGAACTCCTAAGAATTCATTTTTATTGACCCCGATTGGCTTTCTTTTCAGAGAGCACTAATCCTTCTTTATTACATGCATCGAGAAAATATTTCTAAATGTTTGATATGATCTTTCATATTCTCAGATGCAATTAATATGTCGTCAATGTAGACAAACATAAACTCGAAATAATCTTTAAACAAGTTATCCATTTTTCTTAGGTATATTTGGGGTGCATTAGTCAATCCCATCGGCATAACTTTTCAAATATATTGTCCTTTGATTGGAGTGAATTGATGCATGTTTTTAGGGCTTATTTGAGTGCAAAAAGTGATCAAAGTGTTGATTTTTGTGCATAAATGTGTAGAGTATCACTTATTTGCCTAAAAGTATTACTTAGTGAGTTTTTGATGTTTTTCGTCCATTTTGCAGGTAATTCGGTGGAATTTTGCCAATCCGAGAGTACCGTGCTTAGAATGAAGAGACGAACATCTCGGACGAAAACGGGGGTCGGGGCCGAGCCCCTCGAAAAAAAGGAGCCCGGTCTCAAGCCGTGGTCGAGGTGGCATGGACCTCGAGTCGAGGATGGTCTTTGAGGGAAGAAATTTTTGAAAAGCAGCTGTCTCGACTCGAGGGATGGAGAAAAGGCAAGATCCTCTAGTCGAGGGGTAAGCCTCGACTCGAGGCAGTGAAAAATTGAGAAAGCGTGTTAGCGACTCTCGGACCTCGACTCGAGGGCCTCAAGCTCGAGTCGAGGACCCCAAAATCGGAAAATTCAGTTTTTAAGCCATTTGAAGCCAAAACAGAGCATGCTTTGATCCTAGCAGTTTAGAGCGGTTTCAGTGGTTCCTTAGGCGAATTTCTTAGTTTGTAGCTTGATTTCCATTGTAATTGCCCTAGATTGTTAGAATTAGCATATATTCTAGTTTGTAATCCATAGATTAGCATTGTGATCATTTGAAATTGAAGATTCAAGTTGTAATAGAGAGTGGAGAAGGATAATTCAAGTATTGTAGAAGACTCAAGCATTCCTATTCTTGTATATTGAAGATTAATTGGTGATGTTCTTACCTTTTTCTCTCTTTAATTCATTGTTTGTGTTGATTGGTGATTTAATTGCTTTCTTAGATTTTACGCCCATGGCTTTTGCTTGTAGCACCATGGGCTAATAGCTTTGTGGATAATTGAAATTAGGGATGAAGTGATTGCCTCATGCTATAATTGTTGATAATTGTGATCAATTGAATTAGATTGCTTCCTAATTGTGATTCTTAATTGTGCTTCATGGAAAATTGTCTCTTTTGATTAATGGTTGATCACCCTAGCAATAGGCGCAGTTGAGCTAATGTGATTAGGTGTTAATCGGGTTGCAATTTTGCATGATTGTATGAATTGGGGATTTCTACATTGAGAAATGGAAAAGACTAAGAATGCTCACATTAGGCATTGTGATTTTAATGGAGTGATTAATTTCATGATGGGTTATGCCTTCTAATTTGATTGATTGACATTTTGATACAATTATAGCTTGTTAATCATGGATTCCTTGATGTAGATTATCCCTTGCACCCCATTCTCCCATTGATTTTAGCTTGTTTGATCTTGCATATTAGGTGTTTGATATATTGCTTGCATAGTTTATTCTTTTAAATTCTTACTAATTTTGTATTGATTTTAGTCCAAAACCGTGATTGCAACTCTAGTCACCTAGAACTCATATCCTTAGGGCCTTGTTTGCATACTTTCTCCCTTGGGTTCGATATTTTGCGATTGGTCTTAAAAGCTCTTGCCCTATACACTCCAATCAAATAGCGCCGTTGCCGGGAGTTAGTTTTTGCTCCTATAAGTGAGACTTAAGGATTGTTGAAGTGGCTATTTGTTGCTTTTGTTTTTGTTTTTGTTGATTTTATTTTGTTTGAAGTTGATACTTGGATTTGTGGCATTGTAGGTGCATGCTAACAAGGTCAAGTGGTATTCCACCATTGCCACTAAATCGAGATTGAGGCTACTTTGAAAAGGAATCGTGTGAGAAGAAGAAGGGAAGCTATGGAAGGAGAAGATCAAAGAAATGAGGAGAGAATAGTGGGTGAACCTCAAGTTGAGGAGGTACATGGACAAGGAGAAGGAGGAGTAGAACATGGAGGTAATGGGAACCATTTCCATGCTCAAGTTGGCCTTTTCTCTCAAGGGATGCCACCACAAAATTATCCCTACCAAAATCCATATCCTTACCCTCCACAAGCTCATCAATATCCCTATTATCCACCTCATCCACCACAATTTCCACCATACTATCCCCATATGCCATATAACCAAGAACCACGATATCATGAGCCGCCTAACATACCAAATGCCCAACCACAACCCGTGAATGAGCCACCACCTCAAGGGAGGCCTTTGCGAGAATTTTTGAGCCACAACTTAGAGAGCATTATGACGGGATAGCAAGGCCGATGATAGATGCTAATAACTTTGAGATAAGTCCCACTCTAGTGAGAATGCTTAGGGAGAAGCAATTTGAAGGAAAGGATGAAAATGAGTGCCCACATCAACATATGACACAATTTCTTGAGATTGCCGACACTACGAAGTACAACGGGTACCCGAAGATGCGAAGAAGTTGAGGCTCTTTGCCTTTACATTGAAAGGGAGAGCGAAAGCATGGCTTAATTCATTACCGCCCGGGACCGTCCGTACATGGGAAGATTTGTCAAAGAGTCTTTTAATGAAGTTCTACCCACGGTCCAAGACCGTTCAAGCTAAGGAGGCAATCTCCCACTTCCGCCAAAAGAATGGGGAGATCATACCGGAGGTGTGGGAGAGGTATGGCATGTTACTTATAAATTGTCCTCAACACGGTTTTCCGGAGGAACAAACCATTATGTACTTTTGCAATGGTTTGACGGATGGGGATAGGTCGTTCTTGAATGCTTGTGCGAATGGATCGATTTGGTCTAAAACCGTTGGGCAAATGAATAAAATAATGGAGAACATAGCCCAAGACTCATTTCAAGTGTCGGTGAATCGGGAGCACACCATAGGGTGTCACAAGTTGATGAGATCGAGTCTATGAAGAGTATGATGATGACTATGATGGACCGTTTGGGAGCTCTTACTACTTCACAAGGCCAAACAAGTGTTAGCCCATCCGTTTCTCATGTTGATATGAGTGCTAGTCCTATGCCGGTGGAGGAAGTTAGCTACATGGGTAGGCCTCCATTCCAAGGAGGCTATCAAGGAGGAAATTTTCAAGGAAGTTATCAAGGAGGAAGGCCCTACCAAATGCCTTACCAAAATAGGCCACAAGGAAGCTACCAACCTCAACCACAAGCTCAATTCAATGGTAATACATGGAGGAGACACGAAATTTTTTCATATGCCAATCCTAGAGCCGCCGTTCAATTTCCTCCCGGATTTGATCCGGGTGCCAAGGCTCCTAACAATGAAGGAAATGCTACCACGAATGAGATTTTGGGGTTGATAGTGAAGAAGTTGGAAGCTAATGACTCAAGGCTTGATGATATAGGCAAGCAAATGGACACTCGTTTCAAGACGATCGAGCATCAAGTAGGGTAACTTGCTACTACGGTTGGAAAGCTCTCGTCCACGGTGGACCATCTCCAAAACAAAGGAAAGTATCCATCTACTACCGAGCCGAATCCTAAGGAATTTTGTAGTGCAATCAAGCTAAGGAGTGGTACTAGTTATGAAGGCCCGAAAATGCTCAAAGAAGGGGAGCTTGAAGAAGGGGTGGTGAATGAGGAAGAAGTGAGGCATGAAAGAGTGGTTGAGGAAAGGAAGATAAGTGAAGATGTGAAAGCAAAGAGAGATGCAAAGAAGAAGAAAGAGACCAAGAATGAATGGGGAATTCCAATGAAGGCTAATCCGTTTCCGTTTCCCAAGAGATTAGAGAGGAAGAAATTTGATGAAGAGTTTGGTAAGTTTCTAGAAATTTTCAAGAATTTGCATTTCGATATTCCACTTTTGGAGGCCCTTGAACAAATTCCACACTACAAGAAATTCTTGAGAGAGATTATGTCTAAGAAGAGGAGTTGGGATGAGAAAGGAATGATCAAGCTAGTGGAGGAATGCAAGGAAATCTTGGAGAGACACTTGCCACAAAAGAGAAAGGATCCCGGAATTTATTATTCCATGTGAGATAGGGGAGAAGGAGAATATTCAAGGCTTGTGTGACCTAGGAGCAAGTATAAATGTGATGCCATTGTCCGTGTTCAAGACATTGGAGCTAGGGGAGGTGACTCCTACAAATATTAATCTTCAACTAGCGGATCAATCATACGCTCATCCATTTGGGATCATTGAAGATGTGTTGGTAGGGGTTGACAAACTCATATTCCCGGTGGATTTCATTGTATTAGATATGAAGGAGGAGCTTGAGGCACCGATCATGCTTGGTCGACCTTTCCTTGCCACGGGCAAAGCAATGATTAATGTGGAGAAATGAGAGCTTAGTTAAGCTCAAATGGAGAGGAAGTGACATTTACAAGAGTTCATGAGGAAGAGGTTGCTCAAAGCAAGGTGGAGAAGAAGACGTGTGGATACATAGAGATTGTTGATGTATGCCCTTCCATTGAAAGGGAAGTTTCTACACCTATTACTTCTACTAATCCTTTAGTTAATGAGCATTTCCTTCCCTCTTGTAAAATCATTTTTAACAAGTCTTGTGTTCCCTTTGATTGTAGGAAGGAGAAAGCTATTATGGAGCCTTTGCTTGACCGGTGAGAAAGAGAAGGAAGAATGTGAGAAAGATTCGACCAAACTTGAACTTGGTTCAAGTTTGGGGGTGTTAATGGAGAAGATGTCGCCACTTATGAAAAAGGAAGAAAGCTTTGAAGTAGGAGATCAAGTGGTATGGAGCGAATCAAATTGGAGTCGGCTACTTGGAGTCGAAAGGCCCAAGGAAGTGCTTCGGTGAAAGAAATCAAAGAAGGAGGAAAGCTACTCCTAGAGGATAAGTGGGGATGTTGCCTTTTTGCAAAAGAACATTTAGTGAGGCATAAGGAATATCTCCACATTGACAAAGAAAAGGAAGTATGAACTCTTGGAGTTCCGTCCGACAAAGGACGTTAAACCTAGCGCTAGATGGGAGGCAACCCATCCTTTCATTGCTTTTGGTGTGTTTGCTTGTTGTTTTGTTTTTGGTTCTTTTTGTGGATTTTGCTATGGATGTGAAAATTGCTCATGCTTTGGGAAATAATGCTAAGTTGATAAGGATAAATTGTATAGTGAGCTTAATGGTTATTTCATTATGAGTTGCATATTGGTATCACTCTCATTTTAAATTTTGAATTCATGCTTTCATTTAAGTTTGGGGGTGTTGTTCATTTAGGGTAGAAATGCATCTAGTGATGATGATTAATTGATGAAGTTGTTTTTGTTGTAGGATACTCACTATTTGGATTGGAAAAAGATCGAAGTTGCAAAGGAATCTAGGAATCGAGAAGGAAAGGAGAGTTTAAAAGTTGGTGAAAATGAGCGAAAAGGAAGAGAACTCGGTCTCCTCGATCGAATGAGCGACCAGGCTTAAATCGAGGGACCAACACGGTAATTTCTTGCATATTTGGGTTTGTTAGGGGCATAGAGGTCATTTTTAGGAGTTTCGGGGTCGGGTCGGGCCCGGAATCGTAAAATTTCTGGACTCGACCCAGTGTCGAGGTTGCATAGCCCCAGTCGAGGCATTAACACTTAGAAAAATTCTGAATTTGGCACATCCCTCGACTCGAGGGAGGAACCTCGAGTCGAGAATTTTGAATTTGTGGTTTCCTCGAGTCGAGGCCTGACCCTCGACTCGAGGGCCGGTGATTTTATATAAAAGTCGCAGAATCAAATTTCACACCCACGACTCGAGGATTTCTTTGATTTTCGATTCTGTCTTCTCCCACCCCATTTTCCGGCGATTTCACGTCGTCTTCACCGTTCATTCATCATCATTTCACTATATTGTCATCACATTGCATCAAAGTTTGGATTTTGAGGGTTTGTAGAATCAAATTTGGGGATTTTTGGTTGAGATTGCTTGGGTGTCTTCCTAATCCGTTTTCCGGCCAAATTCACACATAAGGTATGTAATTCGTACTCCATAGGCTTTCAATTTCATATGGATGGATGATTATTGCATGGGTGTTGATAATCTTGCATGAGTTCTTTGAATTGGAATAGTTCTTTTGGGCATTTTGTCAAGCACCTTATATGCATGATTTATGTTGATGAATTGGAGCCTTTATGGAGTATATTTGGATTGATGTATGAGTTTAGGAGCATGTGTCGAATTGTATGAGATATCTTGCTCGTTTATTTGTGGATTTTGACTTGGAAATTTGATTGTGGCACATGTTTGGAAATTCCTAGTGCAATTCGTGGTATAATTGGTCAAGTTGAATTATGGTGATGTTAGGAGTGTATCATTGTGATGGATAATTGCTTAATTAATTGCTAGTTGGCATATGATTTTTGGGAATTTTGTTGAAGTTTAATTGCATGATTATTATTGAGCATAATTGTGTTGTTAATTGTGGAGCCATTCTAGTCAAGTATGCATATTTTGTAAGTATTTGAGCACTTCTATTGATCATATATGCTTTGTTGACTCTTTGACCAATGGTTAGGATTAGAGGCTTAGTCACTAGGGATTTGTTGTACTTGGAAATATTATTGCTTGAGTGACTCGTCCATGGGTAGAGTGATATTTGGACCTCGTATTTTAATTGTGGGATTGATTTTTGCTCTTGGAATTGTTTTGCAGAACTATATTTAGAGGAGTTGACGGCCACAATTTTTCGGATGCGGAGATCCGTGAAAGAGAAGAGGCCATCAGATTTGCTCATCGTATGCCCATCGAACTCGGTATTTAGTGGGACGACTACAAATGGAGGAAGCATATCATTATTTACGCTGAAATGTATAAGAAGGTGGTCAAGACCCGTTTGGTAGATCATGATTGTATGGTATCGATGGGAATTGAGGAGGACATTCCTCGACTGCTTGAAGCAGATCGATATGGGGGCTTCTTAGCAAAGAGGTCTAGGACTTATCTTGGACTCACCCTAGAGTTCTTGTGCACGATTAAGGTTAAGAAAGCCGGGAGGGCCAAGTTCGCAAGGAGCATTACGTTCGAGCCGATGGGGAACGAGTATGAATTGACCTTGGACGAGGTCAATGAGATCATTGGAGCACCCATTGACCCCGACAAATCACTTTTGAACATTAGAAAGGAGTACAACGCCAAGAAGTTTTGGAGGAGGATTTGATTGGGGCACCTGTGACAACCCGAGTTTGTTCGGGGAAAGTCTAAGAGCACTCACATCCGTAACCCGGTGGTTCGATATTTAGAAGATCCTCGCGAGCACTATCTTCGCGAGATCGGAGGGAGGAGCCGTGGTTTCGGAGGAACTATATGTCATTTGGTGTTTCTTCCATGGAGTGAAGTTCAACGCCGCGCCTACCTCTATTATCTATTTGAGAGAGCCACGAGTACAAAGTTCAAGAAGATAAACTTTGGAGGGATGATTACTTTGATAGCCGAGCACTTCGGTATTCCCACTCACAACCTCGTAGTAGTAGAGGGCCCCAATCTCACTATCGATACCATGCGGCGCATGGGGACACTCGACCGCATTGGTAGGACTTGGTGTCTCCAGCGGCACCACGGTGGCCGATTCCCTCTTCCGAATAAGAGGTTGATGACGGTGTTTGGTTCTATCAGCCTTCGTGACCATCAACTGCGTATGTGGTCACGGCGTCATACGAGGCGATAGACGCCTATACTAGAGAGCATGGAGATGTTCTCCGAGATGAGGACGATGACGATGATGATGAGGGCCAGCAATCGAGATCCGATGATGATGAGGGTGAGGATGCTGCAGAGGGAGCCGAGGCGAGGTAGGAGATGATGATGAGGAGGATGAGTATGAAGAGCCGGAGCAGGAGGAGCCGCCGGCATGGATGGACGAGGACTATCACCGGAGATCAACATGTCTTGGGCAGGATGAGATGAGGAGTCGAGATTATGAGGCGGGCAACTCGTCCGCGAGGTCATGGGTGTTGACCGAGGAGATGTGGGCGGATAGCCGGAGGATGCATATCGAGAGCTTGACCCGCCAAGATGATATGTATAGGATGATTGAGGAGTCCCGTAGATTCAACGAAGAGACTAGGAGGATGCGGGAAGAGTATCCGAAGACTCAAAATGACATGTACACCCTCCTACAACGGATGAGCTCGTGGAATTTCGGGCCGGGACACTACCCTCCTCCACCGCCACCGTCAGGACTATTAGGGCTATCCCCTATTTCTCATATCTCTCCTTAGCCTTTAGATTCTTGCTTCCTTGATGATTTGCATTCTTAGTGGTGATTGTACTCTTGATGATGTTTGCACTTCTTTTGGTGAACTTGATGATGTGATGATTTGGAATATTTGATGATTTTGATGATGATTATTATTCTCTTGATCTTATTGAGCTTGATGATCCTTTGGATTCCTTATTCTTTGATTTTGAGTTTCATTATGGATTTATTGACATATCTTTGAGTATCATTCTTTATGTGGTGAGTATGCTTGGATTTATGTACATGAGCACTTGTGTTTGATTTGCAAGATTTATTGGATTTTGATTTGATCATGAGTTGATTTGTAGCTTGAAGCTAGCATTCTTGATGATTGTGTAAAGATGGATGTGATTGATAATGCTTGATTCATTGCTCAATTTAAGCCCGTGAGCTTTTGTGCCTTAATAATCGTACATTTTATACGGTTGATATGATTTCTTTGTGCGTGCATCATTCATGGATTTGTATGCTAGAACTTGCCACTAGACTTGTTGATATTGATCTTTGTGAAATTTCATGAAAATGATAAGAGACCATATTTGGGATGATGAGTCACTTTGCCAAATTTTTCCCCACCAAATACATTTGATTTCCTTAGTAATCCATGTTGAGCCTTATTTTCCAAATTCTTTGGCAAGCCAAGTGAAATTGAAATCATTTGCCTATTTTTATGAGCCTTATTGTCCTATATTTAGTAGAGCTTGATTTGTTGGCTAATAATGATGGTGATTTGATTGCTAAGTGCGGTGGGAATAATTTGCTAAGTGATGATGCTTGAAAGAGAAGAAGAAAGGTTGAGAAGAAAAATTGAATTGTGAAAAATGTGAACATGAAGTGAAGGAAAAATTCAATTTGTGAGCTTAAAAAGAAAGAAAGCTCAAGTGAATGGTGAGATTGAACTTTGAAGTGCAAAGAAAGAGTGTACTTGATGGAAAGTGAAGAGAAGTGCATTGTAATGATTAACTTACATTCAAGTCTCTACTACTTAGTCACTTTTATCCATATATATATCCCACCTTTCCAAAGAGCCTACATTACAACCTAAGAGAAAGACCTCTTTGATTCTTGATTGATCACAAGCGATTTTGATTGAGATTAAGTATTTTGGCAAGCATATGGTGTACTTATTTGTGAATTTGATGATTGAGTGTTTTATACCTTTGTACACTTGAGTGAAGAGTGAAACACTCCATGGAAGGAACAATGTGTTAAGTGTTTGATTGAGCATTTGTTTGAGCATGATTCATTTTTATTGCTAGTGGATAGTTGCATTGATACAAATGTTCATTGATGAGTTCGATTGTCTTCTACTTCGTCTATAGTGTCATGTGACATAATTGCAATCAATTCACTCCTTTGTTCTTAGTTTCTACGTTGCTCGAGGACGATCAACAATTCAAGTTTATGGGTATGATTGGAGTGAATTGATGCATATTTTTAGTGCTTATTTGAGTGCAAAAAGTGATCAAATGTTGATTTTTGTTGATAAATGTGTAGAGTATTACTTATTTGCCTAAAAAGTATTACTTAGTGAGTTTTTGATGTTTTTCGTCTATTTTGCAGGTAATTCGGTGGAATTTTGCCAATCCGAGAGTACCAAAGTGTGCTTAGAATGAAGAGACGAACATCTCGGACGAAAACGGGGTCGGGGCCGAGCCCCGCTGAAAAAGGAGCCCTGGTCTCAAGCCGGGGTCGAGGTGGCATGGACCTCGAGTCGAGGATGGTCTTTGGAGGGAAGAAATTTTTGAAAAAGCGGTGTCTCGACTCGAGGGAAGAACCTCGAGTCGAGGGATGGAGAAAAGGCAAGATCCTCGAGTCGAGGGCTGAGCCTCGACTCGAGGCAGTGAAAAATTGAGAAAACGTGTTAGCGACTCTCGGACCTCGACTCGAGGGCCTCAAGCTCGAGTCGAGGACCCCAAAAATCGGAAAATTCAGTTTTTAAGCCATTTGAAGCCAAAACAGAGCATGCTTTGATCCTAGCAGGTTTAGAGCAGTTTCGGTGGTTCCTTAGGCGAATTTCTTAGTTTGTAGCTTGATTTCCATTGTAATTGCCCTAGATTGTTAGAATTAGCATAGATTCTAGTTTGTAATCCATAGATTAACATTGTGATCATTTGAAATTGAAGATTCAAGTTGTAATAGAGAGTGGAGAAGGATAATTCAAGTATTGTAGAAGACTCAAGCATTCCTATTCTTGTATATTGAAGATTAATTGGTGATGTTCTTACCTTTTTCTCTCTTTAATTCATTGCTTGTGTTGATTGGTGATTTAATTGCTTTCTTAGATTTTTTGCCCATGGCTTTTGCTTGTAGCACCATGGGCTAATAGCTTTGTGCTTGGGATAATTGAAATTAGGGATGAAGTGATTGACTCATGCTATAATTGTTGATAATTGTGATCAATTGAATTAGATTGCTTCCTAATTGTGATTCTTAATTGTGCTTAATGGAAAATTGTCTCTTTTGATTAATGGTTGATCACCCTAGCAATAGGCGAGAGTTGAGCTAACGTGATTAGGTGTTAATCGGGTTGCAATTTTGCATGATTGTATGAATTGGGTATTTCTACATTGAAAATTGGGAAAGACTAAGAATGCTCACATTAGGCATTGTGATTTTAATGGAGTGATTAATTTCATGATGTGTTATGCTTTCTAATTTGATTGATTGGCATTTTGATATAATTATAGCTTGTTAATCATGGATTCTTTGATGGAGATTATCCCTTTCACCCCATTCTCCCATTGATTTTAGCTTGTTTGATCTTGAATATTAGGTGTTTGATATATTTCTTGCATAGTTTAGTCTTTTAAATTCTTGCTAATTTTGTATTGATTTTAGTCCAAAACCGTGATTTCAACTCTAGTCACCTAGAACTCATATCCTTAGGGCCTCGTTTGCATATTTTCTCCCTTGGGTTCGATATTTTGCGATTGGTCTTAAAAGCTCTTGCCCTATACACTCCAATCATCCTTGCGGTGTGAAGAAAGCGATGTACTTTCTTGATTCTTTTTTCAACTTAATACGGTAGAATCTAGACTTGCAATCAAATTTAGAAAACACTTTTGCACCTTTGATGCAATCAATTAAGTGCTCTCTGCTTGGAATATAGTAACCATCAAACTCAATGATTTGATTAATTTCTTTGTAGTTTATTACTAATCGTGATTTACCTCTTTTGATTTCTCCATGATTTCTTACCGTAAATCCAGGACTACTATATGGAGAAGTACAGCTCAATAAGCTTGAGATCAATATGCTCCTTGATAATCATCTGCATATCCTTTTATCCTTGTTTTACCTTTAGAATGGCTTCGATTCCATTCTTATCTCACCAAGCCAAAGGGTTTTCATTATAGTTTCTTTGGATCTTTCTTTTAACTCTCTAAACTTATTATATAACAATCATAAATCGTCTGTCTATATAAGTAGAATGTCATAAAGTGCGGCCTTAAGAAGATGTATTGCTTCTTCCGTTGCGTTTTCACAACCTTGTTGTCTAAATAACAAGAGAGTTTTTCCAAACCTTCTCTGTCATACATCTTTGGATGAGTTAATTTCACATCCCTACCACCACGTTTGCTACGAAAATTAATAGGTAGAATCTGTTAAACACTTTCTCTTTCCGCATAACTTATTTAATGTTACCACAATTTGTTGTAAACGTTAACAATTTTTATTGTTATCTTGTTCATATTTTGCGTAAGTTTGAATAAAATTATTCCCTAGCAAAATATCTCGCTCATGTATCATGAAAATAAATGGGCGGTAGTTTAACCTTATACCACGTACTTCCAAACGCTCCACCTATCATGATATGAGCTTCCGGATACCCTTGTTAAGTACCAATATATTATGTGAGAAATCTCTTCCTACAATAACAATGTAATTTCTCACCGTTTCTTTTGGAAAGACTCCTGGTTTTGCGGTACAAATACGAACTTGAATCAATATAAGCCGCAAAATATTCTCGCCTTATACTCGATCATATAACATACCAACCGATATGTATATTGAGAAGGGACTAGTCATACTAGCCATCCAACCCGTATGTAGATAATTTTTTAAAATATCTTCGGGTGCTTGTTCTATATTCTCGTATTATATTCTTGTTTTCGTTAACTCTACCGCATTCTCTAATTTTTCTCTTGTGGTATTCAAGTCCATTGAAATATCTCTTTTTCATTCTTATTAGAAATTTTTTTCACTTATTTTAACCGGAATTGAATAACTCATTGCAACTTCATCCATTTATTCTACTCTTATGGTATGTCCATCTATATCGAATTTCATACATTTTCCTTTTTTCCCAGTGGTTGATGTTCTTCAATAAAACTTAATCCCAATATCATAACCTCTGGTTCTTGTCCCGCTTTCCCATTGACCCAAACCTCATGGTCTCGTCATTTCTAACACGCCTTCATATCTGCCGATGCTAGGTTGCTGCAAATAATACAGGTCATCGCATGGAAAATAATTAAATTTTTCGGTAATATCAAATATTACTTGTACCTTTTTCCATCCCCGATTACACCTAAGTTTGGCTGTTACACTTGTTTCCTTAGGATGTTCTACGTCGTTTATTTCTCCTTCTTCAAACCTAAGAATTTTTATTCTTTCTTACGAAAAGGAAATTCTACTGCTATTCCCGGATATAGAAGGTCTTCCTAAAACTAGTTTATCTTTAATAGCAATATTGACTCCTCCAATCCCGTGTAATTGAATCGGATCTCGCGTCATAACTTTCTCAAATTCTTTAAAGATTCTTGGGATCTCTATATACTCTTTCCTAACAAACATTTCGAATGATGTGTGTTAGAAAGTGTGTAAGATATTCTATAGGTTATAGAATATGGTTTATCTCCTACTTTCATTAAATCTTTTCTTTTAAAGTCTTGATATAAGGTCGGGACTCTGCTAAAATCTTGATGTACGCTAGGTTATATGCAATCCTAGGATAGATTTCAAACATAAGTTTACCCGCATATAAATTTCCTACCATTGTTCCAAGATATTCATCTCTTAGGTAACTCGATTCTCTTGTCCATTATAGATAAATTGATTTACGAATCAATTCCTTCTTTGAAGGTAGATTTAATTACTACTTCAATGGTTCCAATATGGATCTATTTCATAGTGATTGTCACTTCCTCTTTCATCCTACTTAATTTCTCTAGAATTTCTTCTTTGGGAATTAGTGCATCTCCATTACATTTCTGTAAGTTCCATAGGAATTGAGAATTCACTTGTATTCACCTTATAGATGATGTGATGCTTTCGTTGTCCTATACCTATCTGGTTAAGGACTTTACCCATATTGCTGATCCTAAACCCATCGTGTGGGCTTATACTTTATTGTTGTCTCATGATCTTTTCCAAGGTCCTTGATGAGGCCTGTAAGTTGGGAAAAGAAACCTGCTAGGCTTTCGTTGAGTACGTAACCTATCTTCTCCTTCGGTCGGAATCGAGTCGGATCCATCTTTTGAGGTTAATATTTCTTCCTCATATATACTTGTATCTAAGGGAATATCCTCGAACTGATAGACGGGTTCCAATTCTCTATAGTAATCGGCATCGAGAATATCCGTCGTTGCTTGAATTTTATTTCTTCGAAGTGACGAGCCTCTTTTCTCTTTTGGGGACAATCTAGAGAGATATGTCCTAGCGCACCACATTCCAACAGCTTACAATCTTTAAAGCTTTTATTTGCCCTGGTTTGGGCTCTTACGAAAGTTCTTTTTGTTGGTGTTCTCCCCGTGGAGTCTCTGTCCTTTTGGCCTACTTGGGATGAATTCTGGTTAGTCTTGATCTTTGTCTAGATTCATAATATCTCGGCTTTAGATTTTGACCACCATGCCTTCTTTCTAAAGGATGGTTTTCTTTGTGATCCATGCTTATAGGAAGAGTATCTATGATTCTTCTTCCTTCCTTTATATCCACTTGTTTCTCCAATAATGGTTGGAAAATCGTTATTTTCGCAACAAATAGGAATTTTCTTCATTACACCTTATAACCTTTTACATTTTTACGGATAGGTGCTTGTCGACACTATTCTCCTAGCTTATCTTTTAGAAATGACATTCTTCTTCCAATCTTGTCCATTTTTCCTTCTGGTACTTTATATGATTGGATCAACATTTCCCTCCATGGACTACATATTTTCATGAAGAACATTTGACAAGCCATCGCGGCATTGATCTTTCCTTCAAAGAAATATTTACGAAAATAGCATATGTATTTATCTACTTTGCAAATATTCCTTAATTCGAGAGCAAAAATGATTGGGCATATTCTCTTGTCATTTCTTCGTTTCTTTTGTCGAAGTAACCATCCCCAAGGAAGTTGATTTTGATTATTCCTGCAATTGGTCGACTATATGCGCAAGGAGTCTCCTCTCGTGACTTATTCTTTGACTGAAACTGCCGCACTCTCCCATCCGATCTTAACGGATCCGGCCATGCTTAACTCGATAAAGCTAACAAAATTTTCTTTATCAAGTTCCAACGTGCTTCTGTGATTTTCATCGCGGTTGTCCATTCATCGATGAGTTTTTCGATATTTCTAAAATCATGATATCCAAATTTAACATGACTCCATATGGGTGAAGGGGCTCTAGAAGCGTTTTCCCCATGGACTATTTATTGGTCCATAAAAAGAATCTCGCTCTATTTCTCCTTTTGGTTTTGGGAATGAAGTATACCTTGGGTTTTTCTTTTGGAGTATTGTAGCTCGTACTCCCCGTTTGTTACTGTTGTGGATGAAGTTGGATTGTGTGTCTCCGTTTCTTCGACGTTGTTAACTTGAACATCAACCAAATCTACAATCTCGAGATTTAAGAGAGATTTAGCTAAATCTGTGTGGATTCAGCTAAATCTTGTAGATATATTAGATTAGCTCTTGAAAATTTCATTTAGAAATTCTTCATAAAATTAAGAAGCATTTCTTCATTTATCTTTTCTTTTGGAATTTCCACCGTCTTGCCTTTATGGTTCGACATGGATCCTTTAAGTTCATTATTAATTCTTCCGAGTTTAAAGATTCCCGGAACATTAGTGATTCTTCTTTTCAGATCTTCGAATTTATTTTCTAGATCTGTAATCTTTTGGACAAGTTGTGGCAAGACATGGTTTACTTTTTTCAAGTTCCCATTTATCTTGTTGCCATAACTTTTGGTATCTTTTGGATTTCTCTAGCATCAATAGATCCTTGAGAATGATCCGGATGGATCTCTTTCCATTCATGCGTAGTCGATTCATGAATGATTACGATGTGAAGCTTCTAGTATTTTTGTAATTCTGTTTGTAGAATGAGATTTATCGCGAGATAATTCAAACTCTTTTCTTCTTGTAATTTGCATAGCCTAAGGGTTTACCCTTGGACTCCTGATAATCGCTTGATATATATACCCGATTTAGCTTGAGTATATAATCTCAACGCGATGTTCTTCTTCGTGTATCTTCAAAATTTGAAGATATTCCATATGGTAAACACATCTCGAACATTCGTTCTGATTCATATTTTTGTAAAAGGTCTCCTTCCGTTAGGAAGATTTAACCCATATTATATAATTATGATTATTTTATAAACTTGGCTCGATACCATTTACGCGGTGCGGTAAATACGGGTAATTTATGAAAAAATCAATTAAGTTTTCTTAGAAGAAAACTATGAGGGCATCTTAGTCTTTTAAAAATATGAGGTGGGTGAAGAACATTTTTCTTATGCATGGGTAGAAAATATTTTTGTTATGAAAATGGGTATTTTACCCTATTTTCCTATAAATTTTGTGATGAAATGACCTTTACGCCTTGGACACTATTTTTGTGCATAATACATCTAGTTATTTCTAATACACATTTTTATGTGATTCAACGTAAATTGTATATTTGTTGCGCAACTAATTGTATAGTTGTTCAATTCCCTCATTTAAAATCTCTTAAACCTTTCCCGCTTTATTTTTCGTGCCCAACGCATTAATAAAAATGAACAATAGGAAAAACTTATATAATTATAATCAAATAAAAAGACTGAACAAAACAAGAAATTGTAATAACAATAAAAGTGAACAATAACAAAGACATAAATAATTATAGTCAAAGCTTAACACAAAGAACAATTTTGTATGCAGTGTAAATATAAAGAAAATGTCAAATTGCATATCAATACAATTAGTTGCGCAACAATACAATTTTACATTGAACCGCATATAAAATATGTATTAGAATAACTAGAAGTATTACGCACAAAAATGATTATCGGTATATGTGTGTGTATAATCATGACAAAAATGATTGTACCACAACAATAAAGTTGAATAACAACAAAGACGTATATCATTACAATAAAAGAACATAGTAGATTCAAATGAAATTGTGGTAGGAGAGTTGGACGAGATACACCCATCGGATTGGTGAGTGCACCCACCCGCGGATGAGTGCACCCACTTCTTCTCTTTCACGCAGTTTGTAGCGGATCGCATACCCAATCACCTGTAATAGTCAATTAACACCAACCACCAACCACCACCAAATAATGTACCAACATGACAATCACCCGACCACCAACCAATAGCCCACCGCCGACAAACCCGCAGCCGCCAGCCCGCAGCTCGCCTTCTCCTCATCGTTGCTGCTTGCATTTCTCTGCAATTTCACCGTGCAGCATCGCCACCTCTCGCCACTGCGCCATCGTAAATCACGAGTAAATCAACGTTGCCACCGGCGACGGAAAATGGTCGCCACTTTATCGATCAGCCGGCGCTAGTCGAATGGTCGCTCCAAAACACCAAGAAAGACGACCACAACAAGCGACGGTGGCGATGCCCAATCTACGAACAAGGGCGGCGACGACCACCTATAACCAATGCCAAGGCGGTGAGGGTGGGTGAGAACACATTGGAGGCGGCAAATCAAAGGGCCGAAACCACTAGAACCGATGGGAGAAGAGGCTGCAAAAAATGTGGGCGTCAATTTGATTTGACATATACTACCCATTTTATTATCCTCAATAAAAAAGATGACCACAAGAGTATGTAGGACATTTTACACCATGAATTGTATCCCTTTGCAATTAGAAAAAGTTATGTATGTATTAGCAATATCTTCACACTAAATTGAATTAGAGTGTAATAATTCCTAAGGTATATTCATTGTCATGCAAGAACCACATTATATCATACAATTTTTTTGTGATGCCAGAATTTTTTTATTCGAAATACACTAATAAGTAATAATTAAAATTAATACATATTGTTACATACAATAATTTTTCACAAATTGATTAACTAAAATTATTTATGACCTCTTGTGTCACATGTTGGTAGATGTCTCCCGTCTACCATAACGTGATTTATTATGTTCTACATCTTCATCTTGATCCTGACTTTCTTGTGAGTTTGAATATTAGTTGTACTCAAATGTACCCGAAAAAGAATAGGCGATGAATTGAAATTTGGACGCCTAAAGATTCTTTTATGAAAAGGTAAAAAAATGAAAAATTTAAAAACATATATATCCTCCATATGCAAATTCTTTTTTTTCTTTTTTGGACAATGATTTGCAAATTCATTTAAAGAATAATTTGATTGCAACAAATTTAATGTACAATATGTTCAGTCAATTAACTGCATGTATGTACCTTAAATTCGAATTTACTATCGTGAAATAAATTCAAGTAGAAAAGTCATGATTTTAAAATTAAAAAATTAATGATTTTCAAAATAATATATAAATAATTTTTATAGGGGCACTCTTGTGTGAGACCGTCTCATGTATGAGGCAGAAGCATGAGACGGAGTCACTTTTTAATAAATCGTTATCACTTTTTTATAAATTATTATCATTTTTCATAAATTGTTATCACTTTTCAATTTGTTATCACTTTTATACTAATTTGTATCACTTTTTAAAAAGGTGATAGCAATTTATTAAAAAGTGACTTATCTCGTGCAAAAGTGACTCGGTCTCATGCATGAGACGGTCTCATACAATTTTTGCCTTTTTATAAAGAAAACATAAATATGGGTTAGTTTTTTAATTAAAATATTGTTTTTTTTTTTTTTTGGTCCATGAGATTGAGATGGCCTCGTAAAATTAACTTGTGTATTTTTATTATACGTTATTTAACAAACAGGGTTATTTTCTAATACTTAATTTAATGCAATAATGAGTCAGTCAGATTCATTGTCACTTAAATGGTTGGAAATAGCGAAATTATTGCAAAACATAAAGACAAAAAATTGGTATAATAGCAGGTTTTAATTAATCTGTAATATTTTATAAAAGTTAAATATAACAATATTATGTAAATATATCACATCTCATTGTATTAAAAACAACTTTAACAACCATAGAAAAGTCAGTATCATCCCCATGCAATGGATATAGAAAAGTCCAACCAAATTTGAACAAAACGGATACTTTTGATGAAATGTGGGCTTGAAGATAAACTAAGGGATACTTTGAAACAGATGGACCCATACTTTAAAAGGATGGTTTCTCTCTGCCATTCTTCTCTAGATATTTACCAATAACCCAAATTATATATTTGGAATTACTTTTTTAAATGTTATACATTTGGGACCATTTTATAAAATCTAAATGCATGTGTAATAGTATGTATGCCCCATTCTGATCTGATATATAATGGGCATCGTCTAAGATGCAGAATTGTCATGCATTTATCTTTAGGCAATGATCACTTTGTTTTAAACGAATTAAATGTTTATTAATTGGGGTGTCGGACAATGGTTTTTGACCAATTAATTGAAGGTATAAGATTTAATTTTTAAGAAATTGAATGGCATACTCTATTTCGGTAAGTCAGAATTAATACGCGAAGTTGGAAATAACACTTCATGAATTAAATGTTAGGACATATTGATACGAGTGAGGGACGTGGGCTAAAACGCTTACAACAAAGCTCGTCGAACCCGACTTAAGACCGCAGCTCAAGGAACCCGGGAATAAAGCCACCTTTGGACTACTGATTAGAATTTCTTTTAATTGCTCATTATAAAGTTAGACCTAATATGCTATTCTTTGGCTCAGATTCTGACACCTCCTTTTTGTTAAAGACACCTCTTAGTTAAAATCACCACCATCTTTTTAAGAATTGTTATTCACACCATACCCATATTGTATATTCTACCCTTTGGTCTTAGAATTACATTTCATTTCTAAACACACCACTTTTGAAATACATTTCTAAATTCACCCCCTATCCCCACTAAGTCACTAACACTCTACATGCCTTAATTAAAAAAAAGCGGTCCATTTTCGAGAATTGAAAGCGGAAGGGAAGACGATTCCCGCTGCTACTCAATGCTGCTTTGCTCAACGCCGCCGCGCCTGGACCGGAGTTATCGCCGTTGCAATACCGCCGCTGCTCTGACTTTGAGCGTTTCCCATTGCTACAAATTCGATATCCTCTCCAAGTCCCTCTCCCTCCATTGCTACAAATTCGTGAATAATGGGTAAGTTTTTTTGAAAAAGCTTAATTTAAATTTGATATGTTATGGGTATATGAATATAGATGTTATTATTAGGTTTAGATTTATTATTTTGATATGGGTATACGTAGTTAGTGTGTATTGTTGTATAATTGTTGTTAATTTTCTTTGAAATCCTGGTTTTTGTGTTTGTTATTGTTCGTAACTTTTCGTAAATCGGTCTTTGTTATTGCCTCGTTACATTTAGTCTTGGTTTGTTGAATTCCATGCATTTGTTCGATTTTTTTGCGAAACATTCAATACATTTCGATAAATTTCTTGAACATTTGTTAGATTTTCGTTAAATTTTTTCGAACTTTTGTTTAATGTTCATTATTTTTGTTCGAACATTTGTTAAATTTTCGTTAAAAATTTTGAGCGTTTGTTTAATGTTCAATATTTTTGTTCGAACATTTCTTTGATGTTCAATTTTTTTCCGGACTTTTTGTTTAATGTTCAATATTTATTTTCGAGAACAACGGCCCCATGTTATTATTTTTTTCGTGTCGAAAATGATGATAGGATTCGTCCCACGGCTTCTAACGAAGGAAAAGGAATCAACCCGAGTCATCACATCATCAAAGTATACCACCGCCTCCAATCAAAGCCACTTATGTAAGGAAAAGAAATCGGCGAGAATCGTCAAGTAGAGCGGAACCGAGAACAAATAGAGCCGAGGCCGGAGCGTAACCCGTTTTGGAGGAGGGTTTAGATGAGGGATCGGAGGAGGGGGTCTCGAGGATGGATCGGACGAGGGAGGCCGAAGACGTAGAGGGAGAGGGACTTGGAGGAGAGGTACGGGGGTACCGGATAGATGGCCAATAGCCTCTCCGCCACTTCTCATTGGCTTTCGAAACACGTCGCTAAGTTCATATATCAAGGAACGGCGCGGTGTTATGAAATGTCATAGCCATGTTGGGAAGTTATTGTCGTGGGATATTGATGATGAAGATGACCTACGTGATTTTCGCTCTATTTTTAGAAGGTCTAAAATCTTGAAGATTAGACGTGGATCTTATAAGATTCGAACAAAAATCTTATCTCGGCATTTGTCGAGCGATGGCACCGGAGACAAACTCTTTCCACTTTCCCTTTGGTGAGATGACGATCACCCTTGATGACGTCTCTTGTCTTCTTGAATTATCGGTAGATGGTAACCTGTCTGACCAAAGAGGGGACGACAAAGTGGCTGGCCGGGAGGATGTGATGAATTTGCTCGCGAGAACCGAAAATGAGGCCAAACTAGCAACCGGTGGGAAACGTGGTTCTTCTGTTAAGCTACGATGGTTGAAGGATACCTTTTCACCACCGATGAAGTCCGACAACGAAGATGATGTGTTGTATCTTGCTAGAGCATATGTTCTATACACTTTTGGTACCACTTTATTTCTTGATAAGAGTGGTACCGTGTCGGCTTGTTTGTGGTTACAATACACGAGAGGATATGGTCAAGTTTGGTAACTATGCTTGGGGAGCCGCGGCGTTGGCCTACTTGTACAAGCGGTTGGGGTTGGCCTCTCGGTTCAAGGTCGAGACAAATTGGCGGATACTTGACATTGCTAGAGGTAAATTTAATAATTTTTATAGTCACATGTTGTAGATATGTATGTTCATTGTCTTTTTTTCTTTTTTTTTTAATTTCCGGGCATGGATTTATGAGCACTTTCCCACATTGATTACGCCCCCTCGAAACCACGACTTTGAATACCCTCCCGCTAGCAATTCGGTATGCTCCAGCTCATCTTGGACCAAATCTGGACCGTGTCCGTGGTTTTAGAGAGAGTCTTGACGTCTTCCTAGCTTCTCGGAGTTAGTAGTGTATTTTGTATTATTATAATTTATTATACTTGTTCCTTTTACTTAAGCGGTTAAATGTTCCTTGTTTGTTATTTACTGGTCAAGTGGACTCCGTATTCTGTGATTCGGGATTCATATCCATTGCGAGATGGTGACGTTCTTCCACGGGTGCATCGTTTGCGGGGAGATTGTTGAGCCTTATATGCCGGACCGGGTTTTGAGGCAATACGGTTATGTCAGACGATTCGGAGAAGCCACTTGGGGGTGCTCGCTCTAAGAAGGATGGTGTCGTTTCCGGAAGAGCGAGGCTTGTTTGGGGTGCAATGGCCGAGTTCTTGAAACGTGGGATAATCATGTACTTACGGAAGATAGGCTTGGTTACGAGGCCCTTCAAGCTTGGGATTGCGTGGATGGTTAAGTTGATTGGTTTCTCTCCAACGGTCACCCTATTGTGTCAAATCCGGCGATCATGAGGCTAGCAATTCGTGAGCCTGCTCAATCATCTCGAGCCGTGGGAGAGGGTCGACGCGGCGAAGGCGGAACTCTAAGAACCGATGGATAGAGGGACGTCGGACGATGGGACCACGACTCTCGAGGAGGCCATGCAAGTTGTTTCACGTACCATTGCTATTCTACGAGGACCATCTTCACCCCATTTGGTTGGACATGAGACCGCAAGTTCATCGGGACGAGGCGGAGGACGGGGACGGGCACGCGGAGCACGAGGGACGGGACGGGGCCGAGGGCGAAGGAGTTGAACTTTATTTAATTTGATATGTTTATGATATGTTTAAATTTTTACATACTAATTTATTTAGATGTATGAATTTTTGTTTTTCTCTTTTAGTTTAATGATTATTCCGATTACAAAACCACCACAACTACTGTATTTCTTTTAGTAAATTCACCACCACTACCGTATTTCTTTTAGTAAATTCACCACCTATTATTGTCCTGTTTTTTCTTCATGAATTGTCATGTTGATTTGCCAAAAGTTGTGTTGTCTTGTCTTTGTATTGTCTTGTCACCGTACATGTATTTGGTAAACTCACCACCCAAAATTTGTCTTTAAATACCCAACTTTGATATCATACACAAACGCACATCCTCATTTCATCACCATATCTTACAACGACATAAATGGTCGATATCCTCAGAAATTTTCCTGTATGGGGAGGGTGGGATGCTAAGGTCGACGAATTGTTTCTTTGAAGCTCTTGCGGATCAAGCACTGTTTGGAAACTTTAATTCAAGCAATGATAACATGTTAATAAATTTGGGTAACAACGATGCAATTGGTCTTTGCATTGCTGGCTGTTAAATTGGTCTACAAGAAGAAAATTGACTACAAAGATGGCTGGATACATGCTCGAAGCTACGTAAAGGCATCGGGTTTTCTCGTGGTTGATCACTGTGCACAGTGTTCGGTATGATGTAGCAACAAACGGTGTTCATGTTGACAAAGCACTCACGGCGTACGCTTATTGAGGTGAGCTCTATCTTATGCTCATTATGACGAATATTTTTTCATAAGCATTCATTGTTTATATCTGTTGAATGGTTAGATGGACTCATTTGCGAATGCGTACGAGACACACGGTGACCCTTGCTTGGAGTGGCTGAAAATATTATTTGGAGATCCACCCACTCCTCCTGTCAATGAAACTGCGCAATCTCATGAGGACAAAGAAGAAGCTAGCTCATCTCGCACCGATTGCTAGTGATGATACCCCGACCAACACCATTACTAGTCACTGAATTTTGGAGTCATTTCAAGAAATGACTGGTATAATAGTGTCTCGAATATGTCCTACGGTGTATCGTATTTGTGTTTATGTTTGTTTTAGGAATAAAGTAGGACAAATATGTGTATGTTTGTTGTTTATGTTTGTTTTATGTTATCCGTGTTTGTGTTTATGTTCTAATTTATTATAAGTTTGTCCCAAATATTATGGATATGTAGACCCGATTCAAAATATAAGTTCTTGTCTGGAAACTTGAAAATAGTAGCCAAGTTCGACAACTTATAACGGACACATAAACACGGTTCGAAAAAAATCGAACATCTCTAGAATGTTCGAAAGAAAGAGCGAACATTAAAGGTTTGTTTAAAATTTGAAGTCGAAAATTGGTAGCTCGTTTTGTCCGGATACTTAAATCAAACGTTCGATAACAATTCTCGACCAATACTACAATGTTCGGCTAGTATTTTCGAACAATATCGAAATTTTCGAAAACAATTGTCGAACAAGGCTACATTGTTCGGCTATGTGTTTCGAACAAAACATAAATTTTCAAAATTAATTTTCGGATATCTCAGTATCATTTTTGTCCGAAACTCTAAATGTAAATTTAGAGTTCTGAATTTTGACTAAGGCAAATTATCGGAAACATATTTCGAATATATCTCGGTTGTTCGATATTTTATGTCGAACATTGTTGTTTTGTTCAAGTATTTAGTCGAACATGTATAACTCGTTTTGTCTAGAAACGTAAATCGAAATGTTGAAACATATTTTCGAACAAGGCTACATTTTTCGCAAAGTTTTTCGAACAAATTAGAAATTTTGAAATTAATTTTCGAATTTCGAATCATTTTTGTCGAAACTCAAAATGTAAATTTTCAATTCTGAATTTTATCTAAGGAAAATTCTCGGAAATATATTTCGACCGCATTTACATTGTTCGGCTAATTATTTCGAACAAATTGATATTGTTCGAAATAAATTTTCGAACATGTGTGTCTCGGAACTTTTTTCGAACATACATGGGTTGTTCGAATATATTAGTCGAACACTACAAAACGCGTTCGAGAATCTCAACACCCGAATTTCAATAAAAATACCGTCAAAACCACCAACATATCAAAATCAACAAAATATACACATTTTCCTTCATTAAGGCCAATAATGTATATCAAAATATACACATAGATAGTAGTTTTGTGTACAATAATATATATCAATGACCGTAGACATTCAACTACTACTAATACGACCTTCATTGTATCTTTGTTAGCCATCCTTACGCAATTGGTTGCCTATTCTCTTTCCAACTCAGGGCCACCGGAGGCATAGGTCGTCCAACACCCAAATCAACCTCGAAAACCAAATATATGTTATTTCAAAACGAATTCATTTATAATAAGAAATTCATATACATATACATTTTTACCCTAAATACCTTAACGAAATGGTTATCGTTCACCAACGCCATGCATATTGATCTTGGACGATCGGGAACAACATTTCTAAATGGCGGTGTGGTGAGGGATATTCCGTGGGACGGTGTAATAAATGCAATGTTATACGTGGATGCGACCAAGAATCCCATGTACGGCAACATGAACCAATTCTTTCTTCTAGCAAATGGCGTAAAGCAATTCAAAGCCTCTGAAACTTCGCCGACTATATCCTTCAAATAGAACGCCGACTCATAAAGATGGATATTCTTGCTCAACTCTGTCATTAGATCTTGGCGTACACGTGCCCGAATCCTCACCAAAACCCATCATTGAAGCCACGGCTTGAAACCCGCAATGCCCATCACCTTTGACATTCACTATATTCAATATGTATGGGTGATACATAGACGGAATAGAATGAAGGAAACCTGACGTAAGCCGTGGCTTGGAGTACGTTCTACGAATGATCCGATAACATTTTGTCCAAAAAATAATTAATTATATTGTAACATATTAATTGAATAATACCCTAAAGCGGTAAAAACATAACTCACCGGTTGTTTTGCAAGCTTTCCTTTGCTTTGAAACAAAGGGGTCGGTTGCGTCTCGGCTATGTCAAATGCACGCACGTGATCCGTCATCGACCGTGCAACTTTCAAATGGATCCCACGTATTCAAACGAAGCTGGGCTCGCGTTTGGTTGAACTTTCTTGTAGTTTCTTTCCTTTGCCCTTTCCCGCCGGACGGCCACGTGTGCTTATTTTTTGGGCGGCTCAACCACACGGTCGTGGTTGAGGGATTTGCCAACTCCGCATCTTTCTCAAGTATAAATTTTGCTCATCCGGAGTGAAATTGAAAAAGACCTCTGTCATATCTTTCACAAAGATCGCTAAACCGACTATTCATGTCAACCTTCACATCCTTTGAAATGGGCGAGAAATCCAACTTTCGCGAGAAGGAGTCAACGGTGATGATGGGTATTGGTTTGTCCGCATACACATACTCCTCTACTTCGTGGCCGCAGGCAACCCGTAAATGCTTCTAAGAGTGTGCTTGCGATCGCTCGGGTTAAAGTACGGTTGACGCACTTCTTTGATTTCTTCAAATAGCAACTCCAAGGCACAAACAGACACAACTCCCCTAAGCATGCTTTGAAAATGTTGGAGGAAAATTTGTGTTGGGCAACATTAATGCTCCTTTCGAAACTTGCTTTGATCTCGTGTGTGACACGCCTCGTAAAGTGTGTCACACTTCGCGAAACATGTCTCAAAGTTGCCCATCGAGTTGCCTAGCATTCTCTTAAGGGCGGAATGGTGACTCTCAACCCCGTAATCAACAATACGATTAAAAAAATGATTAAAAAAGAATCAATAAAAAGAACATAAATAAACAATGATAATAAATTAAAGTACTGTTCGATGTGGTGTTTCCGAAATGCATAACTTGGTTCGTCCAAGCACACACAAATCTTTCTTTATATGAAATGATCCACTTGTTCATGACATAGTTCAACGATGTCATGCAAGATACAAAATCAGAGTGGAGCTCACGCACGACATCATTAAAGTCAAGCTCGGTATCAGATCGCCAAATCTTGTTCCACCGTGAATTGAAACTCTTCCAATCCTCTTGATCTTTGAAATGTTTTTTACATTTTTCCAAGGCGTTACGATCAATATGCCACGTACACGAGAAAATGACGGGCTTGAAAACTTGATCGCAATAGCATTCATCAATGCCTTCTCTCTATCAAGAACTATCACCGTCGGCAACGACCTCTCACCCAATACAATCCTCAACACTCCCAAGGCCCATGCATAGTTATCTTCCTTTTCCAACAGATAGATAAACGGATGCCACGAGAAAGGTCATGCCAGAGAAGTAACTTCCACAACCTCCATGAAAGGTAGTCGATACCTATTCGTTTTGTAGGTGCAATCAATAATCAAGACCTTGGGAAATGCATGCACAAGCTCAATAGAAACCGGATGTGAAAAATATAGATCTTTTATGGTGTTCGTCTTCATACAACTCCATTTGTAGTGAATGTATTTCTTGTCCACAAGGTGACTCATCAAATACCGCAATTGAGACCGTCCAACAAATTGTGTCATCTTGTGCTTTTTTCGTAAGGCGTTGTAGATATTGCGGATGGTTGAATGGTTTGCTTCGTGTCGCTTTTTCAACTCCTGCCGCACAAATTTAGGAGGAGCGTTGCATTTCGACAAGTTGATGACGAACTGCTCTTCCTCGGTGCTTAGCCGACCCGCAAGCGAATGACCCTCCAAGTGTATGGCAATGGGATGATTATGAGTCCCGCACTTAACCTCCAGCGCCCACTCGGAATCGGTAATTTGTTTACCCTTAAGCGGGAATGGGCATCCACATTTCTTCGTACCCGTCGTCCTTCGCTTGATTGGTTTAACTCCCTCAACTTTAGACTCATCTGCTAAAACCACCTCCTTGCCTTTGCCCTTGCCCTTAGTGGTGTCACGGTATACACCGCCCTGTTCACAAGCCAATAAAATGGTAGGCTTTTTTCTTCCCCATTCCATTGCCCGAGCGTTTAACCACAATGACGATATTATGCTCATTTCCGACACGCCGGACCCATTGCACAAGTGTGTCACGAGAAGCAAAATATTTCATTGTTGTGAACACACTCGTGTAATCCATGCAGATTTTGTTGACGTCTTCATCCTTTTTGATCATCTTTTTCATCATTCATTTGTCCTTCAACTAATTCCTTTTCATCATCCATATATAGTGAAATATCCAAATAATGGTCCTCAAACCCAAAATCCTCATCTTCATCTATGCCCAAGTCCTATTGCATACACCAAAAAAAAAAAAGAAAAAAATAAGATAATCGACAGATTTTCGAAAATAAAAACCGAAAACTAGTAAAATGTTCGACAAAATTTACCGAAATACGTGACAATATTCAAAAATAAACCCGAAAATATGTACAATGTTCGAAAAAACCGAACAAATGCTTAAAAATCGGCACACCGATTGCCGAACAAGCAAGTTGTTCCCGTTTTTAAAGTATGACAACCCAAGGTCGAAAAACAACAATATGATCGTATAAACGTCATCTTATGCACTCAACCAACAAAAATACATGTATTTATCATAAAAAGAACAACAAACCATATCATTTTAAAAATATACAAAACCTAGTTTTAAAAAAATCAAAAAAACTTACATATGAGTGGGGAGGCTTGGAGGTTTCACCATTGTTGTAATATATTACTCCAAGAACATGAAATACTTGCTTTGATCGTTCCTTGCTATGATGTGAGCCAAGATCACAAATTCTCCATTTTTAGCCGAACAAGAAGGAGCGGTTCGACCGAGGTTATTTTGTTCAAGCAATAGGAGGGTGTCTTTAACAATTTTGTGGGAGGTGTCTTTACCGAAAATGTTGGAGGAAAAAACATGTAGTGATGTGGTGTATTTACCAACATGGTGTATTTTATAAGGAGGGTAGTATTGTACATTCAAGTGTTCATTTTAAAATAAACAAATTGGGGAGGTGTCTTTAACAAAAAGGAGGTGTCGGTAACCTTGGCCCTATTCTTTTATTTTCGGCCCAATGTACTTTCAGCCTTTTAGCGATCTAGGCCCAATTGTTTCTGATATTAATAAGGTGTGGAACTGAAATTGGGAATTATCGAGAGAAAAGAATTATCTTACCATTGGCAAACATCTTCTTTGTCGTTTCCGCTTTGTTTACCTGAGCCGGAACACTTTGAAATTATTTGTGACACTTGTGAAATGCACCAAATTGGTGCTTTCATTGAGAGTGAGAGTGTGTGACTGTTTGTTGGTGTGATTCACAAAGAAAGAAACATCAAGAATGGCCGGCGCCGTACCAATGCGATCGAATTGAAGCTCAAGAACCGCTACGCCGAAATTGAAAGAGGGCTAATGAAGGTGAATCGGATGGAAGGAATGCTAGAGAGAGCGTTGCACCGCCGAGCCAGAGAGGCGGTGAATTTTCCCAGCGAAGCTTCGGCATCGAGCAGCAGTTCCGGCGACGACCTGCATCTAGCTCGTTCAAACAAAGACGAGCTTGAACCTCGATGCCGTGAGGACGGCTGAAAAGGAAACCCAAGCTCGTTTACCCAACATTTGGCGGCACCGACCCGATAAATTGGTTGAGCAGGTCACCCAATTCTTCAAATTAAATGAAATCCATAAGGATAAGGTACATCATGCTGCCTATTACTTGGAAGGGAAGCCAACATGTGGTGGCAATGGGTTAATCGGGTTTATCGTAAGAAGTTTAGAACGATTTGATGGAGAGATTTTGAGAAAGAATTAATGTGTCAATTTGGACCATCCGAGTATAACGATTACGATGAGGCTTTATCTCATATTAAATAAAATGGAACCTTAAGGGAGTACCGGGAGGAATTTGAGTGACTCGCAAGTCGAGTATGCGACTTACCGGAGAAAGCATTGGTGGGGGCTTTTATAGGAGGCTTACGGGCCGATTTAGCGGTAGAGGTCCGTGTTTATCGACCAAAAATATATGGGAAAGCCACGAGATATTGTGCTTATGGGAAGATCACATTAACGCCACCAAGAAGGCCAATCGGCAAGAACCACGACGCATAGGGACCAACTTAAATGAGTACCGCGGAGGGGGAATCTTGAATAAAAGGGAGCAGGTGATATCTAATCCAAGAACCATTCCACAAGGAGTTAAGCGACTTCCACAGGATGAATTACGTAAAAGAAGGGAGAAGGGCCTATGTTTTAATCTGTGACGAAAAATTTGTTCCGGGACATAAGTGCAAAGTTAAACAAACCTTTCTCATTGAACTGTCGAGTCCGATGACGAACAAGAACTGGAAAATCCAACCGAGGCGGAATTCTTTGAAATCTCTATCGTGCTATGGCCGATGTGCACGGACCACAAACATTACGGATGGGGTCAAGGATCAAAGGCGAAGGATCATAGTGCTAATAGACAACGGGTCCACGCATAATTTCATTAATCAAGATGTTGCAAGACGACGCAATTGAAAGCCACAACCGTAGAACCTTTCGACATCGAGTTGCCAATGTAGAATGAGTCAAATGCAATCGCATATCGGGAGTTACTATTCAAATGCAAGGGGTTGAAATAATTGTTGACTTGTTTGCATTGCCTTTGCGGGGGCTTGATGGTTCTTGGGATACGGTGGCTCAAAGGCACAGGAAAAATTGAAACCGACTATGTAAGCTGGGATCATGGAGTTCCAACAAGGCGATAAAATCATCACACTCAAGGCGGTACCAATGAAGAAATTAAAGAAGTCGGCTGAGGAGCTTAGAGCGAATGATCAAAAAAGAGGACGATGCTATGCTATTCGATTACAAAAATTGAGGACATCACTGCTAAGGAGGGAGGTAAATGGCATCCCGTAATTTCAAATATCCTAAATAACTATGTTGTTGTTCGAATGAACCAAAGGAGTTGCCGCCCATTAGACAATTTGACCATCACATTCCTCTTATAGATGAAACGCAACCCGTAAATGTCCACCCTTATCGTTATACCCACTTTCAAAAGGAGAAAATTGAACGACAAGTAAAAGAAATGCTTGACAAAGGGTTGATACAACCGAATTCCAGTCCCTTCTCATCCCCGATTTTGTCGATCAAGAAAAAAGATGGGTCGTGGTGTTTTTGCAGCGACTACGGGGCACTCAATGCGGCAACGACGATTAAGGATCGTTTTCCCATTCCCACAATCGATGACATGTTAGATGAATTGGGAGGGTCACGCTACTTCTCAAAGCTTGATCTCGAGTCGGGTATCATCAAGTCCGAGTGGCTCCCGAAGACGTACACAAAACCGCTTTACGAACTCACCACGGCACCTTTGGGCTATGTAATGCGCCATCAACATTCCAAGGAGAGATGAACTCAATCTTTCAACCGTATTTGAGGAACTTTGTGTTGGTATTTTTGACGACATCTTGGTATATTCCAAGACTTGGCAAGAACATCTCCATCACCTAGAAAGCGATCCTGAAAATACTTGGTGGACCATCGATTTTATGTTAAAGGCGGCAAGTGCATTTTTGGGGCAACATAAGTGGACTATCTTAGACACTTAATAACAGTGCAGAGGTCCGTTGATGAGTAAAAATTCAAGACATGTAGAATTGGCCCAAGCCAAAGAACCTTACGGAACTCGGGGTTTCTAGGTCTCACGGGTATTATCGAAAGTTTGTTAAAGATTACGGAACAATAGCACGGCCATTAACCGAAATGACAAAAAGGCAATTTCATATGGACATCGATGGGGAAGCAGCATTCAAAAATCTTAAGAAAGCCATGCCAAGTACACTTGTTTTAGTTATGCCTAATTTTGGAGCAACCTTCGAAATTCACACGGACGCAAGCGATATTGACATAGGTGCGGTCTTAGTTCGGCATGGTAAGCCGTTGGCTTTTTTGAGTAAAGAATTGGGATCGAAAAATTAGAATGGTCAACCTATGTTAAAGAAATGATGGCGGTAGTCGAAGCAACTCGGGTGTGGCGGCCGTACTTGCTAGGTCGAGAAAATTTTGAATCGCTATCGACCAACGGCCGCTCAAACACTTGAGCGGAGAATTATAACTCCCGAACAACGAAGTTTGTAGCTAAACTAATGGGGTTCGACTTTGAGATCATCTATCGACGGGAAGGCAAAACTTAGTGGTGATGCCCTCTCAAGAAGAACAGATTCGACCGAATTAACAAGCAATTACTAGACCAACTGGAATGTGTGGAAAGAAATTAGGCGAGACCTCAAGCGGTGACCCCATAATAACACAAAAGAGACAACATCTTGATCAAAATGATTCGGACGTTGAAGACTATGAATGGAGGGATCAACTATTATTCTTCAAAGGTAAAGTATGGGTTTCAAATTCTAGCACTTTACGTTCTAAACTAATTAAATATTTTCATGACTCTAGATATGGAGGACATTCGGGAGTATACCGAGCGTGGACAAGAATTGCTTATTCGTTTACATGGTCGGGAATGAAAAAGATATACGAGATTATGTGCAACAATGTGATACTTGCCAAAGGGTCAAGAGTGACTCAAGGAAACCCGGCGGGCTGCTACAACCTCTTCCCATTTCGGAACGAATTTGGAAAGATATTACCATGGATTTTGTTGAAGGGCTGCCCACCTCAAATGGTTATAACGGTATTCTCGTAGTAGTTGATAGACTTTCAAAATATGCTCACTTTATACCACTTGTGCACCCTTACACTACTAAATTCGTTGCTAGAATGTTTGTAGAATATGTGATTAGACTTCATGGTTTGCCAAGGTCTATAATTCTTGTGAGAGATCGTATATTTATTAGCAATTTTTGGAGAGAGTTTTTAAAATGCAGGTACTCGTTTGGCGATGAGTTCGGCGTACCATCCCCAAACCGATGGACAAACCGAGGTGACGAATCGCACATTAGAGCAATATTTACGGTGCTTTGTACATCAAAATCCTCGCAAATGGGAAGAATACATCCCTTGGGCTGAATCTGGTATAATACATCCTATCACGAGTCAACTAAGTGCTCGTCATTTGAGTGGTGTATGGAAGACAGCCCCACAACTAGTTAGCTACCCAGCGGTGACTCTCCAAATGCAGCTGGTTGATCGTGAATTACAAGAAAGAGACATCCCGATTCGAGAGCTAAAGAACACACTGGAAACATGACCAACAACCGAATAAAGGCTCATCATAATAAAGGCCGACGCAAAGAGAAGTTCCAAGCTAATGATTTGGTATACTTGAAACTTAAACCTTATAGGCAACATTCTATTTCACAAAAGGCATGGCACAAATTGGGAAGCGATTCTATGGACCTTTTCGGGTAATAGAAAAAATTGGAGAAGTTGTCTATCGATTAGACTTGCCGGAGGGAACCCAAATTCATCCAATCATGCACGTCTCGCAATTGAAAAGGCGGATTGGTTCGGATGAAGTAGTGATGAGTCGACTACCATTTGTTAATAAAGAAGGCAGATCGACTTTTGGCCAAAGAAAAGCAAAGTGGAATATCGTCGAATAAAGAAGGGTGGTCATTTTTCGGTGGGAGGTCTTAGTGAAATGGGAAGGACTACCAAGCTCGAGATGCAACTTGGGAACACTTGGAAGAATTCAAATCCTGGCTTCAGATTTCGACCTTGAGGGCAAGGTCGCTCTTGAAGGAGATGAAAATGATACGAGTGAGGGACGTGGGCTTAAAAATACTTACAACAAAGCCCGTTGAACCCGACTTAAGGCTGCACTCAAGGAACACAGGAATAAAGCCACCGGACCACCGATTAGAATTTCTTTCAATTGCTCATTATAAAGTTAGGCCCAATATGCTATTCTTTTATTTTCGGCCCAATGTACTTTCGGCCTTTTAGCGATCTAGACCCAATTTGTTTCTGATATTAATTAGGTGTGTAATCGAATTGGGAATTATCGAGAAAAGAATTATCTTACCATTGGCAAATATCTTCTTTGTCGTTTCACTTTGTTTACGGACTGGTGGAACACCGAAATTGACCGTGAAACTTGTGAAACACACCAAATACTCTCTCATATTAAAAATATATGTAATTTTGGATGAATGCACACATTAAGTATTGATTTCTTATTATACCCTTAATATATATTTTTCTTATAAAAGAACACATTTAACTACACATTTTAATGATTTTAGGGGTGAATATGAAAAAATACAATTAATTTATCTTGAAAAGTACAAAAAGAACACATTTAACTACACATTTTAATGATTTTAGGGGTGAATATGAAAAAATACAATTAATTTATCTTGAAAAGTACAAAAGTTATAATTTGCAACGTCACTCATTTTGAATAGAAAAGAATACGGAAGTTAATTATCCCTACACATGTGTTGATTAAACTTCCCCTTATCGGTAGGAGTGAGTTAATATAATTCAAATTAAGTGGTTAAGGAGCAATTATATAAACTACACACGCACCTGTGATTGATTCTTTCTATTTAGCAAAAACTATTATTTGTGGAAAAGTGTCGTTTGAAGTGTAACCTTTTGTTTTCTAGATTTTTGTTTTTTTAATTTTAAGGAAATATTCAAAGGCGCAACCCCCACTGTACTAGAAGCCCCTTGGTTAGGTGAGTTGTAAATCGAGAAATGTGCACAAATGACAAACATGCAAGGGAAATAAAACTAAGGTAGGATAAACTTTTTAAAATAATTGGTTCCACAGTGGAGCGGCCCCATACCCCGAAACCCCTAAAGAATATTTTGGGAGACTCGGTTCCACTATGTTGATAAGAAAACTCGAACACAGAACCTCGATCAACAATATCGGCGTAACAAGTATCAATTTTGTAAGCAATGGCATCCGATTGAAACAACATATATGGATCTATCCTCCAATAACCCCGTTGTAACCCCGTGGTTCCCGAAGTTGTAATATATGCTTTTGTACCCGTTGAATTTAGACCTAGTTCATGACAATGAAAAATTTGAGAAATATAAAATAATAAATGACATAAGTTTACTATAATCCGACAAAATTAATGTTTATTTTGCGACTATCACAGCTAGATTTAGGGTTTTGCAATCTCAAACCCCTTTTGTTTTGTGATTCAAAATGAGGATTTTAAAATTCTACTAATCATACTCTACTTTATTATATCTACTGTTATAGTGCTATTCTTCTTTATATTCTCTCAATACACTCACATCATCTATTTTTTTATTCTTCCAACACACTTATAAAAATAATATAACATCGATCAACTTTTTCATCATCCTAACATATAAAATTTCAAAATATACATTTTAACTATTTATTAAAATTTAAAAATTTAAAAACTTCAAAGTTTAGATCAAATTATCAAATTTAACAGATTGTACTTTTTTTTTTTTATCAAATTTAGTACCCTTTTTACTTTAACTAAATTATACACATAATTTTCATTTTTTAACCAAATCTAGCATATTCCCTAAACCAAATTATACCAATACTTTTCACTTTTTTTTTTTTATCAAATGAAGCACATATATTTTTATATTTTATTAATTTTAGCACATATTGTTCATCAATCAATTTAAAATGCCAGTAAAAAATTAAAAATGAGAAAATGTCTAATAATTAAAAATAAGAAAAAAATATTTTATATATGTTTAAATTAAAAAAATCAATTAAAAATCTATAAATATAAAATTTATAAAGAATTAGAGAATTTGAAATTATCTAAATTATTATATTAAAAAGAGATCTAAAAAATATAGAAGTTTTTTTAATAATATTGAATAACAATTAAAACAAATTATATATATATATATTTTTTTAATATTTCTTATATAATATTTATAGAATTCTTTAAATTTGTTTTTTTTTTTCGACACTAATTTAATTAAAATATGTAAACTAATATAATTAAATCATAACATTAAATTTGACTAAAAATGTAATACTAACTTGAATTAAAACATAATACTAACTCTAATTAAAAATTAAATCCGTGCATATGATACATATGAAACCTTTGTCCCAAACAAGAAATATTGACATAAAACAAACATGATCCAAAACAAAAACCAAGAGACCAGTCATTACACAAATTCAAACATTTGTTGAAAGTCGAGCACTTGCAGCGTTATCAAGCACCGTTGCAATAAGAAAATACACGGGATTTGTTTCGAAATAAAAAGGTGAAATATTTGCGTTCATATTTGGGAACAAGATCTGGTTTCATATTTGGGTACATTATGCCGCACTGAAGAACATAATTTAAATAAACTGCAAAACTTTGAATATTTGTGCATTTATTCCACCCAATTCAAACTCATGGGTATTCATTCAACTCAGCAAACTTACTTAGCAGTAAATGATCGGCTGCCACAATTTTCATACGTCGAGCAACAATCTACGGGGATCTTCCACCACATCTTTGATTCTTCGGAGGAAGAAGACGGCCTCTCTCCCATCGATCAGCCTATGGTCATACGTCAGTGCGATGTACATCATTGGTCGAGGAACTACGTTTCCTCCCACCACCATAGGACGGCTCACTATTGAGTGCATTCCCAGGATAGCAGACTGAACATTTCAATCAAAGGAGAAACACCGATTAACAATGTAAAAGTATATGCAATAAATACCAATCGGGAAATGTGTGTTTGACCGAGCACAATGGCGGGTATGATCCACATTGCAGAACCCACAGGAAAAATGTTTTTAGTCCCGTGTGTTTGCCCATTTTTTGTTTCGGGACACTGTACTTTCCGAAATTCTCGTTAACTTTCAAGATTCTACTTTTTAGTCATTTGACCGGCCACAGCGGGTTAATAACCAGTTTTGAAAGTTAACTAGACAATTCAAAAATATAAAATTTGGAAAAAAAAAAAAAAGGAACTGTAGCGTCAGATCAAAACAAAGTTAAGAAAATCAAACTACTTGAACTTGAGTCGTGTTTGGCGCAATTATATCAAACGAATTCTAAAAGCAGCTTGAATAATTGTGTTTCGACTGGACTAGATAAATTTACAGTCCCAATGTTTGTTGTATACAACATAGGGACTGAAGTAAACAACAAAATAAAAGCCTAAGAAGCCCATACCTGGGGAGGATTGATGATGGGAGTACTCAGAAGACTTCCATAGACACCACCATTGGATATGGTAAATGTTCCCCAGCCATCTCATCAATTGATATTGTGCCGTCAGTGGCCTTCTTAGCAAGAGTGTTAATCTCCTTCTCAACCTCCGCAAAATTCATCTTTTCACAATTGCGGAGAACTGGAACAACAAGACCCTGAGGATACCATATTGGTTGCTTAGAATAAAAGATTGAGAAACCCTATTCTTCACTAGTGCTAAAAAATATCAAGGTACAGGGAAGCCATGTATGTAATGTAAACTGATGCAGAAACCAAAGAAAAAAAAGCCACCAGTTATGTGCTTCATGAAACAAAAGATTTTTCTTGATACGGTATGTTGATATAAAGTAACATATCAAAAACAAATTTTGAATGTGGCCCTCAATCATCTTAAAACAAAGAGTATGCTGATAATGGGAATTATAATATAAGCTATATAGAAATATGGACTACCCTTCAGTCCAACTTTAAACACACAGCTTACATGTAGATATGAAAAACAATTCGTGGCAGGGTATGTACATCAGATTTAAATCCTTCAAGTTCCATGTATAAGCAATATCTTGACATTAAAAAGTAAATAGAGCACATCTTGCCTTGGGGGTACCAACGGCTATGCTAATATCTACGTAGTCTCTGTAAATGATATCATCTCCATCAATAACAGCATTCACAATTGGCTGCTTCTGTAAAGCACTGATAGCTGCCTGAAACCCAAAGTGAGAGAGTTCCTGTCAATATGGAACATGCACAAAACTATAACATCAAAACTATCCAAGCATACCTTCACAAATCCGGACATAAGTCCAAGCTTCACCCGTGCTTTTCGGCAAATGTATCTTTGTAGTCAGAACGAAGTTTCATCAAGTTAGTCCTGATTTAACAAAGATGCAATGCAGTTAGATTGGATGCACAGAAATACATGGTAAAAGCCTCACGTTTTAGAAATGTAGTAACTGGTTGATCAATATTTGAAATGTGATTGGCGATCAGTATAACTGGATAAACACTGCATATGCCTTCGTAATGTACCAAGTTCTAAGTGAGACAAATGACACGTATCTCTAATCCATGCAGTATGAAAGTATCTAACTAAGGAAATCTACATGGATTCAAAATATAATAGAGAAATAAAAAATAAAAATCCATGACCAGCACGAGAATCAACTAGAAATGAAAGCAGCATTATGTCAGCATTTCTTACTAAGAAAAACTAGGTTCTTTAGCAGGTATATTGCTCATTTAATTACTTGCTCCGGCAGAATATAATTAACTCAACCATAAAGACAGCTAGAATCTTGAGCATTTGGCACAAATACACATCACCCAATCAGAGCAAATCAAAACCATAATATAGATGACTAAACTTACATATCAACTTCATTAAATGTAGTCAACAATGCAAATGTGTTCTGAGAGTCCTTCAATCGAGTAGCAACCCGTTTCCTAAGTCTTGTCATAGGTACCTGGTTTTAGAGCATATTATGTTACAAACATAACATAAGTCTGACAAAATTGATCAACGGCATCAAAAAAATATGTGAACCTTCGGACTTACTCGTCTTTCCCTTTCTTTCGGGGTAGTTGAGGCTCTGTAGCTGAGGGTTTAGGAGAAGGGGGAGGTCTTCCTTTAGGCTTTTCTACAACAGGTGTAGGCTTCTCCTTTTTTCTTCAACTGGAGGAGTTGGTGGTGAAGCAGGTTTTTCAGATGGTTTTTCATCAGAAGGTGCAACATGCGTTACTCCTTCACCTGATTTTGATATTATAGCAACCTTGGTACCAGGTTCTACAGTGTCTCCTTCCTTAGCGACAAACTATGAACATGCACATAAAAATCAAGGAAATATTAATTCCAAAGTAACAATCAGATAGTGTAAGACTAGATTAAGTATTATTACTGTACCTCTTGGATCACACCTGCTTCAGGACTATTGACATCAATTGTGACCTGGAACAACAAATAATTCAGGGGGAATTATTAGTTTAGGAACCTAGGAAAAAGATCTGTCATGAATAATACTTTATTAGCTGGGAGATTATAAAAGCTGCATAATAAGTATCACATTGCTATATATATGTATCAACTACAGGAGCAATAGCAGATAATTTCAGCAATACATAGAAATGGATTGAGAAATCCTCTTACAGAAAAAGGTTGTATAATATTATTAGTCATATGTGATTTTTTAAGAGAGTACCTTATCCGTTTCAATTTGAGCAATTGGCTCATCAACTTCTACTCTATCCCCAGGTTCTGCTCAAAACACCAAGCGTTAAAATAAAAGCAATGGATTAAGCTTCAGATCATGATTACTTTAGGTGAAGTCAAAACACAGATATCAGATATGTACTTTTCAAGAACGTTGCTAGCGTGCCATCAGTTATAGATTCACCCATAAAAGGGACGACAGCTTCAAAAGTGTCACCTGCCCATTCATCAATTGGAGGACGTGTTACAAGCATGACCACAAAATAACAAAACCCAATGCACTTAAATATATTTCAAAGCATCCATAGATGGTGATAACCATCTTACTTTTGGCAATTTATGTCAACCAAAAAGCTCCAACAGCACATCATAAAAATCAAAGACATAAGAACTAAAATATAACACCACCTAGCCTTGCATATCAGGTCAGCACCATTTCATTTGTCACACATACACGTTCAAGAAGATAACAATAACATCATTTTGATCTGTCAGCATTAGATTGTTCGATTGAACTACTTATATTTTAATTTGAAGTTTTCCACAACCCAAATACTCAAGTGAATTTCACGGCAATATTTTCTCTCAGACAAGGAAAAAGAAAAAGCTGATCCCAGAAGCAACAGGAGAGAAATGCAACAACTCTTTCGTATTCTACTTCCTGTAGAGCATGGATCTAGTTAGTAGTGTTTCTGGCTCACATGCAGTTTGCTAAGACCTCAAGATAAAAAGAGGTAATTTCTGATTGATAAATTTATAAAGGACAGTATCTAATTAGAGAAACATATGAAAAGAAGAAAAAGAAGCAGCATCATAAAATACTACAATATAGCTCATATACACCGACACAAACCTGAAAAACTGATATTCATGTAAATAACATACCACTGTCTGAACTGAATGGCCTGCTCCAAATCTGAATAGTCGCATTTTTCTGAAAATTATCCAGAAATTCCCTGCAAATAGCCGAATTACACAAAGAATCAGATCCATTTGAGCTGAGATTCTCTCAACTAGTTAGTACCTACATTGCACACAATCCCTTTTTTCTATATATAGGAAACGGAAAGTTTATTTAGATGGAGAAAGTGTAAGGCATAAGGGTCCCTTTTACAGATTACGAAGAGACACCACAGAAGTGTCCCCTAAAAGCAAAGCACCAATCTCTAACAAAATTCAAAACATGGACTTCTATAAAGTTCCTATGACTTGACGCCTAGAGAGCAACTCTGAATTTTAGCCTACACCAAACATCTTATATTGACTCGATCGAACTCTCAAAAATCCTAAACCCAATCTCAAAATGTAACAGCACCATGTTTTTATTAAGACGCCAAATATGAAGCTCCCAATCAATTCTGACAAAAGAAGGGGAAAGATATAGGACTACATTTGGTGTCATCAGCACCCTTCATGAAATAATCACCACATTTGGCTAACGATTTAGTAAATCATAGTTTACTAAAACTTCCATTCCACAACTAGATAAACACATCGACTAAACTGCCACCACATCTATGCTTCTGCAAGTTCCTTGGGACACACTTCTGTGTTTGGCTGATCTCTGCACATATTTGGTGGAATCACAATGTCCTAGTTTACTTAAAGATCAGGCACGACAATGTTTACAGACTTACGTTTGATTGAAAATGATTATCTATAGTTTGCACTTCCCACCTCTTTAGCTGCCCTTACCATGAAAAGTGAAAACCCAATTTCGTCTAGCAATTTAATGACAATCATTGTTTAATATCCATTATTTAGTAATGACTACACAAACTATGCAGTTAACTACAAAAATGAATTGAATGAATACATCAACGGTCACTGACCTCTTTGGCATTAAAGACATTGTACGTCCTGTAACAAAAATGAGAGATAAGTAAATAATGCACACCCATGCAACGATTAGTTTAAGCACATATAAGAGCCAAAAAAAAAAAAAGTTAAATATTGCATACCAGGCAAAGGAAGGTGGCAGAAAGTTCGAACATTGTCAGATGCACCAGTATTATATATCTGTTCACCATATTAAAAATAAGCTGATCAGAGTAAATACAACGGATGGCCCAAGTGAATTAGATTAACTCAGTTAAAGATTCTAAATCAAACAATCAGTGCCAGCTCAATTCTCTATAAACATTTCAATTCAAATATCATGCATTCACCTTTTCACCTCATGTAACCAAATTTACGTCAAATTTGAAGTAATTCCTTTGTAGCCCACTCTATGGAAGCATAATCATAAGCAGAAAACAAAACACATCCATATATTTCTATAACAGTGCTAACAATGATATTTCATGAGAAACAAAAACCTTCACACTACCTCTTCAGGCAAAGCAGAGCACGTTTGGGACGTAGATACAGCAGGCCTGAGCTTATATAATAATTTCCCATATCCCTGATCCAGACAAGCATAAGTGAGTTCTACAGAAATCTCTTTCCTTTCACAAAAACAGGATACTAATAGTTTATAGATTATGCAAATACATGTCAATCCATTCATAAATGGCCGAGGAAATTACCGGAGCAAATGTTGCGCCGGAAGCGGCTTTCCGCCTTAAAGCACCCAACATCACAGCTTTGATCTGTTATTACTGCAAAAATAAACGAAAAAAGCATCAAGAAACTGCAATAACACAAACAAAAAGGATAATAAAACTAGAATTAATGGAAAAGTCATAACGAGAAGCGCACACCACCGGGAACGGATCTCGCGAAAAAAATTACGAAAATAATTAAAGGCGGAATCGAGAGAAGAGAGCAGATCATCTCACCTAGGGTTTGAATGAAGCTCGAAGAAAAGTATGAAGGGGAAAACGTGAAGCACAGCTTCAAGACACTAGTACGATCTTCGGTCTTTGAGAATTATTATTATTATTATTAATTATTAATACTATTATTATATTTATTAGTTAATAGTTAATTTGTTAATAATTGACTTTTCATGTGATGGAGATTGCCCTTGATGCCTCTAGAAATAAGCAATTAATCAAGCTTTTTTTTTTTTTTTTTGAAAGGGAGCAATTAATCAAGCTTGAAAAAGTAAAAAGAGGGAATCTATTAAAAAAATAGATAAGGTTTATATGAAAATGGTTAATGATAAATGGTACAAAAGTATCAAGAATTATTAAGGATTAATGGTATTATATTATTATTATTTAAGTGTATTAATAACAATTAAGTTTTTTACTATTTAAATTGTTTATATTTATATAAAAAAGTGGAAACCCCTAAAAATGTCCAAGTCAACAACGGCAAAACCAATTTTACTCTTTGACTAAAAAAAAAATCAATTTTGCCCTATCCACCATGGGAAATGTCCCCAATACCCTTAATGAGATTTGGGCATTCCTAGCCTATATTCTATTCCAAATCTCTTCATTCTCTCTTCATTTATTTATTTATTTATTTCAATATTATAAATTGAATTCAAATTAAAATAAATAAATATCAATCATCTACACACAATAATATTTCTCATTAAATGAACAAAAAGAACCAAAAATATTTTATGCAAGACGCCGATAACCGCTCCCTCCCGCCGCCGCAGCCGTGACTGACGTCGCTCTCCGATCACGGACGTCGACCATCAAGTCTCCAGTTTCTTTTCTTTCCCCTTTAATTCTTTTTTGTAAGTTGTGCTTTGAACTTTTTAGATTTAAATTATGTTATTGTAAGTTTTGTTGTTGATAGTTGAATATAACATGAAGAATCTTAACAATATGATTATTATCAATTGAAGCATGCTATTTTTGCCCACGAGGTGTTTGATAAAATGCTCATGAGAAAATCAAATACTTATTTTATTCTATTTTTTAGCATGCTATATTTGCCCACGAGGTGTTTGATAAAATGCTCATGAGAAAATCAAATACTTGTTTTATTCTATTTTTAGCATGTTATTTTTGCCCATAAGGTGTTTGATAAAATGCTCATGAGAAAATCAAATACTTGTTTTATTCTATTTTTAGCATTCTATTTTTGCTTGCTTTGTTAAAGTTTATATTTTTGCTTTCTTTGTTAATTTGAGAGGGAATTTAGGCTTTCTTTGTTAATTGTAGAGGTAATGTAGGTTTGAGTTGGGCACCTTTTTTTTTTTTTTGCAAAGTGGTCATAATCTTGAATTGTATTGAAGACAAAAACTTTTAAAGACATTGTTTGCATGATTTTTTTGTTTTTAAAATTTGGATTTTCCATTTCACATAACTTATAGTTTTAAATCTTAAATTAAATATTTAATTATGGGCTCATTACAACTAGGTGCAAAAAAATTGGTCATATTATAACTAGGTGAAACTATAGTAAAACATTACAACTAGGTGCAAAAACATGGCCCAAAATGGCCCAAATACCTTTCTTTTCGTTTGTTTTTGGTTTCTTTGCCTATTTCTCTCTCCAGTACTCTGTCTGTGATTTGTGAAATCTTGACTTTTGGTGTAGAAAAAGGGGAAAATTGGTGTATATACAAATATTTACAGATTATTTTGAAAATTTGGTTGCGAGAAAAGGTCTCATTTTCTCTTAATTTCGTATACAAAATCCACCGACGTTGAAGATCGATTCGTCGCCACCTCCGTGCAGATTGAAGCTGCCGTGCACTGTATCCATCTGTTGTGTGTGGCCGGAGCGCCACCATTGACTTGTCTCGTGCGGCGCGCCTCCATCGGAGATCCCAATTTTTCTTCTCGAAATGGTCGACGGCACTGTCCGACGCAGACGACAACCCCTTTGCTCCACCGCTACCGTCGTTTTCTCTCTCTTCGTCGTCTACTCCGTGACGCACCCCAGCACCACCGCGGCCACCAAACTCCGAACGCCGCCGCCGTCTCCCAACATGTATATTTCATAAGGTAATTTCTTTGATTAGATTTTCTCGACAGAATGCTCTTGAAGCGTAAATTGAAAATCGAGGAAAAATGTGGATAGTCTTCAAAACAAGCTTCAAGTGGTGAGTTTCTGTTTTCTTTATTTTTTTCTTTTTCTAATGTATGATGTGCATAAAATCACTTGATATGGTTTAAGCACAAAGTTGGGGACATTCTTGAATTTGAGTTCAATTTATTTTCTTCTTATATTTGTAGTGCTCCCGATTCTTATTTAATTTAGATTAGGATTTTTTTAAGGTTAATTTGTGTTATGTGTGTTATTTTGTTGTTGACCTACTTTTCTCGCTATTGTGCAATGTTTTTCTGTTATTGTGCAATTTATTTTTGCTATTGTGCATTTTCTTTGCTATTGTGCATTTTTGGAGCTAAAAAAGGGGAAAAATTGTGTATTTCTCCCAATTTGATTTGATTTCACCAATTCAAAACCAAATTTGGAAATTAAGCCCCGTAGTGGCGATTATTTTTACGCATAAGCGTGCAAATTATTTCAACTATTGTGCAATTTTTTTACTATTGTGCAAATTATTTTCTACTATTGTGCAATTTTTGTTTTGTTCTTTGTGCAAATTTAGGCGATGGATAAGTGTCTGGTTTCCGTTTCAAATTGTTACTTTATGTTTAAAAAGTTGCATGTCTTGAAACTTTACACCTAACTTCCTTTGAATGTTTGCTTCATTTTGCCTCAATATAATCGATAAGTGCTCTTACATGAATGTTAGCAGACTTTGTTGTGGTAGAACCAATGGTGATTGGGCATGAATGTCTTTGGTATTATCAAGGAAGTCGGGCCGGAAGTGAAGATATAATTTGTGCCTTACTGAGATGAAGTTTTTGCTAATCCCGGTGTTCATGGTTCCCTTGCATATTAGGTTCTTCCACTCTTGAATAATCTTGACATTTTGTGCAAATTTACGTATTAATATGCAATTTTTTTGCTCTTTGTGCAAATTTGTTTATGCTCGTGCAATGGGACACACTATTTCTTTCTCTGTAAATATTATAAAGCTAATGCACATACCGATTTATCATTTATCATGAATGGGACACACTCTTTCTTTCTCTGTAAAAATTACGAAGCTAATGCACATACTTTGAATTTCGTCTAAATGTTATGCCAAGAAAATATTTGAAAATGTAGGTCTTGTAGTTTCTAATAAAAAATATGCAACTTTCAGTAGCATCAGTCTTTCTTTTTGGTGTGATAAAGCAAGATTACTCTATCTGCTAATTTTTCCCTCAACATCAAATGTAAATTACAATTATGCTTGTCCTAATTTGAGAACATCTTCGAGATGAGCCCATTACAATTTTGTTGATCAATTTATTGTAGTATTGAATATGATGAGAGAATAATATTAAATGACGGTGTTTTTATAATTATATTTATTTGTGCTAAATATTTTTTACCTGTGCAAATAAGTATTTCTACTTGTGTTAAATATTTCGCTACTACTCAAATATTTTTCTATTATTGCGCAAATATTTTTTCTATTATTGTGCAAATATTTGTGTTAGTTTGCCAAAAAAATTTGTAAGTGTGCAAATATTTTTGCTATTGTGCAAATTAAGCAAAAACAACCAACATGATTTCTATGAGGTATTAGTCTTCTTCTTTATTATATTGTAATGCTTATATGTATTATTATGTGTCATTTGAATATAGGTTCAAAAAATAAAAAACAGCTTTAATTATAAATTGGTTCAAAAATTTGAACAAAAACACAAAAATATTTGAGCAGAGACGTATAAAAATATTTGAATAGACGTGCAAAAATATTTGAGCAGATGTGCAAAAACCCACAACGCATTACTCATTGCAATTTGAAATAAACTACTCAACACAACCGATAATATTATGCCGAAAACGAGAATAAAAAAATGAAACAAATATAAATGCAATCTTCAAAGAACAAGCGCAGGATCGATATGCAAAATATAAATCGAAAATTTTCTTCAATATCATATAGAACCAAAGACCCTTTTACCTTAATGGCCATCAATGTTGTATGAATTCCAAAAAGGAAGAAATGAGTTGCATCTCGACAATAAATAAACGAATGAACCACCATTTCCTCGCTACTTGAGATAAGGGGAATCTTCCTCACTTTTTTCCATGAAAACAAATGCGTCACTCGATTTACCTTCTTGAAAATAAAAGAGTCGATTTAGCGCTTTCTTATCTTAAAAGCTGGAGCATCAAAATTCACCATGACAATTTACATATTCGACAGAACCCATTCCTCATAATCAATTAGACAATGTGGCGGATGATGAGGTCTCAAATTTTTAAATATATTTGCTTATTACAGAAAGGTGTGCACAATATCGTAAAAATATTTGCACAATGACAAGAATGTATGCACAACAACAAAAATATTTGTACAACACCACAACACAAGAGCATATTTGTACAACACCACAACACAAGAGCATTGTAAAATCAGCAAAAAATCCAAAACCAACAATCAAAGCCCAACAATGTATAAGAAATTTATCCACAAAGAACCACATTAAACTTGAGAAAAATACAAGAAAATCCATTAAAGGATTTGGGAACTAAACTGCAGAGGTGGGCATTAACTATTGAGGCCCTAGCACACAAGAGCATTCATAAAGTTAGAATATTTCGGCATTTCACCAAAATGCAAAGTGAAAAAGAGTGATACAGATTAATAAATCACAAAATTCAAATGCTTGAACATACCACAAGTGAAGTCATAAATCAAGCACTCAAACCTCAAATTGAAGGCAAATAAATGAGCCCTAATCAACAATTATTTATTAGAGTGGAGTCGTTGTTGGTTTTCTTCACTGCCATGTTGACTCATCCTTCCCCAAATGCGACCACGTCATTGCCGCAGACCGGCACCGTCATCCACAAAAGCGACATCAAGAAATTCCAAACCGCCACGCGCCTACGGACGCGTGACAAAATCGAAGGAAATATCATCGTTGTCGAGGCCCAATCAATCCCTAAACACCCGCAGCCGCCGTGCTTCCTCGACAAAGTGTGGTGTTTGTTGGCGACGCCACCGGGTGCGTGACAACGTTCTCCGGCGAGGATCTACTTCGCGCGCGGCCGGATGTGAAAGAATGAGAGTGACGGTAAAAGAGAGAGAAAAGAGAAATAGTTAGAGGGAGGAAAGAGAAATCGAAAAGAGAAGAGAGAGAGAAACTCAGAATCGTTGGGGAGAGAGGGAAAATGTTGGAGAGAGAGAAACCAGAGAAGCGAGAGAAGAGGAAATGAGGGTAGAAACCGAGAAATCAGCGCAACATGTGGGGCCCCGGATTTTTTTTTTTTTTTGCACCTTGTTGTAATAAGCCCAAGAACCGTACCTCCTTGTAATAATCTCTTTCATTATTGGTCATTTTTGTAATTATGAGAGCAATATTGGTTGAAAAACGTTATCAATTTTTTTATGCATTCGAACACGGTTAGAATCTAATGCATTCCAAATACTTTCCAACAATTTATCCCACTTTTTTCCAATATAAACAGATTTTATTTTTTGTTTCTAGAAGCCCAACAAATGTCGGTAAAGATACACGCAGCAATGGATCTCGACCATCATACGTAAAATAAATGGACATTAACTAGGGGAAAATGTTTTAAAGTTAGAGGTTTCGTGTTTTTCATCTTTTCAAAATATGAAAATATGAATTTTCTTGGTCAACTATGGTATCATCTCTTACTTTGCCAAGATACAAGCGGATCACCGAACAATATTATTTTTCGTGTTGCTAACAAAGAGGCAATATTCGGACCAAGAGAATTCGCTTTGGTCACCGGTTTACAATTCCATGGCAAGATTATATGTCCGACAAGTTCCGATATATATGACAAATATTTCAAACACTTGAAGCGTGTTGTTGTTCGAGATATTGAGCGAGCATTTACGGAAGAGCGTGGAGACTCGAAGATTGTCCTAAATTGGGGTTCTTGTGGATTATATACGGTGTCCTCTTTGCACAACACAAGCACTCTAGGACTATAGACATGAAATTCTTTCATTTGGTAGATAATCTTCAACTATTTAATGAATTTCCATGGGGTCTTATGGCGTTTGAGTTCTTGTTGGTCGATTTATACGTAATGCACTAAACATATAGGATGTTCTTAGGCTAATTCAAGTTTAGCAAGGAAAAAATACTGCAAACCATCTAAGTGGTTAACATGCTTTGGATTTGTATATGCGTTGCGATCTTTGGGCCTTTGAGGCGATGCCCTCTGTTGCAAGTTTGTGTGGAACACCGGTTAGAATTGACAATAAGATTTGTGATCCTATGATGTTATGGTGGGATTCAACCTGTTACACTTCTTTCAAAGATTTGAAGAAGAGAACCTTCATTGACACGAGTGACTTCCATATTTGGGCTAACAGTGTAAGTGGCCCCAAAATATTTATTTTTATAATTATTATTTATTTTCTATTTCAAATGTTTAATCATTTTACCTTTTTTGCCTCTCGTATAACTATCCACCATCGGTTGGATCCATATGATTTTGAGCTCGGTTCTCCATCATATGTATGTCTTTAAGTGGGAAGAAGAAATTTCTCTAAAAAAGAGAAGGTTCGTTATTATTCTATAATATAATTAAAAATTATTTAAGGCTTATTATGGATATATATTTTACAATGCCTTTGGTTTGTCATTAGTCTCCGCAGAGTGACAAACATATTTCAAACATAGATGTCAATATTACGGGGCATTGCTATGAAGCCGAGTCAACCGATCCAAATAACCATGACACCGTAAGTTTATTTTTTTATTTTATTTAATTGTAGGCTTTATTTTTTAAATTTTTTTCCTAATAATATGATCGTAATATTCCATTGATTAATTCAACTTGGTCTCGCATAACAAATTTTTAATTGTTGTGTATTTAATTTTATCTATTTATATATTAAACAAACAGGAGGACCGGGAAAAGGTTCTACCGACACTGCTCAATCAGCTTAATAGGTTCGAACAAAATAGGAATCTAAGACATTTGTTAAAGGCATCGTTCGTAAAATTCAATAACCACGTCTTTCACAAGAGTAATAAAGTTTAATTGATCATGAACAAGCCCCGTTCATTGACATCGACTCCATGTACAACCCGTTTTATTCATATTTGCCCAAAAGAACACGAATTTCTTAGATGGTGGAGTATGAATACTAGAACCGATGCGCGACTTAATCTTCCAGTTGTCAATCATGAAATACGTGAATGCCGATTGGTTTAATCGTAAATGGAAACCCACAGAATGCTTGATGGAGAGGTAATATTTTTTACTAATTTTATTGTTCGCTTTTTTATGTCTTAAATTTAATATTTTTTTGTTCTATTGTTGTTGTGAATATTGTAGAACATTGATGTGTTGATCCATATGGTGTTGTTAAAGGCGAAGACGTCTCCTAAACTTTTTTGAGTGATTGGTCATATGTTGATTTAATTTTTTGGGTAAGTTGTTATACAACAATGTTTAAATTATTGTGATTATTTATGAACATTGTCATATTTTTATATATTTTTCAATTTATATTGTGTAGGACTTGTTGCAAAGAATGTACCCATTGTGGAAGAAGGCCAAGGAAGATCAAGTTGAGTGGGTTTCGAGTTACAGAGCCCGTCTGTAATGAAATATGTTTATGGATTTCGCCCCATGATGGACCAACTTTGTCTTGGAAAAAGTTAAATCGATTACGGTGTTGCACATGCAAATAATGATCACTAGGTGTTGTACGATATTGATATAGTCCATCAACATATCACCGTGCTTAATTCAAAGAGAAATGATGAAACAAGATGGCTAGCAAATCAACTCCGTCGGCCACCAAATGATGCCGCCATCGTTGTATCGTGAGTTATTACTAGCACATGGTTTTTAGGGTAATTTCATGAAAGACAGTGGACCATTGATCGTTGTTCGTAAGCTCCACAACAAACCAATGCATTTGATTATGGAATTATGTGTATTAAGTATTTTGAGTGTTTGATCACAGTCGTTCTTTTATAGACATCGATGCAAATAAATGTCAAGATTTTCGTTGCGCCATTTGTTGTGACCTCTTTAGTCACTCTAACGTTTGTTTTTGAAACATATATATATATATATATATATATATATATATATAAATATGAAGTTGTTAGTAAGTCTATCGTTTTATCTTGTTTAATAAAAATTGTCTCAATATATATGTCCTTTTTTAACACATATTTAAAATATATGTGTCCATTAACACTTTGCAAATAAAAAATGTAACAAAACAAAATTTCAAGCTTATTTATTTTTGTTCATTGTTAAATTAGTACTAAAATGTTTATTTTGTATATACAAAATTTTATTACCTAAGTGCTAAAAAAATCACATGATTTTTGAGGTGTTAATCTTCTCATTTTGAAAATAAATTTAATGCATATGTCACTATTAATCTTCTCATTTTGAGGTGTTAATCTTCTCATATTTGCAGTCTATTTATTGTATTCAAGTGAATATAGCTATTGCACTATTTGAAAGATATGTGAGAGACGGTCTCATTAAAGAGTATTCAAATTGAATCGAAGTTCGTACGTGGAAGATATGATCAATCGAATTATTAGACGGCGTACTAAAGAGGCTCGACCGAGTGGCACACAAGCCGCCGAGGCGAGCTCGAGTAGGGCTCTCCAACTCGGCCGATTTATTACCACTCGGTTCAAGTTGGAGTGAATATCACCGAGCCCGAGGCACCAACCCGGCCGAGGTACAAATCTACCCGAGCCGAGTTGACATCCTCATGTCGAGAACCAACTCGACCCATGCCCAATTTCAACTCGACCCGAGGCATTTAGATGAGCCGAGTTGGTGTGAATATCAGCCCCGAGTTGAGGTACAAATATGCCCGAGCCGAGTTGACATCCTCATGTCGAGAACCAACTCGACCCATTCCCAATTTCAACTCGACCGAGGTGTTTAGATTAGTCGAGTTGGAATTTTAATTAATTTTTCCAAGGGTTAAGTTAAATACACCATTTCAAATTCAAATTTCATTTTTTCCGCATTCTCACATACGCGCGTCTTCTTCGCGAATGACCGAGCAACGCCTCGCCTCCGCCTCATCTCCGCCGCTGTCCTCCGCCACTCGGCTCACGTCAGCGCCGACGGCGATCTCCTCCGCTCGTTCTCACGTCCACTCTCTCCTCCCCTCCTCCCGGTGTCTCTCGGCGGGTTTGTCTATCAGCGGCGTCTCTTCTCTCCTTCTCCCCGCCGGTGTCCTCCGCCTCTCACCGCCGCCGGTAAGTTTCATCTTTATTTATTTATTTATTTATTGTTTTTTACAGCAACATGATTTATTACTTTGTGTGAAGTTTGTTGTCAAATATGCATAAGGCAGGCCTTGGACACATGGGTTATATCATTTTTCTTGAGATTTTTCCTCATTATGTAGATGTCATTGCTTTACACGTTACTGCTTTTATGTAATCCGTAGAACATGAAATAAGTCTTAAAAGAATTTTTTGAAGTCACCTAAACAATGCTCTAGAAAATGTCTCTTATCGTAATAGTCTTATTTATTATTTATTACTTGTCCAAAAATTGCTATGAATTAGTGTTATATTTCAGTTGATATAGAACTACTTATATTGCGATTGCTATGAACTATACTTGTACAAATTTTTCTCCAAGTACCTCGAGAAAAAGCCGAGAATAACAAAGAATTTTTTTGGTGAGATCTTGTATCCTCGTGGGATGTGAGGAGCATGATATATACACTATTTAATTCTTCTAAATCACTTTTTTTATAATTAGCAATGTCTTGAGAGTGTATGTTATAGCAATATGTCTTGGATAAATTCACGTTGTTCATTGTAAAGCACATAAATTGGTTCTATGCTTTTAGGGGTGTTTGGTTCTATGCTCACATAATGAAAGAGATATATTACATTGTAATTTCTTTGCTCTAGGTTTTAAATAAATAGGACAAAAAATTTTTTTGGTAATTTATGGTGGAGAGAAATGATTATATGATGGGAGATAGTTAATCAAGATGGGGGTAATGGTTAAGTTTTTGAGTTTTAATACTCTGCCCGAATTATGATGATCACAATTGATCATGTGTTTCTATTCACAACAACTGATCATGCTTATTTAATGAATTATTGATGTTAAATTTTTAGTTATGTTTGGAGTTTAGTGTACATTTCCACATCTAATCTAATAAATAGTTTTATAATATTGTGCTCATATCTGGTCTTCATATATGTGTAGGTATATTATATTTAATAATGAAAATTACTGATAAGAGCAAACTAACACTCACCTCCCAAGTGTAGGAGGATCATGTAGCGAGCAAGTACCGAGTTAAATTATCGAATCCGCGGGAATCAAGTGGGTGATAGCCCTAAATCTACTATTTTAGTCATAATTGTAGTACAACCCATTCAACAAGTTTTAGGATTCAAACAACGATTAACAAGCAACTACGTTCTAACAAGACAACTAAATTCAAGCAAGATAATAGATGTGTTCGGGTGTTCTTCGGCTATGGACTATGAAACACGAATCAAAACCAAATAGTAACTCTCTCGTCGGCAAATTGATAAGGGCAATTCAAGTAAGAAAACACAACACCGTACTTGGTAAGCCTAGGAGTTATGTTTTGTTAAAGCATGAAGAATTGATTAGGTCAACGTCCACTGTTCTTCCCGATTCCCTCACGAGTCAATAGGTTTCTAGCGTGAATAATCTTCACTATTAAGGTACGTCCCTTTTGTCCCCTCACTAATCACCCGACTATTAATCTAAGCAATTAATGTGAATTGATGTAATTCTAATGTAGTTAACCAAGTCTCCTTGCGTTACACAATATCCACTCTAATTATCCAATTAAACTCTTCAACCAAGCTAGAAACCTAATCATCCAAGTATCCTTGCAATAATTAAACACTAAACATGGAATTCAAGTTCATTCAAATAATAGATCATGCAAAACTCATCAATTCAATCAATCAACCTTCAATTGAAATTACCCACTCAATTAATCAACATAATCCAATCACCCATAGCCTCAAAACACCCAAACACTTGAGAAATTAGCCACTCATAGCAAATTGAAATAAACCCATTACATTAAGAAAATAAACATTCATCATTTCAAGAAATTAAACCAATAAAACTGAAAATAAATGAAAGATTTCACCTAATTAGCATCCCAACATTAAGAATCCTTGACTTGATCATCCAAAATGACAAAGAAATATAGAATCTAGTTATGTGTGTGTGAGAAAGTGTAATGGTGTGTGTAGGAATTGTGAATTTTAACTAAGTGTGGAATTCTAGGCTAATGGTGTGTAATGTGTATTGGAGAGATAGCTTGAAATCTGATAAGGAGAGTATTTATAGTGGGCACCTAGGTTAATGGACGAATTTTACATTTAGGCCCCTAAAAAGTGCTCAATTAGAGCTTAAAATCCTCAAAATCGCGTCGGCTGGCTCAAGACCTTTGCCTTAAGTGACTCGGGCGAATCATTTTTGTGTTGCCCGAGTCATGTGCTTCAGTCTTCAGTGACTCGGGCGAGTCACTTTGGGTGCCCGAGTCACTTGGCTACGTCAAAGATCCAACTCGGGTGATTTTCACGTGACTCGGGCGAGTCACTTTTGGGTTGCCCGAGTCACTCTTCCTTGTGTGCCACCTCCGCTTCGTTTGCTCATATCTTCCTCATACGAACTCCGATTTGGGTGATTCCTTTTGCTACGCGAAGCTCTATCGGCCCTCTTTCTACCCATGTAATTGCCTAATTGAATTGAATATAATAGATGTCCTCAAATTGCACTCAAAGTTGACCTCAAACCTATAATTTAAACACATAATATCAATTCAAACAATTAAGTGCAATTGGGACAAATAATGGTAGATAATCATAAAATCATATCAATTTGAGACAATTAAGCATATAATTATCATGCAATAATTCACCCTAATCAATTACATTTAAACTCTACAACTAATTTTTTACGCAAGTTCTAATGGCGATGTTTAAGGATAAAGAACTATTCAATGTGAAAGTAAATTCTCGTGTGGATTTAAACCATATTACGGATATCATAAGGAACACACTAGATGCCAACAATATTAGAAGATTTGAAGACACTGTTTTGGACAATTTTTTAGAATTGAATCTATCATATTTCAAGGGCGGTTGTACTGCATTTGTTAATGAAACAAGACAAGTCGAGGTTCAAGAAAGAAAATTACATTTCATGTTAACGGTTGTCGGGCAATATGGTCCCCCGAGTTTGCGCTCATCAACTGGTTTACATTTTGGAACCATCCCATGACACCTTACACTTGAAATTTTTCCAAAGTCTATTCCCGAGAAGAAGTTCTTATACTTAACAGACATTGAAGATGCATTGCGAAAGAAGACCATGGGTCGAAAACGCCCTCAAATTGGCATTGCTTTTAGTCGTCTATGGATTGTTGGTTGTACAACATAGGATAAACAAGAAGCTAGAACTTTTATACCTACACATGATTGACGATCTCGAACAATTCAACAATTTCCCTTGGGGTGTGGTAGCATTTGACTTCTTGGTTGACAACATCCGGCATATTATGGAGAAGGTCGCAAAAAACAAAAAAACAGTTAAAAAGCCGAAGAAGAAGTCTAAGCTTCATACACCTTACAAGCCGTATATTCGACCGTCATGGTTTTGCGTTTACTTACTACATTTATATTTTATGAATTTCTTACAAGGTAATTATACACAAGAGGTTGATTTCATCCGAGGAAGAAGTCGTTTACGCAACTTATGTTAGTGATGTGCGGTGGGAGAAGGATTATCAAAGCACTAATGCCGAACCATCTCGAAAGCGTCAACGCGTTTCGCTACCTTTTTCGAAAATGAGGACGCCGAAGACGAGGATGATCCGGAAGCTGTGGCCGGCTCAAGCATACCCATGTAGGCGAGATGAAAGATTCTTTTAAGGAGTATGTTAAGTCGCGGTTTGACTTGGTGCCTGAGACGCCAAGAGTATGCTTTGAAACACTCTTGACGACATTGTTAAATCACATGGGCTGCCCACTTCCCTCCATGCCAAATCAAAAGGTTATTTCTATATTTTTTCTTCGTGGTTGATTTGATTAATGTGAGACTGCTTCAAGATTGTGTTCTAAGCTGGATTTTGTATTGCTTGTGCAGAAAGTAATCGAGAAAAATGTGGCGATGATGACTCAAGTTATCAAAAACCAAAGAGGTGAACCACTATTTTGTGTTTTAAATTAAGCATCATATATTAATATTTTTTATTCTATGTAGTACGATCATCGAGAAACCATTCACCGTACTAATTCACAATTTGAGAAAGAAAAAGAGGTGTGTTAATTTAAAGTTGCAAGTCTTCAAACCAGACCTTTCCAATAATCTCGAGAACTGCTTCGACTCTTCATCGGTGGTGGTATCAAAGTCGACATACATTTTCGATTTAATCTTTTTGTTGAAAGTGTTTTTGTTGATATCCACCATTGTTGCGATAATTCCAAGAAGTTTTTGAGAATGGCTCATAAAAATTTTAGGAAGAGTTTTGGAAGATAGAAAATTTGCGAGAGGTTAAGAAGTTTTTCCGAAAGTGAAAACGTTTGAATGAAAATGAAGATGTATTTATAGGTGGGAAAATTGGAAAGAGAAAGCTGTTTGAAAAACGGGTTTTAATCGAGTCGTTCATTTGAAATGATTTCTTGTCTTTGAATCAAAGGTTAAAATCGGGAAAACCGATTGGGATTCGGCGCGTGTAGATAACTCGGCTTTGAAATGCGTAAAAAGTAACTTTGTAGACTGTTGATTTAACCGAAGTAGGGTTATTTTATGCAGAGAAGTAAGTATACTGGCGTTAGCCTAGGTTTATCTTTCTTTGCATAAGGGTTTCCTAAAACAAACAAGGTTTTGAAATCGTCGAGAAAAGACCTCGTCTGGTTTTTCAAAAAAATAGTCTTATTTTCTTTTTAGCAAGATTTTAGACAAGTTAAACAACACTTTTTATTTTAAACAAAACAGACTCAGTTTGGTTTTTCAAGAACAGTTCATCTAAAAGATTTTAAAAAGAGATGATTTGTGATAAAATGTTTGAAAACAAATTTTATGAAACCATTAGTAACCAGGGATACCCACGGATTCGGATGAGGAGGTTTTAGCGAGATGAGTAGATTCTATCCGATCTAGCAATACTGATCTGTTATCTATTTCTGCAAATACACAAACTTAAAGAAACCATTAGTAACCAGGGTAAGTTAGATAGGATGCAATAGTCATCTGCTTGAAAGAATCGGTGACTATTGTGTCCTTTTCGATTTACCTAATGTCGATAAGTAATCATTAAGTCGGATAAGGTCAATATAACTAATCCTTGATTCTTGATTCCAAAAAGGAGATCAATGATATCATTACCCGATTGTCCTTTAACACATATCTAGTCCGATAATTCTTTCTAGACATTTATTTAAAGAAAGGAATGAAAGAAGGAAAACAAATACAAAATGCAAGCAAAAGCAATTAAAAATCAGCTAAAGATGCATCAAGTAATCATAATTCTAAACATAATTCTTTAAATCTAGATTCAGCTAATGGTTTTGTAAGAAGATCTCGCTCTCTCGAGATTCTCGTGGCTATCTTTTCTATTCTAATATCATTCTTTTCTACATGATCTCTAATGAAGTGATGTCTCCGATGTCCGATGTTTATATGCTTACACCTAGAATGCAAGACATGATTGTATGTCATGGCTATTACACTATTACTATCATAGTAAATAGGAACAGATGATGTTTGAATGTTATAGTCCCTAAGTCAGCCGACTAATCCAGAGGAGTTGAGAGCAACAACTACCGATTGCCGTGTATTCGGCCTCGGTTGTGGAGGTGGCAACAGATGTCCTGCTTCTTAGATAACCAAGAAATTAATTTGTTGCCTAAGAATTGACAAGTTCCAGAGGTGCATTTCCTATCAATCTTACATCCTCCAAAATCTGAGTCCGAATATCCCGATAGCTCAAAGTTGTCATCACCGGGTACCACAACCCAACCGCAATGTCCCTTTAAAATATTTAAGGATTTTCTTAGCGATCTCGAGATGAGTTTTCTTGGGATTAGATTGGAATCTTGCACATACCCCAACCGCAAAGGCTATGTCCGGCTGCTTGCGGTGAGATAGAGAAGGGATCCAATCGGTCCACGATACTCCGTTCCATCCGTGGGTATCCCCTCGCTCATCCGAATCCATAGAAGTTAGTTGCCATAGGTATTTTAACTTCTCTACTAGTAGTCATCCCAAATTTCTCTATAAGGTCCTTAGCATACGTAGTCCGATGTATGAATATGCCCTTACTCGTCTCGCTTAATCTGCAAGCCTAGAAAATATGTCAATTCACCCATCATGGACATTTCAAACCTGTTTTTCATGAGAACACCGAATTCTTCACACAAAGTCGATTAGGTGAACCGAAAATAATATCATCCACATAAATTTGAACTAACAGATGTTGCCATCGACTTCTTTTCTAAACAAAGTCCAATCTATCTTACCTTTTGAGAATCCATTTGAAATCGGAATTTGAGATAAGGTATCATACCAAGCCACAGGTGCTTGTTTCAGTCCATATAGGGCTTTATTGAGTTTATAGACCTTGTTGTTGATCTTAAACCCGTGAGGTCGCTCCACATAGACTTCCTCAAGAAACACACCATTTAGGAAGGCAGACTTGACATCCATCGAAAGACTTTGAAAGATTTATAAGCGGCAAATGCCAAAAATAGCCTTATAACTTCTAATCGCAACCGGAGCGTAGGTTTCATCATAGTCTATCCCTTCAGATTGTGAGTAACCTTGGGCTACCAATCTTGCCTTATTTCGAACAATAACATTATTTTAATCGCTTTTATTCTTAAACACCCATTTGGTGCCTATAATCTTTCTATGTAAGGGTCTTTCCACTAATTCCCAAATATTTTATCTTTCAAATTGATGCAGCTTCTTCTGCATGGTACATTATCCAGATTTGGATCGGATAGAGCCTCCTCAATAGACTTAGGCTCGAGAAGTGATACATAGCGGTTGAGCAGACTTTGGAAATCTAACATTGTTCGTGTAATGCACACTACTAGATGGGTCCCCAATGATCTGGTCGGTTGGATGATAGCTTCTCATCCTCTTGCCTATTTGAGTAGAAGGATCCTCATCTTGAGACTCGGCGAGCAACTCACCGACTCTTCTGGGCGGGCGTTCCCCCTTCATCTGCCGACCACTGGTGATCGGATGATGTCAAGGTGTCTCCTCAAATACCACATGAGGAGTTTCCTCCACACAAAGAGTTGTCTTGTTGAAGACTCTGAAAGCTTTGGAAGAGTTGGAATATCCCAAGTATATTCCATCACCGCCTTAGCATCAAAGGTCCTCACTTAGACTTCTCATTGTTATGGATGAAGCATTTACAACCAAAAGCTCTAAAATATGAGATTCTTGGAACCTTACCCTTCCAAATCTCATAAGGAGTCTTACCCTTACTTTTGGTAGTAAGCACCTGTTCGGGTATAGCAGCAGTGTTGATGGCCTCAACACAAAATCATGAGGGGTTCCATACTCGGCTAGCATGCTCTGGCCGCTTCTTTGAGTGTTATATTCCTTCTTTCAACTACTCCATTTTGTTGTGGTGTTCTGGTTGATGAGGTCTCATGAACTATGCCACTCTCATTTAAAAAGTTAGATAAAAAAGAATTTAAAAATTCGGTGCCCTTATCACTCCTAATTTTAACAATATTAACACCTTTCTCATTTTGAATTTATGCAACAGATCGGGGATCTTGTTCGATGTCTCATTCTTTTTGAAAAGAAATATTACCCAAGTATATCTAGAAATCATCAACAACAACAAGAGTATATATCCTTCCACTAAAGCCGAGAGGTGAAACAGTCCAAACAGATCAAGATGAAGGAGTTGTAAAACTCTTTCGAGATGAGGATGTGTTAATACTTTTAAAAGAGTATACGGGTTGTTTACCTTTTGATATGCATCACATTTCAAATCAGTTGAGCATAATTTCTCGGGTAGTCCTTTAACAAGATTCTTTCTAGCTAGCTTACTAAGAGTTTTGAAGTTCGATGACTAAGCCTTTTGTGCCAAAGTCAACCGAAGTTATCTCCACCCTTAGCTACAAGACATGTATCTTTGGGGCAACTATTAAAGTTAGCCACATAGACATTACCATGTCAGCCGATTAAAAGTACCTTGTCCGAGGAGCTATCTAAGATATCACACTTATCTTTAAAAAAATTTTACAAGAAAGCCTTTATCACAGAGTTGAGAAAGCAGATAACAAATTATGCTTTAAACCTTCTACAAAATACACCTCGAGATACTGGACATCCCTTATAATCAAAGTACCAACTCCCTTAGTTTTTCCACAATTATTGTCTCCAAAAAGAACTCTGGGGCCATCAATATTTTGAAAGTTTGATAATAACTTCTTGTCACAGTCATGTCTTTGAGAACAACCACTGTCTATGTACCAAATTGAAGCTAGAATCTCCTCTTTGAGTGGACAGTCCCTATGATTCCTATAAAACAAATTAGGTATGAGGTACCCTAGTGATCTTGGGTCCTTGAAGGTCAAAAATCACTTTGGGTAACCAGACAAGCATCTCATTGTTCAATAGTAAATCGATTTGATTTGTCTACCAAATCTGTCTACAAACACATCACATTTGAATGATAGTTTATTGTATTGATTTAGTGACTTTCTTAAACTTAGGAAAAATGGGATAGCATCTACTTCTCCCATCAAAAGAACTGTAATAAGAATTTCTTCTTATCTTAGTTCTTGGAACCCTCTTAGTCGATATGGAGTTCCCAATCGAATTTTGGTTTTGATTAGGAGATGCGAGTCCTTATTTGACTTAGTGGTTTCCAAGGACCAATTTTAATTTCTTTTGGAGTTTCGGATGCCTTCACAAATTTCCTTGGTTTTGAATACCTGATTTATTATTCTTATCATAACCAAGCCCTGTCTTATCATGGGATTTTTAGAAGTGCTAAAGATGTGATCTATAAGCTGATTGTGAGTTATTAAGTGGCTCATTTTGAAGACAAGCTTCTCATTGTCCTTCTTAATTGACTCATTTTCAGTACAAATCATTTCAAATTTGTCTTTCAAAGATTTTAATTCATTTTCTAGTCTTTCGGACGAGACTAGGCGATGTACTAGCCTCGGCACTGGGGTAAACATTCCCCCTTGAATGTTTCCTCGGACTCAGAGCGATTCACAACCTGTTTGCCTTTGACTAGGATCTGAATCGATCTTTTAAAGTCAAATTTTCTATCTCTAATTGTTTATAAGCACTCGAGAGACATCTTTAGATCTTTCAATAATCCTTGAATGACAGTTTGGCCACTATCTGAGGCAGATTTATATGAATCATTATCGAGAAGAAGAGTAATAATCTACCTCTTTGGCCATCGACAAACTTCATCGTCGACCCAAAATCAGATGAAGATGATGAGGATGATGATGACTTTCTTGACCCTTTTTCTTGAGCAAGAAGGGCTCTTTGATCTGCAAACCGCCTATCTCTTTTCTTTCTTTTCTCCTCTCTTTCCTTGGGAGTCGGTGGGGACAATCATAACCGAAATGTCTGGCTTGTTACAGTGTAACAAGTATCTCCCCTATCGATTTAGGACTAATAGGATTCTTTTTGCGGGTGATCCGAATCTTCTTGTCGACTCTTTTTCTTGTCATCCTCGGTTGAGTCATCCTCCTTTCTTCTTGATCCCGATCTGGATCTATCCTTCTCTGCAAACCTCGGCTTATTACGTTTATATTTCATTCTCAATTTATCATACCTTTTTGTGAGCAATGACATCTGCTCCTTAAGAGATAAGTCGGCTCCTATAGACTCATTTCTTGTTTTGTCTTCCTTGTTGACAAAGGCAACAAACTTGGATGAGGTGCTTGACTCCATCTCGTCTTCCTCACCTTCTATCTGGATATCATATTCCAAAGCTTTTAGATGAGAAAATAAAGTATGATGTGTAATAGAGGATAAGTTTTGAGTTGCTTTGAGGATATTTGACTTCTCTCTCCATCTTTTGGTCAAAGATCTGAGAATCTTATTGTTTATCTCATTCTCTGTATAATTCTTCCCTAAATCTGCGCTTTATTGAGAAGATTTGTTAGTCTCACATCCAAGCGATCTATTGTTTCATTCTCCTTTATCTTAAATGTATCAAATAGCACCGACCGCAACTTGTTTTTCTTCACTTGGTCTCGATCCCTCACACACACCGGCAAGGGTCTCCCACATCTCCTTAGCAGATTTACACCTCTTGACCTTTTCTATCCAATCTTTGCTTAGAGTTTCTATGATTTCTGTCCTAGCTATTTGATCCAAGTTGTGAATTTTCCTTTCATCACCGGTCACTCGTAACTCTTCTTTTCTTGTCCGACTCTAGTCTCAGTGCAGCATTACCATCACCGGTCCCTTCATGATAGAATTTAATAGGTCCTTCTTCAAGAACCTCTTCCATCCTGTCATGGATTGCCTTGAGATGGTTCTTCATCCCGAATTTCCAATAATCATATTCCTCGATTGAAAATTCGGGCAAGCTTCTAGACTTCTTGCTTTTCACGGATGACATGATGAAACAAAGAAAAACTTAACGGGAACTTGTCATTAGCAAGGTTAGTGGTTTGAAGATAAAAAGATGATCAAGAACTAATTTCGAAACTTAATCAAGACCTAAAACCAATATCGAAACTGACTTAACAACGCTCCGATACCACTTGTTGGTCCCACGAATTGAGTATATTAATAAGAACCTTGAAACAGCCTTCTAGGGAAAATCTAGAAGGGGGTTGAATAGATTTTCCAACTTTTCAAATCTAGAAAATCAATTCAGAAACCAAAGTTTACACAAATGAAATCAAATTTAGACTCAACTTAAACGGATCAAAAGCAATCGATTACAAGTCCGATTGTGAATGCGAAATTGAGTTTGATTAATAGTTGAAATTGATTAAGAACAGATAAGTAGGAAAGCGATAAAGAACACAACAATTTATAGTGGTTCGGATCTAAATGATCCTACATCCACTCTCCTCCTTCAACTTGAAGAAGGGTCTCGTCTACTACTTACTTACTCACTTGCCAACGTACAACTTACAACTTTATAATGATGATCTTCTAATCTTCAATCTATCTTCAACTCCTAAACTTTTCTGAAAATTTTAACTATACGGTGCAAGAAGTGTGTTGAAGATGTACGAATAGTGTTCTATAAACATTTGAAACTTGTGAAAAATTTCTTTGAAAACTTGTATGAATTTTTGGAAAACTTGTGAAATTATCAAGTGAAAGTGCGAGAATGAATTCGTTAGAAAATAAAATTATGCCTAGTTCTATTTATAAGCACGAGAGACAGTTAGTTTATTGTAACAAACTAAAATTGCCTAACAAACATAATCTTGATAAGCTGCTCTTATCTTCACCGATCTTAATCTAGTCGTCTGTGACTTGGTGAAGGCTTGTCTTTCTTATTCTACTCAGCTTGTCTTGACCTCATATGAGCTCTTCATAGTTGTCTCCTGCAGATGACTTATCTCAAGCTCGTCTCCGTGATGGCCTCTACCTCTTCAATCCTCGGGTGACTTATCCAGGCTCCTTCTAGTCCTGACCCGGCTAGTCTTGGATCTTTACCTCACTGTTCTTTGAAGTTGGTGATCACACGAGTTGATCCTTTTTAACTCATCAAAACTTCTTTTGATCTAACATAGAGGGTGGGATCCTCAATAGTATGGAGTCGGCGTGGAGGGATAACTTCTTGGTGGTCATGAGGGGCGCGATGGGGGGACCCTTGGTGGCTACAAAAGGATGGGCCTCACGTCGAGGTCATACATATAGTGGCCACTTAAATATAATTGAATTAAGCTTAGTGCTCATGTGCCGGTGCATAGTAGTGAGTCGGGGCCACTAACGAGTGTTTCATAAATAAATGATGATTTTAAAGAGAGTGCTTTGTGCATTGGGAGGTTTTCGAACTAAACATCACATCATGCATAATTTCTACTTACCGAGATTTATAAATCTCACATAATTTATGCATTGTAGGTAATTTGATGATTTGTGACGTTGTGGTTTTTCTTGGACAAGTTGTGCGGCTCCTGGCGGGGTTTTGAGTGGTGTGTACATAGATGACTACTGTTGGATCAAACCGTGGGCATGTATTTTGAATTGTATTTTATAAAAGTTTTGTATATGATGTTATGAGTCCTTTTTGTCATGTTTGGATGTGTCCATCGTCTTTCTGTTAAAGCATTTGAAAAAAAAAAAAGTCACACGTGCACACGAGTCATTTCTTGTAAAATTATTCACAACTCACCTTTCTTGTGAAATTAGTGTTTCTAGTTGGGTTGTAAAAGGTGGTCGTGTCGACTTCTTGAGGAAATCTTGCCATATTTAAGAAAATAAACAATTTGTAGATGATGTGAGCTGAATTTAAAAGTGTATTTAGAAGCAATGAGTAAACATCTTTTTATAGAAAAGGAAAAAAATGGTGTCATAAACTAGTCACCTTTCCCACAAATCAAAAGAATCTAATGATGTAATAAATGTGTAGATATGAAATTTTAAACACAACTATTTTTTTACAAGCAAAATAATGATTATACGTAATCTAAATTTATTTGGTTGCTAACATGTGATAATAGCTATTGTGGATGTAAGTAAGTAAGTATCATAAAGTGAAAAAGTTAAAAGTGTTGTCATAGACTAGTCACATTTCACACAAGTGTAAGATTCCAATGAGGACATAAATGCGTAATGACGAAATACTAAATTTTCAACACAACTATTTTTATATGTTTAGACGTCCCATAGTGGTTTATGTAACATAGTGTTGAAATAAAGATTTACTAGAAATTCATATTAATTACTTAAATATGGATAACATAGTACAATGAAGTCCACATTACGTAAAATTAAATTTAACATCTAAACAAACATACTTTAATACATAAAATAAAATATTAGCTAAACAATAAACTCTAAATTACGGCATTAATTGGAAGTGGGTCCACTTGCACATGCACTTTGACATTTTCCATTACATTTGCAGGTTTGAGAAATATATTAATAAGACTGTCCTATAAGTAAGGATTACTATGAATCCTCTAGAATTAGTCAAACTCTGATTTTATGGGTTTTCGTTAGTTTCAAAATTTCAAATATTCAACTCATCATTTTAACTTTATGTGTATATATACACATTGTAATCCCTTTCTCAATTTAATGAAACACAGCTTATAAATCTTATATGGTATCGGTAGGGTTTCGTTTCTAAATTCTGTTTCATCTTCCCTTCCAAAGATGACAACTAGTTCGAGAAAGTGGTGTTAATGTCACGACCACACCTCCTCCACCTTCTCATCCATCAATCGTGCCCATATCCGCATGTCATAATCTTCCAATCAAGCTTTGTCACAAGAACTACCCTTCGTGGTGAGCCCACATCATTGCCGCTTCTCAAAGGTCACGGTCTCTTGGGCTTCGTCGATGGCACAAAGACTTGTCCGTCTGTCACGCCGATGGCTCCAATGCATCGAAATTGCCCTATGGATTCTGATGAGAGTGAATTGGTGCATGATTTGATGGGGTATTTTTGTGCAAAAGTGGTCAAAAGTGTTAGTTTTTGGTCTTAAAAGTGTAGAGTATCACTCTTTGGCATGAAAAGTATCACTTGTGTAGATTTTGATGTTTTTCGTCCCGTTTTCAGGTAAATCGGTGGAATTTGACCAAACCTAGAGTACCGATATTCATACGGCGAAGAGACGAACGAGACGGGTGAAAACGGTGGTCGGAGGCGGAAGTCGGGTCGAGAAAATTCCACTGGACTCAACCTCCAGTCGAGTCCGTGGAGCCTCGACCCGAGGGTGCAAGCAAAGAGAGAGAATTGCAAATTTTAGAAAAGCCTCGACTCGAGGGCCTGAAGCTCGAGTCGAGGTCGGGATTTTTGGTAAGCTCGACTCGAGGGGCTGAAGCTCGAGTCAAGACCGCATTTTTAGAAAAGCGCATCCACGATTTAAGAAAGCTCGACTCGAGGGCCCCAAACTCTAGTTGAGGGTGCGGATTTTTGAAAATTTGCCTTTGTAATTCATTTGAGCGGGAAACAGAGCATAACCTTCCCCATAGCGATTACTTACGGTTTTTAGGGTGATTTGAGTATCTTAGCTTAATTCTCCTTCTAGGTTGATTAGATTGTTAGATTTAGATAGATTTCCATTAATTGTTGAATAAATTGTACTTTGATCCATTAGTTTTCTCATTCCAAGTTGTAATTCAAGAGAAGAGGAGTATACATTTGAAGATTCAAGCATTCAATATATTGTTCATTTTGGCTTAATTGGTGATGTTCTTCCTCTCTACTCATTTCAATTCCTTAATTATTGTGATTAACTTTGTGATTATGCAATTAGATTTTTCACCCATGGATTTTGCAATTTGCTCCATGTAACAATTCACTTGTGCTTGGGATAATTGAAATTGAGGATGAATTGATTGCTTGTGCTATGATTGTTGATGATTGTTGATCAATTGAGATAGTTAGTGCCCTAAATGTGATTCTAATTGTGCTTCATGCATTTTTATCTCTTTAGATTCTTGTTTGATCACCCTAGCAACATGCGATAGTTGAACTAACGTGATTAGGGATTAATCGTGCTATAATTGTGTATGATTGTATGAATTAGGTGCTTTTAATTGAGAAATTAGTAGCACTAAGGATACTCACAGTAGGCATTGTGTGATTAATGGAGACTTATTTGCATGATGGTTCTATGCTTTCTATCTTAGTTGATTGACAATTTGATTCAATCATAGCTTGTTGATCATTGATTCCTTGATGGAGATTATCCCTTGCACCCCAATCCCCAATTGATTTTTATACTTGTTCTAGCATACCACTTGTTTGATTAATTGCTTGTTGTGTTGTTTGATTTTATTTCTAGCATTTGGTTGTGTTTTTGGTTCGAAACCGTGATTGCAACAATAGTCATTGAGAACTTGCATTTCTAGGGACTCACGGCCATACTTTTCCCTTGGGTTCGATAAACTTGGTTGTCTTAATATTGCTTGTCCGAATTACCGCAATCAAAATGGCGCCGTTGCAGGATTAGTTTTTGCGCCTAAAGTGAGACTTAGGAATTTGTTTGAAGTGGCTACTTGTTGCTTTGTGTTTTTGTTTGTTTTGTTGTTTTTGTTTGAATTTGATACTTGCTATCTTGTGTAGATGGATGGATATGACTCATACGCATGGAATCAAGATTATTATCAAGATAGTATGGTTTATCCTCCACACTATGAAGGATTTGGCTACGATAATTGGAAGAACTTTGAGGATAATTATCTAATGCAACAAGTTTCCTCCGATTATCAAGATTGGAGATGTGATGAAGTTCCTCCGGCACCTCAAGAGATGTTCCCGCATTATGAGCATTATGATCAAACATTCGATCCACGGGGTGGATTTGAGTTTCAAGGAGCATCGGAAGGAGATTTTTATGATGATGGGAGAAGCTATGAGTATAAGTATCAAATGCCACAAGCTTCCTCTCATTATCAAGAGTGGGAATCCATGATGTGAGAGCTATCTTGAAGGAGATGCTTGAAATGTTGTTGAAGATAATGAGGAAAATGACCCTAGATGTGAAGAAATATTTCCCTTGTATGAGAACATCTATGAGACCAAAGCAATGGTTGAAGCAATGATAGATGGGAACATGGAGATCACCGAAGCTCAATTCAATATTTTAAGAAGTCAACTCAAATGTTTTCTAATCCAAGTAAAGAACATAACCATCATGGAGAATCATTAAGAAGAAGGGGGAAGAAAATGAAAGTGAAGAAGATGAAGAAGAGGGTCCAAGCAAGAAGGATGAAATAGAATATTTCCTTATCAAAAGTGATGAAAGGGAATGCCCATTGATGGACATGAGCAACAATGAACAAGAAAATCTAAAAGCATCGAATGAAGCATTGAGGAATGAAATGAGCATTTCTAAACCTTCTAACTCTTCAATTTGTACTTTAATTGAGATTGATGCTTCTATTGATTTTATTTTACCTCTTGTGAACTTTGATTATAGGAAAGAAGTAATGAAATGCTTGGGCATCCTTGGAAAAAGGAATGGAGAAGAATGATGCTTTGAGAGAGCAAGGGGGACAACCATTGACAATGTGCATATATATGTGTGGTTGGCCTACCAATGATGAGAACCTCCATGATTTTGAAGCTCAAAGATTGAAGTATTGTGGCAAGGAGGCCCGATATCCTTGGTCATTCCGATGAAATGAGTTTGAAATGAATGAATAGGTCCGGCATAGGACATGAAAAATAGCGCTTGATGGGAGGCAACCCATCCTTTTTGTTGTTTTTGTGTGTTTGTGTGCTTTTATTTTTTTCTTTTGTTTTGTTGAAGAATTAGCTTGGAATTTATTTGATAATGCTTAGGAGATTGTGATATATATTGCTATGGAATGATTGAGCTTATTTGATACCATTGGGAGTTGCATATCATTTAATCACTCTTTTGCCAAACTTTGAATTTCATGTTAAAATTTAAGTTTGGGGTGATTATAGATTTTATTGGTTAACATGCAACTTGTCTTGGTAAGGATGTAATAGTTTTGTGCTCAATTGTAGGTACACTTGCTAGATGAATTGGAAAGCGATTGAAATTGCAAGGAAATGCAAGATCAAGAAGGAAAGTGCATAAAAGCATGATAAGCCCTACATGCTTAAAGGAAATGAGGAGTTTAAAGGCTTTATGGTACAACACTTCATTTCAAACTTAGACTTGTCTAGGTTTGGGGGAGGTGTTCTTCTTTCTTTGCCTATCTTTTGTGCTCTTATATGATTTTGGGTTTGATTTGTATTAAGCTTTCATTGTGGATTTATTGCATATTTTTAGTGATAATTGTTGACATAGTGAGTGTGCTTGAGATTATGTACATGTGCACTTGTGCTTGATTTGAAAGACATATTGAATTTTGATTTGATCATGAGTTGATTTGTGGCTTGAAGCTAGCATGATTGATGATTATGTGATGATGAATGTGATTGAAAATGCTTGATTCATTGCTCAAGTTAAGCCCGTGAGTTTTGAGCCTTAATAATCTTACATCTTATACGATTGAATTAATTTCTTTGCGAGTACATCATTCATAGACTTGTATGCTAAAACTTGCCTTTGGACTTATTGAAATTAATCTTTGTGTGATTTCATGAATATGATAAGGGGCCATGTTTGATATGATAAGTCACTTAGCCAAATTTTTCCCCACAAAAACATTTGATTTCCTTAGTAAGCCATGTTGAGCTTAATATCCTTATTCTTTGGCAAGCCAAGTGAAATTAAAGTTATTTGCCTATTTTTTTAGCCTTATTGTCCTATGTTTAGTAGAGCTTGATTGTTTGGCTAGAAGATGGTGATTTGCATGTAAAGTGTGGTGGAAAGATGATGTGCTAAGTTGATGATTGAGAGGAAAAGAAAAAGGTTGAGAAAAAAATTGAATTGTGGAGAAAAGTGTGAAAGTGAAAAGAAAAGAAGAAAAATTCAATTTGTGAGCTTAGGCGAAAAGAAAGCTCAAAAGAATGGTGGTGATTGAACTTTGAAAAGCATGAAGAAGAAAGAGTGTTGATTGATGAAGATTTAGAAGAGAAGTTTATTGTATTGTTTAGTTAACTTTCAAGCTCTCTACTAATTTGAGTTACTCTTACCTAAATTCACCTACCCATTCCAAAGAGCTTACATTACAACCTTGATGAAAGACCTCTTTAATTCTTTATTGAAACACAAAAGAAAGTGATTGACATTGAGTCCTTTGGCAAGCTTATGGGGTACATGTTTGCGAATTTGATGATTGAGTGTCATTTTTACCTTGATACACTTGAGAGATGAGAGAAACACTCCATGGAAGGAGCAATGATTTGAGTATTTGATGTTGCATTTGTTTGAACATGATTCATCTTGATTGCTAGTTGAAAGTTTGCATTGATACTTGAGTTCATTGTTGAGTTCGATTGTCTTATTTTTTTTATGGTGCCATGAGACATAATTGCAATCAATTCACTCTTTTGTGCTTATTTGTTTCGTTGCTCGAGGACGAGCAACACTTTAAGTTTGAGGGTATTATGATGAGAGTGAATTGATGCATGATTTGATGTGGTATTTTTGTGCAAAAAGTGGTCAAAAGTGTTAGTTTTTGGTCTTAAAAGTGTAGAGTATCACTCTTTGGCATGAAAAGTATCACTTATGTAGATTTTGGATATTTTTCGTCCCATTTTCAGGTAAATCGGTAGAATTTGACCAAACCGAGAGTACCGGCATTCATACGGTGAAGAGACGAATGAGACGGGTGAAAACGGGGTCGGAGGCGAAAGTCGGGTCGAGAAAATTCCTGGACTCGACCTCCGGTCGAGGTCCAGGAAACCTCGACTGAAGGTGCACGCAAAGAGAGAGAATTGCAAAATTTAGAGAAGCCTCGACTCGAGGGCCTCAAGCTCGAGTCGAGGATTAGGATTTTCGGCAAGCTCGACTTGAGGAGGCTGAAGCTCGAGTCGAGGCTGGGTATTTTTCGAAAAGCGCATCCACGATTTAAGGAAGCTCGACTCGAGAGGGCCCTCGAGTCGAGGGTGCGGATTTTCGAAAATTTGCCTTGGTAATCCATTTGAGCGGAAAAGCGAGCATAACCTTCCCCATAGCGGATTACTTACGGTTTTTAGGCGATTTACGAGTTCCTTAGCTTAATTCTCCTTCTAGGTTGATTAAATTTTTAGATTTAGGTAGATTTCCATTAATTGTTGATTAGATTGTACTTTGATCCATTAGTTTTCTCATTCCAAGTTGTAATTTAAGAGAAGAAGAGTTTACATTTGAAGATTCAAGCATTCAATATATTGTTCATTTTGGCTTAATTGGTGATGTTCTTCCTCTCTACTCATTTCAATTCCTTAATTGTTGTGATTAGCTTTGTGATTATGCAATTAGATTTTTCACCCATGGATTTTGCAATTTGCTCCATGTAGTAATTCACTTGTGCTTGGGATAATTGAAATTGAGGATGAATTGATTGCTTGTGCTATGATTGTTGATGATTGTTGATCAATTGAGATAGTTAGTGCCCTAAATGTGATTCTAATTGTGCTTCATGCATTTTTATATCTTTAGATTAGTGTTTGATCATCCTAGCAACATGCGATAGTTGAGCTAACGTGATTAGGGATTAATCGGGTTATAATTGTGTATGATTGTATAAATTAGGTGCTTCTTAATTGAGAGATTAGTAGCACTAAGGATACTCACATTAGGCATTGTGTGATTAATGGAGACTTAATTGCATGATGGTTCTATGTTTTCTATCTTAGTTGATTGGCAATTTGATTCAATCATAGCTTGTTGATCATTGATTCTTTGATGGAGATTATCCCTTGCACCCCAATCCCCAATTGATTTTTTATACTTGTTCTAGCGTTCCACTTGTTTGATTAATTGCTTGTTGTGTTGTTTGATTTTATTTCTAGCAATTTGGTTGTGTTTTTGGTTCGAAACCGTGATTGCAACAATAGTCATTGATAACTTGCATTTCTAGGGACTCACGGCCATACTTTTCCCTTGGGTTCGATAAACTTGGTTGTCTTAATATCGCTTGCCCAAATTACCGCAATCAGATTCAGCGGGATCAACCGCTCCTTGCTGCAATCTTTGGATCTCTTGCTCAGGAGGTCCTCCCTATTATCTCCTCAAGATCTACTTGGCCGAAGCACAGGGTATATTGACCCGTATGTTTGCTGGGCGTTCTCGTTAACCAACTAAAGAGTAAGCTTTACCGTATCTCTATTGATGGTCGATCAATCACATAATTCCTTCACTACGTTAAGACGAAGGCGACGAAGTGGCTATCATTGATCAGCCTATTACCCGTGATGAACTCACCTTATTCGTCATCAACGGCTGGGTCCCGAATATGGGAACATTGTTGGGCCTATTCGCACTCGTGAAACTCCTTTTCGATTCGAGGAGTTACATGATGTATTGTTTGAACACGAGTTGTCACTTAAGCGTCGAGTGAGATGACATCTAAGCACCTCGTTGCCACGGCTAATGCAGCTCACCATGCTCCTGGTAGCTTCCGTGGTGGTAATTCGTCCACTAAAAACCGTGGCGGTGGCTCTTCCAAAGGGTGTCGTGGACAACGGTTTAGCTCATCTCGAATCGCAATTATGGTCAATCATCTCGCTCCCAAAGCAGCCTCATGGTGGTTCGAATTCTAGGGGCCGGAATCCCATCGTTCACAATGGTTCTTCACCGAACGAGATAATATGAGCGGACCATGTGATTAGCCTTTGCATAAATTTATGTTATTTTTATTAATGAAAGCGAAATAATTGACTATATATTAAAAGAGTTAATGTAATAATCTTACAAAGAAACCATTTCTTCCATATTGCATCTAGTGCTATGATTGGAGTGAATTGATGCATGATTTTAGGGGTATTTTAGTGCAAAAAGTGATCAAAGTGTTAGTTTTTGTGCCTAAATGTGTAGAGTATCACTACTTTGCTTGAAAAGCATTACTTGTGAGATTTTTTATGTTTTTCGTCTCATTTTCAGTAAATCGGTAGAATTTGACCAAATCGAGAGTACCGGCATTCATACGGCGAAGAGACGAACGAGACGGGCAAAAATGAGGGTCGGAGGCGGAAGTCGTGTCGAGAAAATTCCTGGACTCGACCTCCGGTCGAGGGCGGGAGCCTCGGGTCGAGGATAGAACAGTTTGAAATTTTTGGCTAAGGAAAAAGCCTCGGGTCGAGGTTGAAGCCACGCCCGAACCTCGGGTCGAGGGCTGGACCCAGTCGAGGCTGGAGACTTTTTGAGAGAAACGTGCCCACGCATTCATCAAGCTCGACTCGAGGGCCCCAACCTCGAGTCGAGGGTGCCGATTTTCAAAAATCTTCCTTTTTAAGCCATTTGAGCGGAAAATAGAGCATAATCTTCCCCATAGCAGATTAGAAGCGGTTTTAGGCGATTTCTTTGGGTTCCATAGCTTAATTCTCATTGTAGTTTGATTAGATTGTTAGATTTAGATAGATTTTGATTAATTGTACCTTAGATTAGAATTTGATCTTTTAGTTTTTTATTTCCAAGTTGTAATTCAAGTGGACAAACATTCTTATTGTTGATCATTTTAATCCAATTGGTGATATTCTTCCTCTTTACTCTTTTTAATTCTTTAATTGTTGTGATTAGATTTGTTCTTTTGCAATTAGATTTTCTACCCATGAATTTTGCTCTTTGCACTATGGGCTAACACTCTTGTACTTGGGATAATTGAAATTGGGGATGATTTGATTGCCTTATGCTATGATTGTTGATGATTGTTGATCAATTGAGATAGTTTGTTCCCTAATTGTGATTCAAATTGTGCTTCATACATTTTTATCTCTTTAGATTAATGTTTGATCACCCTAGCAATAGACGAGAGTTGAGCTAACGTGATTCGGGATTAATCGGGTTATAATTGTGTATGATTGTATGAACTGGTGCTTCTTAATTGAGAGATTAGTTGCACTAAGAATACTCACATTAGGCATTGTGTGATTAATGGAAGCTTAATTGCATGATGGTTTTATGCTTTCTATCTTAGTTAATTTGCAATTTGATTCAAATCATAGCTTGTTGATCATTGATTCCTTGATGGATATTATCCCTAGCACCCCAATCCCCATTGATTTTAGCTACTTGTTCTAGCATACCAAGTGTTTCATAAATTGCTTGCTTGTTGTTTGATTTTTAATTCTAGCTTTGTATTTTGTTTTTAGAGCTAAAACCACATTGCAACAATAGTCATCGAGAGCTTGTATTCCTAGGGCCTCATTGGATACTTTTTCCCTTGGGTTCGATATACTTGATTGTCTTAAAATCGCTTACCCGATTATCGCAATCAAAATGGCGCCGTTCTTTGGGAATTAGTTTTAACGTCTAAAGTGATACTTAGGAATTTGTTTGACGTGGCTACTTATTGCTTTGGTTTTTGTTTGTTTTGTTTTTGTTTGAATTTGATACTTGCTATCTTGTGTAGATGGATGGATATGACTCATACGCATGGAATCAAGATTTTTATCAAGAGAGTATGGTTTATCCTCCACACTATGAAGGAGTTGGCTACGATAATTGGGGGAACTATGAGGATAATTATCTAATGCAACAAGTTCCCTCTGAATATCAAGAGTGGAGATGTGATGAAGTTCCTCCCGCCTCCTCAAGAGATGTTCCGTATTATGAGCATTATGATCTAACATTCGATCCATGGGGTGGATTTGAGTTTTAAGGAGCATCGGAAGGAGATTTCTACGATGATTGGAGAAGCTATGAGTATTATTATCAAATGCCACAAGCTTCCTCTCATTATGAAGAATGTGGAATCCATGATGTGAGAGCTATCTTGAAGGAGATGCTTGGAATGTTGTTGAAGATAATTGAGGAAAATGACCCTAGATGTGAAGAAATATTTCCCTTGTATGAGAACATCTATGAGACTAAAGCAATGGTTGATTCAATGATAGATGGGAACATGGAGATCACCGAAGCTCAATTCAATGTCTTAAGAAGTCAACTCAAATATTTTTACATTAGGACGAAAAAGATGTACTTAGTTTTGATGAGTTAAAAGTGTAAAACTAAGATGACCATTTGAAAGATAATGTATAGCCAGGTGATGTAATGTAATCTTTGTAAAATAGACTAAGTATAGGATAGTAAGATAGGGTTGTTCAAAGAAAGTCGGATGGAGATAAGAACGAGAAAATCGAGGCGACAATAGAGGCAGACAAGGAGGAAGAACAAGACACTCACCAAGAACAAGTAATGACGTGGTGAAAAATCAGATGGGGTAAAAGTCGGCCGAGCTAAGGAGTTGGTTAAAATCAAGAATCAGGTTATGAGAACAAGGAGAGGTTTCAAGAATTGGTTAATCGATTATAACCATCTTCAACGAAACAAGGAGATTATAACCGTCATCAACGAGAAGATCTATAAATAGGTTCGAGAAATTCGTATATTCATATATAGAAGAAGAAAAACTTAGCATTCTAGCGATTGTTAACATTTTATCATTACGAGAATTAGAAGCTCTCTCCACGATCATTTGTATACACATCACTCACGAACACACTTAGTGTTCATTCATTTTTCCAGTGTTTAGAGAACACCATTTCATTTGAATCTTCAAAAGCCAAATAGAGATAGCATCATACTTGTAAGGCTGAAGATACACGTTGTAAGTGAAGAAAGTAAGAAAGAAGAAAGAAGTAAGTAGAGTCTCTTCTTCGGGTTGAAGAAGGAGAGTGGACGTAGGATCATTTGATCCGAACCACTATAAATCCTATGTTGTTTCTTCTTATTGTTTTTACTTGTTTTCATTGATTATTTCTTGATCACAAAATTCAATATCCGATAAAGCTTTAGATTCTAATTGAATTGAGTTTAATCAAGAATTGTTTCATTGTAAAATTGTTTTTGGAGTTGATAGATCATCTAAGCTTGAAAAAGTTTTTGATAATCTATTCATCCCCCTTCTAGATTATCACTAGAAGGTATCTTGTTTACTTGATTAACTCTTTCCAAAGGGACCCAATAAGTGGTATCGGAGCGGTGTTAAGTCATTACGATAGAAGATTTGTGGTCTTGAAATTTCGAGTTCTTGTTGAAATCTGATTTCTTATTATTGATTCACTAACATTTCGATAAGTTGTCTTTCAAAGATCTTGAATTACGATGTCTTGTTAAAAGTAAGAAAACCAGGAGTTTGCGAGTTCTCTATCGAAGAATATGATTATTGAAAGTTCAGAATGGAGAATCATTTGAAGGTCATTCATGACCGCATGGAAGAAGGTTCTTGAGGAAGGTCTAATAAAATTTTATCATGGAGTTGTTAAGCACCGGAGCTGAATCTTCATTACAAGAAGTCAACCAAAAGAAGAGTCTTGAATTGACAAACGATGAAAGGAAGATTCACAATTTGGATCAAGTTGCAAGAACTGAAATCATTGAAACTTTAAGCAAGGATTGGATAGAAAAGGTTAAAAGATGTAAAAGCTGCTAAGGATATGTGGGAGACTCTTGCAAGTGTTTGTGAAGGGTCGAATCGGGTTAAAGAAAATAAAGCTGTGATCCGTCTTACATGCATTTGACACGTTCAAAATGAAGGATGGAGAAGCTGTGGATCAATTGGACGTGAGACTCGACTAATCTTGTGAACAAAGGCTGCTGATTTGGGTAAGACCTACACCGAGAAAGAAATTAACAACAAGGTACTCGGTATCATTGAGCCAAAGATGGAGGGAGAAAGCTAATATTCTCAAAGCAACACGTAACTGTCATCTATATCACATCACACTCTATTTTCTCATCTTAAAGCACCGGAATATGATATACACATTGAAGATGAAGAAGATGAGGCGTAGTCATCTACATCCGGAAAAAGCTGTGGCATTCCTTCATCAAGAAGATTCGACAAGATTTCTAAGGCATCGATTTGTCGATTAAGGAGGAAATGACACTATTAATCGCATTTATATGAGAGACTCAAGATGAAGTATAAAAGGAACAAGAGAAACGAGGTTTAATCGTCGAAATTATAAATCGAGACAAGGAAGAGAAGTATTCGAGATAATGACAAAAAGAAGGATCCGGTGAAAAGGTATAAATCACCAATCGACGAGGTGAAAATAGTCCAAAATCGAGATAGAGGAGATATCTGTTATACCTGCAATAAACCCGGTCACTTTAGCTATGATTGTCCTCAACTCACTCCTAGAGAGAGAGAAGAAAAGAGGAAGAAAAGGGATAGGAGGTATGCGAGATCAACGAAGCTCTTTTAGCGAGAAAAGGAGGAAACACATGAGACATCATCATCCTCATCCTCATCTAGTTTCGAATTGAGACAATGACATTTGCCTAATGGCTAAAGAGGTAAACTATTACTCATCCTCGACAATGATAATGATAACTTGTCCGAATCTGATCCATGTCTTATTAACAAGCTTCTAAAAGATCGAAGACGGCTTTATACGCATAAACGAGATAGAGACTGAAAATTTAAGTTTGAAGGATCAAATTCTTAATCTAACAAAGGAACATCGACAGGGACAAGAAAAATCTGGATTGTACATTCAAGGGGGAATGTCGATCTAAGACTACTACTAGTTCCTCATCCGAGAAAACCGATAAGTTGGAAAAAGAATTGAGTGCTTTAAAAATTAAATTTTCAGATATCAATATGGAGAATGAGAATTTTAAAAGACTAACAGAGAATTGAATCTCAAGATAGGGTATCTTAATAATTCTCGGTCTACAATTGATAACATCTTCAAGATTTCTCAAAAGCCTATTGATAAAAGCTGGATTGGGTTTTGATAGGAACAAGAAGAATGATCCTATCAAACCAAGAGTTTTTGTTAAAGCCACTAAGACTATGGAAAAGACAGAACTTAGTCCAAAGAAATCTAAGGAGCAAATCACCTCATCCGATATTTCTAAAGAGAAAACAGAGACGAGGAGAAATGTTTCCAAAAGAAATCTAAAGACTAAATCAAAGTCATTTCCAAAGTATAATGGTTTTGATGGAAGAAGCAAGTCATATCCATTCTTTCCAAAATATAAGACAATCACTAGAGATCAATTAAATAAAATTGATCTAGACAGTCCTAATATTAGTAGGCGGATATGGTTGCAAGATTCAATCATTGGTTTTGAAAAACTTGGATGTGTTTATCTGGATACCTAAGTATCAACTTAACGAGAAAGGACCCAATACACAAAGGGTACCTAAGAATTAATTTTGTGATTGCGGGGAAATAAGGAGATAGTCGTGCGAGAAGATGTTCTCGAAGTCATCAGTATATAGGCAGTGGATGTTCTAAGCATATGACTTATGAGAAAAGACTTCTTTCAAACTATCGAGACAATAGATGGACCGCGGGTAATGTTTGGTGACAACAACTTTGGTTTAACTAAAGGAGTTAGAACCTTAATGATTGGAGATGTCCGAGGTTAATGAAGTTTATTTTGTGGAAGGATTGAAACATAATCTATTATACATCTCACAGTTTTGTGACAAAGGATATTGTGTAAAATTCACTCATGATGCATGTTATATTTTGGATGGTTTAAACGAAAATATTTTACTTGCTGGAGTCGAGACAAGGTAATATCTACGTTGCAAATTTCAAGAGTTGCCCTAAGGATACTTGTCTTATTGCTAAGAGTTCGAAGATTTAAGTTGGCTATGGCATAAACGTCTTAGTCATTTAAATTTCAAAACTCTTAACAAAATAGCAAGAAAATCTTTAGTCAAAGGACTTCCGAGATAAAATATTTTTGAAAAATCATATTTGTGATGCTTGTCAAAAAGGAAACAGAGACCAAAACTTCTTTCAAAACAATAAATGGTCACTGCTTCAAAAGGATTTTGGAACTTTTACACATGGATCTTTTGGTCCTGTTACACCTCTGAGTTTTAGTGGAAGAAAGTATACTTTAGTGATTGTAGATGATTTTTCTAGATTCACTTGGGTTATTTTCTTGTACAAAAGAATGAGGATGTAACAAAAATTCCGTAATTCCTCAAAAGAATTCAAAATGAAAAAGGACTAAATATTGTCAAAATTAGAAGTGATAAAGGTATCTGAGTTTCTAAATTCGTTTGTTACTAACTATTGTACTGAGAATGGTATAGCACATGAAACATCATCTGCAAGAACACCCCAAAAAATGGAGTTGTAGAAAGGAGAAACAGAACCTTGAAGGAAGGCTGCAAGGACGATGTTATCCGAGTATGACACTCCACACGAGGTTTTGGGCGAAGCCATTAATCTTTGCTTGTTTTGTTCAAAATAGGTGTTTAATTGTGAAAGATAAATGCAAAACTCCTTATGAAATATGGAAGGGTAGAATACCAAAAATTTCATATTTCCATATATTTAGTTGTAAGTGTTTCATCCATAATAATGAAAAATCTAAATTAAGAACTTTTGATGCTAAGATTGCGAAGGGATATTCTTAGGATACTCATCTGTATCCAAAGCATATAGAGTTTTTAATAAGATTACATTATATGTGGAAGAAACACCACATGTTGTTTTTGTGAAACTTCTTTCAAGTCGAAAGCACGAGATGATGTCACCAAGATAGTGAAGACCTCAACAATAAATATCAAGAAATCAGTCAAGTTCTACTTACAGTCGAGAATCGGATGAGGAGGACACATCGAGACTCAAATAAAGATAAGGAGGCCGAGAGTTCTTCCATGTCATCCGATCGGAACAACTACACTACCAGTTGGACTAGAAGATATTCTGAAGGTAATACTGAGAACTAATTGATGAAAATATTTCAGATAAGACTTCATACTCGGTAAAAGATAAAGGTAAACGAGTATTGACTTATCATCCACTGAGCAGATAATTGGAAGTTTAGATTCGAGTCAGACAAGGACACGAGATAAACCAAGACTATCTGTTTAGTTGTTATGTATCATTGCTTGAACCTAAATCTATTATTGAAGCACTAACTGACTCCAATTGGATAAATGCAATGCAAGAAGAATTAAATCAATTTCAAAGACAAGATGTATGGGAGCTTGTTGAAAGACCTCATCATCAAAAAAGTTATTGGAACAAAATGGGTTTTTAAGAACAAAAGAGATGATAACAACATTGTGGTAAGAAATAAGGCTAGATTGGTTGCACAAGGTTATTCACAATCGTAGAGAATTGATTATGATGAAACCTTTGCACCAGTTGCTCGTCTTGAAGCCATAAGATTGTTCTTAGCTTATCTTTGCTTATAAAAGATTTCTTGTGTTCCAAATGGATGTGAAATCTGCTTTTCTAAATGGAGTCATTCTTGAGGAAGTTTATGTAGAGCAACCCCCCGGCTTTGTCAACGGAGACAAGGTTTATAAACTAAGGAAAGCTCTATATGGACTTAAACAAGCACCTAGAGCTTGGTATGATACCTTATCCGAATATTTAACTCAAAATGGTTTTGTAAAAGGTAAGATAGATAAAACTTTATTTAGGAAAGAATCTGATAAAGGTCTCTTGTTAGTTCAAATCTATGTTGATGATATTATTTTTGGATCAACTAATCTAATCTTGTGTGAAGAATTTAGTCATCTTATGAAGAATGATTTGAGATGTCCATGATGGGAGAGATGACATACTTTCTCGGACTTCAAATTAAGCGAGACAAAGAAAGGAATTTTCATAAGTCAAGCAAAATACACCAAAGACCTTATTGAAAAATTTGGAATAGGTACCGGCCCAAGCCAAGATACCTATGATGACAAATTTTTCAATGGATCCAGATGAGAAAGGGGAAGACACCGATCGAGACACGGTATAGAGGTTTAATTGGCTCTCTTTTATACTTAACTGCTAGTAGACTCTGATATTTCTTTTGCGGTGGGTGTATGTGCACGCTTTCAAGCTAAACCTAAGAAGAGTCATCTTGAAGCTGCAAAGAAGATTCTAAAGTATTTGAAAAGTACAATCTATGTAGGGTTGTGGTATCCAGTGACGATAACTTTGGTGTCAGATACTCAGTTAGATTTTGGTGGGTGTAAGATAGATAGGAAATCTACATCCGGAACTTGCCAATTTCTGGGAAGTAAGCCGATTTCATGGTTGTCTAAGAAACAAACCTCTCGTAGCTACTTCTACTACTGAAAGCCGAGTATATGGCACCGGGAGTTGTTGCTCACAGCTAATGAATCGATCAGCAGCTAAGGGACTATAACATTATCACCAAAGATGTACCAATCTTTTGTGATAGTAATAGTGCTATAGCTATTACCCTTAACCCGCCTTACATACCAGTGCAAACATGTTGATATTCGTCATCATTTCATCCGAGATCATGTGGAAAAAGGTAATATTAGACTAGAGAAGATCCTGATTGATTATCAAAGAGCAGACATTTTAACAAAACCACTAGCGGAGACAAGGTTCAAAGATCTTTCATTAGAATTAGGATTATTAGATGCTACCTTAGCCGATCTATAATCTTTCCATTATTGATTGTCTTTTTGTCTCACATTTATAACATTATGTCTAGAAAGTAATATCGGACTTGTTAAAAATTACATGGATAATCATAGAGCTGATATCATTGATCTCCTTTAAGGAATCAAGAATCAAGGATTCATCTATTGATTTTAAAACTAACTTGATATTTACTTGTCTAGACTGAAGTAATACAGACAAATACATAATAATCAGTTGATTGATTAAAAGGCAGAGATGATTATATGTACCTTGTCCTAATTACTCACAAAAGATACTAATAAGTTTGCTCAAGTGTTTTTGATTTCAGGAAAATTTAAAGTCGATTCTAAAAATCTTTAGTTAAGTGAATAAGACACATCTCATCTAATCGGATGCAAAGAGAAGGGCGAGACAATGTTCAATCCGGACATGGTTAAAATCACAGGAGTTTTTCTAACTTTTTGTATTTAAAAATTATGTTTATTAAATCACATAATTAATATGTGAATTTAATTTCATAATTAGTTAATTATTCAAAAATAAAATTCACTCGATACATTCTTTTAAATTTGTTAAAAGGGTTTGATTTTAAAAGATTCTTTTGAAAGATAAAGAGATAATATCTCAAGATTATCTCTCCAATTAACTGAAAAATTTTACAAATCAAGTTACTTCTTGTCGAGAAGTTACTATCGGACCGAAATTTTATCAAATAAAGCTTTGAAATACGTTGAGTGACATTCACGCGCACAAATTGGAGGCGGTTTCTAAAATATGAACCGTCGGCAGTTCACGCGACATATTTAATATTATTCGTGCACTTTTCAAAATAAATCTCGCATAATTGCATTTAATGCGGTACGAAAGCCAAAATCTATACTTTTGCAGTCATTATTAGTTTTTGATTAGTTTATTATTAAATTTTTCCATATAAATAGGAAAACGTGTGCATAATAACTTACGCACATAATTACCTATTCATATTCTCTCAAAAATCATTTTCCCTCTCAAAACTTTCCAAACAACTGTTTCAATGGCGGACACCGAAAAATCCGAGAATCAAGTATGAATACAATCTCAAATCCATCGGAGATCGCACCAAATCCGAGATGTACGTAGAGTGGGATGTTTCCACCGATCCTGAAACAAGGGAAATTTTAGAGTTGTTGGAGTCAGAGGATTGAAGCGATCTTGTTCGATGAAGCCCTCGAAATCAAAAACCTTGGATGATCTTGCTGCAGAGTTCATGACCCGTGCTAAAGCAACCGATCTTGGGTTAGAAACTAGTATTCGAACTTTGGGGAAGAACAGGAAAATTCATGTATCTATCGGCGACATCGGAGAAATTTTCGGTCCGAGCACCATCGGCGGCAACCCATTCATATACAAGGCGGAGGAGTATTTAGATAGCTACAAACCGATGGCAAGGAAGTCGCAGAAACATAACTCTGCGAACCTAAAGAAGGGGATGTTGAGAAGGAAGTATCGTCTCCTTATGCTCATTCGACCAAGTGTATACTTGAGAGCAACAAAGCCACGATGGGCCGACAAAACCAAGGATTTGCTTTATGCGAGAGCAATTATAGACGGGCGAGAGATAAATTGGGCTCGAGATGGTGTACTCCGAATAATGGAGGAAAAGAAAAAGTTTGTGAAGACAGAGGTGTCGAAGGAGGCTGATTAGATGGTCGGCCGATCAAGATAACTAGTATGATGACCGGGGTCACCATCATACTAGAGAAGAAGATAGGGACCAAGAAGCTTGACCGGGAGATGTGGGTGAAGAAATTCACAAAGCGAGGAAGGTCTCGCTCATCAAGGATGAGAAACCCTTCGGGCTAGAACTCGAGAAGGAGACACCCCACCTCCATCACCTAAGAAAAAGGCTTCTAAGGCCAAGGGTAAAAAGGTGGAGATGATGTTAGCGAGATGAGTCATCATCTCGAGAAGATAGAAACCGAGGCCGAGGTCGAGGAGGAAGAGGAGGAGGAGAAGACGGCTTCCCAAGGGGGAAGTGTCGCGGCTGGAAAATCAGGCGAGGAGGAGGCCGTGGAAGTCTCATCCGAGACAAGGCCGAGGAAGCCGAGCAAACCCAACCCTCCACATCATCTTCTTCCTCATCCGAGGCTGAAGACACCCAACCCTTATCTTCTCACCAAGGCGATGAAGGGGCGAGACAAGGCCGCTGCCTCCGAGCCTTTAAAAGCGGTCTACTCCCAAAAGTCGAACAAACACAACCCTCATCCGATCCATTTTCTTTCCTATCCACCTCACAAAAAGAACCCCATCTATTTTCCCTTCTTTCTAACCCTTCCGAGTCATGGGACCAACGGAGGAATCTCTTCGGGTGGTTGGGAAGAAATTTCTCGAGAAAAGAGCATAATCGATTGATGAACCGGAGTCATTGGAGGAATTGGTAGATGTATGGCTGTTGTGGAGGATAAGGACGAGGAGCTTTGAGGAGACAGTATCCTCATAGCCGAGGTTGGAGGAAACAACTTTGTCCTTATGGGAGAAGGAGGTGCTAAAGAAAGTCAAGCTCAAATCCTTCATGGATATTCTAATTGAGAACATGTTCTTCGATTATATCCTTCACAGGTATATTTCGTAGACATGCCGTCTCTGAGAGGAAGCACGAAAAGTCGGAGGAAGAAAAGAGGGTGGAGCAGAATTGGTGGAGAAGGAATTGGTGAAGAGCACGAGATGGCTATGGGTGGAGTCGCCGATGAGCCAGTGAGATGGATACGGTGGGGAGGCACCAACAGAGCGATCAACGAAGGTACGAGATGGAGGAGCCAACTACAAGCTGCACACTGCCGATTCTCCTCCAACTAGGGTTGTAGAAGAAGAAATTCCGGTGGAGACGATTGACCTAACTCAATCCTCTCCATCGAAGATTTGGTAGGACCTTCAATGACTATGTACTGTATCCGAATTCAACACGCTGAAGGAGGAGGTGTTGAATCTCAAAAGAGCTAGTCCGAATGCTCTACAGTGATTCTGAGTCATTACATCATCTATCAAAGAAAACATAGAGGTCGCCATCCAAGAAAAGACAAAAATCGACCTCTATTTTTCTAAGATCGAGACATGAGAGCAGATGACTGCGGTAAAGACAGCGATTGCTAAGGAGATGAACTCTCGGGATGAATGGGTTAAACAATGCGTTCATTCTGCCTATACCGAAATCGGGGATTCGGTTGAAGATCAAGTAAGAGAAGCACGGAAAACTAAGGAGGCCTCATTTCATCAAGTCGAGAATGCAGTGGCCATGGAGAAAGATAGGCAGGCAGCGATAATTAAGCAATTCATCGATGGAGAATTTGAGAGGGCGAGGTAGCTCAAAAGAAGAGATATGATCGGCTAGATCGAGAAAGACAGGGCTTGTTCGACATGAGCCGATGGGACAAATTGAACAAGTAGCCACTATACGCAATACCCGTTTTCTTTGATGCTAAAAAGGGGGAAGATAGTGTGCTCGAAAAGAGTAGACGAGCATGATGATAAGATCATGGCCCTGAGCATGAAGATAGAGGAATTATCTCGAGGAGGCTGCTGAAAGCCGAAGAAGAGAAGAAGAAAGAGGACATGACGAGAGAAGGAATCAAAAAGATAAGAGAAGTTGAACCCAAGATCGGCAGCCTAGGGATCTTTGTGCAAGATCCTGCTCAAATCAAAATGGTCGCATCTCCTTCCGGATCATCTAGAACTACAAAGAAAACACAAGTGAGATAGATGAGGAGGAGAAAATCCGAAAGAGAAAGAGAGATGAAAAGGAGAAATATAAGCGGCGGGATGCAAAGAAGAGGAGAGAGCAGGAGAAAGCAAAGCAGGAAAATTCTATGACCGCTCACTAAGGAGATGGGTTCGAGAAGAGAGAGACGAGCAGGGGGAAGAAGTTCTTAGGCCTTATCATCGAAGTGAAGTAGTCCCCAAGGAAGTCTTGTTAATGGCGAGACCCGAGGCAAGGTGGAGGCCTTTTGAAGTGGGTAGGTCTTCCGATTTCACGTCTGCAAAATCATCGAGATGGGGACTAGATGAAAATGAAGCTTTTCATAATCGGCTGGAACAAAAGGACCCTCAAATGTATCGATATCTTGTCAACATTGCAAATGACGAATTTCACGCAGATGTAGTCGCACCAGCCTACTCCCAGATGGATCCCCCTCGACAAACGACGGCGGTCTGGACTGGAAAAGATCAAGCGGCTCATCATCAAAGCTGAATCCTTAGCTGATCTTGCCGAGGGTGGAGAAACCATATCGTTGAAAAAGAGAGTCTTTGACTAGCTTAAGATTCCGGAGGAAAATAGGTGGTATGACTAGTCTTCTTCTCTCATCTCATCCGATCTCTATCCGACTTGCATGAAAGCCGGGTTATGAACTGTGTGAATAAGAACTTTTGATCTACTTTCGTAATGCTGGATTAACTTTAAACTTCCTTAAAACTAATCTGTTTAACTATTCGGTGCTTATAACATAATTTGATTCAAAACTCATTAAGAATTCTAACTATATTATTCTAATTATCTGATACTTACTCATCTGCTTGTAAACGGAAAATTGCTCTAATTGTCTAATTCATGATTGCCTAGTCATCTGCTGATAAAACTGATTGTTCTACATGACTTAATTGTTTATCTTTACTTTCTAAAGAGTACTAACATTTCTTTTCTTGAGTTGTGTTTTAACATCATCAAAAAGGGGGAAATTGTTAGGACGAAAAAAGATGTACTTAGTTTTGATGAGTTAAAAGTGTAAAACTAAGATGACCAAATGAAAGATAATGTATAGCCAAATGATGTAATGTAATCTTTGTAAAATAGACTAAGTATAGGATAGTAAGATAGGGTTGTTCAAAGAAAGTCGATGGAGATAAGAACAGAAAATCGACGACAATAGAGACAGACAAGGAGGAAGAACAAGACACTCACCAGAACAAGTAATGTACATGGTGAAAAATCGGATGGGGTAAAAAGTCGACGAGCTAAGGAGTTGGTTAAAATCAAGAATCAGCTTGTAACAGAACAAGGAGAGGTTTCAAGAATTGGTTAATCGATTATAACCATCTTCAACGAAACAAGGAGATTATAACCGTCATCAACGGAAGATCTATAAATAGGTTCGTAAATTCAGATATTCATATATAGAAGAAGAAAAACTTAGCATTCTAGCGATTTGTTAACATTTTATCATTCTGAGAATTAGAAGCTCTCTCCACGATCATTTGTATACACATCACTCACGAACACACTTAGTGTTCATTCATTTTTCTCGGTGTTTAGAGAACACCATTTCATTTGAATCTTCAAAAGCCAAATAGAGATAGTATCATACTTGTAAGGTCAAGATACACATTGTAAGTGAAGAAAGTAAGAAAGAAGAAAGACCATAAGTAGAGTCCCTTCTTCGGTTGAAGAAGGAGAGTGGACGTAGGATCATTTGATCCGAACCACTATAAATCCTGTGTTGTTTCTTCTTATTGTTTTTACTTGTTTTCATTGATTATTTCTTGATCACAAAATTCAATATCCTGATAAAGCTTTAGATCCTAATTGAATTGAGTTTAATCAAGAATTGTTTCATTGTAAAATTGTTTTTGGAGTTGATAGATCATCTAAGCTTGAAAAAGTTTTTGATAATCTATTCATCCCCCTTCTAGATTATCACTAGAAGGTATCTTGTTTACTTGATTAACTCTTTCCAAAGGGACCCAACATTTTCTAATCCAAGTAAAGAACATAACCATCATGGAGAATCATCAAGAAGAAGGGGGGAAGAAAATAAAAGTGAAGAAGATGAAGAAGATGGTCCAAGCAAGAAGGATTAAATAGAAAATTTCCTTGTCAAAAGTGATGAAGGGGAATGTCCATTGATGGGCATGAGCAATAATGAATAAGAAAATCTAGAAGCATTGAAGAATGAAATGAGCATTTCTATACCTTCAAACTCTTCAATTTGTACTTTAATCGAGATTGATGCTTCTAATGATTTTATTTTACCCCTTGTGAACTTTGATTATAGGAAAGAATTAATGAAGTACTTGGGCATCCTTGGAAAAAGGAATGGAAAAGGATGATGGTGAGAAAGCAAGGGGGACAACCATTGACAATGTGCATATATATGTGTGATTGGCCAACCAATTATGAGAACCTCCAAGATTTCAAGCTCAAAGATTGAAGTATTGTGGCAAGGAGGACCGATATCCTTGGTCATTCCGATGAAGAGAGTTTGAAATTAATGAATAAGTCCGCAAATGACATTAAAAATAGCGCTAGATGGGAGGCAACTCATCCTTTTTGTTGCTTTTGTGTGTTTGTGTGTTTTTGTATCTTTGGTCTTTGTTTTGGAGAATTGACTTTGAAATTGAATTGCTCATGCTTAGGAGGTTGTGATACATTTTTCTATGGAATGATTGAGCTTATTTGATACCATTGGGAGTTGTATATCATTTAATCACTCTTTTGCCAAACTTTGAATATCATGCTTAAATTTAAGTTTGGGGGTGATGATTGTTTTTATTGGTTAACTTGCAACTTGTTTTGGTAAGAATCTAATGGTTTGTTTCTCAATTATAGGTACACTTGCTAAATTGGATTGGGAAGTGCTAGGAAGCTTGATGAGCCCTACATGCTTGAAGGAAAAATGGATTTTGAAGGCTTATTGGTACAACACTTCCTTTCAAACTTAGACTTGTCTAAGTTTGGGGGAGGTGTTCTTCTTTCCTTGCCTATTTTTTGTGCTCTAATATGATTTTGGGGTGTGATTCATTTTTAGCTTTAATTGTGGATTTCTTGCATATATTTTTGAGTGATAATTGTTGATGAAGTGAGTGTGCTTGAGATTATGTACGTGTGCACTTATGCTTGATTGAAAGATATATTGAATTTTGATTTGATCATGAGTTGATATGTGGCTTGAAGCTAGCATGATTGATGTTTATGTGAAGATGAATGTGATTGAGGATGCTTGATTCATTGCTCAATTGAAGCCCATGAGCTTTTGTGCCTTTATAATCGTACATCTTATACGGTTGAATTACTTTCTTTGTGAGTGCATCATTCATGGATATGTATACTAGAACTTGCCTTTGGACTTGTTGAGATTGATCTTTGTGTGATTTAATGAAAGTGATAAGAGGTCATGTTTGGATTGATAAGTCACTTAGTTAAATTTTTCCTCACCAAAAATTTGATTTCCTTAGTGAGCCATTTTGAGCCTAGTATCCATATTCTTTGGCAAGCCAAGTGAAATTGAAACCATTTGCCTATTTTTATGAGCCTTATTGTCCTATGCTTAGTAGAAATTGATTGTTGGCTAATAGATGGTGATTTGCATTGTTAAGTGTGGTGGAAAGATGATGTGCTAAGTTGATTGTTGAGAAGAAAAGAGGTTGAGAAAAAAATTGAATTGTGAAAAAGTGTGAAATGAAAAGAAGAAAAATTCAATTTGTGAGTTTAAGTAAGAAAGAAAGCTCAAAAGAATGGTGGTGTTTGAACTTTGAAATGCATGAGAAAGAGTTGGTGGTAAAGATTGGAAGAGAAGTGCAAAGTGTTAACTATCATTCAAGTTCTCTACTATTTGAGTCACTCTTACCTAAATTCACCCATCCATTCCAAAGAGCCTACATTACAACCTTGATGAAAGACCTCTTTGATTCTTGATTGAGACATAAAAGATAATGATTGAGATTGAGTCCTTTGACAAGCTTATGGGGTACATGTTTGTGAATTTGATGATTGAGTGCATTTTACCTTGATACACTTGATTGATGAGAGAAACACTACATGGAAGGAGTAATGTTTTGAGTATTTGATGTTGCATTTGTTTGAGCATGATTCATCTTGATTGCTAGTTGAGAGTTTGCATTGATACTTGAGATCATTGATGAGTTCGATTGTCTTATTTTTCTTCTATGTTGCCATGAGACATAGTTGCAATCAATTCACTCTTTTGTGCTTATTTGCTACGTTGCTCGAGGACGAGCAACACTTTAAATTTGGGGGTATTATGATTAGAGTAAATTGATGCATTATTTTAGGGGGTATTTTAGTGCAAAAGTGATCAAAGTGTTAGTTTTGTGCCTAAATGTGTAAAGTATCACTACTTTGCTTGAAAAGTATTACTTGTGAGATTTTTATGTTTTTCGTCCCGTTTTCGGGTAAATCATGGAATTTGACCAAACCGAGAGTACCGCATTCATACGGCAAAGATACGAATGAGACGGGCAAAAATGGGGTCGGAGACGAAAGTCGGGTCGAGAAAATTCCCTGGACTCGACCGCAGGTCGAGGGACAGTGAGCCTCGGGTTGAGGGATGGAACAGTTTGAAATTTTTGGCTAAGGAAAAAGCCTCGGATCGAGGTTGAAGCCACGCCCGAACCTCGGGTCGAGGCTGGACCTCGAGTCGAGGCTGGGGACTTTTGAGAGAAACGTGCCCACACTTTCACCAAGCTCGATTCGAGGGTCCCAACCTTGAGTCGAGGGTGCCGATTTTCAAAATCTTCCTTTTAAGCCATTTGAGCGGAAAGCAGAGCATAATCTTCCCCATAGCAGATTAGGAGCGGTTTTTAGACGATTTTCTGGGTTCCATAGCTTAATTCTCATTGTAGTTTGATTAGATTATTAGATTTAGATAGATTTTGATTAATTGTACCTTAGATTAGAATTTGATCCTTTAGTTTTTCATTTCCAAGTTGTAATTCAAGTGGAGAAGAGATTGCTTTTGAAGATCCTTGTGAAGACTCAAGCATTCTTATTGTTGATCATTTTAACCCAATTGGTGATGTTCTTCCTCTTTACTCTTTTTAATTCTTTAATTGTTGTGATTAGATTTGTTCTTTTGCAATTAGATTTTCTACCCATGGATTTTGCTCTTTGCACCATGGGCTAACACTCTTGTGCTTGGGATAATTGAAATTGGGGATGATTTGATTGCCTTATGCTATGATTGTTGATGATTGTTGATCAATTGAGATAGTTTGTTCCCTAATTGTGATTTAAATTGTGCTTCATGCATTTTTATCTCTTTAAATTAATGTTTGATCATCCTAGCAATAGGTAAGAGTTGAGCTAACGTGATCCGGGATTAATCGGGTTATAATTGTGTATGATTGTATGAATTGGGTGCTTCTTAATTGAGAGATTAGTTGCACTAAGAATACTCACATTAGGCATTGTGTGATTAATGGAAGCTTAATTGCATGATGGTTTTATGTTTTCTATCTTAGTTGATTTGCAATCCTGATTCAATCTTAGCTTGTTGATCATTGATTCCTTGATGGATATTATCCGTAGCACCCCAATCCCCCATTGATTTTAGCTACTTGTTCTATCATACCAAGTGTTTGATAAATTGCTTGCTTGTTGTTTGATTTTTAATTCTAGCTTTGTATTTTGTTTTTAGAGCCAAAACCGCATTGCAACAAAAGTCATCGAGAACTTGTATTCCTAGGGCCTCATTGCATACTTTTTCCCTTGGGTTCGATATACTTGGTTGTCTTAAAATCGCTTACCCGATTATCGCAATCATGCTACCATACACGTCCACTCTTTATCCCAATATGCACCATTTGTGTTGATCATCATGTACCAACAATGTGCCTAATTTTGAGCTTTTTAATACGTTCATTGACATGGTCATTTAAAATTCCAAGTAGGGAAATCCCTATGAAGATTAGCAACAACATTGGAAATTATCTGTGTATTGTCGCTACCTTCATATTTCCAAGGACCGACCGAGTGCTCGTGAACTAGTGTTTCGATGACAACTTGATCTCGCCATCTGAGTCTAAAACCAATCATTCTCCATCCTCTCAAAACCATTTGTTGCCTCCCATTGATATGAATTTGCCATTACTTAGTATTGTTTGAAGTAAAAATTGACAAAGTTAAGAAGTTATTTTTGGGCAATGTCATTTTGAAAATAACTTATATTTATAGTAGTAAGAAATATTGTGACTGGAGACCATTTCATAAGGGGTCACCTTTTCCACAAATCAAGAAGGATCGAATCAATGTCATTCAACTTGTGCAAGAAATCAAAATATGTCATTGACCACTCATTAGCATAGTTTTTTTCTTGACAAATTATTTACTTGTGGTCGTTCAAAATATTATATGTTGGGTGTACCTTGTTTATACGAAATAACTTAAGTATTTTTTTGTTAATAAAATTTTTTCCCGTGGTTGGAAATGGGTTGGATAAGATTTGATAACAGGTTGCACAGTGGTTGAACCTTTGTAAATGTTAACCAAAAAGGGTTGGAGATACATGTTATAATGATTTTAGCAACACATAATATTAAAATTGTATGCAAAACATATTTTAATTAAATGAGTTTTAATCTTGTCAATTAAGATTAACTTGTAAAAAAATAGAAATATAACAAAGGTTGTCAAAGAGAATAACATAAGTGAAATTTTTTTATTAATCAAAATTTCCCCATTAGTTGGAAATGGGTGGATAAGGTTTGAAAACAGGTTTGAACCTATGTAAATGTCAATTGAAAAAGGTTGGAGAGAAGTTTTTAAGGGTTGAACTTATAATAAACATGTATGCGAATTTTGTTTTTTTAATTCAAAGCGTTTTAATCTTGTTTATTAAGATTCACTTGTGGGGAAAAAAATAGAAATATAACAAAGTGTCATTGAATGGTCAAAGAGAAAAAGTGAACAAGTACCATCTAGTCTAATATGTTGTCACTCATACAAGTACACATGTTAGAGATGTGTGTCATTGAGAGGTCACCTTTATTTCTTTATCTATGATAGCAATATTTGTCATTGAACTATCATTTGCATATTTTTTTTTTTAGGGTTAATAAGTTTTCATCTTACGGGTGTTCAAAATATTATATGCTGAAATTAACTTTGAAGAGAATTTTTGTTAATCAAATTTTTCCCGTTGTTGGAAATCGGTTGGATAAGATTTGATAACAAAGTTGCACAATGGTTGAACATATGTAAACTTTAATCGAAAAGGGTTGGAGAAATATTTCTTAATAGTTTTAGCAATACATAATAAAAAAAAATTGTTTGTAAAGTATATTTTAATGCATGTCAACTTAATATTTTTTACAAATGAAGACTAACTTGGAAAAAAATAGAAATATAACAAAGTGTCATTGCATGGTCAAAGAGAAAAAAGGGAACAAGTAACACCTAGTCTAATATTGAGTCACTCATTCAATTAGATATGTGAGAGATGAGTGTCATTGGGTGGTCACCTTTTTTTTCTTTATCCAAGAAAGCAATATTTGTCATTGAACTATCATTTGCAAAATTTGTTTATAATAAATTATTTTCTTGCAGGGTGTTCAACATTTTATATGTTGGAGGTACATAAAAATAAAAGATAACTAACGTGATTTTTTTAATTAATCAAAATTTCTCCGTAGTTGGAAATTGGTTGGATAAGGTTTGAAAACAGGTAGCTCAAGGTTGAACCTACTTAAACGTCAAGCGAAAAGGGTTGGAGAATTTTAAAAATATGTTTAATAATTATCATATAATAATCTACAATTCTCAAAACTAACCTTTGATGCACAAGGCAAAAAATTATTCAATTATGATTCACTTGGAACAATAAACATTATTTTGAGATGAGCATTCAAAAATTTAAAGTGGTTATTGGTTATAAGTCTTGAACGAAAATGTGTATTTATAGATGAGATAATGATAGTGTTATGAATGTTGTATTAACAATTTTTTGAATAGAGACAATAATATTAATGTCGGAATTGAGAATTGGATAAGGTTTTTAGTGAATCCCAGCTATCAATGTAAATGTAATCAATAAGAACTTTACCAAGATTCTTCTAAAATTTAATATTATGGAATGACCATTCAATGACAAGAATCTTTAAAGTAAATATTAGTCAAGAAAGAAATAATATAAACATATCCAATGTTGGTGGGAAACTTATATTACCTTCCAAACCTTTCCTATTTTATATAAAGTTCAATTTACATTGAAGAAATATCACTTTGATAAAAAATTTACTTATTTTTTAATGGAAGAAATACCCCCACAAGAAATATTTCTCTACAATGCAAAATGGAACTCAAATGGACAATGTGTTCATCAACAATTTGTTCACACAACAAACTTGGTTATTGGTTAAGAAGGGTGAACTAAACTTTGCTGCCATTAATAATGCTATTGGAATGCTCAATGAAACATTTGGTTTGTCGTACACGTGGATTGATGGTCTCCAAAGACGTGGTGAACTACAAAAACGTTATGATTGTTTCAAGCTTATTAAAGATCATCCTCTTGTTTGGTGGGATCGCGGTTCCAACGTTGTACATACATCCACACTTTTATGGAAACGAATGATATAGGTTTGTTATATTTATATTATTTTGAATCACAAAAGTTTATGTATCGTGATAAGAATTCAATTATGCATAGGAGAACGACTTTGCAAAAGCTTACTTCCATCGTGGGGAGCCGGAGTATCAAAACCTACATATGCTTTTTTGGAAATGAGGTAGATATTATTCCATGATTCGTGATGTAGGTGGTAGCTCATCAAGCCATGGTCAAAAGAGACAAGAATTTGAGAAAATCATTGTTACATCTACTTCCCACCGTATCCTTTATGAAGTTTATTAGTACATTGTATAATATTTTTATTGGTTTAACTTTCATTAAGTTGAGTTATATATTGTTTTAGTTTGCTTATGTAATGAGCTAGTTCAATTGTGCTTTATTTTGGTTTGATTGTAAGTGTCTAATGATATAATCTAATTATGTTGTATTTTAATTTGGATGTGTAATAATTTATTTTAACAATGTTTTCACTAACTTTAATTATGTTTACTATATTTAAAAGTTATAATATCGCCTATCATACGTAAATATAAATTAGACTCGTTTAAAGTAAATGTTATCCTTTTATCCTATTAATAATTTTATCAAAAATATATAAAAATTTACTAATTCATATTCTTTTTAATTAATGGCCAAGTATCAAATCACAACTCTACCCGAGTCAATAGTTCGGACCGAGTCGAGGCACGACTACAAGGCCGTAGCCCGCCTTGATCGCGCAATAAGTTGGCCTCGACCCGAGGTGAAGCCCCAAGCCCTGGGCCGAGGTGCGATTGCAGTCCAGCGCTATAGCCCGCCTCGGCTGCCGTTCGAGCCGAGTCACCACATCACCCGAGCCGAGGCGTTGACATATCGCCGTAGACGGCCTCGGCCTAGTGCGATATTCAACTCGGACCAGCCTCTTCTAACTCGGATCGAGTTATACTCCAACTAGACTATATCCACATTTTAGCTTTAAAATTGATATTTTCTACACACACAAATATACACATTATTTTGAGAAAGTAGTAAGAACACATATAGGTGAGATATTTATATTAAATCATACTCTTCTATTATATTATTTACATATCAAAATAATAACTCTTATCATTCTCGAGAGTAAAAAAATAAGCACTTAATAAAATGACTTATTCCAATAATATTTCAATTGTCAAAGAAAATTATGATTCAAACTTATATATAACAAGAGTGAATACTAATAAATATTCTTACACTTATAAATTATTTCAACAACACCTATTGTCGTACACATCAAATCAAATAATACAAAATCAAGTTCAATAACACCTATGATCGACATGTCAAGTTAATTGTATGGGTCACACGGAACATATACGTGACAATTAACTCGATTGTGGGATGTTTGATTGCAACGTGAACATTTTTGTCTCTTACGAGTACTTCGAGGATGAAGACTCAAGGGTCGAACGCCTCGCTTAGTCTAGGACGCCCACTGTCTGGGGACAAGGTGGAGGATTGCATATGACAGATTTCACGTGAATAGGCACCACCCATTCATTTGACTCAGTACGGCGTGATAGATCCACCCCACATATTCTCTTTACATAATGAGATGTATAAAAATTCTCAATATATGTGTTCACATCATACTTTGAGTGCCTGCAAGTAGAGTGAACGACAAAAAGGTCAATTAGCAATAGTTTTATAGTTGGTAGATGAAAAATCCGTAAATTAATATAAATAATATTAAGTAATTTTTACCTGATTGCAGCAAGAGCTCGAATGCAAGGAATTCCTTCTAACTCCAATACACAACAATCGCATTTACGATTGACCAAATCTACTAAGTAAGACCTAGTACCATGAACAACCTTCAAATTATCATTTGACAAGGGTTGCACAAGACACTTGCTCGGCTAACTTATTAAGCTCGACAAATGAGATGACACCTGCTACATAAATTTTAAACAATTGATTTGGCATCTTTTAGTCCGGTGTGAAACAAATCTTGAGTGAATTGTCTAATACATTCCAACACATATACAATAGGCTTATTACAGCCCACATAATGCTTTTGTTCCGTGATTCAATGGCATTAGATGTCATGAACTCATACCTTCTCACAGACAATGCACCCGAGACCATCGCTCGTGTTTTGCATTAGTCAAAATCTGGAGGAACTTGTCATTGTCAACAAGTGAAATAGAATCCATGATCTGTCATTAAATGAAGCTCGAGTAAAATATACATGTATATATGTATAAAAATTAAAATAAAAAGAATGAGGGAGGGACGGGAAAAAAGTAAATATTAATGAACCTGTTGTATTCAGATTCGTGGTACAAATATGCACCTCTCTTAAAACAATGATCATTTTTTACCATAAACAAGAAACTTCTTTTGCATGTGGTAGTAGCACAATCCATGCTTTGCATCGGGAACACGGTCTTCACAAAGCATGGATTAAACTTTTGTGTTGATCGACACAATCAACAAGTCATCAGACAACCATAAGCTTCTCGTAATCTCTAAAGAAACCAAGTCCACGATTCATTATTTTCTACACCACCGATGCCAGTAGCAAGTGGGAAAACTTGATGGTTGCAATCGAGTTACAAAGAACAAAAATAACTCCCTTGTACTTGTCTTCAAGATGTGTCCCATCAATAACAATAACAGCCTCTCAAAATTGATGAAACCATTGATTAACGCACGAAGTGCGTAGAAACATTATTTAAACCTATCATCTTCATCAGCTTGCTAACTTTACATGACTACCGAGATTCGCTTCAAGAAGCCGATGCAAATAAGATGGCAACATCTTAAAGGATCCTTCAACATCACCATATATTAAATTATTGGCCCGATGTTTGGCCCTCAATGCCTGATTGTACGATAAATCCAACCCATGCTTAGTTCTTTCATAATAGCTTTCGGTCATGGTTGTACATTTATCTTGTTGTTGAACCGAATAATAAGATCCTACTACTTTTGAGGGTATAAAATGTGATGCGCTGCGACAAGGATCATAAATACATGTGTGAGGGGTGAACTTCAATATCCTCCATAGACCGGTCTTTCCATTTGCACGGAGCACAAAATCGCAGGTTGTCATGCTTGCATCTCAAATTCCATCTACTTGGATCCGATTTTTTACGCGGTACTCTAGCGAATTTTCTAGATGGTAGTACCCCACCGATGTACACATCTCATCTTTACTAAAGTAGGTAGCATCTTCACCGAGTACACCGGGAGGGACATTCACATGTTGAAGATCGACACGAGGAGGAGAAAAAGATGAAAGGATACCTTGGATGGACCATGGATGTGTAGATTGGGTAGGAATATCTGGAGGAGGAATGTCGAGGCATTGTCAAAAGACGCGTAATCGCCAGAATCGTCATCAAACTCATCATCCGAATCATCATCAAAAGCATCTGTCTCCATACTTGTATCATCAACACTCACATCATTATTGTGATCGGATGTGGGGACGTCTTCATTCAACTCGGGGATGTTCATAGAAGGATTATTAAAAAGACGTGTGGCCTTCAATTCATTGAATGCATCCACCATTTCTACAAAGCCCCCACGTTGTGTGAATGAAGAACTAGCATCTAGATCAACGTCCAACTTATCGTTGTTCATTCCAGGTTTTGAAGTTTGAAGAGACACATATATATCTCGGGCGAATGCATTGTAGAAAATAATGACTTCACATCCTCATCAAGGTAACTATCTTCACCATAATTGGATTACCATTAACATCGACAGTTCATGGATTTGTTAGTCATTTGCGGTATGGTCAACTTCTAAAATTTTATTTACAAATCCTATAACACTTGAGAAATTGATAGGCTAATCACGGATCTGAATGCCTTGGACACTACCTCCTACGTAATAAGAGTCATCCCATTTTCCATTAAAATGAACTACCAAAAATCTTCTTTCACTCATCTACAAACAAAAAAGTGTAACAAATAAGAGTAAAATAATATCAAAGAAATGAAACTACACAAATAGTTGTACAGGCTCCACAATTGCTAAAAATAGTTGCTATAGGTTAGTATAGTTTCCCATGACATATTAAAATTTTATTTGTCACTGTAAGTCCCAACCAACATTAATCAATTATCCAAAAATGTTAACAATTGATAAAGTAGAATTATCAAAAGCTAATATTTATTTCCGAGTTTAAAAGAATAATCGGGAAAAAAATTCAACAACTACATGCAATTATTCTTTAACAACATTACTTCATCCATGAAACAATATTATTAAATTATTATTGATTCAATTTATTCCTAACAACATTATTTCATCCATGAAACTAAATTACTAACTTATTTATTATGAGGAAGACAATGTTTAATTTCTAAGATTCATAACAATTCATTTGGAGGATGCCAATACATGAGCCCTAAAAATATATTAAAAGATAAACTTCATTGAAACATTTTCTCAAACACTTGGAGGGTGTCAACACATGAGAAATAAAATAAGATAAAAAAACTTAAACTTCATTGAGACATTTTCTCAAACACTAGGAGGGTGCCCATACATGAGAAATAACAACATAAAATTCCATTCCAAGCTAATATCACCAATTCTTAATTCCAACAAAAATACAAATATACATAATCTATTGAGTGAGTTTTCATACCTTTGTTGAAGTTTTCCACTAATTTTGAACAATTAATTCAAACTACAACAAAATGAATGTCAAAGGTTTCGGCAAGGAAAGACAACGTCCGGCGGAGGGAGGGCGACGTCCTGGCTACTTCGCGGCGGGAGGGCAACTTCCGGCGGTGAGGGTGGTGGGAGGGCGACAGGATTTATTTCCTACAGTGTTTTGTTACTTTGTTCTTTTAATGAGCAATATTATTGTGTGTTAAATAATTGATGTTTAATTAATGTTTATTTATTTTAATTTGAATTGAATTTATAATATTGGAAGAAAGAAATAAATAAAGTAGAAATTAAGAGGTTGGGAACGGAATATAGGCTTGGAATGCCCAACCTCATTAAGGGTATTTGGGACATTTCCCATTGTGGATTGGGCAAATTGATCTTTTTAGTCAAAGGGCAAAATTGTTGTTGCCTTGTTGACTAGGAGCAAAAAAGAGTTGTCCCTAAAAAAATATTGTATTATACTTCCTCTATCCATTTTTAATTGCTCAAAAATCTTACTAGTTTGTTTTTTCATATTCGATATAGTAAAAAAATAATTCTACCCTATTAAATTAAACTTTTATAAATATTTATTATTTACACATCATGACATTCAATTTTCACTACAATTAAATTTCCCTACTCATTGTTCACTCCAATAAAGTTGAAAAACTCATTTACTATTTACTTTATACCTTTCAATATTAATAAACAACACTTTTATTAAAATTCGTATCATTTGATTTTGAGCAATCTAATACGTAATAGAGGAAGTAATATTTTAGTTAAAAGTATCAAATTTAAAAGAAAAATTATTAAGTATTTGATCAAAAATATCAAATATTTGATCGTCAGTATTAAGAATTGGAAAATAATTCATAAAATTGAAATTGAAATCATGATAAGATTATCATAAATTATTCATATAAAATCTACTAATTCAAAAATGTAAAGAAGACATATAAGAATTGAAATGAATGGAGTAGTATTGAGCTTGGGCTTTTTCACCAAGGGGTGGCTGCTGGGCCCGATTTCTAATTGGCCTGATTATTTGTAGCTTCTTTGTTTGGGCTCAATTATTTGTAGCTTCTTTAATTGGGCTCAAATTCTTTGTGTAATATTTGACACACTTCTACTTCTTCATTTTAAAGTTATTTGCACCTATTAGAAATGATAGTGGAGCGGATTTGGGATGAGTTTACTCTGTTCCAGGATGCCCCATCAGAAAATAATAAAATTCGAGACCCGCCCCAATCTCGTGCGTGGACTTGTTGGGTCTAACCCACCCCTCCTTGTTACTTTTTTAATACCTTTAAATTAATTTTAATATATCCAATATTTTTATTTTAATATTAAGCAACTCAAATTAAAATTTCTAATAGCTTAAAATATTATTTAATATTCATCTTAAATAATATATGTAATATATTTACACAAACATATATACATTATAAATTTATATAATTATACACATATATATATATATATATATATATATATATAAATTACTATGTTTATATGTGGCGTGTTGGCGGGCGAGTTCTATAAAAACCACGACATGTCTTATGATCAGATCCAAACCCACCGCATTGTAATATTTAGCATAGACACGCATAGTAAATACATCTTTCTCTCCTTTTAAAAATACAAACACAAGAAATGTTAAAACTTCCAAAAAAAAATTTCAGTTTTTCTACTCAATAGTATTTGTAAAATTACACCCTCATCCAAACACAAAAACATCGATCAAAGTTTTGAAATATTTGTAAATACACCCCTTGTCAAACCTCGACTAAAGTGTTCATTATTTTCCTTGGTGCCCATCCCATTTATTGGAGTTATTGCTCGATCTTCTAGTGAATTTGAGTGTTAGATCATTGTGATACGAACTTAGAAATCAAGTCAAGAAATTGAATTGCCATAAATTCTGCATTTAGTCCTTTAACTTCTTGTATTGCATATTAGGGACTATTTTGCAAGAGTTGTATTTTCTTGTTAGTTGTTAGTTAGAGTTGTTAGGAGTTAGTTAGTTGGTTAGGTAGAATTGATGGCTATATAACTAGACGTATAAGCTCATTAGAGATATATGAAAAAGATATCAAACTAGTTCTTAAAGCAAATTCTTGCTTTGTGAATTGATTCGATAGCTTGCTAGCCCGAGTTAGAGCTGAATCGGGTTTCGTTGCTTGTCAACCCGAGTTGGAGCATCGAAATTACGTGGGATTGAAGGGTTTGTTGCTTGCCAACCGAGTTGGGGCATCGAATTCATCGAGCCTAATTCGCGGTTCTCATCACATTGCTACAGCTGGGCATAGTGGATACAGACTATTTTAGTTGAGTTATTTGTGACTTTGACCTCTTTCCCGGTTCTCTATAATGATAACATTGGAGCTACTTATCTATGTTTTCAGTATTTCACTCTCGAATGAAACACATAGTCATTGACTACCACTTTGTACGATATTTGGTTAAGACTTCTCAACTTTTGTGTATCGCACATCTCTTCATCAGATCAACTAACGCTCTTACTAAGTCTCTTTCGAGAAATTAACTTTCACTGCTTATGGACAAGATTGACGTCGTCAACCGTCCGCCATCTCTAGAGGGCATATTAGAAATATTTGAATATACTTTGTTTTGTTGTATTATATTTATCCTACATAGAGTTAAATTAAATTCTACATTCATTCTATGTCTGTACAAATACCAATTCACTCTATACTCCTACATTCATTCCATACACTTATATAACTTTTGGAAATGGTCATTAATTCAACAAAGAAAAAAATGCATGTAAACATTAGTCATATACATCAAGTATGTGTTCTTTTTCGGCTTGGTGAGATTTGACAAATTTGAATTGGAAAATAAAGTAGATGAGACAAATCCAATTAATAGTAAATTTATGTTATAGTTAATGATGAACGAGTAAGAGTGAATATAACTTTATATTAAATCAATATTTTTCAGTGATGATGAAGTATTATTTTATTGTTGTTGGACAGTGAAATGATGATTAGATGGAAAAAAAGTAATAGAGAAAATGAGTAAATATAAAAAAGTAGGAAAAAGAATGAGTAAGTTTATGAAAGTTTGATAGAGATGAGTAGATGTAAGAAAAGTAAGATGACGTGATAGTTTTAGATATATAGATGTATAACAGGGATGAATGTGTATTTGGATGGACAATTAAACTTGTAAATCCAAAAATGGACGGATGAAGAAATTCAATATTTAAATTTCAAATTCACAGAATGAAAAAGTACAAGCCTAAATGCGGTGCGGTGGAGTTTGACTGTTTGATGAGGTTACCCCACATTCTTCTTTCTTCTTCAATTCTTCAAGCATTTGATCTTCAATTCTTCTCCTTGTCTCTGATGTTCCTCAACTTGTATTTTAGCATATACAAGATTTTGTTATAAGTCCTCATCACTTTCCCTTTCATACTCTTTCATCCCAATCTTATCTTCCCAGTCCATAAAATTGTGTTAGCCATTTATAGGAAAAAAAAAAAAACAACAATTTTGGTTCATGCAGAATTTACTGGAAATTTGTCTCTACATATTTTTTTAAAAATTCTTGATATGACAAAATAATTAGCGAAAATATAAAAGAGTGAGATTCATGTATTGTGTGTCTCTCTCAAAATTTATAAATAATTTACACAAAAATAAAGATAATAATGCACATCTCTTTTCACCATGCATCTTCTTACAACCAAGGGGGCTTAGCCCACTTGGCCACCGGCTCCTCACTTAAGTGGGAGACTGGGTTCGATTCCCTTTAACGAATTGGAGTGGGAGGTATAAGGAGAGCTTGGAGTATTCGATTCCCTTTGGGAACGAATTGGAGTGGGAGGTATAAGGAGGGCTTGGAATATTTGGAATTGTAAGGAGACTTGGTGAACTAACTTCTAACCACTAACAACTAACATTTACCGATAAAAAAACCATGCATCTTCTTACATACACAATAATTTATGCCTAGAGGTGAAAAAAAAGAAAAGGAAAACCCAAGCTTCACTTATTTCCTTTCTCAGAAGACAAGCAATTGAGTGACCGTCCCATAAAATACTACAACATAACTTAGATTATATAACACACAAAAAATTGTTACTTAATGTGCATAAAGTGTTACTTATTCCCAATAGGTAACACTTTTAATGGTGTTGCAGCTTGCTCGTGTAGCCTAAAGTCTAAGGTAACATTTATAAAATGCCACATAAAAAAGAAAAATATGTAATTCCTAAGGGTTGAACCTTGTACCTATGACATTGAAATTGCAACATTGATCATCTAAGTTATTCTATATCATTTTAAATATTTTGTATGTATTTTTTATTTAAATTGTTCCATTTTATTTTATTTTTCTTAATTTTTTTGTTTCTAAATACAACATTCGTTCACATCAAGTCATTTATAATTAGCATTGATTCTTAATCTACCAAATAATTTTCTACGTACTTATTTGGAAAAAAAAATTCATAAATGATATTACTTGCATTATATATTATAATTTTAAATAAAAATATATTTTTTTAACCATATATATTTTTATTATGTAATAAATAAATTTAAATGGTAAATACGAGTTACCATAATATATGTTACGTATGTAAATGTGTTACCTAAAAGGTGTTACTTATATTAAAGTGTTACCTAAAAAGTGATATATTTTGTAAAAGTGTTACCTAGAAGTGTTACTTATGTAAAAGTGTTACATATGTAGTGTTACCTATGTAAAGTGTTACCTAATAAATATTACTTATTTAAAAGTGTTACATGTAAGTGTTACATAATAAAAAAATGTTACATAATATATAAATTACAAAAGTGTTACCTTAATGCGTTACATAAACTAAAAGTGTTACAACATGATGTTACATAAAGTCATTTATGTTGTAGTGAAAGTTTTAAGAGGAGGGAGGACATACACTTTTAAAAAAAAAAAAAAGAATTAGTAAGAATACGAAGGATAATTTTGTAAACTTATATGTGTAAAATAAAAACATGAGTTAAATTATGTATATGTTGTGTAAAATTAAACATACTGTGAAGGTGGAGTTTATAAAAAAATTTCATTTAAAGGTATGAAAGATATTACAGACGAAAGAAAAAGGAAAATACAAAATATATTATGAGATAAAGGGAGTACAATTTTTTAAAAGATCACCACCGACAAAACGTGGGCACAGTATCGCTCACAAAACATTTGATTGTGACTTCTAGTAAAGTGGACCAAGTGAAGAAGTACCAGTAATAATTGTATTAATTTACACACGTGAAAGTTGTTGAGACCTTGAAATATATTTTTTTGCTCCTTTCAAAATCATGCAATTTTGATGCAGTGAAGTGGAAATAAAAAGAACAGTACAAATTCGTTGATTCTATATTTAGGAAAATTCGTATGAACCAATTTTAATATAAAACTAATTTATAATTACCTTTTATTCAAAGTTATTAGTTTTATGAAATATTAGTACTTATTTATAAAATAGATATGTGCATAAAAATTGAGGGTATTGTTGTTATTTAAAATAATATTTTATTCATAAAATAGATTTAATCGATTCCCTGGTTTTATTTCCATTTTCAAATTAATCCATTATTAAATTGTATGTCGAATCATAAAAAGAATTCATTGCAAAGCCTTTATTTTTGTTTTTACCTATGTTCCTCCATTTTAAATTGTAAAAATAGTAATAAAAATCAAATGTCATGAATTTACTTGCATCATTTCCTTTGTTTGCCTTTTTAACTTATTCAATCATCTTTAATTTTAAATTAATATTAAAATTTCAATTAATAACTAACTTTGACCTTCCCCTATATTTTTAGTTTTTTTTTGAAATATATTTTTAGTTTTTATGTTTCTAAGATTTGCACAGAAAATAATAAATTTTCACGTTTTCAAATATTTTCGCAAAATAACTATGCATGATATGATGCAAAAATTGAAATGATCGATCGTGTAATGAAAAAATCGTGAAAATGTTATAAGTTTTATTCACATCCTATATTTTAGAGTTAATTTCATATTAATTTATGATTATATTTTTGGTTCAATTTTTAATACTATTCACTACTTCTTTAGTTGTTTCAATTTGATAAACAATTTGTATTTTCAACATTTTTTTGAAACATAACGTTGTGTTATTAGTGCTTGAATAAAAATCTCTTTCCATGGATGAAAATGTCGGACAGAAAATATCATGTAGTTGATGCGTGGTTGAAAATATTAGTATATTACTCCCTCTCGTCCCATAAAATTTTTCACACTTTTCTTTTCCATTCGTCCCACAATAAACTCCACATTCTTAAAATGAAAATCTTTCATAAACTTCACTCTCATAATATCCACTAATTTACACAAAATGTCATTAATTTTTGAGCCACGTATACACACAACTCAATAAATTTATTCAAGACTTTATATATAGAGGTTTACAAAATTGTTCTTTGTTTAAAAAAAAAAATGTATACTCATATGAAGAGTTCTATGTGATGAAAAGAATATAATTAAAATTAAAACAAGTAAAGTAGTAATGAATTCACATAAAAATATTAAAAATCTTGATTAAATTGAGAGAGATGACCTAAAAATCATGAATTAAAATAGAATTCAAACATTTATTTTATTTAACTATTTTTGGGACTGAAAAGTAACTTTCCTTTCATGTATAGGCACGTGATTGAAATAATCATATGGCCCCAATTTGAGTTAAATATCTCCTTGCTGTCTATAAATAGACCCAAGTGAAGATAAATTACAGACCCAAGTGAAGATAAATTAGTGTGTGCAAATTCTGATAAGAATTAATAAATAAAGAAAATGCATCTCTCAGTCCTCTTTTTCTTGCTTCTAAATCTTTCATGGAGCGTCGTCGTTTCGTCGTCTTCTTCTTCAGTTCTCAGATTACACAGCAGTAACGGTAACGGAGTAGTAGCAGGGGAGCAACCGTTGTCAAAGATAGCCATCCACAAAACCGTTGCTGCCTTCCGTCCTTCCGTCTCCGTTAAAGCCACCCCTCTTATCCTCGGACTCAAGGTAATATTGTAATAATTATTCCTTTTCATGGGGTAATAGTAGAGTTCTTTTATTGGGTCGAAAATATATTATAAATTTCTATCACATTAATCAAACTTAAGATAAATTGGATAATAAAAGTATTAATTCATCCCACAATCTAATAAAGCAAACATGTCCCACGTATATAATTCTTTTAAATCACGATTTATTTCTAAACTTTTTTAATGCATCGTTTAATTTAAATATATTTTAAAAATAAAAATGCACTTTCAACTTGTGCATGTAATACCTTGCCTTCTTATTGTTATTCTTTTTTCATCTCTTTTCACTTAATCTTTCATCTGCTAAGGATTTACGGCGGCTCGATTATTAATTCATCTACTTATAGCATAATGAGAGATGATGTTGGGCTTGTGACTTGACTTTTATCACGATGTGAATAGATTACCAACCCTCGTTTTTTTTTTTATTATGTGCACACAAGTGACTTTTTTTTAAAAAAAAATTTAAAGTTTTTTTTTTTTTTTGAAAAAATGTTTGAAGTTAAAAATGATACTTTGAAGACACTGAAAAAAATTATACTTAAGTTATCCATTTTAAAATGACAAAGGTTTAAAAAAATATATAATGTGCAGTGGTATTGAGATGTGGTGGGAAGGTTGAGAGATAGAAAATGTGGGAAATATTTTGAAAAAAAGAAAATGTCGTTTATTTTGGTTGATTTTGTCTTTTGTTTCAATTGGGATCTTTTTGAAGATTTTCTCATAATTATTTAATTACTTTTTCCCATTTATTATTTTAGGTAAAATTAAAAAAAAAAATTATGTATCTTCAATAATTTTTATCTCACTTCTCTCTTTCTCATATACATACATAACAGCTCTACACCCACTCTCTCTCTCTCCAACGCTGCCAACTTCCTTCTATAAATTTATGATGAAGATGTTATAGATCGTTTTCAAAAAGACTCGACGGATTTATTATAATTTGTAATTTAATTTGAATGACACTTTTTTTTTTTTCGAATTGTATGATCGACTTTAAGTATTACTCCCTCTGTCACATAAAACCTTTCACTTTCTTTTTTTCGTCGGCCCACTATAAATTTAACATCCTTAAAATGGAAAACCCTTTATAAACTTCACTCTCACAATTTTACTAATTTACACAAAATGTCACCTTTTTAACTTACACACACACAACCCAATATTTTTTTTTCTATAAATTTATGATGAAGATGTTATAGATCGTTTTCAAAAAGACTCGACGGATTTATTATAATTTGTAATTTAATTTGAATGACACTTTTTTTTTTTTTTTTTTCGAATTGTATGATCGACTTTAAGTATTACTCCCTCTGTCACATAAAACCTTTCACTTTCTTTTTTTCGTCGGCCCACTATAAATTTCACATCCTTAAAATGGAAAACCCTTTATAAACTTCACTCTCACAATTTTACTAATTTACACAAAATGTCACCGCTTTTTAACTTACACACACACAACCCAATATTTTTTTGCTTTATACATAAAGCTTACAAAATTAGCCCTCAAAACCCCAATCATTATTCTTCTTTTTTAAAGTGAGTGCACTCCCTTCTATAAAAGCTTTTACGGGGTGTTGGGCGTATAATATTTGAATTATTATCTTTCTTACCCTCAAATTTAAAATTCAATCCGCCACTAAAAATTGGCACGTATATATTCATAGAGATAAAGGTCTCTTTTGCTTACTTTTTAGTAGTGCATCTAATTTTGATTAGAGTTAATTTTGTGTAATGAGTTCTCTGATGTGAAATATATTCACTGTCAAATTGATTTATGATTAATGTTTTAAAATATTTTTATTTTAATAAAATAACATAAATAACTAATTAATACACTTTAATAAAATAACTAATATAATTTAAATTAATTTCACGATAAAATATATTTGCACACGACTTCGCCTTTTTTTTAAAAGGATTATATGAAATAATGTTTAAAGAATACAAATTTTTATAGGACGGATATTATTACTTAATTTTTCATGACTTCATCTTTTGGGGAGATCTTTTCAAATCTTTATCTTTTCAAGGAGATATTTACAAGTCTTTATCATGCCATTTAATAGAAAGTTTTTTTGTTTTTGAAAATATTTAATAGAAAGTTTTATTAACAATTCAATGGTATTATTATGATTTAGGGTGAGGATGCTCAATGGATTGATGTGGATCTTGAGAACCCTGAGCCCTCTGAAGAAGATTGGATTGGAGTTTTTCTCCAGCAAAGTTTAAGTAATATATTCATCCTTATAATTGGTGTACTCAAAAAGTTATTTTCGTCCCATAAATTGTCTCCTATCTAATTTTACTCCTAAAAATTAAATTATTTTGATTTAGTCCTGATGCTAAAAGATTTGTTCAATTTTACAAAGTTGTCAAAAATTTGAAATGTCGTTGTTTCATGTCAAGTGAGGGTTTAATTTGGTACTAAAACTTGATATAAAATGACACTGTTTTTAATTATTTGACTATTTTGGGCCAAAATTTGCTAAGTTTTTAATATTGAGACTAAATTGAAAAAGTTAAAAATTTTGAGACTAAAATTGGACAGTATACATATTTTGAAAAAAAAAACTTTTCAACTCCATATAATTGTATTAATTTTTTTATTCATGCATGTTTTATGTGTCCAAAATTGGATTTTAAAAAATGGACATATATAGCCTAATTTAAGACTACAATGAACCTAGGTAGCAATGGTAATCTGATAAAATGTGCATATGAATGACGGTGAATCGGTTTGTGATCCAGACCGAATGGTGTTGGATGGGTGAAACTCCGTACATATGTACGGCCCCCATCAAGGTACGCATTGTGCAAATAACACAACAAACAATTCATGCTGCAATAGGTTATTTAATTAGACAAATAAATACCGCATGTGCTAAAAATGATGTTCCACTTTATGTTTCATTGGTGGATGGATAACAAGTGAAATATGTAAAAATATCTATCGAACCACTATAATTCTGGTCCATGTGTTAAAGATTCAAAGAGTGAAATATATCGTGAAACATAAAAAATAGCACAGAGGAATTGAACTGGTTATTAGATCCCTTTATTTAATTATTTGGTAAATTATATTTTTGGTCTTAAGAGAATGAGTGGTCTCGCAAAATGACCATTTTTGACATTTTTGGTCCCATAATTTTTTCGACATTTTTAGTCCAAAAGTTACAATTTTGGTCCCAAGAGAATGATAAATTGCGGTTTTGGTCCCAAAAAATGAGATAAAATTATATTTTTGGTCCAAAAAAATAATGGTTATGACTATTTTTATAAAAAAGGGACCAAAAAGAAGTGAGATTATAATTATCGTTGAAAATTTTTATGGGACCAAAACTACAATTTTTCCTTTAATTATTACTCGACTATTATATATATTGACAGTACAAATATGCAAATTTCTCCAACCCCAAGTACACGACAACAGGAAGAACAACTTTGAAGTTCCGGTTGATCAATCAACGCGCAGATTTTTCTTTCGCACTCTTTACAGCGACTTGTCAAATGTATGTATGTAACATTTTCTTTTTAGGTCAAAAAGTTACTCGAATCCATGACCACTGATCGGCATAGACAGTGGTCTGTGTATATAAGATAACAAGTGTTCAACGGGTAATCATTTTCAAATAATCAATAATAATTTGAAACTGAAAAGTGATATATAAATAATAATTTTATAAGAAAAAGTGTGCATCTCCTTTTCAAATGTGAATTTTATGATTATGTATGTATGTATTGCAGCCTAAATTGGTGGCAATTTCGAACTATATATCTTTTCAAATCCCAAGGCACCTCTTTATCCTCGCCTTGCTCAAGGCAAGTCATGGGACATTGTAAGTTAATCTCTATACACTCTCACTTGGTTCTTTTTTGTGTGTTTTTCTATGTTTCATATTCATTCCCTTCAATATATTGTTATTAATTGTCAAATAAAGCTTTTTCAAACTTTTGAATCTTTTGTTCAAACTTATGCTCCTTATTAATGTAGATGACAGTTACTTGGACCAGTGGGTATAATATTGATGAAGCAGTCCCTTTTGTTCAATGGGGTCTCAAGGGAGGCTCACAAAAGCGTTCTCCCGCTGGAACTCTTACTTTTCTCGAGGAGACATGTGTGGTACGTTCGCCTACCTCACATATATTTTAAAAGTCGCGAATTGAGGTCAAATCACCCGATTTTGACTTGAATCCGGCCTGATTTGGGTTGATTCGAGTGATTTGACCTAAATTTGTGAGTTTTAAAAGTTATTATCCTTAAATTGTGATGGAGATAAAGCTGCCGATGATAATTTAAAGTCATTTATATGGTTTTAATTGTATTGTTAATTTTTATTATTATTTACTTAATTTCCTAAATAGTGGGTCTGAGCCCATTAGGTCTTTTGGTGATGTATTTATGCTTGAGACTCCTCATTGGGTAAGGATGGATGATTAGGAATGAATTGAACAAGAGATGTTCCCTCTTGGAGACGATTAGTACACGTAGACCACTGTTGCGATCCGGTCATGGCTCCGAGACGAGATCCGTTTCGGGACGCCGTTCTTGCCCAAAGAATTGGCGCAGATTGGCACTATAGTTCAGTTAATGCAAAACCAAGCTGCCAACAATCCAACACTCAACATCCCTCTGCCCAACCCTAACCCTCACCGCCCTGCCCCCATACCACACCAGCCACCACATCATCACCACAGAGACAACACGCATGACAAACGGGAGCACATTTCTAGGTTCGTCGTACCTTCTCCGTCCGTCGCCGGCGACAGCACAGCGCTGTCCCTCGCGCATCTCTCTATCTCCGGTGCGCCCCTCCGTCTCCACTGATAACGCGCCACTGCCGCTTGCTTTGGTGCAAAACCTGCTCTCGTCGCCACCGTTCGCAGCCGTGGATGTGACCCAGGGCGGCCGATCATTGTTCGTGAAGACACGCAGCGTTGCGCTCCTCCACGAAGATTCGCGCAGCGCCGCCGACGATCTCTCACTCTCCGCCGTGCCTCTCTGCGCTCAGCACTCCGTTTCTGTCGATCGGTCTTCTCAGGCGCGCGGACCCAGCGCCGGCCTCCACCGCTTGCCTCCATTCACCACTCCGATCACCGATTCCCCTTTCCTCCGCCGTCCTGTCGTTTTGCAACCACCGATCAGTTTTCCTTTGCTGCTGCTGCGAATGGACAAGGTATGATTGCTGCCCTAGTGGCTGCTTATGGGCCTTTTAAGTAGGCTAACCAATTTGAAGGCAATCCTGATTTTGGGCTCAAGTTATATGCTGATGGTCCTTGTTCAATGGATGGTTTTTTTTTTTCTTTTTGGTTTGGAGACATGACAAATTATGATGAGCCCACTGCGTTATTTGATTCCAGTTTTCCTCTCTTTGACAATGAGCCCTATAATGAGTCAGATATTTTGATACAGGTCTTTTTAGTGATAATAATTATTATTTTATTCGTAAGAGCACCTCCAATGGATGTTCATGGAGGCATCCATTGGATGGATGGACAAGAAGGAGCCGGAGGGTGATGTCCATGGAGGAGAGAGGAGAGAGAAATGTCCAATATCTTGACACTATGGACGTGAGAGAGAGATTCTGTGTGATGGAAGAGAGTGGGCGGCACATTCACCGCTGAGATAGCACTTGTTGTGCACGCACCGAGAAAATGCATGAAGAGATAAAATATCGCTGCTCATTTGACCAATTCAATTAATTTTCTATTTTTTTCTTATAACCGTTGTCCCTTTAATTATATAATTCAAAATAAATTAAAAAGTTTTACTATATTTACAACCGTTTGGCCCTTAAATTATGCAATTCAAAATAAATTAAAAAGTTTTTCTATATTTACAACCGTGAGACATTTAATTTACATATAAAATTTTACTGTCGTTAATTTTTTTAATAATTTTATAAATAATTACTCTATTTAATTTAGTATTAATTTAATAAATTAAAATAAAAATTGTTAAAAATAATAAATAGATATAGTATTATTTAATTTTAACTTTTACTATATTTAATTTAGTATTATTTGATAAATAATTTCATAAATAATTATTTTATTTAAAAAAAAAAATTGCAAACCAATATTCTCAAAATTTAAATTATTTTTTTCGTATACATAGATATAGTTAAATGCCCACATAATTGCCCACTTAAATGTGTTGGTTGACATAGAAGTGGGCATTTCGGTGGGCATTATGTAGGCATTTTCATCAAATACATAACTTGTCTTCTTATATTTTTCTTCATTCAAATATTTTTATAATTTTTATTTTAATGTTATACTCTTTAATTTTTTTAATGCATTCTTGTATATTTATTTTATTTTATTATTTTTATAATTTTTCGTGTGTTGTTATAATTTTAATGCTGCACTTTTTAGTTTTCAAGAATGTAAAACTTACATATAAAATTTTATTATATTTAATTTCTTTCGTTAATGATTTTATAAATAATTATTTTATTTAATTTAGTATTATTTGATAAATTAAAATAAACATTGTTAAAAATAATTTAGCAATTTATTAATACATAAGAAATGAATAAAGTTTATATGATTTGATGGTTGGAAAGATGAACCATTGTGAATCTATTTTTAATAATATTTGATGGTTGGATGGATGAACCATTGGAGATGATTTGGAGGAGAGAAGGTGCTTGGATGGAGAAAATTCATCCAACTATTGGAGATGCCCTAATGATAGTTATTTTGTTGCTAATAATTCGACACCTCGTTTTACCTACCGACTCAAAATATTGGGTCACGTCGTACCCACAGATTATTTTGAGGTGAAGTATTCTGATACAATTTATGGTGAAAATTCTTCAAGATGAAGCTATTTTCGATTCGAGGGCTAATCGCTTCAAGAGGAGGAGAATGATGGAGATGAAGTCCGATGATAATTTAGAGTCATTTATATGGTTTTAATTGTGTTGTTAATTTTTATTGCTATTTACTTAATTTCCTAAATAGTGGGCCTTAGCCCATTAGGTCTTTTGGTGATACGGGTGTATTTCGTAAAGACAAACGATCTTTAACGAAGGAAAGACAAATATTGTTTTGAATATATAAAATGATCAAAAGTCAGTTTGATGATGGTAACTCCCATCCTTTTAATAGATGGATTGAGGCGCCCAAGGGGGCTCTAAGGGATCGTCGACTTCCGCCTTATTGTAAGGGATTCTCGTTTGTGCCTATCCGACTCCCTACTCCGGATTACAAAACAATGACTCACCATTTTATAGATGAACAAGGAAAATGAAAAGACATTTAAACGAAAATTAAATAAAGGATGAAAACATAAAAAGTGGCCAAACTGCAGTAATTGTTTATTTTTTACCCGATCTCGGTTACACACCGCAAAGCGGTGACTCTTCATGGTCTCGTTGTTCCGATTCCGAAAAGATATTATAATAAAAATTTCGAGTCGAGTCGAAAGTTATGCTCGATTCTATACCACATCATTTGGTGATGTATTTATGCTTGAGACTCCTCATTGTGTGAGGATGGATGATTAGGGATGAATTGAACAAGGGATGTTCCTTTTGGAGACAATGATCGATTAGTATACGTAGTATCAAATCGATTCATTTGTCGCTTTAATTGTGATTCATCACTTTTAATGTGTACTTATTTTGCTTTGTGTTTCACCCATTTGGGTAGTGCTTTCTGCTGCATATTTTTGTAGCTTGTGCTACATCAAATTGCCTCGCACGGAAAGTTACGATCTTCATTTTACCACCAAAAAAGTTCTGATCCTCATTTTGCGGTTCTTAAAACAGTCCCACTATATTTCCTTCTAGAAATCTAATTGGATATCATTTAATATATCTTAAAACTGTTTCCAACTAAAGAAGAAGAATTATTTTTTTCTGTTCATAGTATTTCATTTGTGGAGATCATACTTGTTTGAATTTCTTGTTATTGTTAATTAAGTAACTTTCAAGTGACCAAAATCAAATCTTAATTAGCATACATTGAGAAATTCCCTTGGAAGCACTGATTTTGACTTAACGTACGTAGATCATTTTATGATATAGTGAAGTGTTGAATTTGAATTAATTAGATTATATGAAATCTAGCTAATTTATTTTTAGCAGGTCTTGTGTGATTTATATATGAAATATGCTTTAACACTTTGGAAGGAATGAATGTTAATTTGTGAACGGTCTCACCATGAGCCTGTCTCACACGAGTTTTGCCTTTATTTTTTATTATTATTTTGTGTGAAACGACATTTCACATCACAACGTTTGTGCTCATGTAAATGGGTTTTGTAGGCGAACCTGCTCGTACATTTGGCTGGCGTGACCCTGGCTTCATCCATACAAGTTTCTTGAAGGATTTGTGGCCTAACATGCTGTATGTTTCACTATTTTATCAAATCTTATAGTCCTAAAAATCATCAAATTTTCCAGCTTTAATTTTTTTTTACATAATTTAGGTACAGGTACAAAATCGGTCACATGTTATCTAACGGGTCGTATGTATGGAGCAAACGATATTCCTTACGATCATCACCATATCCTGGACAAAATTCATTGCAACGAGTCATAGTATTTGGTGACATGGGAAAGGTAATAAATTTCCTCTCTATCATGCAATAATATAAATAGAAATTACAATGTAATGATGATAATATATGCCTATTAAATTTCTCATGCTGGAATCTGTTGTTATCCGTTCTAAATCTAAGAGATTTGTGGTTGAATGTGGCTTGATAACGGATAAAAGTTTTTCCCTTGAAGATGGCTTTGGGTGTCCCATGGGGACCCCTAGCCTTTGTGTATTGAATGTATGTTGGAGAAGATGAATGATCTCCGTTTTTACAATGGGTTGGGGCTCTATTTATAGAGCTCCCAAGAATAAAAGTTAAAAAGCCAATAATAAATATAAATTCTTTATTTTAGGATTTATTTGCAACCGCTTGATATAAAATCCTGACAAGATCTACTTTACATTAAATGATCTTGTCTTGTCTCACAAAGATGTCGTATTTTGTCGTTTGATGTGCCGCCTAGCTCGCCTAGCCGCCTAGCCGCCGAGCTCGCCTTGCCGCCGAGCCGCCTAGCCTCGCCTGGTTGCCGAGCCGCCTAGCTTGCCGAGCCGCCTAGCTACCTAGCTTAAAGAGTTAGGCACGGAGAACAATCTAGCTTGGAGAACACTTAGTGTACTTGTCTTTATGACTAGGTCGGGATACCCCTATGAGGCATTGACTTGTCTTTCGAGGTAGAGTATTTTATGAAATATTCGTGTTACAACAATTGCCCCCGCCGCCGTCAAGTGTCTTTGAGAGGAGCCGGTAGTGTGGAGAGCGGTTTTTGAAAGCATCAAGAATGTATAGCCTTGCACCGAGGTTGGAGTATAAGATTTATACTTTTCGGTTTCTTTTCGAAAGACCATGCCGAGGTGCCTAGCTACCTAGCTGCCGAGCTTGCCGCCGAGCTGCTAGCAGTCGAGCTCGCCGAGCCGCCTAGCCGCCGAGTTGCCTAGCTACCGGGAGAGGTGAGCTCGTTCGGGAAGGTGAACTCGCCGGAGAGGTGAACACGTCGGAGAGAGTGAGTGCGTCCGGAGAGATGGACTCGTCCGGAGAGGTGAACATGTCTAAAGAAGAGAGCTCGTCTGGAGTTATGAGCTCATCCGAAGAGGCGGACTCGTCCGGAGAGGAGAGCTCGTCTAGAGGAGTGAACTCGTCCGGAGAGGTGAACAAGTATGATGAAGAGAGCTGGCTGAAGGGGTGAGCTCATCTCGATGGAGTGAGCTCGTCCGTGAGAGGTGCACTCGTCGGAGAGGTGAACAAGTCTCGATGAAGAGAGCTCACTGGAGGTGAGCTCGTCCGATGGAGTGAGCTCGTCCGGAGAGGTGATCAAATCTCGAGGAGAGCTCGCTGGAGCGATGAGCTCATCCGATGGAGTAAGCTCATCTCGGAGAGGTGGACTCGTCCGGAGAGGTGATCAAATCGAGGAGAGCTCGTTGGAGCGGTGAGCCTCGTCCGGAGAGGTGATCAAATGAGGAGAGCTCACCGGAGCGGTGAGCTCGTCGATGGAGTGAGCTCGTCCCGGAGAGGTCATCAAATATGATGAAGAGAGCTCACCTTTGGAGGGTGAGCTCATCCAGAGAGGTGAACAAGTTTGATGAAGAGAGCTCACTGGAGGGGTGAACTCGTCTTATGGAGTGAGCTCGTCCTCAGGAGAGGTGGACTTGTCCAGAGAGGTGATCAAATCTCGAGGAGAGCTCGCTGGAGCGGTGAGCTCATATGAAGGAGTGAGCTCGCACAGAGAGGTGGACTCATCCGGATAGGTGATCAAATCGAGGAGAGCTCACGTGAGCGGTTAGCCTCGTCCCGATGGAGTGAGCTCGTCTCAAGAGGTGGACTCGTCCCGAGAGGTGATCAAATCGATGAAGAGAGCTCGCTGGAGGTGAGCTCATCTCGAAGGAGTGAGCTCGTCCTGGAGAGGTGGACTCGTTCGGAGAGCCGATCAAATATGAGGAGAGCTCATTTGGAGCGGTGAGCTCTTCCGGAGAGGTGGACTCATCCGGAGAGGTGATCAAATCGATGAAGAGAGCTCAATGGAGGGGTGAGGTCGTCGATGGAGTGAGCTCGTCCGAGAGGTGATCAAATCCGAGGAGAGCTCGTTGGAGAGGTGAGCTCGTTAGATGGAGTGAGCTCGTCCGGAGAGGTGGACTCGTCCGAAGACGTGATCAAATCGATAAAGAGAGCTCGCCGGAGGGGTGAGCTCGTCGATGGAGTGAGCTCGCCCGCAGAGGTGATCAAATCGAGGAGAGCTCGCTGGGCGGTGAGCTCGTCCGCAGAGGTGATTAAATCTGAGGAGAGCTCGCTAGAGCGGTGAGCTCGTCTAAAAGAGTGAGCTCGCCTGGAGAAGTGGACTCGCCAAGAGAGGTGAACAAATCTGATGAAGAGAGCTCACTGGAGATGTGAGCTCGTCTCGATGGAGTGAGCTCGTCGGGAGAGGTAGACTCGTCCGCAGTAGAGGTGATCAAATTTGTGGAGAGCTCACAGAATGGTGAGCTCGTCCGAGAGGTGAACAAGTCTAATGAAGAGAGCTCGCCGGGAGAGGTGAGCTTGTCTCGATGGAGTGAGGTGGTCCGAGAGATGGACTCAAATGCGGAGAGGTGATCAAATTTGAGGAGAGCTCGGCTGGAGCGGTTACCTCGTACGATGGAGTGAGCTCGTTCGAGAGGTGGACTCGTCCAGAGAGGTGATCAAATCGATGAAGAGAGCTCACGGGAGAGGTGAGCTCGTCGATGGAGTGAGCTCGTCCGCAGAGGCGGACTCGTCCGAGAGGCGATCAAATCGAGGAGAGATCGGCCGGAGTGGTGAGCTCGTCGATGGAGTGAGCTTGTCCGAGAGGCGGACTTGTCCGAGAGGCGATCAAATCCGAGGAGAGATCGGCTGGAGCGGTGAGCCTCGTCTCGATGGAGTGAGCTCGTTCGGAGAGGTGATCAAATTCGAGGAGAGCTCGGCTGGAGAGGTGAGCTCGTCCCGATGGAGTGAGCTCGTACGGAGAGGTGAACTCGTCCCGAGAGGTGATTTAATTCGATAAAGAGAGCTCACCGGGAGGTTGAGCTCGTCTCGATGGAGTGAACTCGTCGGAGAGGGATCAAATCTCGAGGAGAGCTCGGCTGGAGCGGTGAGCTCGTACGAAGGAAGCGAGCTCGTCGGAGAGGTGGACTCGTCGAGAGATGTGAACAAGTCTCGATGAAGAGAGCTCGGCCGGAGAGGTGAGCTCGTCTCGATGGAGTGAGCTTGTCCGGAGAGGTGATCAAATCGAGGAGAGCTCATTTGGAGCGGTGAGCTTGTCCGGAGAGGTGATCAAATCTAAGGAGAGCTCGCCGGTGAGGTGTGCTCGTTTGAAGGAGTGAGCTCGTCCGGGAGAGGTGAACAAGTTTGATGAAGAGAACTTCGCTAGAGAGGTGAGCTCGTCTGATGGAGTGAGCTCATCGGAGAGGTTGACTCGTCCGAGAGATGATCAAATTTGAGGAGAGCTCACAGAGCGGTGAGCTCGTCGAAGGAGTAAGCTCGTCCGGAGAGGTGAACAAGTCTCGATGAAGAGAGCTCACTGGAGAGGTGTGCTCGTCTCGATGGAGTGAGCTTATTAGAGGGGTGAGCTCGTCGATGGAGTTAGCTCGTTCGGAGAGGTGAATAAGTCTCGATGAAGAGAGCTCGCTGGAGGTGTGAGCTCGCTCGGGAGAGGTGGATTCGTCCGCAGAGGTGATCAAATCTAAGGAGAGCACGCTGGAGCGGTGAGCTTTTCGATGGAGTGAGCTCGTCAGGAGAGATGGACTCGTCCGGATAGGTGATCAAATCCGATGAAGAGAATGAAGATGATGCCCCCGCTGTCAACCTTGGGGTTTTCATGTTCTCGAAATATTCATCTTTATTTTAAATCTCATTTTTAAATAATTAGTTTTTGTTTAAAAATTTTTCCAAGTATTCCAAATTGGTGTAACTTGTCGTGCCTCGGCCTTACTTGTCTAAGAGGTTGAGATCGGCCCATGTCAAGCCGCATATCGGGTTTCTGCACAAACGAGTTTGGCCCTCGGGGCAAGTAAATATCTACACAGGAGTTCGGTGGAGAGGTGAGCTCGCCCGATGGAAGTGAGCTCGCTCGGAGAGGTGGACTCGTCCGAGAGGTGATCAAATGCGAGAGAGCTCGCTGGAGCGGTTAGCCTGCCCGATGGAGTGAGCTCGTCCGAGAGGTGATCAAATCGATGAAGAGAGCTCGGGAGGGTGAGCTCGTCCCGGAGAGGTGATCAAATCGAGGAGAGATCGGCTGGAGCGGTGAGCTTGTCTAATGGAGTGAGCTCGTCAGGAGAAGTGGACTCATCTAGAGAGGTGATCAAATCTGATGAAGAGAGCTCGCCGGAGGGGTGAGCTCGTCGATGGAGTGAGCTCGTTCGAAGAGGTGATCAAATCGAGGAGAGCTCGCCGGAGAGGTGAGCTCGTTCGGAGAGGTGATTAAATCTTATAAAGAGAGCTCATTGGAGGGGTGAACTCGTCGATGGAGTGAGCTCGTCCGAGAGATGATCAAATCTTAGGAGAGCTCGCCGGAGCGGTGAGCTTGTCTCGATGGAGTGAGCTCGTCCGGAGAGGTGGACTCGTCCGGAGAGGTGATCAAACGAGGAGAGCTCGGGCCGAGCGGTGAGCCTCGTCTAAAGGAGGGAGCTTGTCCAGAGAGGTGGACTCATCCGGTGAGGTGAACAAGTTTGATGAAGAGAGCTCGTTGGAGAGGTGAGCTCGTCTGATGGAGTGAGTGATTGCGGTAATCGGATAAGCGATTTTAAGACAACCAAGTATATCGAACCCAAGGGAAAAAGTATGGCGGTGAGTCCCTAGAAATGCAAGTTCTCGATGACTATTGTTGCGAATGCGGTTTTGGTTCCAAAAACACAATACAAAATACAAGAATTAAAATCAAACACTAAGCAAGCAATTTATCAAACACTTGGTATGCTAGAACAAGTAACAAAGATCAATTTGGGAATGGGGTGCTAGGGATAATATCCATCAAGGAATAAATGATCAACAATCTATGCTTGAATCAAATTGCTAATCAACTAAGATAGAAAACATAAAATCATCATGCAATTAAGTCTCCATTAACCACACAATGCCTAATGTGAGTATCCTTAGTGCAACTAATCTCTCAATTAAGAAGCACCCAATTCATACAATCATACACAATTATAACCCGATTAATCCCTAATCACGTTAGCTTAACTCTCACCTATTGCTAGGGTGATCAAATATTAATCTAAAGAGATAAAAATGCATGAAGCACAATTTGAATCACAATTAGGGTACAAACTATCTCAATTGATCAACAATCATCAACAATCATAGCACAAGACAATCAAATCATCCTCAATTTCAATTATCCTAAGCACAAGAGTATTAGCCCATGGAGCAAAATGTAAAATCCATGGATACAAAAATCTAATTGCACAAACACAAATCTAATTACAATAATTAATGAATTGAAATGAGAAAAGAGGAAGAACATCACCAATTGAATCCAAAATGATCAATAATAGGAATGCTTGAATCTTCAAAAGTATCTCCAAATGTAAACTCTTTTCAACTTGAATTACAATTTGAGATGGAAAAACTAATTGATCAAAAGCTAATCTAAGGTACAATTGATGAAAATCTATCTAGAACTAACAATCTAATCAATCTACAATGAGAATTAAGCAATGGAACTGGAAAATCGCCCTAAAACCGATAATAACTGCTATGGGAAGGTTATGCTCTGTTTTCCGCTCAAATGGCTTTAAAAACTCAAATTCGAATTTCTGCACCCTCGACTCGAGGTTTGGGCCCTCAAGTCGAGACTCGTTAAATCGTGGATGCGCTTTAAAAATTAACTCTAGCCTCGACTCGAAGCTTCACCCTCGAGTCGAGCTTGCCACTTTGCTTTGTCCCTCGACTCGAGGCTCCAACCCTCGAGTCGAGGCTTCTTCAAAATTTGGAATTCTCTCTTTCTACCGGCACCCTCGGGTCAAGGTCTCGGCCCTCGACCGCAGGTCGAGTCTAGGAATTTTCTCAACTCGACTTCCGCCTCCGACCCCTGTTTTCGCCCGTCTCGTTCGTCTCTTTGCCGTATGAATGTCGGTACTCTTGGTTTGGTCAAATTCCATCGATTCACCTAAAAACGGGACGAAAAACATTAAAAATCCATCAAGTAATACTTTTCAAGCAAAGTAGTGATACTCTACACATTTAGGCACAAAAACTAACACTTTTGACCACTTTTTGCACTAAAATTCTCCCTCAAATCATGCATCAATTCACTCCAATCAGTGAGCTCGTCCGGAGAGGTGATCAATTCAGAGGAGAGCTCGCCGGAGCGGTGAGTTCGTCGATGGAGTGAGCTCGTCTGGATAGGTGATAAAATCTAAGAAGAGCTCACTGGAGCGGTGAGCTCTGCCTCGAAGGAGTGAGCTCGTCAGGAGAAGTGGACTCGTCCGGAGAGGTGAATAAGTTCTGCAGTGAAGAGAGCTCACTAGAGAGGTGAGCTCATCTCGATGGAGAGAACTCGTCCGCAGAGGTGGACTCGTCCGGACAGTGATCAAATCTCGAGGAGAACTCGGCTGGAGCGGTGAGCTCGTCTCAAGGAGCGAGCTCGTCCCGCAGAGGTGATCAAATACGAGGAGAGCTCACTGAGCAGTGAGCCTGCCTCGATGGAGTAAACTCGTCCGGAGAGGTGATCAAATCTCGAGGAGGGCTCGCTGGAGCGGTGAGCTCATCTAAAGGGAGTGAGCTCGTCCGCAGAGAGAGGTGGACTCGTCTGGATAGGTGATCAAATCTCGAGGAGAGCTCGCCGAGCGGTTAGCTCGCCGATGGAGTGAGCTCGTCCGAGAGGTGGACTCGTCCTGAGAGGTGATCAAATCTTATGAAGAGAGCTCGTTGGAGGGGTGAGCTCCTCAAGGAATGAGCTCGTCCGGAGAGGTGGACTCATCCCGAGAGGTGATCCAATCCGAGGAGAGCTCGCCGGAGTGGTGAGCTCGTCGATGGAGTGAACTCGCTCGGAGAGGTGGACTCTGCCTCAGTAGAGGTGATCAAATCGATGAAGAGAGCTCACCTGGAGGTGAGCTTGTCGATGGAGTGAGCTCGTTCGGAGAGGTGAGCTCGGCCCAGAGAGGTGATTAAATCTGATAAAAAGAGCTCGCTGGAGGGTGAGCTCATTTGATGAAGTGAGCCTGCCTCGGGAGAGGTGATCAAATCTTAGGAAAGCTTGTTTGAACGGTGAGCTCGTCGATGGAGTGAGCTCATTCGGAGAGGTGGACTCGTCCGGAGAGGTGATCAAATATGAGGAGAGCTTGCACGAGCGGTGAGCTTGTCTCAAGGAGCGAGCTCATCCGGAGAGGTGGACTCGTCCCAGAGGTGAACAAGTCTCGATGAAGAGAGCTCACTGGAGAGGTGAGCACGTCCCGATGGAGTGAGCTCGTCCGGGAGAGGTAATCAAATCTCGAGGAGAGCTCGCTCAGCGGTGAGCTTGTCTCGATGGAGTAAGCTCATCTGGAGAGGTGATCAAATCTTAGGAGAGCTCACTGGAGCGGTGAGCTCTGCTCAAGGAGTGAATCGGTCTCGGGAGAGGTGGACTCGTCCGAGAGGTGAACAAGTTCGATGAAGAGAGCTCGCTAGAGAGGTGAGCTGCCTCGATGGAGTGAGCTCGTCCCAAAGAGGTGGACTCGTTCGGAGAGGTGATCAAATCTCGAGGAGAGCTCGGCTGGAGCGGTGAGCTTGTCTCGAAGAAGTGAGCTCGTCTGAGAGGTGAACAAGTCTCGATGAAGAGAGCTCGCCGGAGAGGTGAGCTTGTCACGATGGAGTGAGCTTATTGGAGGGGTGAGCTGGTCCCGGAGAGGTGAACAAGTCTCGATGAAGAGAGCTCGGCCGGAGTTGTGAGTTCGTCGATGGAGTGAGCTCGTCCCGAGAGAGGTGGACTCGCCCAGAGAGGTGATCAAATCGAGGAGAGCTCAGCCGAACGGTGAGCTCGTCTAATGGAGTGAGCTCGTCGAGAGGTGGACTCGTCCGGAGAGATGATCAAATACGATGAAGTGAATGGAGATGATGCCCCCGCCCGTCAACCTTGGGGTTTTCATGTTCTCGAAATATTCATTTTTATTTTAAATCACATTTTTCCATACTTAGTTTTTGTTTAAAATTTTTGCCAAGTATTCCAAATTGGTGTGGCTTGTCGGCTTCGGTCTTACTTGTCTAAGAGGTTGAGCTCGGCTCATGTCGTCCCATACCGGTTTTGGCACAAACGAGTTTGGCCCTTGGCCAAGTAAGGATCTACTCGAGGAGCTCGGCTCACCTATGCGTATTTCAGCGAGGATGATATCCCGCCGGTCTTTTCGTCGCCCAAACCAAGCCATCACATTACGACTTTCTGGCCGGGCGAGCCGATGAAGGTGCTCGCCAAATGGAGTCTAGTCCACCGATCCATCCTCTTGAATGGCTCGAAGTGGGTGCTCTCCGTGAGCTTAGTTCACCGGGAGACCCAGTACACTTCAGATGACTTATTAAGATGCGTCCAGTGGCGTGTTATGCGCTCCGGCCAATCACCGAGATCGTACCACACACGACTTTTGTCCTAACTCCGAAGAGCTAGACCTCACTTGCTAGGAAAGCTAGGAGACCTCGGCCGGAGGCCGAGCTCGTTGCGAGGAATTTGAGGGGCACACCGACCAGATAGCTAGGTGACCTCGGATGGTAACAGGACACATCACGAGGGGTTTAGTAGGAGCCTCCCAAAGACACGGATCGGGGCACTCGCCCGGAGGCCGAGCTCACCGCGAGGAGTTTGGCAGGTGAAACCCTTCATCGACGGATGCCGTGATCCGCGCGAGTTTGAGAGGGGGACCGCCATCGGCCATTCGGCCTCGAGCGGGCCCGCAAAGAGCTCACTAGGTTAGAAGCTAGGAGACCTCGGATGGCACAGAGCTCGCCGCGAGGATTTTGTAGGGAAAGTAACCCGTGCTCGGCGAGAGTGTAAACTCGTCGCGAAGTCTTTATTTAGGACGTGTTAAATGCGGCTCGGCGAGAGTCCGAGCTTGTCGCAAATCTGCAGGTAAATCTCGCTAAAAGCTCGTCCACGCTAAAGAGGCAGATTATCAACGCCACGAAGGCAGACAATTAACGCCACAAAGGCGGATAAGACAACACCACGGAGGCGGGTGATCTATGCCGCAAGCGAAATAGATCAATGCCGAGGAGGCATATAGTCAACGCCACGGAGGCGGACAAGTCAACGCCGAAAAGGCGGACAATCAATGCCACGAAAGCGTATAAGACAACGCCACGGAGGTGGGTGATCTATGTCACAGAGGCGAAATAGATCAATGCCAAAAGGCAGATAGTCGACGCCATGCGGGCGGACAATCGATGTCGGAAAAGGCGATCACAACACCGCAAAGATGGGCAAGTCGAATGTCGATAAGGCATATAGTCGACACCATAAAGGCGGACAATCGATGCTGAAAAGGCGATCACAACACCGCGAAGGTGGACGAAGTCAAATATCGATAAGACAGATAGTCGATGCCAAGAAGGCGGACAATCAATGCCGAAATGGCGGGGCACTTAGTCGCTTGCTCGGTGATTCAGGAATTTTACGTCTTTCATCACGAGTCTTATGTTGAAAATTTTTTTGTACTTTTATTTTTCTGAATTTTGAAGTTTGAACTCCTGGAGTTCTACTCTCCTTCCCCTCAAGTATAATTTTTTTTTTTTTGCGGTGTGTATTTGGCCGTTAAAAGTTTTTGAAAAATTTCGAAATTTAAAAGATTTTTAAATCAAAAATGTGCGTACATGCCCCAAATTTCTTTAAAAAGTTTGGAGTCTAATTTTTCTCCCCTTCAAATATAAAAAATTTACCGGGAATTTTTGAGAAATTCTACACTTTAAAGATTTTTGAATCCAAAAATGTGTACACAAGCCCCAAATTTTTCATTAAAAAGTTTGGAGTTCTAATTTTCTTTCCCTTTAAAATATGAATTTTTTATTTTTTTGGGAAAATTGAACTCATGAAGGTTTTTTCAAAATTTTTTTGACAGCTTTACAAATTTTGAAGTGTCAAAATATATGTGTCTTTGCCCCAATTTTTATAAAAAAATAGGGAAATTAGCAAGTAGCAAAGTATTTAAATAGGTAGTTTTCAAAAATACCTGATACATGAACAAAGGACCGTCCGTAGATTCCGGATTGATTCACGTCTGTAATAAACTAAATGCCCAGCAATTCATTAATTTTGGGCCAGCAGCTCTTTTAAATTATGGCCAATCAGTTTCAAAAAAAAAAAAAAAGGGGGCCCAAAGATATCTTAACCAAAAAGGCCCAAAGCAATACTTTTTTTTAAATGTTAAGGGCCTATTTTCTTTTAAATTAAGGGGGATTACAAGGTGATTAGAATAGTATTTCCGGCAAGCGGTATTAAGATCAATCGCAAATATCGAACCCAAGGGAAAAAGTATGCACGTGAGACCCTAGAAATACGAGTTCTTAGTGACTATTGATGCAACAAGGAATGGCTCTAACACTACAAACACTTGCAAAAATACAAACTAAAACAAACAAACAAATGATCGAACACTTAAGATGCGAGAACAAATACCACAATAAATGGGGAATTGGGGTGCTAGGGCTAACATCCATCAAGGAATCAATGATCAACAAGCTATGATTGAATCAAATTGCAAATCAACTAAGATAGAAAGCATAAACCATCATGAAATTAATCACTCCATTAAAATCACAATGCCTAATGTGAGTATTCTTAGTCCTTCCCATCTCTCAATGTAGAAGTCCCCAATTCATAAAATCATGCAAAATTATAACCCGATTAGCACCTAATCACGTTAGCTCAACTCGCCTATTGCTAGGGTGATCAACCATTAATCTAAAGAGATAACTTTGCATAAAGCACAATTAAGAATCACAATTAGGAAGCAATCTACTCAATTGATCTCCAATCATCAACAATCATGGCATAGTCAATCAAATCATCCTCAATTTCAATTAACCCAAGCACAAGAGAGTTAGCCCATGATGCCACAAGCAATATCCATGGGAAGAAGATAAAATTGAACAAACACAAAACAAATCACAACAATTAAGAAATTAAAAAGACAAGAGAGGAAGAACATCACCAATTGAATTAAATCCACAACAAGAGGAATGCTTGAGTCTTCAACACCAATCTTCAAATGAATTACAAGCTTGAATTGATGAATCAACACTAGATCAAATGCTAAACTAGAGCTAATCTAATCAACATTAATTGAAATCTAAATCTAAATCTACCTTCTACACTACCTACAATGGGAAATTGGCTTGGGGCCTAAGAAATCTCCCCAAAACCGCTACTAACTGTTCTATCTAATGTTGTATGGAGTTGTATCGATATGCTCTGCTTTCATCCCTTAAATAGACGATTTTCCTGAAAAAGCCTCCCCCTCGAGTCGAGGCTCAACCCTCGACTCGAGGCATCCCGATTTTTCCAATCCCTCAACTCGAGGCTCAGCCCTCGAGTCGAGGGCTGCTTTATTTTTTTGATTTTCATCCTATAGTCTTCAAGCTCGAGTCGAGGCCTCGGTCCTCGACTGCAGGTCGAGACCAGGGCATTTTCCGGCCGGGACTCCGCCTCCAACCCACATTTTCGTCCGTTTCGTTCGTCCCTTCATTCTAAGAATACCGGTACTCTCGGTTTGGTCAAAATCCACCGATTTACCTGTAAAATGGACGAGAAACATCAATAATCTCACAAATAATACTTTTAGGCAAAATAGTGATACTCAACACATTTATGCACAAAAACTAACATTTTTTTATCACTTTTTGCACTCAAATAAGCCCTAAAAACATGCATCAATTCACTCCAATCATAATACCCCCAAACTTGAAGTGTTGCTCGTCCTCGAGCAACGTAGCAAATAAGCACAAATGAGTGAATTGATTGCAATTATGTCACATGGCACCATAGAAGATAATTAAGACAATTGAACTCATCAATGATCATAAGTATCACCGCAACTATCCACGCAATCAAGATAGATCATGCTCAAATAAATGCTCAATCAAACACTTAATACGTTGCTCCTTCCATGGAGTGTTTCACTCTACTCTCAAGTGTATAAAGGTATAATGCACTCAATCATCAAATTCACAAACTTGCACACCATATGCTTGCCAATAGACTTAATCTCAATCAAAATTATTTGTGTTTAATCAAGAATCAAAGAGGTCTTTCTCTTAGGTTGTAATGTAGGCTCTTTGGAAAGGTGGGATGTTTTTGGATAAGAGTGACTAAGTAGTAGAGACTTGAATGAAAGCTAATCAAAACAATACACATCTCTTCAAACTTTGCATCAACTCCCTTCAAGCAATTAGAGTTCAATCACCACAATTCACTTGAGCTTTCTTTCAATTAAGCTCACAATTGAGTTTTTCTTCTTTTCATTTGCAACATTTTTCACAATTCAACTTTTTTTCACAACCTTTCTTTTCTTCATCACTTAGCACCTCATTTTCCACCACACTTTGCAATCAAATCACCATCATTAGCTAACAATCAAGCTCTACTAAACATGGGACAAGAAGGCTCATCAAAATAAGGCTAATGGCTTCAATTTCACTTGGCTTGCCAAAGAATAAGGATCATAAGGCTCAACATGGCTCACTAAGGAAATCAAATGTATTTGGTGGGGAAAAATTTGGCAAAGTGACTAATCATAGCAAATATGGCCTCTTATCACTTTCATGACATCACTCAAAGATCAATATCAACAAGTCTAGTGGCAAGTTCTAAAGCATACAAATCCATGAATGATGCACTCACAAAGAAATCATATTAATCGTATAAAATGTACGATTATAAAGGCACAAAAGCTCACGGGCTTAAATTGAGCAATGAATCAAGCATTTTCAATCACATTCATCTTTACATAATTAATAAAAAATGATAGCTTCAAGCTACAAATCAACTAATGATAAAATCAAAATCCAATAAATCTTGCAATTCAAGCACAAGTGCTCATGTACATAATCTCAAGCACACTCACTATATCAAGAATGATACTAAAAGATATGCAATAAGTCCACAATGAAGCTCAAGATAAATCTAGCTCAAAAGAATATAAGGGTAAGGAATTCAGTGAGATAAAGAGAATGTAATCATCACAAGGCAATAAGCTCAATAAACTCATAATCAAATCACAATCATCATCCATAAAATCATCATAAATCCAAACATCATCACATCAAATTCAATCATAAAGTACAATCACCAATCAACATCAAATCATACAAATCACCAAGGAGATAAGAGACTAAATAACTAGAGGAGAGAGATGAAGAAGTAGGGAATAGCCCTAATGGTCGGACGGCGGCGGAGGAGGATAGGGGCCTTGCCCGAAGTTCCGAGGAGCCGAACTGGCTGGAGGAGCGCATACATATCCTGCCGAGTCTTACGAGTCTCCTCCAATATCCGATAACACTCATCTGGCGAGTCGAGCACTCGAAGCTGCATACGCTGGCTATCGGCCCACATCTCCTCTGTCGAGTCCACTTTGCCCTGGGATGAGCTCCCAGCCTCGTACTCTCGACTCCTCATCTCATCCTGCCAATACATGTTAAGCTCGGCCTATAATCCTTGTCCATCTGTACCGCTCATCCTCCCGAGCCTGCTCCTCCTCATCATCCTCATCATCATCGTCTCTCGCATCGATTCCCTCGGCCGCACCTCGGCCTCATCCTCATCGAGACCTGCAGGCTACTGTCCCTCCTCATCATCGTCATCGTCACAGAGGACATCTCCATGCTCGCGGTATAGGCGTCTATCGCCTGCGTGTGACGCTGTGATCACATGCGGAGGTTGATGGTCACAAAGGCTGGAGCACCAAAGACCTGTCGTAAACCTCTTATTAGGAAGAGGGAATCGGCCACCATGGTGTCTTTGGAAGCACCATATCCTACCGATGCGGTCGAGTGTCCTCATACGCCGTATGGTATCGTAGTGAGATTTGGGCCCTCCAAAGGCTCTAAGGTTGTGAGTAGGGATGCCGAAGTGCTCAACAATCAGCGTGATCATGCCCCGAAGTTAATCCTCTTGAATTTGGTGCTCGTAGCCGCTAAAAAGGTAGCATAAGTAAGCGGCGGCATTGAACCGGATCTCGTATAGGAAGCACCAGAGCACATAAAGCTCCTCTCGAAACCACAGCTCCACCCTCCGATCTCGCGAAGATGGTGCTCGCGAGATCTTCTCCAAGTATCTCACCACCGGGTTCCGAATATGGGTGCTCTTTGATTTCCCGAAATAAACCGGGCCGATCCGGTGCCCCGAGTCCGATATTCTTCTCGAGAACTTCTTTGCGTTGTACTCCTTTTTTATGTTGAGGAGTGATCGATCGGGGTCGATGGGTGCTCCAATGATCTCGTTGACCTCATCCACGGTCAACGAATACTCGGGTCCCATAAGCTCGAATGTAATACCCTAGGGAATTTGGACCTCCTGGCTTTATCAAACCCGACGGCACAAGAACTCGAGAGTGAGTCCAAGATACATCCTCGGCCTCTTCATCAAGAAGCCTCCCATACCGATCTGCTAAAAAGGCGAGGAATGTCCTCCTCGATGCCCATCGCCGTCATACAATCATGGTCAACAAGGCGGGTCTTGACCACCTTGTTGTAGATCTCTCGCATACAATATGATGTGCTTCCTCCATTTGAAATCGTCCCACTGAATACCGAGCTCGGTGGACATCTTATGAACAAATCTAATATCCCTCTCTCGTCTTCGGATCTCCTCATCCGAGTAATTATGTCCGTCGACTCCTCTAAACATATCTCCCGCAAAAATTCCCAAAGGCAAAAATCAATCACCGCAAATAAAAGTGCGAGCTAAAAATGGTATCAAACTATCTATGAACGAGTCGCCAGACACCAAAATCTCCAATCAATAACAACCCCTAGTGACTAAGCAATAAATCTCAACAAATGGTCAATGAGTCAACTAAGCACATACTATCAATAGAAGTGTTCAAATAAATCCCTTCAAAATGCATACATACTAAAATGGCTTCAACAATTAACTCACAAATAGGCTCACAAAAAAAAAAAAATTATGCAATTAAGCTCAATAATATTTCCAAAATCATAAGCCATCTAGCAAGTACTTTGACAAATAAGCATCAACAATAATACACTTCTATCAATAATACTCAAACATGACCAAATTCCAAACATAATATCATCACTAGGAGTTTTATCAATTAAGCACAACTTCAATTCCTAAGCCAAATTTCACAAATATATAGGCAATTCATCCCAATAGATCCTAGGCATGCTTCTAAACTCATCAAATAACCCAAATAATCTCAAAAAGGCTCCAAATTCGTCACAATAATCATGCATATACTGTGCTTGAAGAAATGCCCAAATGAAACTCTCATTCAATAAAAATCTAGCATAATCCTCAACACCCATGCAATACTCAACCATAATAACGAAATTAAGAGCTAATGGAGTAAGAATAACATACCTTGGTGTTAAGTTCGGCCCAAGAATGATTTTGGAAGAAACCCGAAGCAATTTCACGCAAAAGCCCCAAATTTCACTCACATAAACCCTCAAATTCCAAACTTGATGCAATGTATATGATAATGTGATGATAAGAAGATAAATGATCGGTGATTTTATGAGCAAATGGCCGGAAAATATGTAGGGACGGGAAAGGATCGAAAATCGCCCCAAAACCCTCGAGTCGTGGTATGCGTGAACCGACTCTGTGTATTTATAATAAACACCGGCCTCGAGTCGGGGCTTAGCCCTCGACTCGAGGATCCCAAAATTTTAAAAGCCTCGACTCGAGGCCTCTCCCTCGACTCGAGGGATGCAAAAATCGAACTTCTCGACTCGAGGTTCCACCCTCGACTTGAGGGATGTGCGATTTTGAAAATTTTACTAAGTGTTGACCCCTTGACCCGAGGATTGGTCACCTCGACCCGGGAGTCGAGACCAGGAAATTTGGCGGTTCCGGGCCCGACCCGACCACCAAAACTCCTAAAAATGACCTCTATGCCCCTAACGAACCCAAATATGAAAGAATTTACCGTTTTGGTCCCTCGATTTAAGCCCGGTCGCTCATTCGATCGAGAGGACCGGGTCTTTTCCTTTTGCTCATTTTCACCAACTTTTAAGCTTTCCCTCTTTTCCGAACTTGAATTCTCTTGCAATTTCGATCTCTTTTCCATCAAAGTAGTGAGTATGCCTACAAACGGGCAAAACAAATCATCAAATAATCATCACTAAGAGATGCATTTCTACCATAAACGATCAACACCCCCAAACTTGAATGAATATATGAATTCAAAGTTTGGAATGCAGTGATGTAAATGCATGCAACTCGAAATGATATCAACAATAAGCTCAACACTATATGAATCCCAAAGCATGATAACATAACTTCTAAGCATGAGCAATTAAGTAACTAGCCAAATTTCCCAAAAATGAAACAAAAACACTAATCTACCAAAAAGCACACAAAAGCAATAAAAAGGATGGGTTGCCTCCCATCAAGCGCTATTTTTATTGTCCTATGCCGGACTTATTCGTTCACTTCCATGTTCTTCATCGGAATGACCAAGGATAGCGATCCTCCTTCCCATTATATCTCAATCTTTGTGCTTCAAAGTTTAGGAGGTTCACCGAATAGATAGGGCAACCACATATAGATATGCTTAGTGTCCATGGTTGTCCCCTTTTCTCTCTTGCCATCCTTCTTCTCCAATCCTTTCTTTCAAGAATGCCCAAGCGCTTCATCATTCATTCCTATAGTCAAAGTTCACAAGAGGTAAAAATTAAATCATTAGAAGCATCATTATCAATAAAAGTATGAATTGAAGAGTTTGAAGGTATAGAAATGCCCATTTTGTTCTTAATTCCTCATTTGGTGCTTCTAGATTTTCTTCTTCAATGTTGCTCATGTCCATTAATGGACATTCCTCTTCCTCACTTTTGACAAGGAAATTATTCTCTTTAACCTCTTTGCTTAGACCCTCTACTACATCTTCTTCACTTGCATTTTCTTCCTCCCCTTCTTCTTCTTGATTCTCCATGATGGTTAAGTTCTTCACTTGGAGTAGAAAATATTTGAGTTGAATTTTTATGACCATGAATTGAGCTTCGGTGATCTCCATGTTCCCTTCTATCAATGAATCAACCAATGTTTTAGTCTCATAGATGTTTTCATACAAAGGGAACATTTCTTCACATCTAGGGTCATTTTCCTCAATTCTCTTTAACAACACTCCAAGCATCTCTTGCAAGATAGCTCTCACTTCATGGAGTCCCCATTCTTCAAATTGATGAGAAGCTTGTGGTATTGGATAATCATACTCATAGCTTCTCCTAGCATCATAGTATGCCCCTTCGATGCTCCTTGATACTCAAGTCCACAATATGGCTCGAATTGATCATAATGTTCATAGTAATGGAACATCTCTTGAGGTGGGGAAGGAATTTCTTCATATCTCCAATCTTCATAATGTGGAGAATACACCATACCATCTTGATAATACTCTTGATTCCACAAGTATGAGTTGTATCTTTCCATCTAGACAAGATAGCAAAGTATCAAATTCAAACAAAAAATAACAACACAAACAAAAATACAAAGGCAACAAGTAGCCACGTCAAACAATTCCTAAGTCTCACTTAGGCGCAAAAATTAATTCCCCAAAGAACGGCGCCATTTGATTGGAGTAGTATTTCCGGGCAAGCGGTATTAAGACCAATCGCAAATATCGAACCCAAGGGAAAAAGTATGCACGTGAGGCCCTAGAAATACGAGTTCTTAGTGACTATTGATGCAACAAGGAATGACTCTAACACTACAAACACTTGCAAAAATACAAACTAAAACAAGCAAACAAATGATCGAACACTTAAGATGCGAGAACAAATACCACAATAAATGGGGAATTGGGGTGCTAGGGCTAACATCCATCAAGGAATCAATGATTAACAAGCTATGATTGAATCAAATTGCAAATCAACTAAGATAGAAAGCATAAACCATCATGAAATTAATCACTCAATTTAAATCACAATGCCTAATGTGAGTATTCTTAGTCCTTCCCATCTCTCAATGTAGAAGTCCCCAATTCATACAATCATGCAAAATTATAACCCGATTAACACCTAATCACGTTAGCTCAACTCTACTTTATTGCTAGGGTGATCAACCATTAATCTAAAGAGATAACTTTGCATGAAGCACAATTAAAAATCACAATTAGAAGCAATCTACTCAATTGATCTCCAATCATCAACAATCATGGCATATTCAATCAAATCATCCTCAATTTCAATTAACCCAAGCACAAGAGAGTTAGCCCATGGTGCCACAAGCAATATCCACGGGAAGAAGATAAAATTGAACAAACACAAAACAAATCACAACAATTAAGAAATTAAAAAGACAATAGTGAAAGAACATCACCAATTGAATTAAATCCACAACAAGATGAATGCTTGAGTCTTCAACACCAATCTTCAAATGAATTACAAGCTTGAATTGATGAATCAACACTAGATCAAATGCTAAACTAGAGCTAATCTAATCAACATTAATTGAAATCTAAATCTACCTTCTACACTACCTACAATGGAAAATTGGCTTGGGGCCTAAGAAATCGCCTCAAAACCGCTACTAACTGCTCTATCTAATGTTGTATGGAGTTGTATCGATATGCTCTGCTTCCATCCCTTAAATAGACGATTTTCCTGAAAAAGCCTCCCCGGAGTCGAGGCTCGGTCCTCGACTTGAGGCATCCCGATTTTTCCAATCCCTCGACTCGAGGCTCAGCCCTCGAGTCGAGACTGCTTTATTTTTTTATTTTCATCCTATAGTCTTCAAGCTCGAGTCGAGGCCTCGTCCTCGACTGCAGGTCGAGACCAGGCCTTTTCCAGTAGGGACTCCGCCTCCGACCCATGTTTTCTTCCATCTCGTTCATCCCTTCATTCTAAGAATACCGGTACTCTTGGTTTGGTCAAAATCCACCGATTTACCTGTAAACGGACGAAAAACATCAATAATCTCACAAATAATACTTTTTAGGCAAAATAGTGATACTCAACACATTTATGCACAAAAACTAATATTTTTATCACTTTTTACACTCAAATAAGCCCTAAAAACATGCATCAATTCACTTCAATCACAAGGGGTACAATATGGGTCACCATATTAGTCTCTAGTACAAAACACTTTTTGTGATTAATTAGGTACAAAACAATAGAGTGAATGTCCAATTTTAACCCTCCTTCCCTTTTTCTTTTAGGCCGCCAACGTCACATCACCTTTTGACATTATATGTTCACTTATCTTTCTTGCCGATACATTGAAGAGCAAAAATAGATGCCAATTTTTGCCATCATCTCCGCTGCCTACGTTTACGGTTGTTGGCCGTCGCCGCCTATGTGGAGATTTTGCGCAGTAATGATTCATGGTGGCACCGACTTAGTCGCGACGGTGCGATGGGAATGATGGATGCGCGGACGACGGCGGCTCAGCGGTGTCGCGACAGTATGTGGGAGCTGCGTGGCGGTGAGGACCATGATGGTGGTTCACGGTTGTCGGCGGCGAGAAATGAGATGCGAGGATTGGTGGTGGGTGTCGCGCGAAGACGCGTTGGGTCGTCGGTTGTGATGGTTGGTTGATTGTGGTAGTGGATGAATGATTGTTGCAGATTGGGGAGAAGGCGTTGGTTGCACAGATTTGTGAAGAAGTCTATGGGTGTACTAATCCGAATGGTGGGTGTAGTTATGCGGATGCACCGCCTAATCGATGGTCGTATCGGCTTGATTTGCCTACCACAACTTCGTTCGATCATATCTTTGCGTCACGAACTCCGATTTGTGTGATTCTTTTTGCTATACAAAGCTCTCTCAACCCTCTTTCTACCCACGCAATTGCTCAGTTGATTTGAATGCAAAAAATTTCCTCAATTTTCCCTAAAAATGTCTCTCGTCATTGCATATTATCATACCGTGTTGCAATAATTTTAGGTAGCTTGCAAACACTTTCATACGATTGTAATTTTTGTTTCATATTGCATTACTTATCGATTGTTGCAATTCCAATTTGTAGATTGCAACATTTATCAAAAGAATTCCATTTTTTCAAATTGCAATTACTTATCAACTAATGATTGTAATTGTTGGATAAATAAATTTACAATAATTCTAAAATATTAATGCGAATTGCAATAAAACATTCAACATAATTGCAAAAAATTATGAATATAAATATAAAATATATTCAGCTTCTCAAGAATAAGATAGCAAATTATTCAACAAAATTGCAAAATATTAAATTATTCAACATAATTGCAAATACATAATTGTAAAAATATCCCTTTAATTACAAAATATTCAAAAATTACAAATACACAATTATAAAATATCCAACTCAAATGCAAAATTTGCACCTAAATTGCAAACTATCCAACTTAATTGCAAAAAAAAAAAAAAAGACCCGGTAGCTTGCATCTCCGAGAAATGTCAAATTATCCACACAAACCATATAACACCATCAAGAATCTAACACTTCACGCTTGACTTTCAATCACCACTATACCAGGTATGAGCACGAAAATATATGATCGTATACGCACACAACATACAAAAAAAAAAAAAACAGCGTTCACATGAGCACCATCAACACCAAGTTCAAAACATATAAAAACCAACGGGTATTTCTTTCATATAAGAAAAAGTAAATAAGAGAGCCAAAGTCTGCACTCTATGAGATGCCCAAAAATAGCAAGTATTCAATTACAAAATTATCTTGCTTCAATTTCCTCAATTGATCATCAACCTTCAATTAGAGTGAAAATTACAACAAAAAGCCTAATTCTAATAAGAGCGAAGCGAGAAGTATGCTAAATAAAATGTATATGAATATCCTGTCTCACACATTGTTGGCAAATTGATGTTCATAAATTAATTTGAACATAATAAAATTTTTAAAACTTCTAGCATGTACTTTCAACTTCACTTCATATCAAATTGATAATGAAGCATACTAGTGATCGTGCATTTGACCACAAGAAAATGATTGTCGGGCCAAGAATCGAATATGGAAAACTAGTGATAGCATATGGTATTCCATCAATTCAAAGAGAACCCAAATTGTTGTGGCAAAACCCATAACACCAGCTTGTAATTTTCTTGTCCCTCCACAGAAAATATCGTGCTTGGAACATAAGTAGATGGACACATGTTAAATTGAGATAGTATGCCAAATAAACATAACTCATTTGTTATTAATTCACGAGTATGGATTTGATTATCAAATAAGAGTCTAAAATACAAATGGAAACAATTTCAACAGAACTAAGGCCCATCAATGATATCTATAATGCGATTTTTGATAGTGCATATCCCATATTAGAGCAAGAGACCAAAGCAACATCAATGCCCGTAAATAGGTGAGTTTCGAGAACAATTATATTGAGTTTATCATTGATACGCATATTACATTATATAATTAACTTCATCTTTAGTGTTTGTATATGACTAGCATAGTGATTGGTGAAACTACATTTTTATTTTCTTTTAAATTGAAAGCAATTGTATCTAAATTTGGGGTAAGGGTTAATGCTATACTTTTTTATTGGTGAAGCAAATGAAGTACTAGTGATCCTACATCTTAGAGAGAAAGAATAGAGCGGTCGAACGGGGTAGCCATACTTAGCGGCGGATGCAAGTCATCCCGCTACCTTTAACCAAAGAAACAAGAAAAGAATTCTAGTGGAGGGTACAATACCGAAGCACGTAGCTCCAATAACATAATATAGCATTTCTTACACTAACGAAAGAGAAACAATCAACCAATCAAAATTTGAAACCCTAAACTTCACGTTTGATAGAACCAAAAAGGGATAACATCGGCTTCTTCAAGAAAATAACAACAATATAAATTAGGGTTTAACATTCAAGAGTACACTTACCAAAAGGCTGGATCTCGAAAAGTATAAAACAGCTGGATCTCAAAAAATAAAAGTCAAATAAGTGGAATGAAATTTAATAGGGATTGAAAAATATAACCAAAAGATTAAATTACACGTGCGGTGTAATCGCAAACCTTTCTACAATAAATTCTACCTTGAAAAACTTCGGCGAAATCGTCGCCACACATCTCTCACTACCGCCTCATCACCGACGCAACCATCTCGATTCGCCATGGCCGATGTAAGCTTTCTCGTCGCGACTCGCATTTCGCCGCCGACGCCATGTTTGCGACGCCCATCGTCGCGTGACTCCAACCGCAATCCTCCACGCCGCCGAACACCACCGTTGTCGCCATCGCCCATAGTAGCCGTCTCGTATTCGCGCAACCCCAATTGTCGTGCCATTCTCGCCGCCGCTCTCCAACAGAAACCCGGGCGACTTCGTCGGTGGAGGTGTCGATCTATTTGCTGAAACCTAGGAGATGGCTCCTGAGAAAGGTCTACCCCCATTGTCGGAAAATAAGAGGAGATTTGAGAGAGAGATAGATGAAGTGTGATATTTAAATTGAGAGATATACGAGATAGTGTGATATTTAAATTGAGGGAGAGAGGGTGAATTTCAAGAAGAGAGATAAAAAGTTAGATATAATAATTAGTTGATTTGAAAATGTGATGTAACGTGTCTAGAGAGAGAAAGGAGCCGAGGGATAAGAATAAAGGTATAGGGGAAAATCACATTTTTCTTTTGTACCTAGTGGTAATGCAAAAAAGTATTTGTATTTTTGGTAATAAACACTTGGGCCGTGTACTAGGTTGTAATTAATCCTTAAAGGGTCCCACTATTTACACCTCTATTTTTATTAGATACACCCCTATGTACAATAATATTTAACTTAATGTACCTTCAAACATAGCTATATAATCAATTTAATTATTCAAATAGAAACATCCGAGGTTCTCTCCCGCGTGAGGAGCTAGGGTTTTCTCTGCATCGAGACTAGTGGTTAGGGCTTTGGGCCCTTGCGGTTTTTCTTCTACTCTCTCGCCTTCTAGCTTTCGCCGCTTCTTCTTGTTTGGTCTTTCCTGTTTCTTTGTTTCGTGTCGCCTCTTAGGAAGTCTCTTTTCTCGAACGGTCACGTTAACGTCTTCTCTTTCTTTTTTTAAGTTTTGTTTCTCACGGGTTTCGGGGTGGATTCCGGACTGGGTCACTTTTCTTGGTTGAATGGCGCCGATCGGTGCGGCTGCAGATGATGATGAGTTTCTTGATTTGGGCGGTTTAGGCGGGCGGTTGAGAGTAGTGGGCGATCAGCACCATGTTGCTTGGTAGGGAAGTTAATTACCGAGAAGTCTCAGCTAATGTGTTTGCACCTGATTGATGTTATGAAGAAGGGTTTTCGTCCGAAAGGAAAACTCCGTGCACGTGATTAGGGGAATGGATTGATCATGTTTTCTTTTGATAGAGAAGATGATAGGGATTGGGTAATTCGTAATCAACCTTGGCACTTTGATGGGAATCTTTTCGCTATTAAGATTCCGACGGGATCGGAACAACCGTCTTTAGTGCATTTTCTTCTACTCCTTTTTGGATGAGGGCACATGACCTACCTTTGGCATGCTGGTCCGAACTGCCACTGATCCATTCTTTGCTTGGTGGGGCCCCTGAGGCGTTTGAATCCCCACCGATCTTGTTGGGACAGAGTTTGTGAGGTTTGATATTACAAAACCCTTACTTAGGGGATTGAAAATTAAGTTGGGGAAGTATCTTTGTGGATTCCTTTTACTTATGAGTCACTCCCTTCTTTTTGTTATAGTTGTGGAAAGATAGGACACATTCTCAAACCGTGTCCCGAGTTTGTGAGAGATGCAGAGGTTGAAGTTCAATATACCTTGGCTTTGAAGGCGAATTCTTTACGTGGGGTGCGTGATCCAAAACCTGTTATTATATACATGCATCCGAGCGTAAATACCCCACCGATAAATCCTAATCTAAACACAAACACCACATTGCCAAACCCTAACTATACCGAGAACCCTACCCTACATGAAAACGCACAAACTTCACCTATAATTTCGTAGTATAACTCTTTAACCCCGTAAAGCACTCAACCTCTATAACCTATTCCCACTTCCACTTTCACAACTTCCACCTCTACCACGCAAAACCTACAAGTCGATCCGGTGCCTACCGAGAGAATTCTTGCCACTCTACGTAGTAGCTTGAGAATTAACGATACTCCTCATACATCCGATAATGATTGTGCTTCGCCACCAAACTATCGTGTCCCTACTTCATTATCTTGAGCTCCCCTCAATCCAACCTCACAATGGTACCGAGCCATAATATACTTTTACCTTCTACTCCATTAGTAAACCTATCATACCACCCACCACTCACCCAAACTTGTCATCTTTCCGAAATTCCTACTACCCCATCCCTTCCGGTAACTATGATACCAAATTCTATATTGTTCCCAACTGCTAACCCCTTCCAGTTAACCCTACAACCTTATCGGCAGCTCCCCGCATACCGATCCTTACCGAACTTTTAGCCCGAGTCGAATCATACCTAGTGAGAGCACCCCTATTCAGCCTGTTAACTCAACATCATCCCCGCCCAATGAATCAAATGGTCTTATTTCACAAGCAGGTGCCCGAGAGAAAAATTGGAAGAGAATGGCTCGTGAAAAGAGATATACAAGTATTGTTGCATGGGACCCTTTACCGGACGGAAACGTAATGTATTCATTGATGAGAGTTCGATGATCGGGAGATACAACATAAGCGAGGAGATTTCAGGTTATCTCAAATTCTCGCTACTAGTGATTTTGATTTAACGGCGGAGATCGGCCGATGAGCACCTACTGACAACAATGAGTTGCCTGTTTTGGAATCGCTGGGGCTTGGGAACCCTCGGAAAGTTCCAGCTTTAAAAAGAAGGTCGTCTCCAAAGGTCCCAAATTTTTATTTCTTTGTGAAACAAAGTCATTAGTGCGGGAGTTAGGTAGTGTGGTTCGTAAACCGGGGTTTGATTATTGGGTGGGAGTGGATTACTACGGTGGGGGTCGAAGGGGTGGCTTAGCTCTGTTGTGGAATGTGGACACGCCGGTGGAGTTATTTTCTTTCTCTCAACATCACATTGATGTTAGGGTTGGTGAGGTTAATACTTGGCGATTTACGGGAATCTACGGTTACCTGAGGATGATCGAAGTGGAGAACTTGGGAATTGATTCGGCATATGGCTGATGGAAATTCAATGGCGTGGCTTTGCGTGGGTGATTTTAATGAAATTCTAAGTGATGAGGAGAAGTTGGGGAAAATTTAGGAGGGACGATCGTATGAGGGATTTTCGGTATTGTTTGGAGGATTGTGGTTTGGCGGATTTGGGTTTTATTGGACTTGGTCGAACAAACAAAGCGGGAGAAAATAATATTCAAGAGCGTCTGGATAGGGCTTTAGCGAATGAAACCTGGAGGACGATTTTTCTGGGGCTCGGGTTTTTCATCTTACGAGGGTGTTGTCCGATCATTGTTGTGTCCATGTTAATTGGGCTGGAATTCGAGGGAGGAAGGGGTTGAGACACAAGGCAAAATTGTACGTTTGAAAACATGTGGCTGCGAAACAAGAATGCGAGAATATTGTATCTAATACTTGGAGAAGTGGACCAACTCCACCTGCTCTTGTTCGTGGTATTTCGCATGCGGTGATGCGCTCTCGTTTGGAGTTCAAAAACCTTTGGGAATCTCGCCACGAGATATTAAAAAGGCAAAAAGAACTTGATCGATTACAACAAGGGCCACAAACTCAAAGCTATTATCGAGGCTTCTAGATCCTTGGAAAATCGCATTGCAGCCTGTTACGAAAGGAGGAAGTGTTTTGGCTTCAACATTTCCGTGTTTCTGGATGAGGGAAGGAGATCGAAACACCAAATTTTTTTCACAGGGTGGCTAGTGGGAGAAAGAGGCGAAACTGGATTGAGGAGATTGAGGATTAGTTTGTGGTGTTATATGGGGATGAAGAGGATATCCAAAAGGTGTTTGTCGAGTACTTTTCGTGGCTATTTATCGCGAAAAGTGACCTGGATATGGATGATGCGCTGGAAGTCATGGGAAAGCAGAGTCTCTCGAAGAAATGAAAAGACATTAGCTCGCCCGTTTACGGGAGATGAGATTACTAAAGCACTCTTTCGGATGAACCCGCAAAGGCCCGGCCCTGATGGTATGACATGTTAATTTTTATCAAAAATTTTAGCATGTGGTGGGTAATCTGACGTTATTTCTTCATGTCTTGCGGTTTTAAATGATGGTGCTTGTCCTAGTGTCTTGAATCATACTTTCATTGCTTTAATCCCTAAAGTTAAGTGTTCTCATTATCCCTCCGAATTCCGTCCTATTAGTCTTTGCAATGTGGCTCTTAAAATTATTAGTAAGACTATTGCAAATCGCTTAAAATTGGTGTTACCGGATATCATCAACCCTACTCGATCGGCTTTTGTGCCGGGACGTCTAATTATCGATAATGCATTATTAGCCTAAGAAATTTTTCATTACATGAGGCTTAATAAGGCATTATCGAGGGTCCTACGCTTTTAAGCTTGATATGAGTAAGACCTATGATAGAGTTGAGTGGACTTTTTGCGAGAATGTCATGTTGAGGTGAGGATTGCTTGATGGCTTGGTGAGTACAATTATGCGGTGTGTCAAAACAAGTATCTTTTGCGGTGTTGGTAAATGGACAACCCATCGCTACTTTTACACCCACACATGGTATTAGACAGGGAGACCCTTTATCTCCATATTTATTCTTGTTTTGCGCCGAGGCCTTATCACTCTAATAAGGAGAAGTGTGGAGGAAGGGGTGCTCCATGGAGTTTGTGTTTGTCGAAGGGCTCCTACTATTACTTATCTTTTTTTCGCGGATGACACCATTATTTTTGGGAGAGCTACAGAGAAAGAACTAGGAAGGGTCAAGGCTATTTTACAGCAGGTATAAATCGGCATCGGGCAAGCCATTAATCTCCGAAAATCTGATATTATGTTCGGTGGGGGGCTGTCCGTGGAGAGGGGTGGTCGGTTGGCGAGAATTTTAGGGGTTCGGTGAGTACAACATCATGGTATTTATCTTGGAATCCCAACCAACCTGGGAAGATCTCGTCATCATAGCTTTCAAAACTTTGGTGGATAGAGTGGAGAAGAAGCTAAAGGACTGGAAGAGTAAAACGTTATCACAAAGTGAAAGCTTGTTTTAATCAAGTCGATGGCTCGGGTAATTCCGGCGTACCTCATGAGTTGCTTTAGGATTCCAGATGGAGTTATCAATAAAATAAGGGCAGCAATTATTCGGTTTTGGTGGGGTCAACAGGGAGGAGAAGAGAACTAATTGGATTAAGTGGGAGGCCTTATGTAAGCCGAAGAATGAAGGGGAATTTGTCTCCGTGATTTAGTTGTTTTCAACAAAGCGTTGCTTGCCAAACAAGGGTGGAGACTGTTGCATAATGGAAATTCTTTGCTTGCTAGGACGTTGAAGGCTAGGTATTTTCCAAATGGGAGTTTCGATCGCAACTTTGGGGTACGAGGCCGAGTTCGACGTGGCAAGGGTTAATTGAAGGGTGGGAGGTGCTCAACTTGGGGTTGTGTTGGGTGGTAGGTAATGGAGAGACTATTAGAGTTTGGAAAGATAATTGGGTTATGGGAGAGGACTCGAATAAGATCACATCGAGATAGGGGCCATGATTGCGGCATTTTCGAGTAAGTATATTTAAGACACAACCAAGTTATCGAACCCAAAGGAACTAAGTCGAGCAAGGATCCCTAAAGCTAAGAGTTGGCATGGTATTATAGAGTCGGGCTTGGGTTTTCAAAATTAAAGCTAAATTAAACAACTAAGAATAATCAACTAGTAAACTACCAAGAGATATCAAATAAGAGAAATATGTGTTCGGGTGCAAATTAACAAGGAATCCTTAATTTCAAATCACACATGATCGGGGTTTCAAATAATGAGGGATAATAAGAGCTATCTAGCCAAGAATCATGCATCAACCGTCTTTGGATAAGCCTAGGTTTAATACATCGAATAAGCACGTAAGATAGTTTAGAGACGACACCCTAAGTCTCCTCACTTAATCACAAGAAATAGAATCAAGCAATTAACGTATTCTAATGTAGGTTCTAATGAAAATTAACCAAGTCTCCTTGCGTTAATCCAATATTGAATTCAATCACCAAACCAAACCTAACACCTAAGCATCAATTTAATAAACCAAATCTCTTTGAGCAAATTAAATCAATTAACAAAGGATCAAAACCTAATCTAACAATTAAATCATGCAAATCACAATAGAATAATTAATCACCTCAATAAAAGAAACACTCAATCACATGATCATCAAAATTAATTCATCCAAGGATCATCACACCCAAACACAAAAGGAATTTAGCCAATCATCATGAATTGAAGCAAACCCATGAAAATTGAAAGAATTAAGAGAGAAGAAAACATGAATAATAAGAAATAATCCACTAAAAATTAAAAGAATAAGGTTTGATGTCACCTTGAATGTTGAGAATACTTGAATTAATTGAAATCTAACCCTAATTTGCAAGAAATTGAAAAGGAATTCAAGAACACCCTAAACTATGTGTGGATGTGTGTGTGGAAAGAATTATATGAAAAGCCCTAAAATCTAACTCTACGAAAAGCTACTTTGAATAAGCCACTCTTTATTCTCGCCGCCCTCTTGCCTTTTCTTCCTTTTTTCTCCTCTGTTCTAGAATTCACGCCACTTTGCTGCCTTTTCTTCTTAGTTTGGGCCTCCATCAAAATGGGCCTCAATCATTTTTCTTTTTCCTTTTTTTTTAAACCGTGGTCGCTCCTCCTTTTGCCAATTAAGTTGGCAGCCTTTAGGCATATAGCTTGTGCCTTGCAAATGGGCCCATTTTGGGCCATAAATTTCTTTTTTTCTTTTTCCTTGAGCCCAATTGTAATTCTTCTCGTATTTTGTCTCGACTCTTGAGTTCTCCTTCAATTGACTCAATAAAAATAATAGGCTCGTATTTTGTTTCAAATATTCTCATATCCCTACAAAATCTAGCAAAATAATACCCTTCTCATCTCAAGTGCAATTAGTCAATTTAATATAAATAATGCAAGAAATCCTATTAAATTAAGCAAATTAATCACATGAATTTCAAGCAATTTTCACACTAATCGTGCCATTATTCTTTAGAGTGCACAAGAAAAGAGTTCATGAATCCGCACTCACAAGGTGGAATATTCCACCGATTAGGCGGGTTTTCAACGAGACCGATGCGGCAAGAATTTTATGCATGCCGTTCTCTAACCTCCGATCAGATGTACTAGCTTGGAAACATCGGAAGAATGGAATTTATTCGGTAAAGTCTGGCTATATTGAGCTTATAAAAGAGTCCCCGTCTGCGTATTTAGGGGTGTCAGAGGATGAGGCTCGGAAATGGAGATTGGTGTGGAAGCTAGCCGTTACTCCAAAGGTTCGGCTATTTACATGGAGAATTATGCAGGGAATTATTCCTACGAACGTTAACCCGATTACAAGATTTATTAATGTTCCGCCGGAGTGTAAGCATTGTGGGGATCCAATCGAATCCACCGAGCATGCTCTTGGGATTGCCCTTGGCTTACACAATGTTGGGACCTTTTATCCTACTCGCGAACTTATTGGGTGGATCAACTTCGTTGGATGAATGGCTGGTTTCGAAGTAATGAAGCAACCAACCGATGTCCAGAACTTGTGACAACTTTGTTGTGGTATGTGTGGTTTTAACGAGCCGTATTCCGGGATAAGATATTTCCGCCGCAAAAATATTTGATTTAAGCGCACAAACGGTGGAAGACTACAGCACTTTAGTCAACGACGTCACCTTCCAAAACGACGTAGATGTTGTGGCAAATGGTCACCACCGGGCCTGGGATCTGGAAGTCGAACTCCAATGCGTCCCGCTACCCTCGGTGTGGGGGTTGGTTTGGGTGGAGTTTTGAGGAATGAGGTGGGGGAAGTGCGGTGGGTGTATGCCCGTAGAGAGGTGGATGGAGTGCCCGTTGATGTAGCCGAGGCTCTAGCGGCGAAGGAGTGTATTGAGAAAGCCATTGAAAATGGGGTGAGGCCGCATTGTCGTCGAGTTGGACTCGCAGTAGTGGTTGCTTCTTTGCGAAGCCATTTACCGATTTTTCTTACTTAGGAGGTGTTATCTCCGATATCTTATTTCTTTGCAATGCTTTTGATTACGTTGCTTTTAGTTAGGTCAAGAGGTTGGGCAACTCTGTTGATCATGGTATGGCCCGATTTGCTTTGTCTATTTCTCGAGTGTTTTTCTCATCGTTTATTCCGATGAGATTCGTGACGCTATTGATACCGATTTTCTGGGTATCTAATTAATATATTTATTTTCCCCGTCAAAAAAAAAAATAGTATAAAGTGAATGTATCTAATAAAAGTGGAGGTGTAGATAAGAAGAGTCATCCTTAAATTAAAAAAGGGTCCAAAGACTTTTAAATAAAGAGGGCCCAATTGAATAAAAAGGCCCAAGCCCTCTTTTCTTTTAAGATTAGGGCGGCATATGCCGCATTTCTCATCTAGCAGAAAACCTCACATCTGCGCAGCTCCTTTCCTTCACTAAAATTTTTCAACTCTTCTTCCCCAAGATATGAGCGACGCCGATGGTCAGGAGAGAGAGAGAGCGGCAGGGCGGCAATGGAGGCTCGCCATGGTTGGAGAGAGCGAGCAGTGAGGGGCGGCTATTATCCGCCGAGGAGGGAGATTGTGGTAGGGCTGCTGCTCGCCGGAGAGAGAGAGCTCGGCAGGGCCGCTTGTGCAGCGGAGAAAGTGATTTGGGGCGCCGGCGAGGCGGAGTCGGAGAGGGAGCTCGGCATTGGCAATGGTTTGCACGCCTGAGGGAGCTCGGCCCGAACGGTCAAAAGAGCTCGGCAGTGGTAATGCCGTGACGTCTCTCAACCCGCCGAGCCAAGGCTCCACAAAAGCCGATCAGGAGTTGCCGAGTCGAACTTCGAATCAAAAATGCCGAGCAAAAGTCGCCGAGATGGGAATTATCGCGCGAATGCCAAAAAAGTCGAGCCAAATTCAAAATTGGCGAGTTGATGCCACGCCGAACTTCTAAATGCCGAGCTGAAGCATTCTAAAGTTGTTGAAGGTCGCCTCTTCAATGAATTTGCGCCTAACGTGAAACATGCCGAAATTACCCAACTTATCCGGTGTCGACCTGCTTCCCCATTTCCTCAGGGGTGGCGCCGGATAGAGTGCGGGCCACCGCCGACTCCATAGGGGAGCGGAGGTCACAACCAGAAGAGTCAAGAAAATTCCTTAGCCTGTCACGAACGCCAATTTTTACAGATCTAAGAAGAAACTGGAAAATTATTTGTGTAGTAGATCTTTGTAGTGCAGATATCTGGGAAATTTTTTGCCTTTGATTGTATGGTTTTTTCCGAGATTTTCTGAACGTTTGCCATTGTTGGCATTTTGAAGGTTTGAGAAAGAATGAGATTTTGCAGATTCTTCAGGAAATAAAAGATTTCAGCAGTAGGAAAGCAGTAGATCGATTTCTTGCAGTAATAATATTGCAAAAATTGTATTGAATGGATTTCTTTCGGGTAGTTTTAGAAATGGATCTGTAAAATTTTTACGGAATGTAAAAATTTCTAGAAGGATGGTAATTAGCAGAAGCATTGCTAAACGTGAAAGGATAAATCTGTAGTAATAAAGATGTAAATTTTCTTGTATGAATTTGTTGGATAGAAAAAATATTTCCTTCAACAACAGGATGAAAATATTTCTTTGAAGAACAGTGAGTGTTCTTCAACTGTAGAGTGATTTTAGGGATGTTACCCGTTCTAAATCTAAAAGATTTGTGGTTGAATGTGGTTTGATAACGGATAAAACAAGTAATAAGCGATGAATACTGACGATGGGGAAGAACATGAGTTCTTCCTTTGAAGATGGCTTTGGGTGTCCCATGGGGACCCCTAGCCTTTGTGTATTGAATGTATGTTGGAGAAGATGAATAATCTCCGTTTTTACAATGGGTTGGGGCTCTATTTATAGAGCTCCCAAGAATAAAAGCTAAAAGCCAATAATAAATATAAATTATTTATTTTAGGACTTATTTACAACCGTTGATATAAAATCCTCGATAGATCTACTTTATATTAAATGGTCTTGTCTTGTCTCACAAAGGTGTCGCATTTTGTCGTTTGATGTCTGCCTAGCTCGCCTAGCCGCCGAGCCGCCGAGCTTGCCGAGCCGCCTAGCTTAAAGAGTTAGGCACGGAGAGCAATCTAGCTTGGAGAACAACTTAGTGTGCTTGTCTTTATGACTAGGTCGGGTAGAGTATTTTATGAAATATTCGTGTTACAATAGGATCTAAATCAAATTTTAATTTTTAGTTCCAAGTATGTAGAGTTATTGGTTATTTGTGGTAAATATTTGGGTACATAAGTAACTCCAGAACAGGTAAATTATTTTTTAAGGAATGTAACTTTGTGGGGGTGACATAATCGGGACCCTAACTTTTCGAAATCAAAATGAGGACCGTAATTTTTCTCGGTTGGCAAAATGAGGACCCGAACTTCATCTAAATCGGGCCAATTAGCCCAATTTGTGAAGATTTGAACTGATTTGGCACCACTTTTTAGAGTTATTGTACTTACTTTATCATCCCGATAAGTTACCGTCCTAAAAAAACATTTACTCCCTCCAAGAACTAATGGTTGTTGGAATTATCAGGCGGAGCGCGATGGTTCAAATGAATATGCAAATTACCAACCGGGCTCTCTAAATACTACGGATCGACTCATTGAGGATCTCGATAACTATGACATAGTCTTTCATAATGGAGATCTCCCATATGCAAATGGTTACATCTCACAGTGGGATCAATTTACTGAACAAGTGGGACGTATAACATCTGTTGTGCCTTATATGATTGCAAGGTTTATTTGATATATATGTTATCATCTTCCATTTTTTTAACTTTGTCCATCTTTTGGTAATAGAAAACATGTGTTTGATTGTATGCAGTGGGAATCATGAGCGTGATTGGCCAAACTCGGGTCGTTTTATAATACACCAGATTCGGGCGGAGAATGTGGTGTGCTTGCTGAGACAATGTACTATGTTCCTGCAGAGAATAGAGCCAAGTTTTGGTAAGTAAATAATTAATCATGTCCCTTTTGTTTTTATTTCAAGATGAAAAATTAGATTTCTTTGTAATGAACCTAGTTTGGAAAGATTTTTGTTTTGGTTGTCTTGCTACATATGATCATCTTGAGATGGTGTGCTGTTCTTGTAGGTACTCAACGGATTATGGTATGTTTCGTTTCTGCGTTGCTGATTCAGAACACGATTGGCGGGAGGGATCCGAACAATATGAGTTCATCGAGAAATGTTTGGCATCTCGTCGACAGCGAAAACAACCTTGGTTGATATTTATGGCTCATCGAGTGCTTGGCTACTCGTCCAACAGCTGGTATGATAGCCTTGTTTACTTCACAGATTGATCTCGATAAATCATCTTAACTAATTTGGAAAAATTGTAGTTTTGGTCCCATGAGAATTTTCAAACGATAATTTTAATCCCACTTCATTTTTAGGTCTTTTTTTGTTTTTACAAAAATAAACCAATAATTATTTTTTAGGACCAAAACTGCAATTTTATCTCATTCTTTTAGAATCAAAACTGCAATTTATCATTCTCTTGAGACCAAAACTGCAATTTTCTTGGGACTAAAATTGTCGAAAAAATTACGGGACCAAAAGTGTCAAAAAGGACCACTTTGCAGACCACTCATTCTGTTGGGACCAAAAATACAATTTATCATAACTGATTTATTTCAACGTACTCTATCTTATCCCAATTAATCAATCTTATCTTGTAAAGCAAATGAGCCCTCAGAGGATGAATAAGACATATATCTAACAAGAAAACATAATCTAACAGGTATGCTTCAGAAGGATCTTTTCAAGAACCCATGGGAAAGGAACATTTGGAGAAGTTGTGGCAAAAGTATAAAGTCGACATTGCATTCTTTGGTCACGTACACAACTACGAAAGAGTTTGTCCTATTTACCAGGTAAGTAATTAGACGACACATCATCAAATTAACACTTTATGTTTAAGAGTTAAAATTCAATTTCACCCCATAACTTTAAATTTTTTTGCAAAATATCACTATAAATTTAGAAATTTCAATTTCATCCTAGAAGTCTGTAATTGTTCCGAATTTGGTCCTTTTTTGCCTGATTTTGCACTTTTTGCCCCATAATTTTGAATGTTTTCGCTAAAATCCTAAGAAAATGTGTATCAATACGACATCGTTTATGAAATTTTGGTGACTTTTGGACTGAAATCAGACCATTTAAGAAATTATGGGACAAAATAAAAATCTTAAATTTTTGGGACATTTTGCAAAAAAATCAGAAATTATGGGACCAAATTGAATTTTAACTCAAAGATGAAACTTCATTTTAATTATTTTTTCCTTTGGAATCGCAGAACCAATGCGTGAACTCGGAAAGATCACATTACTCAGGGACGATGAATGGGACGATCCACGTGGTAGCCGGAGGAGGAGGAAGCCACTTATCGCAATTCACAAGTATTGATACTTTTTGGAGTATTTACAAGGATTACGATTACGGATTTACGAAGATGACAGCATTCAACCATAGCTACCTTCTATTTGAGTACAAGAAGAGCAGTGATGGAAAGGTGTATGATTCCTTCACCATCTCAAGGGATTATAGAGATGTATTAGCTTGTGTGCATGATGGTTGTGAACCCATCACATTAGCTACTTGAATAAATTCTACCAAGTACCAACTCTTTCTTATGTAATAAGCAAGTTTCTATTCGTGAAACTTTGTCTCAACTACTGTAGACGCGCGTGTCTCTTCCCGCAGATGCTTCTACTTTTGAGAAGTGATTAAATTTAGAGATTGTGAGAATGTTGTTTTTCTTTAAATAAATGGTTTCTTGGAGTAAAACTTAAGCATGTAAAAATAAGTTAGAGGCTCTATATGGTTATAGCCTATTGTTTTAATAGCATAAGTATTTTAACAAGCTCATTTCAATTTTCAGAAGTCATCCGTAAAAGTAGAAATTTATTAAAATATATAATGATATATATTTTGAGAAAATTGTAGTTTTGATCCCATGAGAATTTTTCAATTAATCTCATGTTTTTTTATTGTCCTTTTTTTTTTTTTTTTGGCAAAAATAGTCACGATCATTAATTTTTAGGCCAAAAACTGCAATTTTATCTTATTTTCTTGGGATCAAAAGCTGCAATTTTTTGGGACTAGAAATGTTGAAAAACTACGGGACCAAAAGTGTTTAAAAAATGACCATTTTGCGAGACCACTCATACACTTGGGACAAAAATGCAATTTACCCTATATATTCATCCCTTAAATATTCCATCTGGACCATGCTCATGCATCGTTTATAAAAAAGTTTGTCTCGTTGCATCATTTTCTTAAATATTAATAAAATTATTTTAGCATTTTATCTATCTCCCTCAAACACCTCAATATTATACCATATGCTATTACTTTTCTCACATTATCCAATATTACACCATAAACAACTCTCTTATAAAGTTGAAAAATATTATGAAACAACTCTTAGATTAAAACCTCGTGTCAATTTAAATTTTTGTTACAAGCAAATGAAATCATCATATTTCCATATTTGGTGTTCCACTTTGTATTTCATATTGTGGATGAATGACACGGAGATGATGAACAAAATAATTAATTAATGTTATACACCACGTCGATATGTGATAATAATCTAGAAGAATAGAACCTCAAATGAAATACGAAAAATAGAACAAAAGAATTGAAATGTTGCAACGGACCACCGGATTTTGTTCCCGTTGATTATCTTATCCATGCAACAATATATGTACCATATGACGAGTACTATTAATAATTTTACTGCTTTGGACACGTGAGAGTTGTAAAGATATTGAAATGGAATTTTTTTTTTTAAATGATTCATGCAATTTGATGCAGTTAAGATGAAAAATAAAAGGAATATATGTGCAAATTCGTGCATGTACTCTAATTTTATTGTCATATAATATCAAATAAATTAATACTATCATATATTCAAATAAAATCAATTCGATCAGTACCAAAGTACTAATTCTGCAATGAGCCCATAATGGAGCCCCCTAGGGACCTGATCGAAACCAATTAGATCAAACTCCAATTAATAAATTAATCTTGGTCTAATAAACTCTCGAAATAATTAAAAAATAGTTTATTAATCTCGTTTCACTTCACTAGAAGAATGAGTCTGCACTCTTAATCAAATTGAAATTACTGAAGCTATTAATTATTAATTATATCATCAGATTGATCGATCCAACAACTAACCTGGTTTCGTAGGCGAACCTGCTCGTAAATTTCGCTGGCGTGATCCTGGCTTCATTGTAAAATATTATTGGGTCATTTACATATATGTTCAAAAAAAAAAATAGTATAATTACAAATAGGTTCAAAATTTTTAACGAAGCACATAAAATATTTGAACAGGACATACAAAAATATTTGAATATAAACCTATTTGTAATTTTAAATTTTTCTTAAACCTATTTGTAATTTTTCCATAAAATATTTTACTTAATTAATTCAGGTAAACATATAAGATGGGTCACTCATTATCCAACAGTTTGTGTCCCTTCGGGGACATCCGATAAAATTGGAACAATCGATACAGAGATTCACAAAACATATTCATTTCGATCATCACCATATCCTGGACAAGATTCATTGCAACGCATCATAGTATTTGGAGACATGGAAAAGGTAATAAATAAATTTCCTATTCTTTTCTTTAACCCTCTATAGATGATTTGCCTATTTAATTTTCTCTTGATCAAGGTAATTAATTTATTTCTTAGTTCCAAGTAATTATTTGGGAATATAAGTAACTCCAAGAATTTGTGTTTCTTGAAGAAAACCTTTTAATTATTTGAGTATGTAAGTAATTATTTTTATCGAGGAAATGTTGTCTCGAACTCATGGGCTCACGAACATAAATAGTGGAGCTCTAACCACTTGAACTATTCCACTTCGTCGGTATGTAATAATTATTTCGGCTCCGTGTCTTGAGATCGACCTTTCTTAAAAGAAATGAACACATAATTAACAGTTACATTGTATTTTTGGTCTCAAGAGAAAATGTTCCTTTTTTGACACTTTAAGTCCTATAGTTTTTCGACAGTTTTAGTTCACAAAAGAATTGCAATTTTGGTCCCAAGAGAATACTAAAAAAAGAATGTGGGATCAAAATTCTCGTGGAACCAAAAATAAAATTCTTCCCATAATTATATATTGAAATTGCCAAGCAGAGCGCGACGGTTCAAATGAATATGCGAATTACCAACCAGGCTGTCTAAATAGTGAATACAACTGATGGGCTCACTGAAGATCTTGATAACTATGACATAGTTTCCACATTGGAGATCTACCATGCAAATGGTTACATCTTGCAGTGGGATCCATTTACTGAACAAGTGGTACCAATAACATCAGCTGTGCCTTTGCCTTATATGATAGCAAGGTTTATTTGAGTGCAATCATCTTCCCTTTTTTTAAAAAAAAGAAAAGAAAAAAACAACTTAATTTGTCCATATTTTATGGGGCGAAATACACTTTTAGTCCTTTATCTTTTTCACCTTATGGGTTTCGTCCTTTTAACTTTATTTGTTTTAAAATTCATCATGTAACTTACAATATTCGACTTTTTTAGTCTTGTTATACGTGACCTTTTGTAGCGAGTAACATGGCTAAAATGTCGAATTTGTGTAAATTACAGGACGATTTTCAAAATTTTAAAAGTTAGCCGGATAAAAACCAAAAATGAAAAAGTTAAAGGACAAAAATTGCATTTTTCCAATTTTATGTTAATGGAGACATGTATTGTTTTGTACGCACTTGGAATCATGAGGGCGATTGATGGGATGGAGAGAGTAATTGTTTGTAAATAAAGTACAATTACAATTTGAGTAATTAAGTGATAGTTGAAGGGTGATGATGAGAACCGCGAATTAGGCTCGATGAATTCGATGCCCCAACTCGGGTTGGCAAGCAACGAAACTCATTTGAAGCTCTAGCTCGGGCTAGCAAGCTTTGAATCAATTCACAAAGCAAGAATTTGCTTTAAGAACTTATTTGCTATATTTCATATATCAATTAAAAGATACAGAGCCTTTATTTATAGGCCACTTGAAGGTCATATCAGCTTTCAACCGACTCAACAAACTAACCTCTAAACATGCTAACTACCAAACTAACACTTCTTGAAATATAAAGGACCAATATTAGTAATGAAAGATGAAGGACTATTTTGGGACTGTTATTTCATATCAGGTCGCATTAGGTGATAATAGCATAATTGTGTCTATAAAAGATGAACATATTTTTGGGAGACGGACAAATTTTTAAGGGACGGAAGGAGAATTTCACATTTAATTATTTCCTTTGAAATTGCAGAGCGAATGCGTGAACTCGGAAAAATCACATTATACATTAAAAAAATATATATTGATTTAGCCCACCGTAGAATTTGAACCCAAGACCTACGAGGAAGAAACCAGACAAACTTTGACACCAAACGACATTCAACATCATAAAACATATTTATTTAATGACTGTAAAATATTTGCTATATTGTTGTGGTGGGTAATGTTTTATAATTAATTTTATTTGGGTTTGTATAAGAGGATTTTATTTATGTAATTTTTAAACTCAATCAAAATTGAAGGTTTGCAAGTAGTTAGAACATATACTGAATATATATGAAATAAATTATTGAGCCATTTCAAGATGCAAAGGCATTATTTGGTTGAGTTTTGGACCACTACCTATATATAAATACAACAAATATAATGCTTCTAACTTCAAATAATATTAATTTCTAAAGTCATCCGCCTCTCGAGAACCCGTATCGGCATATTAGATTAACACTGTTCATTTAAAATGAATCTACTATTTTAGAGAGGACTTAGCTAGCTTATGAAAGAATATGATCCTATATCTATATATATTGGATCATTTATTGTTGATTTTGTGCTAGTAGATTGGTTGTCTATTTATTAAAGAATGTATTAGATTTTTTTGGATATATTTTGATAGAGAAATGATCATGGTCGAAATTATTTCTCATTTGCATATTTTACTTTTGTACATCGTCAACTCTTTTGAGCTGAACTTTTTTGTCGTAAAAATTTTCTTATAGGAATAAAAAAATTGACTTATATTTTTTGTCTTGTATTTGTTTTATAGCCCACCCTAATTTTTTATTATTGTCTCCGTCTTTAAAACCAGTTATCGAAATTCACAAGTATTGATACTTTTGGAGTATTTACAAGGATTATGACTATGGATTTGGCATTATAATTTATATAGAAAGTACACACACAATGCTTTTCAAATTTGGTATTATATAGAAAGTAAACACACAAAACATATACAATGTTGCAATTATGAAGTAATTAAAAGAAAACAGAAAACGCAAATTTTGTTGACCAATTCGTAAAAAATGATAATATGTGGGCGCCGTCTACTAAAACTTATACCGTTTTTATTACTCCCTTTGTCCGAAAAGTTGTGCATACTTCCCTAGACACGAAAACTAAAAAAGACAGATTTTATTAACTTTTTGATCAAATAAAGAAGAAATGTTATTTTATAATGATGGTGGGCTGCTTATTGTCGATCAGTCTCCATGGCTCAACAAGTTCTAGAATTACTTTTTCAAAGCGGTCTCTCGCATTTTAAAAAAAAGTAATTTTACAAAATTTGATTTTTCTTTTGAACTTCTCCAATGCAAATTGCCAAATTACCTACAAAAGTCTATTGTCATTTGTCAATTCGTTATTAGCCAACGGTAAAATTTCATTGATTTTATTTTGGACTTTTCCGACACAACCAAATTAAACCCTCCGTTTCCTATACCGAGCCAATACCAAATGGCATCTACTCAGCCCTCCGCAGAAAACGGCGCCGTCGCCGCCGGACACGTGGTCCTCACTTCCGCCGCGGCGGCTGAGCAATCAGTACCCGCGGAGATGAAAGACGACGAAGTTGAAGCTCCATCGGCTGAAGCGACAATGGCGGCTGAGAGAAAAGAGAAGGAATTGGCGGATATTAAGGCCAAATGGCCGGGTTGGCCTGGGTACTCTGTGTTCCGGATAGTTGTGCCGGTGCTCAAAGTTGGAAGCATTATTGGGCGGAAGGGAGATCTCATTAAAAAGCTTGTTGAAGAGACGCGCGCTAGGGTTCGTGTGCTTGATGGCCCAACCACTTCCCCAGATCGCATTGTAAGCTTCTCTACTTCTCTGTATCTACTCCAATGGAGTATATGCTTACTCGCCCAATTGTTTCACTTCTTAATTTGTTTTTGAATTTTGAAGCTTATTAGTTAGATTTCTGTGGTTTTAAATATTTTTCAATTGCTTGTGAACTTAGGCTAATTCATTGTGGTCGATTTTATTTTTCTGCCTTTTATTCACTTCTGCCTAGAGACGAATTTTCGGCCTAAATTCTTAAAGAAACCTAATTTTTGGCAATAATAAGTGCGATGTTAGGCTTCAGCTTGCCTGTTCTTCTGTTCGACAAAATCAATAGCATCTGTTGGTGCCTTAAAGCTTTGCTTGTTCGTTGTGCTACTTTCCAGTTACATATATGTCAACTGTATACTTGATGGTGATACCTTTTGTGTCGTGGTCTTAATTGTTTTACTTATCAAGGGTTTAATGAGTATGAATATGATTTCTAGCTCAAAACCACCAGTGTATGAACATTTTAAAAAGATGCTCTTTAAGAGAAACAGATTCGTAGCACAGTAAATATAGTCAAAAGCAATGCGGAAGTGAAGTGCCATGAAGCCTCAACACTTAGTATATCTATCAAAGCACATAAACAGTGCACGAAGCACTAACTTTATGTGTTTGATTTGCATTGTCTTTTCTGGGTTCTTTTTCTAGGTTTTTCTTGTAAAACCCACTCATATGTAAAGGACATTGGCCCCCATCCTTAATTAACAAAAGTTAGCGAAATAACACACTAAACTGGACAAGAATTTAGTGTCCATGGACAACGTGAACGATAAGAATACAAAAATACAGTGTTATGGTTATATTGTGTTTTCCATTATATGTATAAATATGTTGTTATTGGTGCTTAGGCTCTTGTGTTTTTAATTATATAATATTATTTATGTTGTTAACTTGCCTTTTGTGCTTAGGATATAAAGTTACAATTTTTAGCATGTTTTTATTGTATGTGAATATACATAATGTATTCAAATGGTGGTGTGCTTCACTTCTGTCAAGCAAACTTATTCTTTTGTGCTTGTGCTTTTTGCTTTTGACTACCTTGATCATAGTTTGCATAATATTCTCAGTTCTTGACAATAAGACTACTCATGTTTGATGCTATTGATCATAAATTTGTTTGCTGATATATCATGCACATGAATATGAGTAAGAAACATCCTTGTTCAAAAACAACCTTGGTTAAATGTTAAATGTCATGAATAAAATGCAAATGGGAGTACTTTAGACTTGGAGAAGACTTGTAATTACAAAATAGGATATACATGGTGGCTAGTTAAAGAAATGTTGATTACCTTTTTTGTAAAGATATTTGGAATTTCATCTCTACTATTAAAAACACGCAAACACAACAATCTTAGATAATTTCAGTTATTGTTTTTGCTGCATCGGATGCGCCCATTTACTCTAATTGGCATAAAATAGATTTCTCTTGGAAGAGGTAAGGCAGTCTCCTACTATTATGTTGCCTAGGTAACAGGTCGGATGGCATAATCAGTACATGTGTAATTTATCTGTTAGAAATAGTTTGTTGAGTCTTCATAGCAACTAGGCTTAATAGCTGCTACTCTGCTGGAGCTCAACACCAACCTATTTTCTGGCTTCTCCAATATCTTTTAGATCTTAATTTTTTTATACAGGAAAAATAGATTGCTCAGACCACTTATCATTCATGTGTATTATATTTTGAATTATAAATCTAGAGGAATCTTATAATTGATTTAGATCTTATAGCAATATATGCGCACGGGTCACTACTGTCCACGTATTTTACTTAATTGCTTCCTATGAAACTGTAATATTCATGGTTTTCCTGAGAGAAGTCTTTACTTTATGTCGTGCATGTCTTAATTAATTATTTCCTATGAATCTGTTATCTTGATAGTTTTCCTGACAGAAGTCTTTTGTTCTCACATTAAAGGAGGTAAAGGAAAGAAAAGGTAAAAAAATGAATGACAAATATAATCACATAATTATATGCATATTGTGTGTTCATAATTGTCAAGTATACTTTTTCATAAGGTGGAAGAGTGCCACCACTTGTTAAATGAGAAATATTTATGATCAGCTACGCTTCTGAATGGCAATTCTAGCTGGAACAAGTTTAGATTAAGTGTCACCTTTGTGTGATAAGAAGTCTTAAGACAGGTTGATCTTTTAGCATTTGACATGATGGCAATTTGTGTGCCGATTGTTTGTTTTAGTTGATCTTTTAATCTTACCAATTAGCATTTCTGAACTAAGGAAATTTTTAGGTTTTGATATCTGGAAAGGAAGAACCAGAAACAGCAGTATCTCCAGCAATGGATGCCATCATAAGAGTCTTTAAACGTGTAAATGGTCTGGTTGAGAATGATGGTGATGTAAAAACCGCTGCTGCAGCATTTTGTTCAATTCGATTGTTGGTGGCATCAACACAGGCAATAACCTTGATAGGAAAACAAGGTTCTGTGATAAAGTCCATCCAGGAAATCTCTGGGGCTTCTGTTCGAGTGCTTTCTAACGGTATTAAATCTCTCTCCATTTGCATGATCTATTGCAATTTTCATATTTGGTGTACTTATGTAATTAGTAAAGTATATACCTGAGTGTATTTATTTTTGTCATTATAACATTGAGAACTGACTCCCATGCTTTCTTATTAAGATGATTAAGTAAATATTGTTCTGTGCATATTACCAAAGCTGCCTAATACTCCCTCTTTCCCATTTTAATTGTTGTTTAAAGATGTTTTACACGAATTAAGAAAGTCATTAAATAACAATAAATATATGTGTAATGTGACATGTTTACCCTTTTGTTTATCTACATGGAGTAAATTTGTTTAATTAATGAATACTATCACAAAACACAATTAGAAGGACAACATTGGAATATGATATTTAATTCTTATATATTAGTGCAAACTGACAATTATTTTTTTGGGACAAAAGGTCTTCCTAGAAAGACTATTAAAATGGGACGGAGGGAGTAGTACTTGAGCATTTTCATAACCAGTTTGAAATGAAATGTGGAAAACCAATTCATATTTTCGGTGGTATCTGAACTTCATTTGAAAAATTGTAACTCAATCTTATGTTTGTAATTGTTTCATAGAGCCTCTTATCAATCACCAAATGAATTAATTTTTCGGCTTTTCATAGATCATATGATTCTTCTTATTGGTGTTTACAGATGAAATGCCAATTTATGCCGATTCGAGAAGAAAGGATTGTTGAGTTACAAGGAGAGGGTCATAAGGTTAAAAGCGTTGGAAGCCGTTGTGGGACAACCGAGAAAATTTTTGGTTGATCGTGAGCATTCTTCCCTTGTTTGAGAAGAGTGTAAGTTACTATCTCTGTTTAATTTAATGAGTAACACTTGGGTGCAACGGGTGCACTTGGTTGCACCGTGTAACTGGTGCTCAACCAGATCTTGTTCAATGAAACAACTAATATTGTTAAATTAAACCAACTAATACCTTTTAGTGAAACAACTAATACCATTTAAAAATGCACTTGAGTTGCACGGTGCAACTTGTCATATAAGTATCTGCCTTAATTTAATAGTTTTGAGATACGATGGAAATAACATTTTCCATTTCCTTTATAGTATAATGCACCAACTACTCAAGAAAGAGACATAGAGACTTGGTCTAACAACTCATTGTCGAATGCTACTTCACATGCCTCAACAGGAGGTGGTTTCCCTATTTCTATGAAAAGGGATCTCTATCTTGACCGCGAAAACCCTACAGAGCTATACAATCCATCTTTTAGACTACCATTGTATGGACTAGATCGAGGGCTTGGGAGTCTTGCCTCAACAGTGGGGCATTCTGGAGGACCTTTTGTAACTCAGGTTTGTGTAATTTGTTTGTTGAATAATATCATGTCACCATCTTTCCAGCAAGATACTTAGGTGCATCAGTTGCACCGTGCAATGCACAACTAATTTTGAGTACGTGAAAACAATTGTTATTGATTTCTAAAAACACTGATCAATTAATACCTTTTAGTAAAATAGCTAATACGATTTAAAAATACACTTGAGTTACACAGTGCAACTGGTGCATAGAAGTTTTTGCCCTCATGCAAATATGTGAGTTTTTATTGCCTTATGCAGGTTGCACAAACTATGCAGATACCCATGGCTTATGCAGAGGATATTATCGGGGTTCATGGAGCTAATATTGAGTATATTCGGCGTACTAGTGGTGCCATTCTTACCGTGCAAGAGGTTGGAGGAAAACCTGATGAAATTACGGTGGAAATCAAAGGCACCTCTTCACAAGTTCAAATTGCTCAGCAACTTATTCAGGTACATGTTTTAATCTAGTTGAGCTGCATTATGAAAGAAAATTGTGTTTGCCTGAATCATAGAAAGAACCCAAGTTAATGACTTACAACAATTAAAAGTTAGACTAAACCTCAAGTGGTAGGTCAATTGGTTAGAGCTCCACTACGTATGTCCAAAGTTCATGGGTTCGAGTCACTATTTAACCGATTTAAAAAAAAATCATATGTCATCATCATGCTCGGTTGAGACATGTATTAAAGCAGTTAATTAAGGGTATAATAGGAAGTGAGACAGTCAATGATTTTTTTAATATGTGTGCATTTGGAGGGAGTATTTTTTATGAATTTTTCCCAAGTTTTTAGGTTGTGATTTTTTTAATGTGTGCGCGTTGGAGGGAGTATTTTTTATGAATTTGTTTCCAAGTTTTTGTAATCTTTCTTTTTTAGTCTGATTTGATGAAATTCTACTGTATGTAAGATATTGGGGAATTTGAGGTGTCGTATGAGATGAATTGATATTAATATTATGTCGTATTTTATGATATTCAGGAATTCACAAGCAAAGAATCATCGCGAGACAGCTATGGGAACATAGACTTGGTTTTGAGGCAATCATACTCTCAATTAGGAAGCAATACTCGTGAGTCATTGCGAGATAGCTATGGGAATGTAGACTCGATTTTGAGGCAATCATACTCTCAATTAGGAAGCAATACTCGTGAGTCATTGCGAGATAGCTATGGGAATGTAGACTCGGTTTTGAGGCAATCGTACTCACAATTAGAAAGCAATAGCTCTTACCTGTCGTCATCTGCACAACCTTATGGTGGTTACGGATCATCTGGTGGTGTTGGTGGATATAGTAATAATTTTAGGCTATAGTTTTAACAATTAAAAAAATGTAGCAATTTTCATGGAAAAATTAAATAAATGTTGTATTATTGTTTTTAATACTTGACAGATTTGGTTCAGATTTTACCTGAATTTTTAAGGTTTGAGCTGGTCTGATAAATCTTTATTACGTAAAATAAATAAATCGAATAAATAAATCGAATAAATAAACTAAGTGAATAGGATGTGGAGATTTAGGATGAATCTAAAATTCATAATTAGAATTAAATTATTTTAAAAAAATTGATTTTTAATTTTTCAAGTAAATGTATGTATACAAGTATTTACAATTTGTGAAGATTTAATACAACTATTTATGTGTTATTTGTAAAGAATGTCACTTTTCATACTTATAGTAATCAACCTTTTCAATAGACGGTGAATATTGATTTGATTAATAATTCAGAAAGAGAATGCTTTAACATTTTAAAATTATTTTAAGATACGTTATACACATTTAAATTACTTTTAAAGAGTTCTTCATAATTTTAGAATTCAAGAGAATTCTCCCACATTTGACATTTCTACAGAATAATAGAACTCCTACACAATTGTTGGCCAAAAACTTATGCGCTCCATAATTCTGACTTGTACAATATATATATATATATATATATATATATATATATGTTAAATGTCGATCCATTTTAAAAAATTGATCAAAATGACCCGAGTGCATGGATGCAACCACTCTATATATAAATTTTGCAGACTTGGGGTATAACGGGGAGTGGCATTTAGTACCATTGAGTAGAGGTTACTATAATATTCGGATACTTAACTTGGTAGATCGTGATAGGATTCTTGATAAAATAACTTGGTCTTTAAAACCGGGACGGTGAGGCTTCAGCGTTTGGCGGAGGATTTAATCCTTATAAGGTCAACACTACGATTGCGCAAGTCTGGGTTCGGATTTATGAAATTCCTATAGAATTTTTCCAACCAAAAATCATTCACGCTTTAGCTTGACTCTAGGGACGATTATAAAAATGGATGAGTGTACTCAAAATCGAACAATGTGTCATTATGCTTGGGTTTTGATTGAGATAGGTATGATGAAGGGTTGTGAGGACTATATCATGTTTGAGTCGGAAGACCGAGGTTATGTTTGCCTCGATTAAATACGAGCAATTGCCACCTTTCTGCACCCACTATGCCATTGTTGGTCATTCTTTGGATGGTTGTAGGGCGGTGAACAATCGGAGAGGAGACGAGGACATAAACACGGGTAATAAACCTTTGGAGAGACAGCAAAACATAAGAACAAAAAGGGAATGGATTAAAAAGATCCTCCTAGGTAGAATCGGAACCTGGTAATGGGAACCAAAACTCAAAAATACTTTTGCGGCTCTGGCCGACTTGGATGAGGAGGGTGGTGAATTAGAAACTCGGGCGCAACAAGGTCTAATTGTTGCCGCAAATACGAATGCGAGCACAAAATGCAGGAGGCTTTGAATGTCAAGGAGCAAGCGGATGCAATTGAGAACAATGGGCCCGAGCTTTCTTCGAGAGGTGTTACGTGGGAGGAAAATGAAAATATGCAAATTAATTCGGGAGAGGATGCTAGGCAAGCCTTGTCGACACAACTAGTTCTCATGAGCCGCCTATGTCCTGGGAAAAAGAGAGGGAGAGGCAAAGGACATGTTACTAATGTGGATATTGCTCGAGATGGTGGAAACTTTTCCTATGGCCAGCCACCTGGCTGCGGTTGACAAGTTGGGGGATGTAGGTACTTCTATTGGTTCATCTTCGGACTGCGGCGGCTCACTTGTTCATTCCTCTAAAGCTACTACAAAAAAAAAAAAAGGAAAAACGATGCCAAGATGTTTCTTGGGAATATAACTTGCGAAACAAATCTAACCAGAGCGGAGTGCGAACCTCGCCTCCTTATGATAACAACTACGTGATTACCTTAAAGGCTGATACGATGCTCTTAAATCAATGCGCGTCATGGCTTCCAAGAGTTTGGCGAGATATGTGTGAAGATTGTTGTGAATATATTATAATTATGGACATTACTTGTAGGAAATATATTTAATGGGTCAAGATGTCTAATGGACTTTTACAACATTGTTATTGATACTTTGCCAAGTAAATAACATTCACATAAACTTTGACAACATTGTTATTGATACTTTGTCAACTTTGTCATTGATACTTTGCCAACATAGAAATGGAGTTGTGAGCCTTCCCAAAACCTTTTTAAGGACTGCGGTATTCTCACACATAGAATGGAGCACGGCGGGTTAAACCCAATGATCCGTTGATCCCGAACCCCATTAGGGCCCCAAACTATTAGACTTTGCCATTGAGCACGGCGGGATACACCGAAGATCTGTCGATCCGGACCTCACAAGGACCCTGCCTATTAGAATAACATGGAAATGAAATCACATAGCAAGCAACTCAATAATTTATATCAAAAATTTATCATTGAATAAACATGTAAACTCTATTAACCACTATAGAGTATAAAGCAATCAAAAACCCCACCTCAAGAGAGTAAGTTAGAAACAAGTTGTGATAGCCTCGAATAAACTAATCCTCGTAATCTTCGTCACCTAGCATTAATAATTATTTACAATTAATATAAATTTGAGGGTCGAATTGAAATGGTTTCAAATAGTTGGAGACTTAATTATATGAAATTATAATTAATTTAGGATAATTCAAATCGCTAAATTAAAATCCTAATTCAATCGTTGAATTAATTTCGTATGCTAAAATATAAAACTAAATTTATGCTAATAGAGGTAATGCTTGAATTCTTGCATAATTAATCCAACGAGATAAAATTAGAATAGAATAAATAAAATAAAATGTTAAAAATAGAATAAAATTAAATAATTAAATAATATATATATATATATATTTATAAACCCACGCACACGTAACACAAATACGCACACACCCTCACTCACGCACACACACAACCACATAAACACACACGGAACCCACACACGCAGTACACACATGCGCATCTTGTTAGTATTGTCTACTAAAAATAGAAAAATGGAAATCTGGAAATGAAAATAAACGAAAAGCAAACCGAGTCGAAGGTAGCCTTACGCCGCAAGTTTAATACACTCTGGTATGTGCTCACGGTACGGTGTAAAAACCCAAAAAGTGAAAGCGGTTTTGTCTCTTATACGTGTAGCACAACGTATAAGAGCTCCGACGAACTACCGAAGTGGAGGCTGAACTGAACTCTAGAATGAACAATATTTTTATGCGGTGCGTATGCAAGCCTAGGATTTTTTAAGTATGATTTTCATAAATATGATGCGGCCTATATATAGGCACCAATCTCACGCGAGGGGACGTTCTTAAGAAAGCAGGCAGAAGAAGGCCGAGACTTGGGGTTGTTCCGTTTCTTGACTTAAGAAAGCGGGAAGAAAAGATCGAGACTTGACTTTGACTTGCGTCCAAAGAAAGGAATATTACGGAAGGATCTGGATATTTAAATTCAAAATTAATCTGCAAAATTAATTCAAAATTAAATTCATACCAAATTTTGTAAGTGGAGTCGACCCATTGGGTCACCCGAGTTTTTGGTCTACAAAAAGATAGGATCACCAAGAACCAAAGCCCAATTGTCAAGATCCAAGATCCAAGTCCAAGGCCAAGGCTAGGCCCGGTCCGGGCGGGCCAGCGCTGCACTTGGCGTGTGTGTGGTGGTGTAGCATAATGGGTGCATACCCACTAGCAAACTTTGGTCCAACTAGTTCCTTTCCATACTTATATCATGTTCCAAATCCTTATAATTTTTCTATGTGGGACAAGAGCACTTTTAGTGCCTCTTTGACTTCCACTTCAATCAATCAAAATTGATCCAAAGTCTCAACTTTGTGTATCAATATCTCACTCATCACAATTCAGTTTTATGAGTTTAGATACACTACGATCATCTACTCACATGAGAGTAGAACAACGCTATACCATTTAATTTCCATGAAATTAAATATAACCCTTCAAATAATTGATCAAACATGTGTGAATATTGCACCTCATGAAACCCAAATAATTTCTCTGTAATTATTCTATCATTTCTCCAACAATCCCCCACATGAGTGGAATTGATACCTATAAATCATGCAGATTCTCGGTTCAGTTCATATGAGACTATATTGCATCCAAAAAGTAGCTTGTAGCTTTGAACTTTCTGTAGCCTTTGGCACCATCGAGTACACCGATGGCTTAGTAGACACAATGCCTTGAACTAATCCGCCTTAGTGTGTACCTAGACAATAGTGTAGATACAATACGGCCTCAACTCCAGATTTTTGTTCTCACAGTTTTGTCCGTTTTGGCCATGGACACCATTTGTCTTTCATAAATATTTGGTCAAAGCGGTGATTAGGGTGAATTATTGCAGGTTAATTGTGTGCTTAATTGTCTCAATTTGATATGATTTTCATGTTAATTCACATTCAATTGACTAATTGCATTTGATTATTTGATTTGGTGTTTTTAAGTTGATATTGCGATTTTAGGCCAACTTTGAATGCAAATTGAGGTCTGTTAACGTCTTCAAATTAAAAGGATCATTATATGGTTAAAAATAGGGCCAAAAGACGGTCGCAACGCAAAAAGAATCAGGTCAATCGGAGCTCGTATGCAAAAGATATGATCGAACGAAGTTGGGACGGCGGAAAAACACAACAGTCGCATACACCCACCAGATTGGTGAATGCACCCACCCAGCACACCCACAAAATTGAGAAGTACACCCCCGTCGTCTTCAACAAATCTGTTACAGATCGCAGCCACCCACCGACTCACCCATCGCCAAATCAACCCAACTCAACCACCACCACATCAAATCCGACACACCATGCCACCGTAACCACCAATCATCGCCGCCCATCAATTACCCAACCACCGCGCGCCGTCACGGCCATTCCTCACCATCGCCGTTCCAATACCGCCTTCAATCAGCGCCGCCATAAATCCGTTGCAGGCCATCTCCAATCAGCATCGCCGGCGACGCTCCAACCCAAGCCACGAACAGCCGTCGCCGCGCCGTGAATCACGGGAACCAGCGCTGTCGCATTTCTCAAACCCACCGCCTTCGATCTTCACTCAACTCGACGAGGAAATACAACTCGAACCGAGTTGAGGATGGCGAAATCTTCCAGAATGTTTGACGTAGAAACCAACTCGACCAAGGCCTTCTCCCAACTCGACCCGAGGAGTTGATGCCAACCGAGTTGAGGAAGGCAGATTTGCGGCGTTCCCTTTTCTCAATTTCCACATATTTTTGGGGCCTTTTTGCAATATTTTGAAACTTGATCCAAAACCCCATTACAAATATCCCATCTCAGATTTTCAAAGGGGATTCCACACAACATTAGAAGAGGATACACAATTCACACAATTAGATAGGATTCCCACACACACTCTTTCACACTTTTTACACACACTAGCTTAGTTTAGTTAATTGCCTTTAAATTTCCATAGATTAGAATTTAATTTGCATTGCCCAAGGATTATCTAGTATAGATATTTAGTTTATTCCATTGTTATTTCAATTTCATGCAAGGATTTGAGAATTTTGTAAGAATTGCATTTTATTTCAAGTTTTGAAGAATTTCGGGTGTTCTCTCTCTTATCTCTCTTTTATTTTATTGCAATTGTTATGAGTTTCTTAATTTCACTCTTGATTGCTATGGGTATTGATGAATTGATGATGACTAGCTAAATTTCATAGTGATTGGGTGTGATGATCCATTGATGACTTGATTATGGTGATAATTTGATTGGATTTTCCTTTTTGTGAGAGATTGATTATCCTTATGTGATTTGTATGTGTTGATTGCTAATCTATGATTTGATCCTTTGTTGCTTGATTAATTATCGCATGGAGACGTGGGTAGTTAAATCGGTGCTTAGGTGTTAGGATTAGAGGTGTGATCAATATCAATATTGGGTTAACTCAAGGAGACTTGGTTAATTTCATTAGAACCGGCATAAGAGTACGTAATTGCTTGATTTATAATTGGGTAATTAGTGAGGGGCTTAGAGTGTCGTCTCTAAGACAATCTACGTGCTTATTGTGTACTCGTCCTAGGCTTATCCAGTATGGTTGAGTGCTTCATACGTGATTGACCCTATCATTCTCTTGCATGTGGTTTTTCCAATCTTGTTTGATCCGTAGTTGATGATTCTTTGGTGATTTGCACCCGAGCACTAATATCTCATCCTTGGTATTTCTCTTGTTGATTGCTTTGTTTAAATCTCTTGTCGTTTTCGTGTTGTTCTTGTGTTGTTTTAATTTTGAATTCTTAACTAGCCACTATAATTCTATGGAAACGTATGTTTTCGGGCTCCATCGTACTCCTAGTCCCTTGGGTTCGATATTTGTTTGGTCGAAAATACTTGTTGCTAAAATATAACGATCAAAATGGCGCCGTTGCCGGGACTAGTTGAGGACACTTAGGTGGAACTTGAATTCTAGTTGAGTGGAGTTACTAGTGGCATTTATTTTTGTTGTTTTGTTGTTTTTGTTTTAAGAATTTGGTACTTGGTCTCTTGTTGGTAGGTGCTTGATCGAACTTTGAAAATTGATAACGAAGCTCTACCAAGAAGAAGGAATCGGAGGAGGAATCGTAGGATTTTTGATAGAGAAATGGAAGGTGATCCACCCCCACATGGAGAGAGGGTTGCTCATGAAGGAGGAGAAGGGGAGATCAATATTCAAGGCATCCAAGTGGAATTGAGAGGTGCCCAACCTCAAAGAGAAGAGATGGTGCATCAAAATCCACCAAATCCCCAAAATCCTTATCCTTACCCTTACCCATACCCATATCCATATCCACCACCTCCAATTCAAGGTCAAAATCCATATCCATACCACCCTCCATATCCACCATATCCTCCATATCAAGACCAAAATTACATTGATCCATACAATCCTCCACCACCACCCTTGCCTAACAATCAAAACCCACAAAATCCCCCACCTCAAAGGGAAGGTAGACCCATTCGTGCTTATTTTGAGCCTCAACTACGAGAGTATTACGATGGGATAGCTAGGCCGAATATCCAAGCTAATAATTTTGAGATTGCACGGCTATGATCAAGCTTCTCATGGAGAATCAATTTGAGGGAAGAGATGGGATAGATGATCCTCACAAACACTTGGATAGATTCTTGGAGCTAGCGGACACTATGAAGTTCAATGGAGTCACCGAAGATGCTAAGAAGTTGAGGATGTTTGCATTCACCCTTACGGGAAGGCCAAGCGGTGGCTAAGCAAAACCTTACCGCCGGGAGCGTGCACACTTGGGACGAGATAAGTCAAAAATTCTTGCTTAAATTCTATCCTCCTTCTCGAACCGTCCAAGCAAGGAATGAGATTGCCGGTTTTAAGCAAAAGCCAAAGGAGAGTATCAAGGATGCATGGGAACGTTTCAACAATTTGTTGATATCGTGTCCCCAACACGGCTTCCCGGAGGAGCAAACCATATGCTTCTTCTATTGTGGAGTGGATGAAGCATCTCAACTACATTTGAATGCATGTGCTAAGGGGGATTTCTTATTCTTGACCTCACAAGAAGCCATTGAGATTTTAGATGGTGTAGCCAACAATGCTTCCCAATGGAATACCAATCAAGGCCCTAATCAAAGAGTAGCCAATGTGGAGCAAGGAGACTTAATGAAGTCTATGATGATGACACTTATTGAGAAGGTGAGCTCCCTTTCATCCAATCAACAATCCTCTCCACCTATTGTGCAAGAAGGGCTAATGCAAGGGTCATTTGAGGAAGTTAGCTATATGGGAAGACCTCAACAACAAGGAGGTTATCAACAAGGAGGAAAGCAAGGGCAAATTCCTCAAGGTCAATACCGACCCCCTTTTCAAGCTCAACCTCAACAAGGAGGTCCATCTTCATCCTTTCAACAAGGTGTTCAAGGAAATAGCTCTTATAATCCCAACTTCCGAAGGAACGATAATTTCTCATATGCAAATCCGAAGGCCGCCGTACAATTCCCACCCGGATTTGATCCGGGAGCTAAACCGCATAATGGAGAAGGGAAGCCTTCAACGGATGAGTTGTTAGCCTTATTGATCAAGAAGACGGAAGAGAAAGATGCTAAGCTCGAGGCAAGATTTGATAAGATGGAAGCAAGGCTTGACAAGATGGAAAGCTTATTTGGGAGCCAAATTGCCCAACATGGAAACCAACTTAAGACTCTTGAATTCCAAATGGGTCAATTAGCCACCACTTTGGGGAATTTGCAAAATAAAGGGAAGTTTCCTTCAAATACCGAGGTAAACCCACGAGAGCATTGCAATGCTATTCAATTGAGGATTGGTACCGAGTATGATAGACCTTCTATGCAAAAAGATGATGAGCGTGAGAGTGGTGATTCTAATGAAAAAGAAGAGGTTGGTGAAGACGAGGTAATGGAGGAAAAAGTGGAGGACGAGTTCGAGAGAATGAATGAAGATGAAGAGGAAAAAGGAATGATGAAGGATTTGGAAAATGAAAAAGAGAGATGGTAGAAGCAATGTCAAAGAAGCAAGGAAAGGTGCTTGAAAGAGGTGAAGGGTCAACCCGAGTTCCTAAGTGGAAGATAGCCAAGGAATTGAGGGAGAAAGAAGATCATATACCTTGTGACCGTTGGGAGTGCCCAAGACACCTATCCCACCTCCCTTCCCAAAGAGATTCATGAAGCAAAAACTTGAGGAAAAATTTTCTAAATTCCTTGAAGTCTTCAACAAACTTCAAATCAACATTCCATTATTGGATGCTCTTGAGCAAATGCCACATTACTTGAAGTTCTTGAAGGAGCTCATGTCGAAAAGAGGAAGTTCATTGATAATGGGACGGTCAACTTGACCGAGGAGTGCAATGCTATTCTCAAACGGAATCTTCCCAAGAAGCTCAAGGATCCCGGAAGCTTTACTATTCCTTGTGAAATTGGAGGAAGTGCAAAGATGAAAGCCCTTTGTGATTTGGGGGCGAGCATAAACTTGATGCCACTCTCCATATTCAATCGTTTGGGGCTAGGAGAGGTGAAGCCCACATCCATCAACCTTCAATTGGCGGATAGATCGGTAACTTATCCTAAGGGGATCATTGAAGATGTGCTAGTGAAGGTTGATAAATTCATCTTCCCGGTTGATTTCGTCGTCTTAGATATGAAAGAAGATGAGGATGTGCCACTAATCCTTGGAAGGCCGTTTCTTGCAACCGGGAAAGCCATGATAAACGTGGAGAGTGGAGAGCTCAAGTTGAGCTTCAATGGTGAAGAGATCACATTTTCGATCTATGATTCTTTGAATGATGATTCAAGTAAAAAGGAATGTCACTCGATCCAAACCTCCACCGCTTTGAGAAAGCGAAGATAAGGGGGAACGTAAAGAAAAGTCTAAAAATTGCCTTTGAAAGATCCCGGAGATGGAAAGAAGAAGAAGAAAAATTGAAGCAAACTACCAAAATTTGGAAAATTGCAAGTTTGGGGGAGCTGGATAGGAGAAAGTCTTTCGGTGAGGAAAAGAAAGAAAAATGCTTTGCTATAGGAGATACAATCACGTGGTGTGAGTCTAAGTGGGGTGGATTGCTTTGTGGGGAGAAGTTAAAGAATCGAGAAGTGTTGATCGTAAGAGACGTGCAAGTTGGAGAAAAACTTGAACTTGAAGATAAATGGGGTGGCCGTCTCTATACCAAAGAGTCATTTGTGAAGCATGTGAACCCTCCTATCCCGAAGGAGGTGCCAAATATCGAAGCAAAAGGGAAGTTTGAACTCAATGGAGTTCCGTCCGGCAAAGGACGTTAAAACTAGCGCTAGATGGGAGGCAACCCATCGTTTTCTTGCTTTCTTTGCTTTTGTTTTGTTTTGCTTTCAATAAGTGTGTGTGTAATCTTTTTGTGACCCTTTGTAGGAGGTCGAGGTGTGCAAATGAGGCTTGGTGAGTTACAAGCTTGAAGTTAAGAGGAAGTGAAGACCTTACGGTACCACACCTTCTCTAGACTTAGACTCGTCTAAGTTTGGGGGAGGTGTGCCTCTTTTCACCCTTTTTCCATTTGCACCGGTGCACCTCGTGTTTGGGGCTTATATGATATATTTACTTGTACATGAATTTTGAGATGAACTTACTTGTGCATATGCTTACTTGATGATAGTTTTGGATTTCATTGTGGGTAGTTGTGTGCAACTTCACCTAGCTAACTACATTTGCCAAACTTTTAATTGTTTTGCAATGAAAAAGTTTGGGGGTGTGTGTTAGTTAGCATTGCTTGTTGCACCAACTTGCCTCTCATTTGTAATGAGAAAATTATGTGAAAATTTTTGTGAATTTTGAGCTTTAATGTGGATTTCACTCTTATCTTTGAGTTTATTTGATGAGAATTGATGTGGTGTTATGCTTGGAGGTATGTACGTGGCATATTTGTTTTGATTGATGGACATGGTGAACTTGTGATGTGATATTGAGTTGATTTGTTGCTTGAGTCTAGCATGAGAAGTTGTCTTGTGATGATGAGTGTGATGTAGAATGCTTATTCTCTTTGCTAATTTTTAAGCCCGTGAGCTTTTGAACCTTTTGAATCGTGCATGAGAAACGGTTTGATTCCTTGTTGAGTGCATCAATTGCGATTATGCATGCTAGAACTTGCCTATAGACTTATTGAAGTTGAGTTTTGTGTGGATCTATGAAGATGATTTGAGGCCATGTTTGATTTGTTAAGCTACTTAGCCAAATTTTACCCCACCAATGTCATTGATTTCCCTAGTAAGCCAATTTGTGCCTTAAAGCCTTATTCTTTGGCAAGCTTGTGAAATTAAGCCATTTTGCCTATCTTTATGAGCCTTTGTTCCCATATGTTTAGTAGAGCATGATTGTTGGCAATGAATGGTGAAGTGAAATTGAGAAAGAGTGGTGGTATGTTTGGGATAAGTATGTTGAGATGAAAAGAAAAAAAAAAAAAAGAAAAGAGGAATGAAAAAATTGAAGTGAGAAAAGAAGTGAAAAAATGATGAAGAAGAAAATTCAATTTGAGCTTGAATGAAAAGAAAGTCTAAAAAGGTGTTGGTGGTGAATGTTATGTGAAAAGATTGAAAGTGAAAAGAAAGAGTGGTGTTTGTTGAAATGAGGTGAAAAATTGCATTGAATTACATGTTCAACTCTCATTGCTCTACTATCATTGAGTCACTTCTTCCAAATTCACCCACCTCATCCAAAGAGCCTTCATTACAACCTCTTGAAAAGACCTCTTTGATTTGTAGTTGATGCACAAAATGAATGATTGAAATTGAGTCTTGTGGCAAGTATATGGTGTGTATGGTTGTAATTTGATAATTGAGTGCTTAAATTGCCCTTATACCCTTGTGTGATGAGAGATACACTCCTTGGAAGGAGCATTGAGAAAGCATTTGAAATTGCATCTTGTTAAAGCATGACATTTTTGAGTGTTAGTTGAAAGTGGCATTGAAAACTTGTGTTCACTAATGAGTTTGATTGTCCAAAAATTCATATTTTTGCCATGTGACATAGTTGCAATCAATTCACCCTTTGTGCTTATTTGTTTCGTTGCTCGGACGAGCAACACTTTAAGTTTGGGGGAGTTGATTAGGGTGAATTATTGCAGGTTAATTGTGTGCTTAATTGTCTCAATTTGATATGATTTTCATGTTAATTCACATTCAATTGACTAATTGCATTTGATTATTTGATTTGGTGTTTTTAAGTTGATATTAGATTTTAGGCCAACTTTGAATGCAAATTGAGGTCTGTTAACGTCTTCAAATTAAAAGGATCATTATATGGTTAAAAATAGGGCCAAAAGACGGTCGCAACGCAAAAAGAATCAGGTCAATCGGAGCTCGTATGCAAAAGATATGATCGAACGAAGTTGGGACGGCGGAAAAACACAACAGTCGCATACACCCACCAGATTGGTGAATGCACCCACCCAGCACACCCACAAAATTGAGAAGTACACCCCCGTCGTCTTCAACAAATCTGTTACAGATCGCAGCCACCCACCGACTCACCCATCGCCAAATCAACCCAACTCAACCACCACCACATCAAATCCGACACACCATGCCACCGTAACCACCAATCATCGCCGCCCATCAATTACCCAACCACCGCGCCCGTCACGGCCATTCCTCACCATCGCTGCTCCAATACCGCCTTCAATCAGCGCCGCCATAAATCCGTTGCAGGCCATCTCCAATCAGCATCGCCGGCGACGCTCCAACCCAAGCCACGAACAGCCGTCGCCGCGCCGTGAATCACGGGAACCTACTGCCGCATTTCTCAAACCCACCGCCTTCGATCTTCACTCAACTCGACCCGAGGAAATACAACTCGAACCGAGTTGAGGATGGCGAAATCTTCCAGAATGTTTGACGTAGAAACCAACTCGACCAAGGCCTTCTCCCAACTCGACCCGAGGAGTTGATGCCAACCGAGTTGAGGAAGGCAGATTTGCGGCGTTCCCTTTTCTCAATTTCCACATATTTTGGGGCCTTTTTGCAATATTTTGAAACTTGATCCAAAACCCCATTACAAATATCCCATCTCAGATTTTCAAAGGGGGATTCCACACAACATTAGAAGAGGATACACAATTCACACAATTAGATAGGATTCCCACACACACTCTTTCACACTTTTTACACACACTAGCTTAGTTTAGTTAATTGCCTTTAAATTTCCATAGATTAGAATTTAATTTGCATTGCCCAAGGATTATCTAGTATAGATATTTAGTTTATTCCATTGTTATTTCAATTTCATGCAAGGATTTGAGAATTTTGTAAGAATTGCATTTTATTTCAAGTTTTGAAGAATTTCAGGTGTTCTCTCTCTTATCTCTCTTTTATTTTATTGCAATTGTTATGAGTTTCTTAATTTCACTCTTGATTGCTATGGGTATTGATGAATTGATGATGACTAGCTAAATTTCATAGTGCTTGGGTGTGATGATCCATTGATGACTTGATTATGGTGATAATTTGATTGGATTTTCCTTTTTGTGAGAGATTGATTATCCTTATGTGATTTGTATGTGTTGATTGCTAATCTATGATTTGATCCTTTGTTGCTTGATTAATTATCGCATGGAGACGTGGGTAGTTAAATCGGTGCTTAGGTGTTAGGATTAGAGGTGTGATCAATATCAATATTGGGTTAACTCAAGGAGACTTGGTTAATTTCATTAGAACCGCATAAGGGTACGTAATTGCTTGATTTATAATTGGGTAATTAGTGAGGGGGCTTAGAGTGTCGTCTCTAAGACAATCTACGTGCTTATTGTGTACTCGTCCTAGGCTTATCCAAAGGTTGAGTGCTTCATACGTGATTGACCCTATCATTCTCTTGCATGTGGTTTTTCCAATCTTGTTTGATCCGTAGTTGATGATTCTTTGGTGATTTGCACCCGAGCACTAATATCTCATCCTTGGTATTTCTCTTGTTGATTGCTTTGTTTAAATCTCTTGTCGTTTTCGTGTTGTTCTTGTGTTGTTTTAATTTTGAATTCTTAACTAGCCACTATAATTCTATGGAAACGTATGTTTTCTGGGCTCCATCGTACTCCTAGTCCCTTGGGTTCGATATTTGTTTGGTCGAAAATACTTGTTGCTAAAATATAACGATCAAAATGGCGCCGTTGCGGGACTAGTTGAGGACACTTAGGTGGAACTTGGAATTCTAGTTGAGTGGAGTTACTAGTGGCATTTATTTTTGTTGTTTTGTTGTTTTTGTTTTAAGAATTTGGTACTTGGTCTCTTGTTGGTAGGTGCTTGATCGAACTTTGAAAATTGATAACGAAGCTCTACCAAGAAGAAGGAATCGGAGGAGGAATCGTAGGATTTTTGATAGAGAAATGGAAGGTGATCCACCCCCACATGGAGAGAGGGTTGCTCATGAAGGAGGAGAAGGGAGATCAATATTCAAGGCATCCAAGTGGAATTGAGAGGTCCCCAACCTCAAAGAGAAGAGATGGTGCATCAAAATCCACCAAATCCCCAAAATCCTTATCCTTACCCTTACCCATACCCATATCCATATCCACCACCTCCAATTCAAGGTCAAAATCCATATCCATACCACCCTCCATATCCACCATATCCTCCATATCAAGACCAAAATTACATTGATCCATACAATCCTCCACCACCACCCTTGCCTAACAATCAAAACCCACAAAATCCCCCACCTCAAAGGGAAGGTAGACCCATTCGTGCTTATTTTGAGCCTCAACTACGAGAGTATTACGATGGGATAGCTAGGCCGAATATCCAAGCTAATAATTTTGAGATTGCACCGGCTATGATCAAGCTTCTCATGGAGAATCAATTTGAGGGAAGAGATGGGATAGATGATCCTCACAAACACTTGGATAGATTCTTGGAGCTAGCGGACACTATGAAGTTCAATGGAGTCACCGAAGATGCTAAGAAGTTGAGGATGTTTGCATTCACCCTTACGGGGAAGGCCAAGCGGTGGCTAAGCAAAACCTTACCGCCGGGAGCGTGCACACTTGGGACGAGATAAGTCAAAAATTCTTGCTTAAATTCTATCCTCCTTCTCGAACCGTCCAAGCAAGGAATGAGATTGCCGGTTTTAAGCAAAAGCCAAAGGAGAGTATCAAGGATGCATGGGAACGTTTCAACAATTTGTTGATATCGTGTCCCCAACACGGCTTCCCGGAGGAGCAAACCATATGCTTCTTCTATTGTGGAGTGGATGAAGCATCTCAACTACATTTGAATGCATGTGCTAAGGGGGATTTCTTATTCTTGACCTCACAAGAAGCCATTGAGATTTTAGATGGTGTAGCCAACAATGCTTCCCAATGGAATACCAATCAAGGCCCTAATCAAAGAGTAGCCAATGTGGAGCAAGGAGACTTAATGAAGTCTATGATGATGACACTTATTGAGAAGGTGAGCTCCCTTTCATCCAATCAACAATCCTCTCCACCTATTGTGCAAGAAGGGCTAATGCAAGGGTCATTTGAGGAAGTTAGCTATATGGGAAGACCTCAACAACAAGGAGGTTATCAACAAGGAGGAAAGCAAGGGCAAATTCCTCAAGGTCAATACCGACCCCCTTTTCAAGCTCAACCTCAACAAGGAGGTCCATCTTCATCCTTTCAACAAGGTGTTCAAGGAAATAGCTCTTATAATCCCAACTTCCGAAGGAACGATAATTTCTCATATGCAAATCCGAAGGCCGCCGTACAATTCCCACCCGGATTTGATCAGGAGCTAAACCGCATAATGGAGAAGGGAAGCCTTCAACGGATGAGTTGTTAGCCTTATTGATCAAGAAGACGGAAGAGAAAGATGCTAAGCTCGAGGCAAGATTTGATAAGATGGAAGCAAGGCTTGACAAGATGGAAAGCTTATTTGGGAGCCAAATTGCCCAACATGGAAACCAACTTAAGACTCTTGAATTCCAAATGGGTCAATTAGCCACCACTTTGGGGAATTTGCAAAATAAAGGGAAGTTTCCTTCAAATACCGAGGTAAACCCACGAGAGCATTGCAATGCTATTCAATTGAGGATTGGTACCGAGTATGATAGACCTTCTATGCAAAAAGATGATGAGCGTGAGAGTGGTGATTCTAATGAAAAAGAAGAGGTTGGTGAAGACGAGGTAATGGAGGAAAAAGTGGAGGACGAGTTCGAGAGAATGAATGAAGATGAAGAGGAAAAAGGAATGATGAAGGATTTGGAAAATGAAAAAAGAGAGATGGTAGAAGCAATGTCAAAGAAGCAAGGAAAGGTGCTTGAAAGAGGTGAAGGGTCAACCCGAGTTCCTAAGTGGAAGATAGCCGAGGAATTGAGGGAGAAAGAAGATCATATACCTTGTGACCGTTGGGGAGTGCCCAAGACACCTATCCCACCTCCCTTCCCAAAGAGATTCATGAAGCAAAAACTTGAGGAAAAATTTTCTAAATTCCTTGAAGTCTTCAACAAACTTCAAATCAACATTCCATTATTGGATGCTCTTGAGCAAATGCCACATTACTTGAAGTTCTTGAAGGAGCTCATGTCGAAAAAGAGGAAGTTCATTGATAATGGGACGGTCAACTTGACCGAGGAGTGCAATGCTATTCTCAAACGGAATCTTCCCAAGAAGCTCAAGGATCCCGGAAGCTTTACTATTCCTTGTGAAATTGGAGGAAGTGCAAAGATGAAAGCCCTTTGTGATTTGGGGCGAGCATAAACTTGATGCCACTCTCCATATTCAATCGTTTGGGGCTAGGAGAGGTGAAGCCCACATCCATCAACCTTCAATTGGCGGATAGATCGGTAACTTATCCTAAGGGGATCATTGAAGATGTGCTAGTGAAGGTTGATAAATTCATCTTCCCGGTTGATTTCGTAAGTCTTAGATATGAAAGAAGATGAGGATGTGCCACTAATCCTTGGAAGGCCGTTTCTTGCAACCGGGAAAGCCATGATAAACGTGGAGAGTGGAGAGCTCAAGTTGAGCTTCAATGGTGAAGAGATCACATTTTCGATCTATGATTCTTTGAATGATGATTCAAGTAAAAGGAATGTCACTCGATCCAAACCTCCACCGCTTTGAGAAAGCGAAGATAAGGGGGAACGTAAAGAAAAGTCTAAAAAATTGCCTTTGAAAGATCCCGGAGATGGAAAGAAGAAGAAGAAAAATTGAAGCAAACTACCAAAATTTGGAAAATTGCAAGTTTGGGGGAGTGGATAGGAGAAAGTCTTTCGGTGAGGAAAAGAAAGAAAAATGCTTTGCTATAGGAGATACAGTCACGTGGTGTGAGTCTAAGTGGGGTGGATTGCTTTGTGGGGAGAAGTTAAAGAATCGAGAAGTGTTGATCGTAAGAGACGTGCAAGTTGGAGAAAAACTTGAACTTGAAGATAAATGGGGTGGCCGTCTCTATACCAAAGAGTCATTTGTGAAGCATGTGAACCCTCCTATCCCGAAGGAGGTGCCAAATATCGAAGCAAAAGGGAAGTTTGAACTCAATGGAGTTCCGTCCGGCAAAGGACGTTAAAACTAGCGCTAGATGGGAGGCAACCCATCGTTTTCTTGCTTTCTTTGCTTTTGTTTTGTTTTGCTTTCAATAAGTGTGTGTGTAATCTTTTTGTGACCCTTTGTAGGAGGTCGAGGTGTGCAAATGAGGCTTGGTGAGTTACAAGCTTGAAGTTAAGAGGAAGTGAAGACCTTACGGTACCACACCTTCTCTAGACTTAGACTCGTCTAAGTTTGGGGGAGGTGTGCCTCTTTCACCCTTTTTCCATTTGCACCGGTGCACCTCGTGTTTGGGGCTTATATGATATATTTACTTGTACATGAATTTTGAGATGAACTTACTTGTGCATATGCTTACTTGATGATAGTTTTGGATTTCATTGTGGGTAGTTGTGTGCAACTTCACCTAGCTAACTACATTTGCCAAACTTTTAATTGTTTTGCAATGAAAAAGTTTGGGGGTGTGTGTTAGTTAGCATTGCTTGTTGCACCAACTTGCCTCTCATTTGTAATGAGAAAATTATGTGAAAATTTTTGTGAATTTTGAGCTTTAATGTGGATTTCACTCTTATCTTTGAGTTTATTTGATGAGAATTGATGTGGTGTTATGCTTGGAGGTATGTACGTGGCATATTTGTTTTGATTGATGGACATGGTGAACTTGTGATGTGATATTGAGTTGATTTGTTGCTTGAGTCTAGCATGAGAAGTTGTCTTGTGATGATGAGTGTGATGTAGAATGCTTATTCTCTTTGCTAATTTTTAAGCCCGTGAGCTTTTGAACCTTTTGAATCGTGCATGAGAAACGGTTTGATTCCTTGTTGAGTGCATCAATTGCGATTATGCATGCTAGAACTTGCCTATAGACTTATTGAAGTTGAGTTTTGTGTGGATCTATGAAGATGATTTGAGGCCATGTTTGATTTGTTAAGCTACTTAGCCAAATTTTACCCCACCAATGTCATTGATTTCCCTAGTAAGCCAATTTGTGCCTTAAAGCCTTATTCTTTGGCAAGCTTGTGAAATTAAGCCATTTTGCCTATCTTTATGAGCCTTTGTTCCCATATGTTTAGTAGAGCATGATTGTTGGCAATGAATGGTGAAGTGAAATTGAGAAAGAGTGGTGGTATGTTTGGGATAAGTATGTTGAGATGAAAAGAAAAAAAAGAAAAGAGGAATGAAAAAATTGAAGTGAGAAAAGAAGTGAAAAAATGATGAAGAAGAAAATTCAATTTGAGCTTGAATGAAAAAGAAAGTCTAAAAAGGTGTTGGTGGTGAATGTTATGTGAAAAGATTGAAAGTGAAAAGAAAGAGTGGTGTTTGTTGAAATGAGGTGAAAAATTGCATTGAATTACATGTTCAACTCTCATTGCTCTACTATCATTGAGTCACTTCTTCCAAATTCACCCACCTCATCCAAAGAGCCTTCATTACAACCTCTTGAAAAGACCTCTTTGATTTGTAGTTGATGCACAAAATGAATGATTGAAATTGAGTCTTGTGGCAAGTATATGGTGTGTATGGTTGTAATTTGATAATTGAGTGCTTAAATTGCCCTTATACCCTTGTGTGATGAGAGATACACTCCTTGGAAGGAGCATTGAGAAAGCATTTGAAATTGCATCTTGTTAAAGCATGACATTTTTGAGTGTTAGTTGAAAGTGGCATTGAAAACTTGTGTTCACTAATGAGTTTGATTGTCCAAAAATTCATATTTTTGCCATGTGACATAGTTGCAATCAATTCACCCTTTGTGCTTATTTGTTTCGTTGCTGGGACGAGCAACACTTTAAGTTTGGGGGAGTTGATTAGGGTGAATTATTGCAGGTTAATTGTGTGCTTAATTGTCTCAATTTGATATGATTTTCATGTTAATTCACATTCAATTGACTAATTGCATTTGATTATTTGATTTGGTGTTTTTAAGTTGATATTGCAGATTTTAGGCCAACTTTGAATGCAAATTGAGGTCTGTTAACGTCTTCAAATTAAAAGGATCATTATATGGTTAAAAATAGGGCCAAAAGACGGTCGCAACGCAAAAAGAATCAGGTCAATCGGAGCTCGTATGCAAAAGATATGATCGAACGAAGTTGGGACGGCGGAAAAACACAACAGTCGCATACACCCACCAGATTGGTGAATGCACCCACCCAGCACACCCACAAAATTGAGAAGTACACCCCCGTCGTCTTCAACAAATCTGTTACAGATCGCAGCCACCCACCGACTCACCCATCGCCAAATCAACCCAACTCAACCACCACCACATCAAATCCGACACACCATGCCACCGTAACCACCAATCATCGCCGCCCATCAATTACCCAACCACCGCGCCGTCACGGCCATTCCTCACCATCGCCGTTCCAATACCGCCTTCAATCAGCGCCGCCATAAATCCGTTGCAGGCCATCTCCAATCAGCATCGCGGCGACGCTCCAACCCAAGCCACGAACAGCCGTCGCCGCGCCGTGAATCACGTAACCGGCGGCTGCCGCATTTCTCAAACCCACCGCCTTCGATCTTCACTCAACTCGACCCGAGGAAATACAACTCGAACCGAGTTGAGGATGGCGAAATCTTCCAGAATGTTTGACGTAGAAACCAACTCGACCAAGGCCTTCTCCCAACTCGACCCGAGGAGTTGATGCCAACCGAGTTGAGGAAGGCAGATTTGCGGCGTTCCCTTTTCTCAATTTCCACATATTTTTGGGGCCTTTTTGCAATATTTTGAAACTTGATCCAAAACCCCATTACAAATATCCCATCTCAGATTTTCAAAGGGGGATTCCACACAACATTAGAAGAGGATACACAATTCACACAATTAGATAGGATTCCCACACACACTCTTTCACACTTTTTACACACACTAGCTTAGTTTAGTTAATTGCCTTTAAATTTCCATAGATTAGAATTTAATTTGCATTGCCCAAGGATTATCTAGTATAGATATTTAGTTTATTCCATTGTTATTTCAATTTCATGCAAGGATTTGAGAATTTTGTAAGAATTGCATTTTATTTCAAGTTTTGAAGAATTTCGGGTGTTCTCTCTCTTATCTCTCTTTTATTTTATTGCAATTGTTATGAGTTTCTTAATTTCACTCTTGATTGCTATGGGTATTGATGAATTGATGATGACTAGCTAAATTTCATAGTGCTTGGGTGTGATGATCCATTGATGACTTGATTATGGTGATAATTTGATTGGATTTTCCTTTTTGTGAGAGATTGATTATCCTTATGTGATTTGTATGTGTTGATTGCTAATCTATGATTTGATCCTTTGTTGCTTGATTAATTATCGCATGGAGACGTGGGTAGTTAAATCGGTGCTTAGGTGTTAGGATTAGAGGTGTGATCAATATCAATATTGGGTTAACTCAAGGAGACTTGGTTAATTTCATTAGAACCGCATAAAGTGCGTAATTGCTTGATTTATAATTGGGTAATTAGTGAGGGGGCTTAGAGTGTCGTCTCTAAGACAATCTACGTGCTTATTGTGTACTCGTCCTAGGCTTATCCGGTACGGTTGAGTGCTTCATACGTGATTGACCCTATCATTCTCTTGCATGTGGTTTTTCCAATCTTGTTTGATCCGTAGTTGATGATTCTTTGGTGATTTGCACCCGAGCACTAATATCTCATCCTTGGTATTTCTCTTGTTGATTGCTTTGTTTAAATCTCTTGTCGTTTTCGTGTTGTTCTTGTGTTGTTTTAATTTTGAATTCTTAACTAGCCACTATAATTCTATGGAAACGTATGTTTTCGAGCTCCATCGTACTCCTAGTCCCTTGGGTTCGATATTTGTTTGGTCGAAAATACTTGTTGCTAAAATATAACGATCAAAATGGCGCCGTTGCGGGGACTAGTTGAGGACACTTAGGTGGAACTTGAATTCTAGTTGAGTGGAGTTACTAGTGGCATTTATTTTTGTTGTTTTGTTGTTTTTGTTTTAAGAATTTGGTACTTGGTCTCTTGTTGGTAGGTGCTTGATCGAACTTTGAAAATTGATAACGAAGCTCTACCAAGAAGAAGGAATCGGAGGAGGAATCGTAGGATTTTGATAGAGAAATGGAAGGTGATCCACCCCCACATGGAGAGAGGGTTGCTCATGAAGGAGGAGAAGGGAGATCAATATTCAAGGCATCCAAGTGGAATTGAGAGGTGCCCAACCTCAAAGAGAAGAGATGGTGCATCAAAATCCACCAAATCCCCAAAATCCTTATCCTTACCCTTACCCATACCCATATCCATATCCACCACCTCCAATTCAAGGTCAAAATCCATATCCATACCACCCTCCATATCCACCATATCCTCCATATCAAGACCAAAATTACATTGATCCATACAATCCTCCACCACCACCCTTGCCTAACAATCAAAACCCACAAAATCCCCCACCTCAAAGGGAAGGTAGACCCATTCGTGCTTATTTTGAGCCTCAACTACGAGAGTATTACGATGGGATAGCTAGGCCGAATATCCAAGCTAATAATTTTGAGATTGCACCGGCTATGATCAAGCTTCTCATGGAGAATCAATTTGAGGGAAGAGATGGGATAGATGATCCTCACAAACACTTGGATAGATTCTTGGAGCTAGCGGACACTATGAAGTTCAATGGAGTCACCGAAGATGCTAAGAAGTTGAGGATGTTTGCATTCACCCTTACGGGAAGGCCAAGCGGTGGCTAAGCAAAACCTTACCGCGGGAGCGTGCACACTTGGGACGAGATAAGTCAAAAATTCTTGCTTAAATTCTATCCTCCTTCTCGAACCGTCCAAGCAAGGAATGAGATTGCCGGTTTTAAGCAAAAGCCAAAGGAGAGTATCAAGGATGCATGGGAACGTTTCAACAATTTGTTGATATCGTGTCCCCAACACGGCTTCCCGGAGGAGCAAACCATATGCTTCTTCTATTGTGGAGTGGATGAAGCATCTCAACTACATTTGAATGCATGTGCTAAGGGGGATTTCTTATTCTTGACCTCACAAGAAGCCATTGAGATTTTAGATGGTGTAGCCAACAATGCTTCCCAATGGAATACCAATCAAGGCCCTAATCAAAGAGTAGCCAATGTGGAGCAAGGAGACTTAATGAAGTCTATGATGATGACACTTATTGAGAAGGTGAGCTCCCTTTCATCCAATCAACAATCCTCTCCACCTATTGTGCAAGAAGGGCTAATGCAAGGGTCATTTGAGGAAGTTAGCTATATGGGAAGACCTCAACAACAAGGAGGTTATCAACAAGGAGGAAAGCAAGGGCAAATTCCTCAAGGTCAATACCGACCCCCTTTTCAAGCTCAACCTCAACAAGGAGGTCCATCTTCATCCTTTCAACAAGGTGTTCAAGGAAATAGCTCTTATAATCCCAACTTCCGAAGGAACGATAATTTCTCATATGCAAATCCGAAGGCCGCCGTACAATTCCCACCCGGATTTGATCCGGGAGCTAAACCGCATAATGGAGAAGGGAAGCCTTCAACGGATGAGTTGTTAGCCTTATTGATCAAGAAGACGGAAGAGAAAGATGCTAAGCTCGAGGCAAGATTTGATAAGATGGAAGCAAGGCTTGACAAGATGGAAAGCTTATTTGGGAGCCAAATTGCCCAACATGGAAACCAACTTAAGACTCTTGAATTCCAAATGGGTCAATTAGCCACCACTTTGGGGAATTTGCAAAATAAAGGGAAGTTTCCTTCAAATACCGAGGTAAACCCACGAGAGCATTGCAATGCTATTCAATTGAGGATTGGTACCGAGTATGATAGACCTTCTATGCAAAAAGATGATGAGCGTGAGAGTGGTGATTCTAATGAAAAAGAAGAGGTTGGTGAAGACGAGGTAATGGAGGAAAAAGTGGAGGACGAGTTCGAGAGAATGAATGAAGATGAAGAGGAAAAAGGAATGATGAAGGATTTGGAAAATGAAAAAGAGAGATGGTAGAAGCAATGTCAAAGAAGCAAGGAAAGGTGCTTGAAAGAGGTGAAGGGTCAACCCGAGTTCCTAAGTGGAAGATAGCCGAGGAATTGAGGGAGAAAGAAGATCATATACCTTGTGACCGTTGGGGAGTGCCCAAGACACCTATCCCACCTCCCTTCCCAAAGAGATTCATGAAGCAAAAACTTGAGGAAAAATTTTCTAAATTCCTTGAAGTCTTCAACAAACTTCAAATCAACATTCCATTATTGGATGCTCTTGAGCAAATGCCACATTACTTGAAGTTCTTGAAGGAGCTCATGTCGAAAAAGAGGAAGTTCATTGATAATGGGGACGGTCAACTTGACCGAGGAGTGCAATGCTATTCTCAAACGGAATCTTCCCAAGAAGCTCAAGGATCCCGGAAGCTTTACTATTCCTTGTGAAATTGGAGGAAGTGCAAAGATGAAAGCCCTTTGTGATTTGGGGCGAGCATAAACTTGATGCCACTCTCCATATTCAATCGTTTGGGGCTAGGAGAGGTGAAGCCCACATCCATCAACCTTCAATTGGCGGATAGATCGGTAACTTATCCTAAGGGGATCATTGAAGATGTGCTAGTGAAGGTTGATAAATTCATCTTCCGGTTGATTTCGTCGTCTTAGATATGAAAGAAGATGAGGATGTGCCACTAATCCTTGGAAGGCCGTTTCTTGCAACCGGAAAGCCATGATAAACGTGGAGAGTGGAGAGCTCAAGTTGAGCTTCAATGGTGAAGAGATCACATTTTCGATCTATGATTCTTTGAATGATGATTCAAGTAAAAGGAATGTCACTCGATCCAAACCTCCACCGCTTTGAGAAACGAAGATAAGGGGGAACGTAAAGAAAAGTCTAAAAATTGCCTTTGAAAGATCCCGGAGATGGAAAGAAGAAGAAGAAAATTGAAGCAAACTACCAAAATTTGGAAAATTGCAAGTTTGGGGGAGCTGGATAGGAGAAAGTCTTTCGGTGAGGAAAAGAAAGAAAAATGCTTTGCTATAGGAGATACAGTCACGTGGTGTGAGTCTAAGTGGGGTGGATTGCTTTGTGGGGAGAAGTTAAAGAATCGAGAAGTGTTGATCGTAAGAGACGTGCAAGTTGGAGAAAAACTTGAACTTGAAGATAAATGGGGTGGCCGTCTCTATACCAAAGAGTCATTTGTGAAGCATGTGAACCCTCCTATCCCGAAGGAGGTGCCAAATATCGAAGCAAAAGGGAAGTTTGAACTCAATGGAGTTCCGTCCGGCAAAGGACGCGTTAAAACTAGCGCTAGATGGGAGGCAACCCATCGCTTTTCTTGCTTTCTTTGCTTTTGTTTTGTTTTGCTTTCAATAAGTGTGTGTGTAATCTTTTTGTGACCCTTTGTAGGAGGTCGAGGTGTGCAAATGAGGCTTGGTGAGTTACAAGCTTGAAGTTAAGAGGAAGTGAAGACCTTACGGTACCACACCTTCTCTAGACTTAGACTCGTCTAAGTTTGGGGGAGGTGTGCCTCTTTTCACCCTTTTTCCATTTGCACGGTGCACCTCGTGTTTGGGGCTTATATGATATATTTACTTGTACATGAATTTTGAGATGAACTTACTTGTGCATATGCTTACTTGATGATAGTTTTGGATTTCATTGTGGGTAGTTGTGTGCAACTTCACCTAGCTAACTACATTTGCCAAACTTTTAATTGTTTTGCAATGAAAAAGTTTGGGGGTGTGTGTTAGTTAGCATTGCTTGTTGCACCAACTTGCCTCTCATTTGTAATGAGAAAATTATGTGAAAATTTTTGTGAATTTTGAGCTTTAATGTGGATTTCACTCTTATCTTTGAGTTTATTTGATGAGAATTGATGTGGTGTTATGCTTGGAGGTATGTACGTGGCATATTTGTTTTGATTGATGGACATGGTGAACTTGTGATGTGATATTGAGTTGATTTGTTGCTTGAGTCTAGCATGAGAAGTTGTCTTGTGATGATGAGTGTGATGTAGAATGCTTATTCTCTTTGCTAATTTTTAAGCCCGTGAGCTTTTGAACCTTTTGAATCGTGCATGAGAAAGCGGTTTGATTCCTTGTTGAGTGCATCAATTGCGATTATGCATGCTAGAACTTGCCTATAGACTTATTGAAGTTGAGTTTTGTGTGGATCTATGAAGATGATTTGAGGCCATGTTTGATTTGTTAAGCTACTTAGCCAAATTTTACCCCACCAATGTCATTGATTTCCCTAGTAAGCCAATTTGTGCCTTAAAGCCTTATTCTTTGGCAAGCTTGTGAAATTAAGCCATTTTGCCTATCTTTATGAGCCTTTGTTCCCATATGTTTAGTAGAGCATGATTGTTGGCAATGAATGGTGAAGTGAAATTGAGAAAGAGTGGTGGTATGTTTGGGATAAGTATGTTGAGATGAAAAGAAAAAAAAAGAAAAGAGGAATGAAAAAAATTGAAGTGAGAAAAGAAGTGAAAAATGATGAAGAAGAAAATTCAATTTGAGCTTGAATGAAAAAGAAAGTCTAAAAAGGTGTTGGTGGTGAATGTTATGTGAAAAGATTGAAAGTGAAAAGAAAGAGTGGTGTTTGTTGAAATGAGGTGAAAAATTGCATTGAATTACATGTTCAACTCTCATTGCTCTACTATCATTGAGTCACTTCTTCCAAATTCACCCACCTCATCCAAAGAGCCTTCATTACAACCTCTTGAAAAGACCTCTTTGATTTGTAGTTGATGCACAAAATGAATGATTGAAATTGAGTCTTGTGGCAAGTATATGGTGTGTATGGTTGTAATTTGATAATTGAGTGCTTAAATTGCCCTTATACCCTTGTGTGATGAGAGATACACTCCTTGGAAGGAGCATTGAGAAAGCATTTGAAATTGCATCTTGTTAAAGCATGACATTTTTGAGTGTTAGTTGAAAGTGGCATTGAAAACTTGTGTTCACTAATGAGTTTGATTGTCCAAAAATTCATATTTTTGCCATGTGACATAGTTGCAATCAATTCACCCTTTGTGCTTATTTGTTTCGTTGCTCGGGACGAGCAACACTTTAAGTTTGGGGAGTTGATTAGGGTGAATTATTGCAGGTTAATTGTGTGCTTAATTGTCTCAATTTGATATGATTTTCATGTTAATTCACATTCAATTGACTAATTGCATTTGATTATTTGATTTGGTGTTTTTAAGTTGATATTGCAGATTTTAGGCCAACTTTGAATGCAAATTGAGGTCTGTTAACGTCTTCAAATTAAAAGGATCATTATATGGTTAAAAATAGGGCCAAAAGACGGTCGCAACGCAAAAGAATCAGGTCAATCGGAGCTCGTATGCAAAAGATATGATCGAACGAAGTTGGGACGGCGGAAAAACACAACAGTCGCATACACCCACCAGATTGGTGAATGCACCCACCCAGCACACCCACAAAATTGAGAAGTACACCCCCGTCGTCTTCAACAAATCTGTTACAGATCGCAGCCACCCACCGACTCACCCATCGCCAAATCAACCCAACTCAACCACCACCACATCAAATCCGACACACCATGCCACCGTAACCACCAATCATCGCCGCCCATCAATTACCCAACCACCGCGCCGTCACGGCCATTCCTCACCATCGCTGTTCCAATACCGCCTTCAATCAGCGCCGCCATAAATCCGTTGCAGGCCATCTCCAATCAGCATCGCGGCGACGCTCCAACCCAAGCCACGAACAGCCGTCGCCGCGCCGTGAATCACGAGAACCAGCGCCGCCGCATTTCTCAAACCCACCGCCTTCGATCTTCACTCAACTCGACCCGAGGAAATACAACTCGAACCGAGTTGAGGATGGCGAAATCTTCCAGAATGTTTGACGTAGAAACCAACTCGACCAAGGCCTTCTCCCAACTCGACCCGAGGAGTTGATGCCAACCGAGTTGAGGAAGGCGATTTACGGCGTTCCCTTTTCTCAATTTCCACATATTTTTGGGGCCTTTTTGCAATATTTTGAAACTTGATCCAAAACCCCATTACAAATATCCCATCTCAGATTTTCAAAGGGGGATTCCACACAACATTAGAAGAGGATACACAATTCACACAATTAGATAGGATTCCCACACACACTCTTTCACACTTTTTACACACACTAGCTTAGTTTAGTTAATTGCCTTTAAATTTCCATAGATTAGAATTTAATTTGCATTGCCCAAGGATTATCTAGTATAGATATTTAGTTTATTCCATTGTTATTTCAATTTCATGCAAGGATTTGAGAATTTTGTAAGAATTGCATTTTATTTCAAGTTTTGAAGAATTTCAGTGTTCTCTCTCTTATCTCTCTTTTATTTTATTGCAATTGTTATGAGTTTCTTAATTTCACTCTTGATTGCTATGGGTATTGATGAATTGATGATGACTAGCTAAATTTCATAGTGCTTGGGTGTGATGATCCATTGATGACTTGATTATGGTGATAATTTGATTGGATTTTCCTTTTTGTGAGAGATTGATTATCCTTATGTGATTTGTATGTGTTGATTGCTAATCTATGATTTGATCCTTTGTTGCTTGATTAATTATCGCATGGAGACGTGGGTAGTTAAATCGGTGCTTAGGTGTTAGGATTAGAGGTGTGATCAATATCAATATTGGGTTAACTCAAGGAGACTTGGTTAATTTCATTAGAACCGGCATAAAGTGCGTAATTGCTTGATTTATAATTGGGTAATTAGTGAGGGGGCTTAGAGTGTCGTCTCTAAGACAATCTACGTGCTTATTGTGTACTCGTCCTAGGCTTATCCATGCGGTTGAGTGCTTCATACGTGATTGACCCTATCATTCTCTTGCATGTGGTTTTTCCAATCTTGTTTGATCCGTAGTTGATGATTCTTTGGTGATTTGCACCCGAGCACTAATATCTCATCCTTGGTATTTCTCTTGTTGATTGCTTTGTTTAAATCTCTTGTCGTTTTCGTGTTGTTCTTGTGTTGTTTTAATTTTGAATTCTTAACTAGCCACTATAATTCTATGGAAACGTATGTTTTCGGCTCCATCGTACTCCTAGTCCCTTGGGTTCGATATTTGTTTGGTCGAAAATACTTGTTGCTAAAATATAACGATCAAAATGGCGCCGTTGCGGGGACTAGTTGAGGACACTTAGGTGGAACTTGAATTCTAGTTGAGTGGAGTTACTAGTGGCATTTATTTTTGTTGTTTTGTTGTTTTTGTTTTAAGAATTTGGTACTTGGTCTCTTGTTGGTAGGTGCTTGATCGAACTTTGAAAATTGATAACGAAGCTCTACCAAGAAGAAGGAATCGGAGGAGGAATCGTAGGATTTTTGATAGAGAAATGGAAGGTGATCCACCCCCACATGGAGAGAGGGTTGCTCATGAAGGAGGAGAAGGGAGATCAATATTCAAGGCATCCAAGTGGAATTGAGAGGTCCCCAACCTCAAAGAGAAGAGATGGTGCATCAAAATCCACCAAATCCCCAAAATCCTTATCCTTACCCTTACCCATACCCATATCCATATCCACCACCTCCAATTCAAGGTCAAAATCCATATCCATACCACCCTCCATATCCACCATATCCTCCATATCAAGACCAAAATTACATTGATCCATACAATCCTCCACCACCACCCTTGCCTAACAATCAAAACCCACAAAATCCCCCACCTCAAAGGGAAGGTAGACCCATTCGTGCTTATTTTGAGCCTCAACTACGAGAGTATTACGATGGGATAGCTAGGCCGAATATCCAAGCTAATAATTTTGAGATTGCACCGGCTATGATCAAGCTTCTCATGGAGAATCAATTTGAGGGAAGAGATGGGATAGATGATCCTCACAAACACTTGGATAGATTCTTGGAGCTAGCGGACACTATGAAGTTCAATGGAGTCACCGAAGATGCTAAGAAGTTGAGGATGTTTGCATTCACCCTTACGGGAAGGCCAAGCGGTGGCTAAGCAAAACCTTACCGCGGGAGCGTGCACACTTGGGGACGAGATAAGTCAAAAATTCTTGCTTAAATTCTATCCTCCTTCTCGAACCGTCCAAGCAAGGAATGAGATTGCCGGTTTTAAGCAAAAGCCAAAGGAGAGTATCAAGGATGCATGGGAACGTTTCAACAATTTGTTGATATCGTGTCCCCAACACGGCTTCCCGGAGGAGCAAACCATATGCTTCTTCTATTGTGGAGTGGATGAAGCATCTCAACTACATTTGAATGCATGTGCTAAGGGGATTTCTTATTCTTGACCTCACAAGAAGCCATTGAGATTTTAGATGGTGTAGCCAACAATGCTTCCCAATGGAATACCAATCAAGGCCCTAATCAAAGAGTAGCCAATGTGGAGCAAGGAGACTTAATGAAGTCTATGATGATGACACTTATTGAGAAGGTGAGCTCCCTTTCATCCAATCAACAATCCTCTCCACCTATTGTGCAAGAAGGGCTAATGCAAGGGTCATTTGAGGAAGTTAGCTATATGGGAAGACCTCAACAACAAGGAGGTTATCAACAAGGAGGAAAGCAAGGGCAAATTCCTCAAGGTCAATACCGACCCCCTTTTCAAGCTCAACCTCAACAAGGAGGTCCATCTTCATCCTTTCAACAAGGTGTTCAAGGAAATAGCTCTTATAATCCCAACTTCCGAAGGAACGATAATTTCTCATATGCAAATCCGAAGGCCGCCGTACAATTCCCACCCGGATTTGATCCGGGAGCTAAACCGCATAATGGAGAAGGGAAGCCTTCAACGGATGAGTTGTTAGCCTTATTGATCAAGAAGACGGAAGAGAAAGATGCTAAGCTCGAGGCAAGATTTGATAAGATGGAAGCAAGGCTTGACAAGATGGAAAGCTTATTTGGGAGCCAAATTGCCCAACATGGAAACCAACTTAAGACTCTTGAATTCCAAATGGAGTCAATTAGCCACCACTTTGGGGAATTTGCAAAATAAAGGGAAGTTTCCTTCAAATACCGAGGTAAACCCACGAGAGCATTGCAATGCTATTCAATTGAGGATTGGTACCGAGTATGATAGACCTTCTATGCAAAAAGATGATGAGCGTGAGAGTGGTGATTCTAATGAAAAAGAAGAGGTTGGTGAAGACGAGGTAATGGAGGAAAAAGTGGAGGACGAGTTCGAGAGAATGAATGAAGATGAAGAGGAAAAAGGAATGATGAAGGATTTGGAAAATGAAAAAGAGAGATGGTAGAAGCAATGTCAAAGAAGCAAGGAAAGGTGCTTGAAAGAGGTGAAGGGTCAACCCGAGTTCCTAAGTGGAAGATAGCCGAGGAATTGAGGGAGAAAGAAGATCATATACCTTGTGACCGTTGGGGAGTGCCCAAGACACCTATCCCACCTCCCTTCCCAAAGAGATTCATGAAGCAAAAACTTGAGGAAAAATTTTCTAAATTCCTTGAAGTCTTCAACAAACTTCAAATCAACATTCCATTATTGGATGCTCTTGAGCAAATGCCACATTACTTGAAGTTCTTGAAGGAGCTCATGTCGAAAAAGAGGAAGTTCATTGATAATGGGGACGGTCAACTTGACCGAGGAGTGCAATGCTATTCTCAAACGGAATCTTCCCAAGAAGCTCAAGGATCCCGGAAGCTTTACTATTCCTTGTGAAATTGGAGGAAGTGCAAAGATGAAAGCCCTTTGTGATTTGGGGCGAGCATAAACTTGATGCCACTCTCCATATTCAATCGTTTGGGGCTAGGAGAGGTGAAGCCCACATCCATCAACCTTCAATTGGCGGATAGATCGGTAACTTATCCTAAGGGGATCATTGAAGATGTGCTAGTGAAGGTTGATAAATTCATCTTCCCGGTTGATTTCGTCGTCTTAGATATGAAAGAAGATGAGGATGTGCCACTAATCCTTGGAAGGCCGTTTCTTGCAACCGGGAAAGCCATGATAAACGTGGAGAGTGGAGAGCTCAAGTTGAGCTTCAATGGTGAAGAGATCACATTTTCGATCTATGATTCTTTGAATGATGATTCAAGTAAAAGGAATGTCACTCGATCCAAACCTCCACCGCTTTGAGAAACGAAGATAAGGGGGAACGTAAAGAAAAGTCTAAAAAATTGCCTTTGAAAGATCCGGAGATGGAAGAAGAAGAAGAAGAAAATTGAAGCAAACTACCAAAATTTGGAAAATTGCAAGTTTGGGGGGAGCTGGATAGGAGAAAGTCTTTCGGTGAGGAAAAGAAAGAAAAATGCTTTGCTATAGGAGATACAGTCACGTGGTGTGAGTCTAAGTGGGGTGGATTGCTTTGTGGGGAGAAGTTAAAGAATCGAGAAGTGTTGATCGTAAGAGACGTGCAAGTTGGAGAAAAACTTGAACTTGAAGATAAATGGGGTGGCCGTCTCTATACCAAAGAGTCATTTGTGAAGCATGTGAACCCTCCTATCCCGAAGGAGGTGCCAAATATCGAAGCAAAAGGGAAGTTTGAACTCAATGGAGTTCCGTCCGGCAAAGGACGTTAAAACTAGCGCTAGATGGGAGGCAACCCATCGTTTTCTTGCTTTCTTTGCTTTTGTTTTGTTTTGCTTTCAATAAGTGTGTGTGTAATCTTTTTGTGACCCTTTGTAGGAGGTCGAGGTGTGCAAATGAGGCTTGGTGAGTTACAAGCTTGAAGTTAAGAGGAAGTGAAGACCTTACGGTACCACACCTTCTCTAGACTTAGACTCGTCTAAGTTTGGGGGAGGTGTGCCTCTTTTCACCCTTTTTCCATTTGCACCGGTGCACCTCGTGTTTGGGGCTTATATGATATATTTACTTGTACATGAATTTTGAGATGAACTTACTTGTGCATATGCTTACTTGATGATAGTTTTGGATTTCATTGTGGGTAGTTGTGTGCAACTTCACCTAGCTAACTACATTTGCCAAACTTTTAATTGTTTTGCAATGAAAAGTTTGGGGGTGTGTGTTAGTTAGCATTGCTTGTTGCACCAACTTGCCTCTCATTTGTAATGAGAAAATTATGTGAAAATTTTTGTGAATTTTGAGCTTTAATGTGGATTTCACTCTTATCTTTGAGTTTATTTGATGAGAATTGATGTGGTGTTATGCTTGGAGGTATGTACGTGGCATATTTGTTTTGATTGATGGACATGGTGAACTTGTGATGTGATATTGAGTTGATTTGTTGCTTGAGTCTAGCATGAGAAGTTGTCTTGTGATGATGAGTGTGATGTAGAATGCTTATTCTCTTTGCTAATTTTTAAGCCCGTGAGCTTTTGAACCTTTTGAATCGTGCATGAGAAACGGTTTGATTCCTTGTTGAGTGCATCAATTGCGATTATGCATGCTAGAACTTGCCTATAGACTTATTGAAGTTGAGTTTTGTGTGGATCTATGAAGATGATTTGAGGCCATGTTTGATTTGTTAAGCTACTTAGCCAAATTTTACCCCACCAATGTCATTGATTTCCCTAGTAAGCCAATTTGTGCCTTAAAGCCTTATTCTTTGGCAAGCTTGTGAAATTAAGCCATTTTGCCTATCTTTATGAGCCTTTGTTCCCATATGTTTAGTAGAGCATGATTGTTGGCAATGAATGGTGAAGTGAAATTGAGAAAGAGTGGTGGTATGTTTGGGATAAGTATGTTGAGATGAAAAGAAAAAAAAAAGAAAAGAGGAATGAAAAAATTGAAGTGAGAAAAGAAGTGAAAAAATGATGAAGAAGAAAATTCAATTTGAGCTTGAATGAAAAAGAAAGTCTAAAAAGGTGTTGGTGGTGAATGTTATGTGAAAAGATTGAAAGTGAAAAGAAAGAGTGGTGTTTGTTGAAATGAGGTGAAAAATTGCATTGAATTACATGTTCAACTCTCATTGCTCTACTATCATTGAGTCACTTCTTCCAAATTCACCCACCTCATCCAAAGAGCCTTCATTACAACCTCTTGAAAAGACCTCTTTGATTTGTAGTTGATGCACAAAATGAATGATTGAAATTGAGTCTTGTGGCAAGTATATGGTGTGTATGGTTGTAATTTGATAATTGAGTGCTTAAATTGCCCTTATACCCTTGTGTGATGAGAGATACACTCCTTGGAAGGAGCATTGAGAAAGCATTTGAAATTGCATCTTGTTAAAGCATGACATTTTTGAGTGTTAGTTGAAAGTGGCATTGAAAACTTGTGTTCACTAATGAGTTTGATTGTCCAAAAATTCATATTTTTGCCATGTGACATAGTTGCAATCAATTCACCCTTTGTGCTTATTTGTTTCGTTGCTCGGGACGAGCAACACTTTAAGTTTGGGGGAGTTGATTAGGGTGAATTATTGCAGGTTAATTGTGTGCTTAATTGTCTCAATTTGATATGATTTTCATGTTAATTCACATTCAATTGACTAATTGCATTTGATTATTTGATTTGGTGTTTTTAAGTTGATATTGCGATTTTTAGGCCAACTTTGAATGCAAATTGAGGTCTGTTAACGTCTTCAAATTAAAAGGATCATTATATGGTTAAAAATAGGGCCAAAAGACGGTCGCAACGCAAAAAGAATCAGGTCAATCGGAGCTCGTATGCAAAAGATATGATCGAACGAAGTTGGGACGGCGGAAAAACACAACAGTCGCATACACCCACCAGATTGGTGAATGCACCCACCCAGCACACCCACAAAATTGAGAAGTACACCCCCGTCGTCTTCAACAAATGCATTACAGATCGCAGCCACCCACCGACTCACCCATCGCCAAATCAACCCAACTCAACCACCACCACATCAAATCCGACACACCATGCCACCGTAACCACCAATCATCGCCGCCCATCAATTACCCAACCACCGCGCCGTCACGGCCATTCCTCACCATCGCCGTTCCAATACCGCCTTCAATCAGCGCCGCCATAAATCCGTTGCAGGCCATCTCCAATCAGCATCGCGGCGACGCTCCAACCCAAGCCACGAACAGCCGTCGCCGCGCCGTGAATCACAGAACTGGCTGTCGCATTTCTCAAACCCACCGCCTTCGATCTTCACTCAACTCGACCCGAGGAAATACAACTCGAACCGAGTTGAGGATGGCGAAATCTTCCAGAATGTTTGACGTAGAAACCAACTCGACCAAGGCCTTCTCCCAACTCGACCCGAGGAGTTGATGCCAACCGAGTTGAGGAAGGCGATTTGCGGCGTTCCCTTTTCTCAATTTCCACATATTTTTGGGGCCTTTTTGCAATATTTTGAAACTTGATCCAAAACCCCATTACAAATATCCCATCTCAGATTTTCAAAGGGGATTCCACACAACATTAGAAGAGGATACACAATTCACACAATTAGATAGGATTCCCACACACACTCTTTCACACTTTTTACACACACTAGCTTAGTTTAGTTAATTGCCTTTAAATTTCCATAGATTAGAATTTAATTTGCATTGCCCAAGGATTATCTAGTATAGATATTTAGTTTATTCCATTGTTATTTCAATTTCATGCAAGGATTTGAGAATTTTGTAAGAATTGCATTTTATTTCAAGTTTTGAAGAATTTCGGGTGTTCTCTCTCTTATCTCTCTTTTATTTTATTGCAATTGTTATGAGTTTCTTAATTTCACTCTTGATTGCTATGGGTATTGATGAATTGATGATGACTAGCTAAATTTCATAGTGCTTGGGTGTGATGATCCATTGATGACTTGATTATGGTGATAATTTGATTGGATTTTCCTTTTTGTGAGAGATTGATTATCCTTATGTGATTTGTATGTGTTGATTGCTAATCTATGATTTGATCCTTTGTTGCTTGATTAATTATCGCATGGAGACGTGGGTAGTTAAATCGGTGCTTAGGTGTTAGGATTAGAGGTGTGATCAATATCAATATTGGGTTAACTCAAGGAGACTTGGTTAATTTCATTAGAACCGCATAAGGAGTACGTAATTGCTTGATTTATAATTGGGTAATTAGTGAGGGGCTTAGAGTGTCGTCTCTAAGACAATCTACGTGCTTATTGTGTACTCGTCCTAGGCTTATCCAATGCGGTTGAGTGCTTCATACGTGATTGACCCTATCATTCTCTTGCATGTGGTTTTTCCAATCTTGTTTGATCCGTAGTTGATGATTCTTTGGTGATTTGCACCCGAGCACTAATATCTCATCCTTGGTATTTCTCTTGTTGATTGCTTTGTTTAAATCTCTTGTCGTTTTCGTGTTGTTCTTGTGTTGTTTTAATTTTGAATTCTTAACTAGCCACTATAATTCTATGGAAACGTATGTTTTCGGGCTCCATCGTACTCCTAGTCCCTTGGGTTCGATATTTGTTTGGTCGAAAATACTTGTTGCTAAAATATAACGATCAGCGGCCCTCACTTCTCATTTACATAGGTGATCTCCTTTCCAAATATCCTGTCATACTTCACCTAATCAAGACTTTAGGAATCATTAAAAATCATAGACTTAACCTTTACCACAACTTTACGGGTTTCAACACTTGAATTTGTCTTTGTCAGGAAACGGCCGTGTGTTTCAAGTGTTCTTTCAACAACTTCCACAGTTTAGTTGTCCCATTGAACCAAGTTCTTGGGATCTCCAGTCATCATGGTTGGGTTACCCTTTGCTTGATTTTTCTTTGTAGAGTTTAGACCCATTCCTTCTATCGGTTTATTCATTTGATCTCGATTTATGCTCTTCGTGGCGGATCCACTAGATTATCTTTTGACCTCACATAGTCAATTGATATTACTCCACTCGAGATCAATTATCTAACAGAGTTATGTCTACGTCGAATATGACGAGACTTTTCATTATACATATCATTCAATGCTCTGCCGATTGCGGCTTGATAATCACGAGTGTACCATTACGGTATGTATTGGTTTGGTCCAACATGGAATGTCTTCAAGGAAATTTCGTAGTCATTCAGCCTCTTCACCGACTTTATACAGGCTATGAATTCCAATTCCATGGTGGAACGAGCTATACACGTTTGTTTCTTGGATTTCCACGATACGGCGGCACCTCCAATTGTGAATACATATCCACTTGTAGAAAATGACTCATTCGTGTCAGCTATCCAGTTGGCATCACTATAGCCTTCTAGTACATTTGAAACTTCGTAATGAAGTCCGAAGTCATGGGTGTATTTTAAATATCTTAATACCCTTCTAAGAGCCTTCCAATGCTCTTCACTTGGATTGCTCGTAAACCTGGCTAGTTTATTTATCGAGCATGCAAGATCGGGACGTGTGCAATTCGTAATATACATCACACTTCCTATGATCCTTGCATATTCTACTTGACCCACTGGATCTCCTCGATTCTTCTTTAAATGCACGTTGATCTCTAAAGGAGTCTTAGCTGGAGGATCATCAAACGTATTGAACTTCTTTAACAGCCTTTCAACATAGTGAGATTGTGTCAAAGATATGTCGCTTGATTTCCTTTCAATTTTGATTCCAAGAATCACATCAGCTAATCCCATATCTTTTATATTAAATTTACGGCTCAACATTCTTTTTGTGTCAACGATCATCGCACGATCACTTCCCATGATCAAGCATGTCGTCAACATTTAGACACACAATGACAAAACCTCGTGAAGTGTTTTTCACATACACGCATTTATCACATTCGTTGATTTTGAAACCATTTGACATCATAGTATTGTCAAATTTAATGTGCCATTGTTTAGGAGCTTGTTTTAGTCCATACAAAGACTTAACAAGTTTGCACACCTTTTTCTCGTTACCGGTACAACGAAACCTTCAAGGTTGATCCATATAGATTTCGTCCACTATTTCACCATTTAAAAAGGCAGTCTTTACATCCATTTGATGTATTTCAAGGTCATGCCACAAGAATCGCAATAAGTACATGAATGGATGTAATTCGGAGTAATGGTGAATATGTGGCGAAGAAATCATATCCTTCCTGTTGTCTCAAGCCCTTAGCTACCGTGACGAGCTTTGTACTTATCCACCGACCCATCGACTTTATACTTTCTTTTTAGGATCCACTTGCATCCTAAGGTCTTACAACCTTTAGAGAGATCAACCAACTCCCATGTATGATTCTCAGAATTGAGTCTATTTCACTATTGATAGCTTCTTGCCGAGAGAGGTGCATCTGGTCTTGATAGTGCATCTTTAACAGACTTGGGTTCATCTTCCAACACATAAGTGATGAAATCTGAACCGAAAGTCTTATACACTTTTGCTCGTTTACTTCTTCTTGGTTCTTCATTTTCTTGAGTAGAAGTATCGGCATTTTCTACATCCTCGCAAGGTCTCTTATTAGTCCTCACTTCTTCCTTGTCTCTACAAGGAAATACGTTCTCAAATAACATGGCATTTCGTGATTCTATCGTAACACCTTCGACATATCGTACTTCCGATTTGTGAATCAAGAATCTATAAGTTGCACTGTTGTGTGCATACCCTATAAAGATACAATCGACCGCTTTAGGTCCGATTCTTATCTTCTTAGGTTACGGCACTCCAACCTTTGTCAAACACCCCCACACTTTGAGGTATTTGTATGAAGGTTTGTGTCCTTTCCACATTTCGTAAGGAGTTTGATCCTTAGTTTTATGTGGAATTTTATTCAATATGTGGTTGGCTAAAAGAATAGCCTCCCCCACATGTTCTGTGGTAATCCTGAACTAATCACCATTGCATTCATCATTTCTTTCAATGTTCTATTCTTTCGTTCTGCAATACCATTAGATTGTGGTGAGTAAGGAGCAGTGGTTTGATGTATGATGCCCGAACCGACGCATAATTGTTCAAACGAAGCTACATACTCTCCATCTCTATCACTTGAATTGCTTTAATTCGAGTGTTCATTTGATTTTTCTACTTCATTTTTATAAATCTTAAAAGCGTCAATTGCTTCTTCTTTACTTCTTAAAAAGTAAATGTAGCAGAATCTTGTACAATCATCTATGAATGTTATGAAATACTTCTTCCCGCCTCTAATTTGCACAAATTTTAAGTCACATACATCCGTGTGAATTAAATCTAGAGGTTCAAGTGTTCCGTTCAATCGATGGAAAAGGCAATTTTGCCATTTTTGCTTCTACTCAAATTTCGCATCGTTTGTTTGAGTCAAATTTGTTAATGTTTAGTAAATTCAGTAGTTACTAATCTTTTTATAGCCTTTAGATTTGCATGTCCTAATCTGCAATGCCATAAATTTGAACACTCAACGATATAAGAAGAAGTAGTAGCATTTTTATTAATGGAAACTTCGCCTTCATGGCTTACAACCATAACCAACATCTTGAAAAGACCGTTTTCAAGATAACCTTTTCCTAGAAATTTTTCAAACTTGGAAAGTACAACTTTATCGTACTCAAACACTATTCTAAACTGATTGCTAACAAGGAGTGAACCAGAAATCAGATTTTTTCGTATGTCCTGGGACATCCAAAGACGTCCTCCGGCTTCGGTTCTTGAGGTCGGTTTCAACACGACCATCCCCGTACCAGCCACTTCGGATGAGGCGAGTTCCCCATATGCAGCTTCCTTCCTTCCACTAGAGTGTATGTCGAGAATTCAGATCTCTCGGCACACACATGGCAAGTAGCACCCGTATCCACAAACCACTCTTTCGGTTTGTCCACTACATTATCTTCAAACACCATGGCACACATGTCCAAATCTGTGACCTCTTTTTTCTCGCCATATTAGCGAGAATCTCTTTTCTTCCATTTTTCTCCCTTGTCCTCTCGCTTGGGACTACGGCATTCACCGGCCTTGTGGTTTGGCTTGTCACGGCTTGTAGTAATTCCCATTGAACTTACGCTTTTTAGCAGCCGATTTCTTGCCTTTGTCATTCCCACTTGGCCTCTTTCTTTTTATGAACCCCCACGTTCCATCAAATTTGCTTTGGCCCCCTTAGGCTTCCGCTTTCGTGACCATCTTTTTGCTGTTTTCTTACACTGAAATGCTCTTCTTTTCGTTTGAGATTGGTCTTAAAATCTCTCCAACTAGGAGGCAACTTTTCCATGATCGCACCGGATTGGAAATCATCTGGCAAGACCATTCCTTCAAAGAAGGATAACGTGCAAGATCAATTGGAACTCTTGAACTTGTTCCATCACAAAGCTTGTTATCCACCATCCGAAATTCATAAATTTCGTAACAAGAAATTTCTTATTTCCAAAGCATCTTCACCAACGTACTTTTGTTGTTTTCTTGTTACGTGCTTTTTAGCACCGATTTCTTGCCTTTGTGATTTCCACTTGACCTCTTTCTTTTTGATGAACCCCCACGTTCCATCAAATTTGCTTTGGCCTCCCCTTGGGCTTCCGCTTTGTGACCATCTTTTTGCCGCTTTTCTTGCGCTTGCTTTCGATCAGCTCTCTCACCGAAATGCTCTTCTTTTCAGTTTGAGATTGGTCTTAAAATCTCTCCAACTAGGAGGCAGCTTTTCCATGATCGCAAAATTGGAAATCATCTGGCAAAGACCATTCCTTCAAAGCAAGGATAACGTGCAAGATCAATTGGAACTCTTGAACTTGTTCCATCACAGGCTTCTTATCCACCATCTCGAAATTCGAAATTTTGTAACAAGAAATTTCTTATTTCCAAAGATCTTCACAAACGTACTTTGTTCTAAGGAATCTCATAGTTCCTTAGATGTACGTATTTTACGGTACACATTGTACAATTGATCGACATACCCACGTAATTCTTGCACAAATAGTCACCACTTATCCACCGGTCATAGGCAATTCACCTCGCAGTATCGCTTTCGTTCTCATCAACCACCGGAGGGTCTTGTTTGAGATGCGATGACAACGATAATGTCGTGAGATAGAACAATATCTTTTGCTGCCATATTTTGAAATCGCACCCGTAAACTTATCGGGCTTCTCACTATTAACCATTAGTGGTCTCATAGGAGTCGTCGTGTTATAAAAGGCATCGCAGACGGTGCACTTGCAAACGGATTGGCGGTGGTGCTTCCTGGTTGAACAGATTATGGTTGGTGTTGGTGGTACCGAACACGAAAGCATTCGTATTCACGGTAGGGTTAGGGTTCGTATTTCCAATAGGGTTTGTGTTTGGATTTCCGGTAGGGTTAGTGTTTGGATTTCCAGAAGGTTCGGATTCCGGAAAGGGTTTTCAAGAATCGTAGGGACTTGGGAGGGATATCGCTCATGATAGTGTCACGGGTGGAAAGAGATGGTTCGGTATTAATTTCCATAGGGTCAACTCCATCAAGTTTCTAGACATGTTTTCAGTAGAAAGAAAAGAAAATTATTAAACTTGCGATTGTTAGTGACTGTCTACCGAAAATAGAAAAATAAAAATCGAAATGAAAATAAACAAAAAGCAAACCGAGTCGAAGGTAGCCTTCGCCCACAAGTTTAATACACCACGGAATGTGCTCACAAGACGGTGTAAAAACCCCAAAGGTGAAACGGTTTTGTCTCTTATACGTGTAGCACCACAACGTATAAGAGCTCCGACGAACTACCGAAGTGGAACCGAATCGAACTCTAGAATGAATAATATTTTTATGCAAAGTGCGTATGCAAGCCTAGGATTTTTCTAAGTATGATTTTTGAAAATATGATGCAGCCTATATATAGGCACCAATCTCACATAGGGACGTTGAGGAGATACGGGGTTATTTCATTTCTTCACTTAAGAAACGGAACCGAACGACCGAGACTTGGGGTTGTTCCGCTTCTTCACTTAAGAAACGAAACCGAAAGATCGAGACTTGACTTTGACTTGTGTCCAAAGAAAGGAATATTCTGGAAGGATCTGGATATTTAAATTCAAAATTAATCTGCAAAATTAATTCACAATTAAATTCATACCAATTTTCGTAAGAGGGTCGACCCATTCGATCACCCGAAGTTTTTGGGTCTTCAAAAAGATAGGATCACCAAGAACCAAAGCCCACCAAAGCCTAATTGCCAAGATCCAAGGCCGCTGTGCCAGGCCAGGCCCGGTCCGTGCGGGCCATGCACATGCGCGCTTGTGTGTGGTGGTGTAGCATAATGGGTGCATACCCACTAGCACACTTTGGTCCAACTAGTTCCTTTCCATACTTATATCATGTTCCAAATCCTTATTATTTTTCTATGTGGGACAAGAGCACTTTTAGTGCCTCTTTGACTTCTACTTCAATCAATCAAAATTGATCCAAAGTCTCAACTTTGTGTATCAATATCTCACTCATCACAATTCGGTTTTATGAGTTTAGATACACTACGATTATCTACTCACAGAGTAGAACAACGCTTATGCCATTTAATTTCTGTGAAATTAAATATAACCCCTTCAAATAATTGGTCAAACATGGGTGAATATTGCACCTCATGAAACCTAAATAATTTCTCTATAATTATTCTATCATTTCTCCAACACACCTACACATCCTCACTCACAATACACAAACACACGCACAATCATATACACATGCGCACATTCATAACACACACACATACACATACACAAATCGCACACACCAAACTCACACACCATAATACCAAAACACACGCACCTGTTCATATGTTATATATACATTTATTTATTTATTTTCTTTTAATCAATTTAATTCCTATATATGTATGTATGCGATAAATGCACAACATCAAAAAATAAAATAAAATAAATATATGAGGGATATAATATTTAATAATTCATGTACAATAGATTAAGCATGGAGATGCAATAAAGAATAAAGAGATAATATAGTTGATGTGGCATAAATATGTTTTGGGCGAATTAGGCCCATCTAAAGTTAAAGGGCGAAGAGTAGCGAGAGCCCAATGAGAGGTCCAGAGGAAGAAACAAGTATAGTTAAGCCTAGAATCCCAATATGGGCACAGATGCGCGGGAATAAAGCAGTAGTTGAGATACATTTTGAAGAAGGCTCAGCGGTTAACAATAAGTCCGTGAAATAAGGATTAGCCGATAAGTAAGCTAAGACTTAGTCAAACAGAGCCGATAAAGGGTATTGAGAAGGTTCTAGAAGTGATTATTCTGGAGAAAGAGGAATGGAACGTAGGAAATGGATGGAGCGTGGGAGAAACACAATGAAGAGTGGAGAGCTTTATCGGGGTGGTAATAACTTTTATTTTCCGGTATTATTTATGTACGATCGGTCAAGGGTAAAAGATACGAATTCACTTATCAACTTATCATACTTTGAGCATGACACTTTATCTTCGTTATCACTTAACCAGCTAGTTCGTATTAGCTCCTAGAGGTCCTTTATCGGGTATTAAGGGCCCTCCTTTTATATTCTTTCCGATCACCGACTTGAGCATCGGAGTCCCTACGCCTGAGGACCTCTCCGGCAGGTTTGACAGGTATTTGGAGCTCGGGTACAAGTTCGGATTGTGAGGCTATAGTTCGTGTTCAAGGCGTGATTCCACGAATCTCGTGTACGGGGTTCGATTCTTGCTAGTGTGACTTTATTGCATACATCAAGTGGCGCCGTCTGTGGGAAACTTGAGTTTAAGATGCGAGTTTTCTTTACAATCGTGATTGCTATGGCTGGAGGATAAGATGAATCTAGGAAGGAAGGTGGAGGAAGAGGTCGTCCATCTCTCGGCTGTCCCTTTTCCACCTCCCCGCCGTCAGACAGCTTGTGAGAAGAGAAGTGGTCCCACCTCGTACGGCGGTTAGTGTTATCCCCGGCTTGGAAAGGGATCGAGACGGGCCTTCCTTCCCCTAATCCACCAAGGGAGGAAGGGATCAGACGGGCCTTCCTCCTCAAGGACCCTTGGTCCCCGAGGTACCGGTGGCTCTCGGGAGCAGATTGATGTCACGGTGAAGGCCATGTTAGAGACCATGCTTAGAGAGAGGATGCGCTTCTGCTCCTCCGTAAAGGAACGAGAAGGAGGTTAACAAGGAGTCTCGTGTTGGTATCATCACAAGCACGCAGTCCGATGTGAGAGATAGGGCAAGAGCTCGTGGCCCGCCGACGAGGATGAGGTTATTTCTAGACAGACTCTTAAGGAGCCGGAGGTGGAGATACTGCAACGCCCCACCGGAAAGAAAGGAGACTGGAGGAATGATGGAAGGTAAGGGTGACTCTCATCCTCGGGAATACTGGGGCCAAATCTCGGCCCTCCAGAGGTAGATCGATAACATGAGGAAGCAAATGAATACCCGAGTTAGCGACTCTCGACTGTGTCTAGTTCACAATTTTCTAATGAGATTTTGCGGGATGAGTTACCTCGGAATTTCAAGCCTTTGAATTATGAATACGATGGGACTTTAGACCCTTACGAGCACTTGGTACGGTTTGAGAATTCAGCTCTCCTACATCGCTACGGTGAAGACGTTAAGTGTAGGGTCTTCCCGTCCACCTTGGCTAAAGTTGCTCAACAATGGTTTAGTCAACCTGGGACCAACACCATCGATTCATTTGAAGAGTTCAAGAACTTTGTTTTGCATCATTTTTCCAGTGCACGAGGCGGCCTAGGACAACATTGACCTTATTCAATATGCAACAAGGAGAGAAGGAAAGTTTACGGGCCTTCTTAAAGAGGTTCAATCAAGCCGCCTTAGAGGTACCATCGGCGTCGGCGGTAAAGATCAATGCCTTGACCAATGGGTTGCGTGATGGAGATTTGTTTTCTTCTTTGGCAAAGAAGCCTCGTAGATACATTTGATGAGCTGCTACGAAGGGCGTAAAAACATGTGGCTTTGGAGGAGGTGCGAGCGAAGAGGAACGAAGTCAAACCAAAGGTGGAAGAACCAAAGAAAATAGGGACGAAGACTAAAGGTACGACCTCAGCAGGAGCCGCACCGACGTACACTATCCCGAGAGAGTGCCCTAATATTGATTAAGTGAATATGAATATTCACTTAGGATTTTTAAGGTTCAAGAATGACCTTAAAAAGTTTCTAAGGCTCGAGAGAGAGCCACGATATTGATTAAGTGAATACGAATATTCACTTAGGATTTTTTAAGGTTCAAGAATGACCTTAAAATTCTAAGGCTCGAGATAGAGCCACGATATTGATTAAGTGAATATGAATATTCACTTAGAATTTTTTAAGGTTCATGAGAGAGCCTTAAATTTTTCTTTAATTATTAAGTGAATAATCATTCACTTAGGATTTTTAAGGTTCATAAGAGGGCCTTAAATTTTTTATTTAATTAATAAGTGAATAATCATTCACTTAGGATTTTTTAAGGTTCATGAGAGCCTTAAATTTTTTATGAATTATTAAGTGAATAATCATTCACTTAGGATTTTTTAAGGTTCATGAGAGAGCCTTAAATTTTTTACGAATTATTAAGTGAATAATCATTCATTTAGGATTTTTAAAGGTTCATGAGAGGGCCTTAAATTTTTTACGAATTAATAAGTGAATAATCATTCACTTAGGATTTTATGGTTCATGAGAGAGCCTTAAATTTTTATGAATTATTAAGTGAATAATCATTCACATAGGATTTTTAAGGTTCATGAGAGGACCTTAAATTTTTTATTTAATTAATAAGTGAATAATCTCATTCACTTAGAATTTTTAAGGTTCGGGAGAGTGTCCAATCTACTTAGAAAAGGGCCTACTCAATTCAGTTTAATAAGAAAGGAATTTCCCGAAGGCAAGTTTTGGCAAGGATATCGATATAGTAGAAAACTTTTATTAAAAGCGATTGTAAGGCGATTTGCAGAGTAAGTACTATTTCTGGGCTTGCAAAGGGATTATGTTCAAAAGTCCATGCAGACCTATTATAGTGCGAGAATAATATACGAAGACTTACGGGGGCACAAAATGACCCATGAGAGGCCCATAAAAACACTACAAAAAGGTTTGATGGGGCACAAACACCAATGAGAGGCCTATCGGTTTTGTCACGGGTCACAAACAGCCCATTAAGTAGAGAATTGTTTTAACACGCAAAAGTAAATTGTTCAGGATAACAGGAAATAAAAAGAGTTCAATTGGGAGGGGAGGTTACGGTATCCTTGCGATGGTGACTCGAGTCACCACCCTCATCTTCTCCTTCTTTCTCTTTGGCATCGTGGGGAGCAAGCTGGTCTTCACAGGTTGATGGGATAAGGAGGAACTTCCATGGGGAGCAAGCTAATGGGAGTAACTTGATTCCTGAGCCGGAGAACTGCAGCAGCACATGGAGCCACCAAGGTTCGTCCGGGTTACCATCACCATCGCCGGAAAATTAGGAGGAGTCTTCAGTCTAGAGGGGAGCCTCTCGATCATACTCCCCTTTAAAGTTAGGGGCATGGTGTTGGCTGATAGCCGCATTAAAACCATGATCTACAAAGAAGGGAATGTACTCACCCATGTCTCCCAAGTAGCTTGGCTGCTCATATAGGCTTTCGGCCAAGAGGTGTGGAGAGAGCCCAAAACCTTTGACCTATAGGAGAGGTGAAAAGAGCACCTAAGCAATACATGATCCCTTCGGTTTTGAATTGCAATTCCGCCTCCTTCATTTGGTTTGAGCCGGTTCAGCCTCTTGTAAAGCAAGGCACTGCGAGCGTAGCTTCTTGCACTCTGCGATGAGTTGATTACGATCGGAGGTGAGCTCCTAGGTCTTTAGCTTCTCTAAGTCCGGAAGGGACTCCAAGTCCTCATTCGCCACAATGAGAGTCATAAGAGGAGGTGGCCGTGTCGAGAGAATAACACGCCAAACTAGTAAAAGACAAAGGTGGTAAGTCTTAGAATAAATTTATTAAAATCAATGGTAAATTTAGAAGGGGATCAAAAGATATACCTCGGCAAAGGTTGTAGCGGCTCGAGCCGGTTTCTCTCCTAGGGCAAGCGAGCCGGAGACACAGCGGTACTGCAGAGACCCATTTTGGCAAAAAAGAAGAGGGGATCTACCTCGTCAGATCGTCGACCTCTAAATCTACATGGGAAACGTGGGTAGAGGTGTCTTTCTTCCTTTTCGTTGTTTTCTCCCAACCTCGGGACGAGGAGGGAGGAGGACACCTTGAGAGCCGGTGGCCTTTCCGAGGTTGAACGGGTTCTCTTTGAGATAGATGCGGAAGCGAGGATGAAAGTAATAGGGGCCGGTGATGCACGATTAGGGTTAGTCTTACCGGCGGCGGCACCGGGTGGTCGAAGATCCCGCCGGCCTCCAAACGCACTTAGACATCCAGCTCATCTCTACAAGAAACAAGGGAAAATGAGAGACATAAACTTACAACATGCATGAAAAGAAAACCATCATGCAATTAAGAATGCAAGTACAGAATTATAAGGGGATTACCGTCTTGCACTCCAAGTGGGGTTGAGGGCTGGTAGAAACCGAAATGGGATAAGAAGTGGGGGTTGTTACAAAAAGAGGTAGAATTGAAAAGACCATGCCTTTTGGCATAGGTGTTGAGATACTTAATAACTCAATGATTAAGGTCGAGCTGGACAGGGATGGGGAGCTTTCCTAAGATGGTTGCTAAAAACCCATTCCTCACTCGAGAAACTCCAAGGCTCGGGAGGGACAACGAAAAATATTCTTGGGTCCAGTTGAGTTTCTTGTCGTGAGGACGGTTAAGAAAAGAGCAGATCTCCCTGGTACGAGCGCTAGTATAAAAGAAGGAATGAAAAACTTTACAATTGAAATGAGTAAAGAAGAGTTCACCTGTAGGCTCGCCACTGCTCCTTTTATAAGCATATAAAAGGACATCATCATGTGAAGCCCGTTGGGGGTAAATTGGTTCGGGGAACACCAAAGTATTCTCCCGAGAAAGCCAAAGTCCAACCTTCGGCAGGTGATCGGGTCTTTCACGGGAGTAGGGATGCGTGTGGAGTAGTTAGGAGGAATCCACCCAAGGCGGTGAACCTCCTCTAAAGTCCCAGGGACATTATTAAGGAGGTGCAAACCCAATTTAGGACGGGTTGGGTTTTAGGTGGAGAAGGAGGATTTGAGGGTGGATTCATGAGGAACTAACCCTAATGTAGAGAAAATGGGAAAATATAATTACCTATAATCTAAAGCATAAAATGGCCGAAGCAAAGAAAAAGTACTTGGATAAGAGGGGTGCTACAGGAAAAAGTATGCCTTGGGCGTGGGAGCTCTGGAATAAGTTCTCTAGAAATGGTGAAGAAAAGTGAAGAGGGTGATAAATCCTAATAAATTTAAATAAGAGAAAGTGGGGCAGATTCTCGCTATAAAGACGGGATATGAATGGTGTGGATCCCTTATTGGGCGGTTACGGGCGGCGGTAATGAAATCCGCATGGACGTGTGACGCTTTGATGGGACAGTCTGCACCCGGACCGAAGCCGAGAAGTCTTTGAGCGAAAGAGTCCAAACAAGTATTAAATTACCGATTTTTAATATATCACGCTACTTTCTCGGGCCCTACACGTCCCAAGAGAGTAGGGGAGCAGTTGATGTGACATAAATATATTTTGGGCGAATTTAGGCCCATCTAAGGTTAAAGGGCCGGAGAGTAAGCGAGAGTCCAATGAGAGGTCCAGAGGAAGAAACGGTATAGCTAAGCCCGTAATCCCAATATGGGCTCGGATGCGCGGGAATAAAGCGAGGTGGTTGAGATATTTTCCGAAGAAGGCTCACGGCGGTTAAATAAGTCCGTGAAATAAGGATTAGCTGATAAGTAAGCTAAGACTTAGTCAAACAGAGCCGATAAAGGGTATTGAGAAGGATCTTTTTATATAAGTAAATATTCGTTCCCAAAGGGAATCAAACCCGGGTCTCCCACTAAAGTGAGGAGTTTGCCGCAGTGGGCTAAGCCACCGGTTGTATTGAGAAGGATCTAGAAGCGATTATTCTCGGAGAAAGAGGAATAGAACGTGGGAGGAACACGATGAAGAGTGGAGAGCTTCATCGGAGGGTGACAATAACCGTTCTTTTCTGTATTATTTATGTACGATCGGTGCAAGGGTAAAAGGTACGAATTCACTTATCAACTTATCATACTTTGAGCACGACACTTTATCTTCGTTATCACTTAATCAGCCTAGTTCAGTATTAGCTCCTAAAGGTCCCTTGCTGGGTATTAAGGGCCCTCCTTTTATATTATTTCCGATCACCGACTTGAGCGTCGAAGTCCCTATGCCGGGAACCTCTCAGGCAGATTTTGCAGGTATTTGGAGCTCGGGTATGGGTTCGGATCGTGAGGCTATAGTTCGTGTTCAAGGCGTGATTCCACGAATCTCGAGTACGGGGTTCGATTCTTGCTAGTATGACTTTATTACACGCATCAATAGTATTGATCATATTAATTAATTAAAGATTGAGAATTGAAAAGATTTTGGTAGAATGAAAATACCGTTATTCTTGAGAAAATGAAAAAGTTGCCGTAGTTGAAAAATATGATTTTATTTTTGTGTGCGTAATTTTTTTAGGTTAAAACTCTTATATAAATAAATATTAGGCTTGTCCTTGAGTGAAATAAAGATTAATATTTAAATATTAAAAGATTTTAAAATCATTATTTAAAAGATTTAGGAATTTTAAAATAAGGAGAAAAATATATTTTCTAGTGAGAAAAATTAGGCATTTGTATCTCATGAAAAACTCAAGATTTGATTTTAAGTAAAATATATATTTTTTTAGAAAATAATGAAATTGAAAGATATTATTTATTAAAACCTGTAAGATATGAAAAATATTTAATTTTAATAAACTCGATATTTTGAAATTAATAAAGATAATAAATAATATTAAAAATTGGGGGTATTACATTATGTTTCGAATCGCTCCTTGAAGAAGTTAATAATACTTTAAATAATTGGTTGTGCAAGAGTTATGCAAGGCATATGACAATCTACGATATGTTTGAAAAATAATAGAATATTTTCGTTGTCTCTTTAATATGAGGCCTAATTTTTACTTCATAATAATTGTAGTGGAAAGATGTTTGATATTACTAAGAGAGAATTTACTTGAGCTTGCTCTTGATGACAATAATTACTTGACTTGGACCCTTGATGTTGAGATTCACCTAGCTTCATCCGATTTGAGTGGAAATTTTTTTATATATACCGCTTATCTAAAATGCCTGTTTCTCGATTATTGTCGATTGTGCATCATCAATTGTCTTGACTTATGGAGAAATATAACATTTTGTGTTTGGTAGATAGTGCTACCACACATACTATCCTGAAAGACAGAATTTTTTTCTTTTTCAAATTTTGGTAAAAAAAAAAAAGGGGGAGTGTCACAACAATTGTTAATGATAATATCTTAATAATAGGCTCTCGTAGAGCTTCAGTAATTCTCCCTATAGGTATTGAATTAATCATTAATGATGCATTGTTATATCCACAATCTAAACGTACCATTCCCGCTTTAAAGACATTATATCAAATGGTTACCACATAGAAACTAATATTGAGAACAATAGTGAATATCTTTTGATGACTCAATCACTAGGATGTCGAAAATATGTAGAAAAACTTCTTCTTTCTCATCCTGTTGTATTATACATACATTCAACCTTCTAATCTCCATATTGCCATGAGCTTAAAATTTAATGATCCAAATTCTTTCAAATTATGGCATGAGCGGTTAGGTCATCCAGAATAAAATATGATATGTCGGATTTTGTCTAATTTCATTGGTCATAGTATGCCAAATAATCAATCCGTTCGTTAGTGAATTTATTTGCGATGCATGTGCAAAGGGTAAATTTCTAGACCATTATTGCAAAATTCCAACTTACCTATTTCATGTTGGGGGCATGCAATTTTACATGCTACAATTCTAATTCAAATTCAACCTACCGTATATCATGACTACTCCCATTTACAACTAGTGTGTGGGAAAAAAACCTAATATTTCTCATCTACGCATATTTATTTGTGCGGATATGTTCTCATATCACCACCAAAATGTACCTCAATGGGTCCATAAAAGAAACTAGGTATATACATCGATTTTGAATCTCCATCTATTATGAAATACCTAGAACCTATGATAGGGATTAATTTACGGCCTGGTTCGCTGATTGCACATTTGATGAAGATCATTTCCGGCATTAGGGGAGATAAGAATCCAAAATTAAATGAATGCCGAGAAATTTCATGGAATAAAAAGATCTTCAATATTCAGATCCACATACTAGTTAAACTGAATCGAAGTTCAAAAGATAATTAACTTGCAATATTTAGCAAGTAATGTCATCGATACATTTACCGATCACAAAGAAGTGACTAAATCGCATATACCGTTGTAAATGCACCACAAATGGTAGAGGTTTCAATGAAATCAAGTATACATATTGGTGCCCTCATACGCCAAAAGCGTAAAGGACCTCTTAACACAAAGAAAATAAATCCTCGGAAAACCAAAGCTAGCAAAAATATTCAGTTACCCCGAAATCTCCTAAAGAGATTCGTCACGAAGACGAAAATCCTAGTAACGATATATGTGCACAAAATACTAGGATTGTGGAATGACCAGACCAAAATATTTTGGGACATGATGAAGATTTGATTGATGTAAATATAGAAGTTGCTATGAATTTTATAAATACAGGAGAAACTTATAATAGAAGTACTACCGTTGTCGACAACGAATTTGCCGCCACAATTGCTCTTTCTATTACGAATAATGATCTGGATCTAGAACCCAAGTCAATAGATGAGTGTCGGAAGCGCTCAGGCGGGTAAAATGGAAAGAAGCAATTGAGGCGAGCTAGACTCGCTAAACAAAAGAAAAGTATTTGGTCTGTCGGACGTACACCCTAAAATATTATCCCTATTGTATATAAATGGGTATTTGTACGAAAACAAAATGAGAATAATGAGGTGGAGAGATACGAAGTGAGATTAGTAGCTCAAGGGTTTTCGCAAAGGCCCGGTATTGATTTTGGTCAAACATATTCTCCTGTTATGGATGGAATAACGTTCCGCTACTTAATATCCTGACAAGTAAAATTAAATTTAGAAATGCGGTTAATGGATGTTGTAACCGCATATTTATATGGATCATTGGATGCCAATATTTATATGAAAATTCCTAATGGATTTAAGATTGCCCGGATGAGGAATGATGAAAATCGCAGATGTATAGTATAAAAGCTGCAGAGGTCATTATATGGCCTAAAGCAGTCAGTCGTATGTGGTACAATCGACTCGGCGAGTTCCTCCCGAAGAAGGAATATATAAACGATGAAGCATTTACTTGCGTATTTATAAATAAATCATTAAATGGTTTTTGTATCATCTCGGTTTATGTTGATGATCCGAATATAATTGGAACATGTAAGGAGATTGAATAAGCTAAATCAACCTTAAAGACTGAATTTGAAATGAAAATCTTGGGTAAAACCAAGTATTGTCTCGGCTTGCGTATCGAACATCTCCCGAAGGAATCCTTGTACACCGGTCAACCTACCTGAAGAAGGTATTGAGGAGAGATTCTATATGGATAAATCTCATCCTCTAAGCACACCAATGGTTGTTCGCTCCCTTGAAGTGGATAAGGACTCATTTAGACCTAAGGAAGATACAAGATATACTAGGACCAGAAGTTCCTTACCTAAGCGTAATTGGTGCATTACTTATCTTGCAAACTGCACTAGATCGGATATTGCATTTGGCAAAGAAATTTGCTTGCAAGGTTTAGTGCTTCTCCTATAAGGAGACATTGGAATGGTGTTAAATACATTTTACGGTATCTTCAAGGTTCACAAGATCATGGTTTATTTTATACAAAAATCAAGACAAAACATTAGTGGGCTATGCAGATCTGGTTATATGTCCGATCCCTATACCGCCGGATCTCGAGACAGGTTATGTTTTCCTCTACGGTGGTACCGCAATCTCATGGAGGTCTGTTAAACAATCTATGGTTACCACCTCCTTAAACCATTCGGAGATTATTGCTTTATATGAGGCCTCACGAGAATGTATTTAGTTAAAGTCATTGGTAAAACACATTTATAACTCGTGTGGAATTCTAAAAATGATATACCCCTTCTTGTCTTTTATGAGGACAATGCAACTTGTATTGCATGGATAAATAATGGATACGTTAAAGGAAACTTAACAAAACATATTTCCCTGAAATTCTTTTATCCGTATGAACTCCGTAAGAGTGGTGAAATTATCATACACAAGATACGCTCTAGTTACAATCCGCGATTTATTTACTAAAATCACTTCCTACATCTACTTTTAAAAAATATGTCCATGCTATTGGGATGCGTAGGCTTGGAAGGTTGTTGTCTTCGAGGGTAACAACTTAAGAACAATCCTCAAGATTAGATCTCGAAGATCAATAATTGTACTCATTTTCTCCCTCTAAATAACTATATCGAGGATTAAAGAGACATGGATATCACGATGTAATGTCCAAGGGGGAGTGTTGTGAATATATTATAATTATGGACATTACTTGTAGGGAAATATATTTAATGGGTCAAGATGTCTAATGGGTTTTTAGAGTTACATCTCAATTTCTCTATTATTTATACATCCTTCACTATTGTATCGTTACACACAACAAGAAATATAGTGAAAAACCTCCTGGTTTGATTTGCCCCCAGACGTAGTCATTTTTTACGAACCGGGTAAACAAATTTGTGTTCTTCTCGTTCTTTATTTTACAATAAAGATGATCTATTGTAATAGTTGGAGAGGTGGGACAATGTGATGATTTTGACAATATAGGATATGTTTATGGATTTCTTGAATTTTGTATAGAGTCTCTTCTCTTTCCTTTCTTAGGGTTAAGGTTTACCCTTTTTAGTTTTTAATAAGGATCTCGCCTGGATCGACGTGTGATCTTATAACTTTTTTTTATTTTATTTTAATATAAATAACTAATTTGACAAAAATATTAATTTTTGACTGTTTTTTTTTCCTATGATCCATAAAACCGAGGTGCTTAGTTAAAAATTTATGGGTCAAAATTGACTTCAAACTACAAAAACCTCTACGCAAATCTAAAAACTTCAAAAAAATTGTAAAAATTTTGATATGATATAATTTTTCATTATATTAATAGAGGTGGAATTTAGCCAATACATGTTTGACAAGATAAAGTTTGGAATATAGTCTCTAGAAACTACACTCTCAACAAAAGATTTAGCATGAAAACGTAGACTATGAAAATTAACAAAAATGAATTAAAGGAGGAATGAGTCCTCAAGGCTGTGTTCTTTTTTGGCTTGGGTAGGATTTAACAAATCCGGATGGAAAAATAAAGTAGATGAGACAAATCCAATTAATAGTAAGCATATGAAAAGTAGGAGAGAGAATAAATAAGTGTAAGAAAAGTAAGGTGATGTGATAATTTTAGATATATAGGTGTATAATAGGGGTGCATGTGTATTTGGATGGAGAATTGGATTTGCAAATCCAAAAAAAGGATGGGATGGGGAAATCCAAATTTTAAATCCCGACTTCAAGGCTTAAAAAGAACAAGGTCCAAGGAATGGATATCATATTAATTCCATCGGTGAACACTTAACAAATTTGTTTGAACTTTGAAAAGACTTTAAATAAAAATATGTAGTAATTTAAAATTTTTAATATATTAAATTCATCAAAAACAAATGTAATCAAATAATTTATTTTGTTGACTATTACTATAACAAATTAAAACAAAATTTATAATACAAGTTCGCCATTTATTAATTACAAATATAATATCCTATAAATTGAAGTTCACTATTCATCAACCATAATAATTCATAAACATAATCTCCTGCAAATTAAATTCATCATCTATAAATATAAATTTTACAAAATATCTCAAAATTGTCATTTTAATTGTAAAAATGTACAATAAAATGTAAAAGAATAAAGAGGTTAATTTGCCCTTCCACCAAGTGGGTTAATTTTTCTTAACCCACCTCCAAGTGGACTAATTTTTCTTATAACCCAACACGCATTTTGACAGCACTAAGAAAAAAAAATGATTTTTTGCTTTATAAGTCAACATAATCACATAGCAAGTAAATAAATGTGTATTGTAAAGATAAAAAATATGATAAAATTTGTTTATTTTGGGGTGTCTAAGTCAATTCATGGAGCACCTAACGTAGGGTGTCCCCCTCCACAATTCCATAATATCTCATAAAATCACCACAAATTTGAAAATAGTTTTCAACACCACTATATTAAATTAAAAAACCATCTAAAGTATTAGGGGACAAATAATAAACGAAAATGTACAAATTGTTAGGGAAAGAGATGAGTATTATTTTGTTGTAGGTTTTAATCACTTATTGTTATTTAATACAATAATTCTCATTTTAAAAAATAAATAAGGTAGTTACTTATGAGTTATGGGTTGAGGCGAGGAAGAAGACAACATTTTGGATATGACTAAGTGAGTATTTTCCATCCCAAATCATTTTTATTTTAAAAAGAATTATTTATATAATATTGACAATCATATTTTTAAACACTTAAATTAATTTTAGCAAATAAATGTTACTTATTTTTTAACTTTCTAAAAGCAATTCTCATTGGAAGAACATAAAAATAATTATTTTTTCTATATAATTAACACATTATTAGTAAAAGTGATTTTTGCAAACGCCAACTATCTTAATTTAATTTAAAATCAATTTTAACACATTTTATTTTAATTTAATTATAAAAATCAATTAATATCATTTTATTTTTAAATATGAAGAGTTTTAGATCCTAGCCCCAATTAAAGTTTCATTTTCGCAGTAGGGATGACAACGGGCGATCGTGGTCGGATTTGCTCTGTCTCGTAACCCGCGACCCGCTTCACCTCGTGCAAGGACCCTCCGGTCCAACCCATCCTCGCCCCATTTAATTTTTTAATACTTATAAATTAATTTTAAATCACCAATATTTTCATTTTGATATTAAATAATTAAAATTATAATTTATAATTACTTAAAATAATATTTAATATTCATTATATATTTAAGAATAATATATATAATATATTTACACATATATACATAATATCAATATGAGTTACATAATTACATACATATATATATATATATAAAATAATATATTTATGTATGACGGATTCGATATAGGGTGACGGGCGAGTTCTACAAAAACCACGACGTCTCATACCCATTTGACCGGATCAAAATCCGACTCGAACAGTTCAATACACGTTCGAGTTTGAGCCGACACATTGCCATTTCTATTCGTAGACGAGTTAGGCTTCAATTTTTCCCGAATCCACCGATATATCTCTCTCTTTGAACAATTACTAGTATTTCGCCGTGCGATGCACGACTTATAATATTTATCAATATATTGTATATAATTTTTCTAAAAATAATTGATTAATACATAAAAAAAGATAATAAAAATTTATATACTAAAAGAGAACATTTTTTAAAAAATTACGTGAATTCAATTCAAAGAAACTTAAAAATTGATTATATTAAAATACGATATTCTACAATATAAGAAACTAATATAATCTTTAAATTAATTCTCTCGCCGATAAACAGTGTAAATATTATATTTGAGTAATTTATAATTATTTAATTATATATATATATATATATATAATTTTAGTTATGCATTAAAATTTAATAAAATTTATATAATAATAAATAAAACTTAAATTCAATGAATATAACAAAATCCATCAAGAATATGAGACCTTTGAAAATCATTTTTACACGTATATAATATGAATTTCAAATTAAAGATCATAAAAAATAATTAATTTAATAGTGCGTTAAATTTTATGAATTTATGTTATGAGCAAATTTGGTATGTGCAATTCTTATCCATTTCATTTTAATTCTCTCCCTCACCCACTCTGTTTCTTCCGATTCTCCTCCTCCATACGCGCCACCCACTCTCCCCTCTCTCATTTTGCATTGCCCACCACCGCTAACCTCTATTTTCGCGGCCACCGCCCCTTTGCGACCACGGTTTCGCGACCACCGTGCCTCTGCGCGCTGCTGTTTAGTGGCCGCCGTCGCCATCGCCATTTGCGCCGCCCCCTTGGCGCCGCCACCTACGATCTGCGACGCCGACTACCCGCCTCATTCGTGGTGCCGCCACCGCCTCCCACCATCTATAAATAGTCGGTCATTCTTTTTCGTATCTATGTTTCTAATTTTTTTTTCAAAATTTCAATATTTAAACACACATAGTTGCTTTTTGGAGGAATTTGTGAGAGAAAAATCCGTGGGTTTGGGATTTTTTCTTCCGCATCGTAATCGTACTTTCTTGGGCTGATTTTCGGGTTTTTTTTTTTTTATGTTTAACAAATTTGATATTTGTTAATGATTTTCTTGTATTCTCGAGTTTTTTTGTTATTTTTCGATTTCATTGATTTCTAGTTTTCGAGAGGGCTATATGTAGGGGCTATATATTGTTTAGTAAATAATTTTTAGTAAATAATCTTATTTAGTAAATAAAAAGGTAAATAATCTTGTTTAGTAAATGAAAAGTTCTCTGTATAAATTGTGTTTTGTGCCCATATATTTCTTGATTAAAAAGGCATAAATTAAGTATTAAAAATAAGATCTGAATTATTTTATTATTAATTTAATGGTTCACTCATTTATGCAGAGGTTGAAAATCACGCTCTCTCACGAGCGAGTGTTGTTCACTTAGGGGTGAGCATTACGAATCAAATTTTAATTTGGTTCGGTTATTTTGGTATTCGGTTCGATATTCGGTTTTAAGATTTAAAAATTTCGGTATTCGGTTTCGGTATCGGTTTTATGAAAAAATCGATATAACCGAAAACCGAACCGAAATATAATAATATATATATATATATATATATAATATTAAAATATTAGATATTTAGATGTAACCCTAGTTCATTCTATTTTCTCCCAAATATCAAATTAGCGCAGCTGCGGCGCTTCCCATCCGGCCATCCCTTCCCTGCGCCAGCGCCACTGCCCATCTACCACCGGTCCACCGGCGGCGGCGGCAGCCCTGCGCGATAGCCGCCCTTCCCCAATCGAGAAACCCCCTTCGTTGCTCCTGTTCCGCCGCGACCCTCATTTTCTCCGTCTCTCACGCACAACTCCGACGGCAGCAGGTTGGCAGTCCTGCGCGACAGCCGTTCACTCCGGTAGCCTGAGCGACAGCCCTCTCCTCCCTCTCAACACCCCTCGGTCACCTCCCCTAATCCCACAGGTAAAAATATTATACACTGAAATAGTAAAATAAACTACGAAAATATTGAAATTAGAAATAAAAACCATTTGTTTTTCTTTTTCTGGAGAATTGTACATTACAAAGTCCCCATCTTTCTATGACCACAAATATGGTGCATTGCTGTGATTTTTTTTTTAAGATATTAAAAATTAAATAACAAATTGTGACAAGAAAGCTAACCTCACCCTCTCACTACCCTCGAGATTTTAGTTTTACTTTTGATGATGATGGCTTTTGGACTGAAGCAATGGCAGTACATCTTTGTGAGATGAATGTTAGAATTTGTAAAACATGTGAGAGCAGCGATTAGATGTCACAAATTTAAAAAAATAAAAGTAAAAAAATTTCGGTTTGTCGGTATTTCGGTTCGGTTTCGGTTTCTTATAGTGCTAATTCGGTATTTGTTCGGTTTTGCCTATTCGGTTTCGGTTCGGTTACCGAATACCGAATGCTCACCCCTATTCACGGTATGCCAGAAATGTTCCCCCTTACTGCTGTTTTTATATATATATAGATATAGATTTGTATCCACTGATATATGTTCATATATTCTTGAAGCACGCAAAGAATGCCAACATTGAATCTGTTCATCAATGTCCCAGTTGATGGAGTTGTAGCTTCTGATATACTCAAGGATGCCACCAAAGCTGTTGCAAAAATAATTGGAAAACCTGAATCCGTAAACCCCTCTTTTGTTTCTGTATCATTCTTTTGTCGGTTGATTTATGCGTATATATGTTGTTTCGTGTTTGAATTTGTACATCCTGATAAAAGTTCTTTTATATTTCCTTTGCAATATCTTTCCGTTCTTTAAGCTGTTTGTTTGATGTAATTTAGCTTCGAGTTCCTGTTCAAAGCGGGCTTTTGATGTATTTGCATGCTCTAAGTGTGCCTGTTTCGTGTTTGATAATATTCCTCTGAAGCCAACAGTTGCTTGTGTTTGTTTATCTTTGTCACTAATTGCACTGCAAGTATCATATTTCGACTTTTGTTTCAAGTTGTTGCGAAAAGGACGTCGGACAAATTTGCGGGCAAAAAGGGGGCAAAAGGGACCTTGTGAACTTGACGGACATACCCTGTTTTACCATGAATTTGCTCGAGGTCTTCTTTGCAATAACTTGGAAGTTTGGTACCTATTTGCAAAAGTTGAAAGTTCAGTCCTCCAAGTGCGATTAGTGGCAACCATAAATCCCGTTTTTGCACTTTGTCCTTACGAAAATATATCCATGCTAATTTGGCCAATTCTTTTACATTGTCAGCTTAGCAATGTTTTTGTAAAAATTGAGTCCAATTTGCTCAATTTGTGAAATGAGTGTAAATTTGTGTATGTGCAACGACTGTAAGGCTCATTGGAATATAAAGTTACTTTTGGTTCTTTCGAATGATGTAGAGACACAGGTCTATCAATAAATCTGCACTCATCTCACAAATTGGCCAAATTACACCAAATTGACAATATCATGGATAAATCAACACAAGATTTAGTCGAATAGCACAATCCAACAAAAATTCAGGGGCGCTTGGTTCAAATTCTTCAATGAGAATGATAATGAGAATCATTGAATTGTCAATTAAAATGAGAATGATGATTGCATTGGCAGTGGTTTTTATAATCTTGAAGTAAGTGGTTACAAAAATAGTTAGTAGTTGAGTAATTAGGGAATGATTGAGGGATAATGATTAACTTATTTTGAGCCTCATTACCCTATACAAATATATAAACGAAATGTGAATTGGTCATTTTCTTTTCCTTAACCACCCTACCTACCCCATGCCATTTCCATTGAAGAAATTTGAACTAAGCACTCTAGATTAAGTCAACAATGGTGTCTTCTTCAAATTGCTGCCTATGTTTAACACCCCTGTTCCTCTCTTTGTCCATTCGACAATTATGTTTGTGCAATTGATCTGTTCATTTTGCAGTATGTAATGATACTAGTGAATGGAGGGGTGCCAATTTCATTTGGTGGGACAGAAGAACCAGCTGCTTACGGTGAATTGATCTCCATTGGAGGTCTAGGCCCAAGCATCAATGGCAAACTTAGTGCAATTATTGCAGAGATTCTGCAAACCAAGCTTTCAATTGAAAGCTCCCGGTTTTACATCAAGTTTTACGATGTGCAGGTATTCAAACATGCCTTTTAGAATTTTTCTCTTAATTTTGAGTGTCTAAAAAATTTTCGCACTTGAGAATTTTTTTTTTTAGCTTTCTTTGGCTTATTGTAGGGCCCCGTTAGGTTTCATGTATTAGGAGGATATTGATGGCTAATACCCTCTAATATTATATTTGGCTTCCCTTGCGAGTTAGCCTTGGAGCCCGGCATTGAAAGCATGCCCTTTTTTTGTAATACCATTTTGGGGTTACTATGGATTCCACCTGTTAGCTGGTATCCCCAATCCTACTCATTAGGATTAGTTGTATTAAATTTTGAAGTGACTAAATTGCACTTCTAAATTTAGGGTGCACTTCTAAATTTTGGGTACTGAGGTTATCTCAAAATAAATTAAAGGGTGAAATGGTCAATTCTGGTAATACCAAATAGAGTATTACTATGTATAGTAAAAAATCTCTATAGTAATACTCTATATAGGAATAAACTCCCTATAGTAATAAAAAGTTCAAGTCCCAACTTAGGACTAGTTATAAATAAGAATGAACTCCACATTGTCATAAGTCATACATTTTTCAAGTCCCGTCTTAAGGATTTATACCTCTATATAGGAATAAATGATTAAAATATTATAAAAATATTTATTAATTATATTTTTGATGTGTAGTACAAGAAGTATAACCCAAAATTTATACACACGGTCAAAGTTTATAGTCCCTAGATTCATTTTTGATTTAACTCAAGTGTATGTATTTAAATTTCTTAGTCAAAACTATTAAATTAGTTACATGAACTTGTGAGATAGATAATATACAATGTATATGTATTTATATTATTTTTATACGAAAAAATTATTTTTTTGTAAACCTTTATATAAGAATAACTCCGTATAGTAATATTTTTCCCGGTCCCAACGATATGACTGTGTGGAGTTTTTACTATAATCACCTAAAAGTTGAGTTCATTTATTTGAAACCAATACAAAGTGAACTGTATTTTACATCCAAGTATTCTTAAATCACTGATTATCCAATACTTGCAACCAAACGAGGTCTAAGTAATTAGTTTGATACTAGTTCATTCTTGCATGTGGAATGATCATTCCCTTCAACCTTCAGGAACCTTTCCCTCAATTAAAAATTGTGTTTATGACATGGTCCTATTCTTTTAAATACACACCATGTGCATATAATTTATGTGAACAAATATACATGTGCGGATATTGTGTTCTTTCATCTAGTGTAAGGTTCATACAACACCAAGTTTATAAACTCAGTTTTCTCCGTCTTTGTACAGCGGCCATTCTTCGGCTTCAATGGGTCGACTTTTTGATTGTGGTGGAACTTACTGCACAATTGTGGTGGAACTTACTGCACAATTGTGGTGGAGTGGGAGTTGATAGCGTATATGCTTTAAGTTGGAGCAGATATGTTAGCCTTTAGAGCAAAGCTTGACGTGGGATTTCTATACGCACTTTTTATGTATTTTTCAAAAAATTAATTAGTAAGAACTTGCTCTCCTGGTAATAGTTTGCCCTCCCTAGTTAAAACAAGGTGCTTTTGTTGATGTTACTTTACATGGAACCTTCATCCTTGACATAATTCATCCTCCATTTTCTTGGTTCCCGTTTACTTCGAGGGTTATCCCCCTCGAAGTAAACGGGTATTGAAGTTTTGTATCACGACGGCGACAAGGTATGGGACTTCGTCCTCCTTTTCTTTGATCATTGTTGCGGGGCAGATGCATGCAACTTCAAAACTATAGACAATACTTGTATCTCTCGTTTCATGGTGGAAAACACGGACAAAAATCAAACTTTCGGATGATGTATGTCCGGATCTGGTTTGTTGGACATATAATGTGTGTTGAGCCATGTTGGCCAACCATATTGAGGTTCGATTGATGTAAGCGAACACAAAGGGTAGTATTGAAATTCAGTTGGTGTATGAAAGAATTTTATCTCATCTAAAAATTCAAACTTGTAAAGAAATGTAAACTTAATTCATTAATATTAATTTTCTAACAGTGTAGACGAGCATATCGAGTTTTGTTCGAACATTCCTGTCGAACGGTCTCAAATGTGTTCAATTGGTGATTGATCGAGTTGCCCAACGTTCTCAAACAATTTCAGGTAGATTTAACAGAATTGATGCTTCTCTTTACTACTCTAAACCTTAACCATCGTTTTGATTGTGTATTGTTGATGATGAAATTGAGTTATTTATTTTGGATTGCTGATTTTCTAGCTTTATATGAATTGTTTATTGGCCTGCATTAAAGAAATTGATGCTTTCTTGTAATGTGAACAAGAAAGGGAAAGGGATGAAGGTGCATTTGGAGGGGTGGTCTTTGCACTCACATATATTATTTTGTAAGACGGATCTATACTTGATGAACAAATTTTGTATGATATAAGATGTGCTACTTTTTCAAGTTTTTGTAAATACTAAAATTTAAAAATTATTATAAAAACTTACAAAAATACCACATTTAATACATGAAACCGCTTAATACAAATTTTTGTAATACTGGACCCACATAAAAAATATTATTAAATGAAGCCTTGCCTCATAAAATTATTAGTGTGACATGAAACAAATATTATACTCTATCTTTTAATATATTTTGCACTTTTTTTGTCTGTCGGTCACATAATACGCTTCATATCCTTAAAATAAATTTTTTTTTCCCCATAAAATTCTGTCTCACCATAGCTATAAATTTATACATAATTTTAAACTCACACATGCACATAATTTTTTTCAAAATTTATTTATTTTATGTGCCTCTTATCTATGAAAGATCTTATTTCGAAATTTGTTGTTTGAGTCAAATAATCCCTAAGGCATTTGAAATAAATGAATTTGAGGATAATACACCATACATTTACAAATCAAAATGGAGAAAAATTAAATGAATGGATTTGATTCACACAAATATAAGTTATAAGTGGGAGGATTTCAAATATCTAGCAAAATCTAGTCATTTGAAATCCTCTCACTTCTCCAACTTGTGCTTAATATTTGAGTGAATCAAATTTATTCATTTAATTTTTCTCCATTTTAATTTGTGTGAATACATAGTATATTATTCTCAAATTTTATTTTCAAATTTATTTCTCGAGTCAAATAACCTCACAAAAGTAGAGTAAAAATGTGTGTGAATAATAAAGGGATAAGGTACAATTTGGACCCTCAACTATTGTGTCGTACAAATTGGACCCTAAACTATTTTTGGTACAAATTGGACCTTGAACTAATATCTCGCGTACAAATTGGACCCCAACTATTTTTGTTAACAAATAAACACTTTTACTTTTAAAATTGAACAAATAAGCCCTTCAACTAATAAAATAAAATATGGAGACCCTTTTATTAAATGAATTGACATAGAACATTATTATATTAGTGGATAAATTGACACAAAAGTTAAAATATTATGATAAATTCTAAAAAATGAGTGAAACATCAACAACACTTTTTTTTTTTTTTTTTAATAATGGACTCATATTTTTTTAATAAACAATATAATGTTAAACTATAAAAAAATTATTTATCTATAAAAACTATAATAAATTCTAAATTGGACCTTGAACTAGTATTTTGAGTACAATTTTTTTTTCCACAAATAAATACTTTAACATTTAAAATGAAATACATATGTTCTTCAACTAATAAAATGAGACATGAATGTCCCTTTAATTATAGTTTTAAAATAATAAAAGTATATATATAAATTATAAACGTAATAGTCTCGTATTTTTAAAAATATGTTCTTTATTATTTTTACGAATTTTATTATTATGATTTTTTTAATTTTAATTTTATTTTCAATTCATTATATTAAATTAGTTATCTTCTTTTTTATTACTAATCTAACATTATATTGTATATTAAAAAAATATGAGTCCATTATTTAAAAAAATATTGTTGATGTTTCACTTATTTTTTTAGAATTTATCATAATAATTTTTTTTTGTCAATTTATCCATTAATATAATAATATTTTATGTCAATTCAATTTATTTATTTATTAGTTGAAGGGCATATTTGTTCCATTTTAAAGGTAAAAGTGTTTATTTGTTAAAAAAATAGTTTGGGGTCCAATTTATACCTCTTAGTTCGGGGTCCAATTTATACCTAAAACATTAGTTCAGGGTCCAATTTGTACCAAAAATAGTTTAGGGTCCAATTTGTATCTGAGACAATAGTTGAGGGTTCAAATTGTACCTTATCCCAATAATAAAAATAGAGTTCACCCAATTAGGAATCAATATAAATTCGAACTTTTAGATGAGGCGAAATTCTTGTTCCACACTTAGTTGACAAAAGTGCTACTCCAAAAGTAGATTTTCCTGGTGTGCAAGACATAGCAAGTTTCCCGGAAGGTCTCTCTCCTCCCGGGGTGTATTGGTTCTAGAGTTTGTAGGATTTTTTAGACTTTCAAAATAAGGGTATTCAATCTGGATTTTCAAAAGTCTTTAAAAATCCCGAGGTATTCAATACGGATTTTAAGAAATCTTAAAAAATCATGAGGTATTCAAGAGTCTATGTATTTTATTTGATTCTCTTTCCAAAATATGAATAGATTTCACTCTCCAAATCTCTTCTAACAATGAGAGATTTCTACGTATTCTCTCGTAAGAAAAAAAAACCTTTGTTGTTCTTCTAACAAAATACTCTACAAATTTTTTTCTCGCTTCTTTATTTTGGATTTTGTCGTCAAGACTTTTGTTCGTGATCCCAATTAAAGTTTCACAATCCCAGTTCAATCTCTCTCTACATAACTTTCTTTAACTTTCTTTACACAACATTCTTGAAAAATGCCGCTCGAAAAAATCTCAATTATGAGAATGATAGAATAAATCTCAATTATGAGAATGATAGAATAAATCTCAATTATTTCGTAAAAAAATCTCAATTATGGGAATGATAGAACAAATCTCAATTATTTCATGATAGGTCACATTTATTTGAAAAGAAAAAATGATATAAAATTGCTTAGAGAATATTATTAATATTTTTTCGCGGTGTTACATAAAGAAAAATGAAAATGAAAGAAACATATTTATATATTTTATTAAAAATTATATTTCAAATTTTAATATTTACATCAATAAATTTTGAATTTTATATTAATTTAAGAACAAATATAAAAAATCATTTAAATTATTAATTTTAATTATAATCATTAAAATTATCTCTCGACATTTTTATAAAATTACTATAGGACTTCAAAGATGATGAGAATGAAGATGAGAATAATAATGATGAATAATAGTAATGTATTTTTGATATTTTTTCTAAACAATTTAGATAATTTTTTTTTATATATAAGTGTGTCCATATACATTTGCATCAATAGTTTAAATAGAAATCTATGGAAATCCATGTAAATCAATAAAAAAGTCACCAAACTCTGCATGGAGTCTATGAAACTCTACATGGAGTCTATGGATTTTCTAAATCCACATACTTTTTAAAATCCAAAAATCCAATAATCCCAATGAATACACCTAACCCAATTAGTTGACAAAAGTGCTACTCCAAAAGTAGATTTTCCTGGTGTGCAGTACATAGCAAGTTTCCCAGAAGGTCTCTCCTCCCTATTTAATGATTCATCATTCAAATTTCAGCACAAGCCCCTTCTTCCCCCAATCCTCCCAAATACTGTTTGCTTACGCCGCCGTAACCGCCACAAATGTCGGAAACAAAGTTCAGTGTGATGGTGAGTCTATTCAACTGGATGCAGAAGAGCAAGGCCTCCTCTGTTAAACGTTCCAAATTCCGCAAGTTCCTCGACACCTTTGCCGACCTCAGAGCGGCGACGACTACTTCTCCGCCATCCGCTTGATCCTCCCTAGTCTCGATCGGGAGCGTGGATCCTACGGACTCCGTGAACACGTGCTGGCGACGTGCCTCATTGACGCCCTCGGCATGTCTCGTGATTCCCCTGACTCTCAGCGCCTCCTCAACTGGCGCAAGGGTGGCCCTAAGTCCGGTGCCTTTGCCGGAAACTTCTCTCTGATAGCCGCTGAGGTCTCAATTCTCGCTTATTCTAAATTAGTCACATGTTCTGAGACATTTCTCTGGAGTTTGATAAGTTTGATAAATTGGATCGATTTCTCATGTATTCTAAGCTTCTTAGTGGAGCATCTGTTTTTCTTTTTTCTTCTCCCCACCGCTTCAACAATTTCTGAGAAAATTCCTCTGCAGTTTGAAAATGTGGAACTTTTGATTGTTCCTTTTCTTTTAGTTTCTAATTTGCACAAATTGTTTCCTTTGGGAACTCTGTGGTTTATTTATATTGGTCTACGATTTTTCATTTGGACCCGTTTAATCATGTGTAATTTTTTTTTATTAAAGAAGTTCTATGATAATATACTTGTATGTGCTCCTGGTGATGATTATTACTACTATTATTTGTGTTTTCTAATTTACAATTTATGATGTTTATTTAAACTTTAACATGATGAAACGGACTCCCTGAAGAATTTCGTTGGAACAAAGAGAAGCACTTCATTAAATAAATACTGGAAAATGTGACATTTAACCGGTTTCCATCTTTTCCTCCTGCGAGAAGTTGCTGGAATATAGTTGCTTTGAAGCAAAAATAGTTATATTTTGATTATTTATTTTTCCTTTGAGTCGTTAAACTTTGATTGTCTGGGCTATCTTATGTGTTACCCCTGTTGGCATCATCCATGTATTCAAGAAGAGATGTGCCTCTTCATCAGACATCATAAATTTTCATGTAAAATTTGCCTGTTTCTAAATTTTCATCCTTCTAGAAAATTTCATTGTGGAGCTCTCCTTTAATTCTGGATTAGTTGGAAGGTGTGTTTAACTTGAATAATTCTATTATGATTCTGAGTAGTGGATATCTATTGGTTTGGTGGCCCAATTCAATACCTACTACTTTTCACTAATTGAGTAGTTCTAATATGATTCCCTACTATCCTTGCCTTTTACCATATGACATTAAGTTGACTAAGTTTGTATATTCATATATAATGCACCTGCATACTCGTTGTTGGATTTTAAGCTATGATGATCCTGTTAACCTGATTAAAAGATTATCTCAACTCTTGCATGCGCTGGCAGGTACTGCAACGGAGGCAGGGAATGACTTCAGGGGGACTAACCATAAAAGAACTAAATGAATTGCTTGATCGTTTGGCCTCTTCTGATAATAGGTAGAATTCATCCCGTGTTAGTTGATGTTATCTGAGAAGATGAGAAAAATTTTGTATGTATTGGCAGGCAAAGGATTACATATTTATACAAGGCAACTAATCCAGGAAAGAAATCTAATACCTAAATTACACACTATAACTAAGGAATATACATATGTTTACATAACACTCTATCAATTGTAGGAGACCTGAGTTCCATTAAGAACTTTTGTGAAATTCTCTCTAACTGCATCACAGTCTTCACATAAGCTGTAGAGATCTTATAGTTGAGAAAGGAGAACTAGCTTATAAGCCTAATGAGCTACTTCACCTATCATCAATTGATTTTAGAATGAAACTTCACTTGGATTGACTAGTGTTCTTCCTCTAGAGAGGGTACGCTTCAGTGTGGGTTGTACCAAGTTTCCCCAAATTTCAATTATTGAGTTCAAGGGATATCCTTATCTTTCTGAAAGAACAATATAATTGTTTTTACTTTTGCTCTATGTGCTTGTAGGCCTTCTTTTCAGGTGTCTTGAAATTGTCTTTTTGTAGGCCACATAATAGAAAAGATATTATGAACATTGCTCAAATCAACCTCTCTTACATAAATTACTGCTAGAACTTTATTAATCTAGCGCAATGGGTACTATCCCACTTATACAGATCAAAACGAAAGAATTAACAAGATAGATAAGATAACTATTAGTCGTTCATGTGATATGCATCATGAATTGATACTTGAAGTCTGTGATTGTCGGTATAGGTCAGAGAAGATATCCATTCTTTCCGATCTGATCAGGAAAACAAATGCTCAAGAAATGAAGTGGATTGTTATGATAATTCTAAAAGGTGGTATTTCAATAGCCTCAGTTGATTTCTCAGCTTTTGTCATCTCTGTCTTAGTTTCTGTTTTATTATTTGTTCGTCTGATATTATCTTTTCTAATCTCCACATCTCTGTCAAAGTTCAGATCTTAAGTTAGGAGTTAGTGAAAAAGCATATTTCATGAATTTCACCCTGATGCTGAAGACTTGTTCAACGTGACCTGTGATCTAAAATTAGTTTGTGAAAAGTTACGAGATCGTAGTCAGAGGCATAAGCGTCAGGTTTGCCTCAGAACTCTGAGTTAAGTATCTATTTGATGATTCATTGTACTAAGCCATCATAAAAAACCATGTTCGTGATATAGGGGCAAAAATCTTGGAATTTCCTATTATTGAATTGGTGAAAGCGAAATTGGTTAATTTAGTCTTATGATAAATGCGCCCATTCCCAAGTGTAAGTTAAAATGCTTTATAAGCTTGAATCATGAGAGCTCTGTACTTTCTTGTTGAAAATTAAAAGAGCAGAACACATGCTTCGTGGATGGAAATTTGTAATTTTTAATAGTATCTCTTTTAATTTTCAACACATGCTTTGTGGATGGAAATAATGCTTGCTGTACATCTACAGGACATTGAAGTTGGCAAAGCTGTTCGAGCCTCAACTAGCTCTGAGGATCAGCAATGCAGCTGCTGCATGGAAAAAGGTCTGTGTTACTTTTGACTTGGGAGAAATTCTTGTCATGAAACCAAAATTCTTTCGTCGTGTTCCTGGCCTGTTGATTGCTTATATGTCTCTCCAATAAAATAGCTTCATGGAAAGGAAGTTGTTGTTGAGTGCAAATTTGATGGTGATCGCATCCAAATCCATAAAAATGGAGCTGAGATAAATTTTTTCTCAAGGTAGTTGCTTTCTTAAAATCAACTCTTTCTTTCTTGTATTTTGTATTTTTACTTATATATCTTTGTGATTGTGTGTGTGTTCACTCATGCTTAGTACATCAAATTTAATTATGAGTACTTATATCAGATGCTAAAATATTATCTGTTAGCTTTAGTATCAATTTGTAATTGTTAAGTTCTGTAATCCCTCAAGTTGTATGTCTATATTTGGTTCTGGACTGTCTGCCTTTCTTTTCACACTAATACCACAATGCATATGAAAAACATTTTCAAGTAAAAGTTGGCAGATACAAGCAAAATATGTTTAGCACTTATTGAATAGGGCATCAGCTGGACGACAGAAAGGCACTGGCCCACAATTTCTCTAGCCTCACTTGCAAGCTTATGTGCAATAACATATGAATGCATACTTTAATTTTCAGTTTATTGACAGTAACATAAGTTAGACAAACTTATGCATGTTGAAAGACTTACTGTTTTTAATGTGGGCAGGAATTTTCTTGGTCATCCAGAATATGGATATGGCATGTCAGATGTTATAAGTGATAATATTCTGGTTGACAGGTGAATACTTCAAGAACCAGGCTCCATAAAATTTCATGCCATTACCAGCTTTCGTATTTTGTATAATAAATGCTTCTTTCTTTCTCCTATTTCAGAAATCTGAATTCCTCTTATTGTGGAGATGTAAAAGATATATTGTTAAAGCTATTGTAGGTATAGGATAATCTGTTCTCTTCTTGATACAAGAATTAAAATGCGAAATTTATGTTTAAATTCCATCAGGTTTATATACGCGGAAATTATCTCATTTGGAAAATATTTTGGATAAAAGGCTGAGTCATATTAAGTTGAATATGTTTGATAATCTTTGTATGTGCTAGGAAGGGAGGGAGGGGGAGGGAGAGGGGGAAGGAGGGATGGAGGGATGGTGGGAGGGCTTTAGGTTCCATCATTATGGATAATGTATTTAATTATTTATCTCCTACTCTCTAGGTTAATAACTGCGTTTGTTTTGTTTTGGAAAATCACTTGCGTGCAATTAGTTTATTACCGCATTAGCCTCATGGCCTCACTGATATCTGAAAGAGTTTATTATGCCATCAAAAAGTTTGCCATGCACTTAAATTTATAAAAAGTAATCTCTTCATTAGCATGCCAACCTATGTAATTACATGGCATGACTAGTTCCACCTTTTGTTGCAGGTGCATTCTTGATGGTGAAATGTTGGTTTGGGACAAATCTACAAATCGATTTGCAGAGTTTGGTTCAAACCAAGAAATAGGTATCAATTTCTCTGTTACTTTCTTGCTGTTTTCTTTCTTTCTAGTTGTATCTGTCTATAACTTTACTCACTCTTTCATATTTCCCATGCTTTCTCATAGCCAAGGCTGCTAAGGATGGTCTTGATAATGATCGACAGGTCTCTTATGTGTAATATATTTAAATAATTTTTGTGATGCTAGTATCATTCCTAAGTTTTGACACTCACTTTCTTCTGATGCAGTTGTGCTGTATCCTTAAGGTTTAAGCAGTAAAGGAATAGGATGCAAATCTAGAGTTTGGTGATATGTGAAATGCGTACGCGATAGTATTACTTCCTATTTCAATATAAGTTCATAGGCTTCCCCACCCCTCCTTTTTCAAAAGTTTGCCTTAACATGATCCTGCCGTAGATGTTGCATTTGACATTCTTTATGTTAGAGATACCAGTGTTATTCATCAAAGTCTAAAGGAGAGACATCAACTTCTTCGGCAAGTTGTCAAACCAGTAGCAGGTCGTTTGGAGATTTTGATTCCTAATGGTGGTCTTAATGCACATCGACCTGCTGGTAAAAAAATTGTGCCTTTTTTATTTTTTTGGGCTAGGTAGTATGGACAGTTGTTCATTTACAAGTAATATGTAACAATGTGTTCTTGAGGAAAATAAATGCTCTTTTTATTTTTTTATTGCATTTTTTAATATTTTCATTTCAATAAACATGCTACTACCCATGTTTACACCCTTCTATAGAACTAATTTCTTCACTTTGACATTTCTGTTGCTGCATCAATTTTTTATTTAACTGCACTATCAAACAGGGGAACCATGTTGGTCTCTAATTGTTCCACGATGTTGATGGCGTTGATAGATTTTTCAAAGAAACCATTGAGAACAGGTGAGCAATTTTATTTAATTTTTCTCAGTTCTTTTCACCACCTTCAAGTTGTGGACACTTATGTTACATTGTTATGAGCAAGACATTTTTATATCTCTGAACATAATGAGCTTATATAGCCACAATCTGTTGGGGGTGGGGGAGGGTATTGCAATTCAATATATTATGTCAAGTTTTCCTATTGCTGCTTTAAATTACTGATATTTTTCTGAATTAATTTAAAATAACTAACAAAGTATTTTACATCCCAAATACGAATCACAAGTAATACAACTTGGAACCTAGAAGCTAAAATTTTATTTTCACTTGGTTGGAAATTCTTCAATGGGAATGAGAATGAGTATATGGCAATTATGGTGGTTAATGAGAACAAAAGATGTTCAATGATACTACTTTCCTTCCTAAATAAGATAATCATGGATCTTCATTGCAAAATTCATCTTTGTCCTCATCTTCACCTTCCAAATAGTTAAATTCTCCTCCTCCTCCTCCTCCTCCTCCTCCTCCACACCCCCTCTCCCTCCCCCTCCCCCTCCCCCTCCTCCGACTCCTCCTCCCACACTCTTTCCCCTGCCCTTTGGCCCCTTTCCTTTCTCCACTTTGTTAGAGCCTTTGACTTGTATAAAAGACTAATAGGTGCACATGTTGCTGATTTTTTCCCTTAGTACTAGCTATAGTATCATAAGCGGGCTCATCAACTCCAATGACCCTAGTAGCAACACCCCAAGTCAAATATTCACCTTGAAAGACCAACTCATCTTCTTCATCATCCATACTATCAACCACCCACTTTATCAAGGGATGATAACGGATAAGGACAATTAGTGATGTGCGCATATTATGTGGCTCTTATTGTTGTCTGATGGTTTGCTGAACTTAATTTCTTCTCAACTCTCTGGCCATGTTAGAGATGAAGGAATTGTATTGAAAGATCTTGGCTCCAAGTGGGAACCTAGTGACCGAAGTGGAAAGTGGCTAAAATTGAAGCCAGAATACATTCGAGCTGGCGCTGACTTGGATGCTCTTATTATAGGTCTGAAGTTAATCTCACTTTTTTTTAAGGGGTTAATTTCCAAAATACATTCCTGTACTTAAGCCATTTCACGCAGGGGGTTACTATGGTTCTGGACGTCATGGAGGTGAGGTGAGGATAATGATTTAGCTAATAATTTTATCCTCCCTATTTGCCTTTTGTCCAACACTTGAAGGTATAAAGGGATGAAATTTTTGCTTCTTTTTCAAGGTAGCACAATTTCTGGTTGGCCTTGCAGAACGCTCAGCTCCAAACACGTATCCAAGGAGGTCAGTCTTCTTAATCATTTGCTTGAAAGTGTTTTGTGCGTTAAACGTGTAGTTGTAATGTGCCTCTACATATTTTACTTTTCTAATAGTTAGTTACTCATCATGATTTTTATATTTGCTGATTAAATGGCCTTTCCATGCATGTGTGCTTCAGAACTTATTATCTTCCGGCTTTGAATATTCTCTGATGCTCCGGCTATTAGATGTTTCCAGTCTTTCTTCTTTTAAATCGGGAATTTTATAAACTTCTTTCTCCTCTGAATTTCAAGTCTGATGAAATGTGATCTCCTACAATTACACATACTAAATATACATTTATTTACATAATAGATGTGAAATGGGAAGAAAGATTGATCAAATAGTTTTTACTAGTGAAACATCACTATATTAGCTATGCACTTGTAAATCAAATTAGGTTGCACTTCTTTCACTATACCTAATTTTTTAATGTATTTTAACACTTCAGAATATCAAACTAGAGATGCATGTAAGAAAGTTTAGACACTGGTATCTTGTTTCTTATCAAAAAAAAGAAAGTTTAGACATTGATAAAGAATTTTCGGCAATTGCAAACAATTAGCGGTTTCCAAGAGAGAGCGGTTTATGAGATAAGTGGAAAATCAACACAAGTTTCCTTAGGAAAGAATTAGGCTTGACTAGTGAAAAAAATTAGACATGACTAGATAAGCTGTTTTCCTTTTCTTTTTCAGTTTCCCTGGGTGCATTGGCTTTACCTCATGCATTGTAGCATGTTAATGACTTGTGCTGCGGGCAAACACCATAACCATGTTATACTTGGATTAGATGTTGGCTGTCCTTGATTTCTGATTCTACTGCTATTGCAGATTTCTTTCATTTTGCAGGGTGGGTACAGGACTTTCTGATGAAGAGCTTAATGCCGTTGTCTCCAAATTGAAACCTTATCTCAGGTATTTCTTAACCAACAATGTTTGATATTGGAAATCATCGATAAAAACTCTCTTTTTACTAGAAACTAATAAAGGTTTTATTATGGTAGAATGTTTAAGGGGTGAGGAATCAATTTATAAGAAGTGCAGAATCTAATAGAATCGTGTGCGACTCATGAGTGAGGTACAAGTGTTGATTACAAAGCATAAGAACAATCTCTAATTAAATCCTTAACATGCAAACTTTAAAACTTTTGTGACCTCTTACCCATGGAGCAACTGCATATTTGATCCTATCCCAAAGATCCTTCTAAGGATTCCGTTGACTCCGTAAGAGTTCTCTTATTTCTTTCTAACCAAATGCCAATATGGACCAATAGAAAACGTGAATTATAATGCCCCATAATAATTTTCCTGTTCTGTTAAATAAGACCACCCATATCAATCAGTAATAAATCTGGGACAGAATGCAGTATCACCCATTGCAAACTTGCCTGCTCATTGTCATGATGCTCGGATGGAAATTACTGATTTTATTGTTGGTATTTTGCTTTGTTTTATTTCATAAGTCAATAGTTTGATATTTGGTAGATCTCGTGTAACTTTGTAGTCATCCATGAATTTAGCTGTTACAACTTGAATTTTTATGTGGGGTAAAACTGAGTTACATGCATCATTATATTTCCATTGATTTGTTACTAAGGTAGTCTGTATTTTATAATATATATTCAACATTTAATTAGTACTGGGGTTTTTATTCCAGGAAATATGAATATCCAAAAAAGCACCACCAAGCTTTTATCAAGTTACAAACAACTCAAAGGAGAGACCAGATGTTTGGATAGAAAGCCCAGAAAAGTGAGCAGAAAATTTTAAAGATCAGTTCAATTCCTTTTGTGTTTCTTACTGCTAATTCTTGTTTACACAGATCAATTATAGTTTCCATCACTAGTGACATTCGAACAATAAGATCTGAGGTATACAATTTGAAATCCATTCTATTTTTATCTGGATTTTCTGTAATATTTAACATATGCAATAACACTAAGTTGTCAGGACCTTGATCGGCCTCCAAGTGTCTCATTTATAACTATTCTCGCTTTTCTGCCTCTTCATTAAGCAACAATGCCCTACACCCTTCTTGGTAGTGTATTATAAATATCAGGAAGTTTCATGACCAGAAATATTTTGTGATCCAGGTGTTTGCTGCTCCATATAGCTTGAGATTTCCACGGATTGATCGAGTGAGATATGACAAACCTTGGCATGAATGCCTTGATGTGCAGTGTGAGTGGATTGCTTCATATATTAATTCTTTGTGGTCCTTCAATTAATAGTAACAAGTATCCTTAGATTTTTAGTCCTCTTTAGGGTTCAGTATTACATAGCAAGATTAGTTATATAATCACTAGCCGTGGAGATCCCAGGCATGATCAATTTATTTACCTGTTGCAGCTTTTGTTGAATTGGTACATTCAAGCAATGGTACCATGCAAAAGGCAACAGATTATTCAGCTATGCAGGAAAATAAACCAAAACGTGAAAAGTTATCAAGAGCGAAGAAGAATATTTCTGTTGTTCCTTCACACTTCATTCAAACTGATGTTTCTGGAGTTAAGGGTGAAACATCAATATTCTCGAACATGGTGTTCTGTATCCTATGACCATATATATGTTATAGTACCACAAATTGATTATTGCCTATACTTAATATGGCTACACTTGTCAAATGAATGAAAGTAATGTATCAGGACAAGTTTACTTTAATCTTGTCTTATATTATTAGATTGTGATAAAGCTGATGAGGCAATAATGACAATATATAATTTCTGAAAGTGTTCATTAATTCATGAGTCCTATCCAGATGCCCAGCCATGCCACATTTTTAGATTTATGTAGGTTTTGTTGGTGGTCATTTGTTTGTTAATTGATCTTCCTTGACATTCAGATTTTGTTAATGTGCCTACAACACATTCTCTTGATTCCTTGCACAAAATGGTAGTTGAGAATGGTGGCACTTTTTCAATGAATTTGAACAATTCAGTTACTCACTGTATTGGTTCTGAGAATAAAGGTAAGCCTTGTCTCGGCTGTCTCAGATGAACAGACACAAAGAAACTTAACCATCAACTTGAACACATAACTTCTGAAATATTTTAACAGGGATAAAGTTTCAGGCCGCCAAGCGCCAAGGAGATGTTATTCATTTCTCGTGGCTCTCTGACTGTTGCACGCAGAAACAGCTTCTTCCTTTACATCCTAAGTCAGTATGGTGTAGCACTTTCGTCTCCCACTTTTTAGTACTTATTGAAAATACTGTATCCCACTGTTGGCTCTTTTGTCCCTGAAGGTACTTCATTTTTCTCTCTGAGGCAACAAAAAAAAAAGCTAGAAGAGGAATTTGATCAATTTGCAGACTCCTACTACTTGGATTTTAATGTGACAGAACTCAAACAGGTACAGAATAAAGATTATGTCGTAATACTCCAGATTATCCTGTATGAGAAGGAATATTGTAAATCGAAATTTGGTGCAACAGAACATGCCTTGGTCAATCCTATTTTTGTCTTCATTTTCTGGTTTTGGTTTGTTGTTTCTTATCAGATATTAAGCAGCATTGATAAAGCTGAAGATTCTAAAGGAACAGAGTATTACAAAAAAATTCTGTCCGAGGGAGGAATGGGTTCGATTTCATGGTTGTCGCATTTACTTTCACCTTCCCAGGCAATTTTTGTAAGATATTTGGGTTAAATAATATGATTAAATGCAATTTTGTGCTTTGGTTTGAGATGAGACATTTAGAATACTTCTTTTTGTTACTTAGAAAATATACAAACTGGGAAGTACATTTCAAGCTTGCAATCAGAAGGATGAAGACTGAAATTCGCATTGGGGGTGGCAGTGTAGCTGAAACACTTTCTCATGCTACTCATTTAGTAATCGTGTCTAGTCCAGAAATCTGTTTGGACTTTAATGTGCTATTGAATGGGTGAGGAATGCTGCCACTTCAATTTTTCTACACTCTTTAGCAAATATGAATGAGAATTTCGTTTTTGATGATGTGATTACATGTGAAATTACTATAGAAACACTGTCTATAATTCACGCATTGTACTACACTCCAAATTTAATAAAAAGGTTTTTTCGTTAGTCATGATTGAGGTGAAAGATTTGTACTTACCTTTTGATTTTGGTGACAGTTTCTCAGAGACAGAGAGGCATCTCTTGCACCGTAGAAGATTGCATATTGTGAAGTCTCAATGGTTGGATGATTGTTTTGAGAAAAACCAGAAGTTGCTCGAGGACATATATAATTTGAAGCCCCAGGATTTTCAAGAAATATCAACTGGAGAGAGGTAAGTATTCTTCTGAATGTACTAGATTTTAACCGATTGTAAGCAGTTCCTGGAGAAAGAATCTTTAAACTATATATATCATGGTGGTGTTCTTGTTACTTATATATGAGGTAATACCTCAAGTATTTATGTGTGTTCTTGAATATGGCCAGTAATCAACACCAAGCAGTATTGACATAACTTTTAATGGTATAATACTCTTCTCCAATTAATAATAGATTTTAACTCTTGTTAATATAGATTGAAAATCATTATTTCATTACTCCCTTCGTCCCATGTTTTCTTTCACACAAAATAAGAAAGTGGAGTAATGAGTAGGGATTTCAGAGGCAATTTTGTAAACCATTTTGTATAAAGTAAAGAAACAAGTTGGATTGTGTGTAAGTGTGCTCCAAAAGTAATGACATTTTGTGTAAAATTGATAATATTGTGATTTGTGAGGGTGGATTTATGGAAGGTTTTCCATTTTAAGGGGGTGAGTTATTTGGGATGGACGAAAAAGGAAAGTGTGAAACTAATCTTGGGACGGAGGGAGTGCTATTTAGTATGCAAGTAAATGTGAAGCATTCTAATGGGTAACACAAAGCCCGAAAAGATTTCAGACTTAGAACTGTCATGTTATGGTAAAAGCTGGTTCACACAAGTGATTGAAGTTCAGTCACTGATATGCCCCAAATATCATCATTTAATAGTACATTAACTTAGTGCCTTTTAATAAATCATCTTCTTTGATACCTTCTTCATAGTTGTGAGTGATACTTTAGATTTTTGCATAAATGGAATCCCACATCAAAAATATATACTTGGTGGCCATGAATTTCCCTTGAATATTCTGTCTGTTTTGTTACTTCAGTGATGATGAAGAACATAAATTCACCGGAGAAGAACATCATAGCTCGGAAATAGGATCTAAAGATGCTTCATCTTCTTTCAAAGCTGACACGAAAGAGGATGCCACGTTAGACAACTCTAGAGCAGTCACCTTGCCTATAAGTGTTGAAAGAAAGAAAAGGGGCAGACCCAGAGGTACAAGCAACAAAGCAGGAAAATCAGCTGTCAATCTGCCCCGAAGAACAAAGCCACGTGTCGGGAAAAAGCCCGCTAAGATCAGTGAATATGAGTCAGATAACAGCGCTTCTTCAGATGAAAAGAAGAGTTCTGAGATTGTAGACAATAAAGGAAGATCAGGTTCTAAAAGAACACGATCCCAGTTTAAAAACACGCCTTCTGATACCGATGGAAATGAAAGTTTGAATGATGACTTCGTGGCAAGTAAATCGAACACTAATATGCTCGTTCCCAATTTTGAAAAGGAAGAGGTACCGAAGCATTCTGAATTGGACAAAGGGAAAGCAGTCAAACAAGTGGTTACAGAAGATAGCAATTCTGGGCAAAGATTCGATGCAATAAATAAAGCTGGAACTGAAGACACTGTTGATCCAGTCCAAGCAATGATTCTGAAATTGGTACCGATTCTTGGAACGAAAAAGTCGAAAGTGCAAATCCTGTTCCAGAAGTGGTTGAACTCAGAGGTAGTAGTAGTACGGGTGGAGAGGAAAAACAAACTTTAGACGCTGAAACAGAATCACCAGTCAAGAAAAAGAAAGTAAGCTACAAGGATATAGCTACTGCACTGCTTAAGGATTGGTGAAGCAAGTCTATAAATGTAAGTGCTTTTGCATATTTATTTTATTATGTCTTGTAAGTCATATTTATGTACAGTGGTTGAAGATGATTATTTAGCTTAATGCTCTTATTTCGTATGCAATAGTATGTGTTGCATACATGATTAATTTTTAATGTGTTATTTTGTTTTAAAAGTCATGATTAAATTGTGAAAATGTAATTGTCTTGAATTTATTTTGTTTTAATGTCCATAGGGTGTTAATGAAAACCATCAATGCATTGCCAGAAATCAAATGTCCTTTGTTAGATTAATAGATTCATGATTAGAGTTGTTTGAAACTGGCCTGGAGGGGTTTTTCTATGAAAATAAAACCAATATATATCACAGGTGTTACTCATGTTACAGGTGTTACGTAAATAAAAGTCGATGTTGAAATGAAATATATTTGGGTTTAATCCCTCTCTTCGTGTTTTAATTGTTTTTCATTATTCTTTGAATCAATGGATAAACACTTTAATCACGTCACGCATAATTTCAGATATTCTCAAAATTAACGGATGTATATTTAAATTTTTGGATGCTATACATTATTGTATATTATGTTGTAAAATTGAATTTATGAACATTGTGCGTAATATACCGGATCATGTAGTTAAGTTTTAAGGAAATCCACCCAAAGATATATGATGAGGATTGTCGCACTATTGGCACATCCCAATAATCGATACGTGTCAAAATACCTAATTAATAATTAAAATAATATTAATAATCAGGGAGAATATCATTATCATCAACATCTTATAAACCAAACCAAAAGATTTCTTTTGGGAGAATGTCGTGAAACTAAACAATTTATGTAGAATTAAATCTGCTTATTTAATTACTATGAAAATTGATATAAAAATTATTTGTTTACATGCTCATAGGACTATCTAGATCATTCTGAGCTGCTACAGCTCTTCTTATCTTGAAGCTCAAAACTTCTCTCTCTTCCTCGTTGCCCTGAGAAATTTGAAGAAACAAAATTACAAGTAGGCACTTTATAAATCAATTTTATCGTGTAACTCAAAATAATATTAATTAGTTTTATTATGTAATATTATTATTTAAATTAATATTTTTAATAAAATAATTAATATTTTTAAAAATATACATAAAATACAAATAAATTTCATGGTTCAATATATATTACGCCCAAAATTTTAGATATATCGGGGATTATATAGTACTCCCCCTGTCTTGTACGAACTTGCACCAACTTTTGGGCACACAAAATAAGAAAATTGCACTTTATATTTGATAGGATTGGTTTGTGAGAACAATTTTGTAAAATATATATATATATATATATATATATATATATATATTTTGCTTTATTGGGTTACTTTATGACGCCGAGCGTATAACAAGAGAGGAACAATGGATAGAATGAATCAAACACCTTGATACTACGTATACTAGGTGATGATCATTAAAGGGAAAAATCTCGATTTCATAAATCAAAATGTCAAAAGCCCTTCTCCAAAGAGAGAAGTTGTTTAAATACAATCCCGACGGTCCAAGCCCATAAACATAAGGACAAAAGAAACAAAAATAAAAGTCCAATAGCAATTTAAAATAAGAAATAGAAGAACTCTAAATCTTCATCATCGATTTGCACTCTCGATTCTCCAAATAAGCCATCGCAATCTCATCGCCATCATTCTCCCCTCTAAGAGAAGATTCGCCCTCAAATCTGGAATCTCATCGCTAGAAGAGGAATCACCATGGTACGAAATGAGATGCTTGACATTGAACACGTCGGACGTCCGGATGTGGCTCGGCAGCTTCAACTTATATGCATTAGAATTTATCTTACCCACAATTTCGACGGGACCGATCTTACGAGTGCCGATTTGTTGTATTCATGAGCCGGAAATCGGTCCTTCGTGAAGCTGCTCAAGCGAAGTCGCCCACCTCAAAATCAACATGTCTATGGCGACGATCAACCATCGTCTTATAAGTGGCATTAGCATCTTCAAGACGCTGCTAGGTAGAAGCATGAATCTCATGAAGCTCACGAACCAAGTCCTTAGCTAGATGATGCGGAGGTCCCCGTGACGGGGAGATGGATCAAATCCACAGGCCCTCGGGGCAAGAGACCATACACAATGTAAAATGGAGCATATCCTGTACTCCTATTAGAAGCGGAGTTGTGAGCAAACTCAGCTGACTCAACTTCATATCCCAAGACTTCAAATTAGAACCCACTAAGCAACGTAGTAAATTCCCCAAAGAGCGATTGACCACCTCTGCATCTGTCCGTAGGTCCGAGGGTGGTATGCACTACTAAGATCAAGGCGAGTATTAGCCATACCCCACAAACTCTTTCAAAAATAGCTCAAGAACCGAGTATCTGCATGCAAAACAATAGACGATGTCAAACCATGCAATCGGTATATATCACGAAAGAACAAGTGAGCAACATGCACGACATCGGTGGTACGCTTGCATGGTATGAAGTGCACTATTTTGGAAAATCTGCCGACCACCACAAATATAGAGTCAAACCCTCGCTGGGTTCGAGGTAGACCCAACACGAAGTCCATGCGATAAAAGACCGGGGTTGCTCGGGGAATAGGCGAGTGGCTGGTACAAACCCGCATTGATGGTAGTCCCCTTCGAAACATGGCAAATATGGCAACGGACAACATAATGAGTGACATCACGACGGAGTGAAGGCCAAAAGTACGATCCCCGCATAAGATCAATGGTGCGGTCTCGACTAACATGCCCCGCCCCATAGAGCTCCTCAATGAGATAAAGCCAAAGGCTATGATCGGGGATGTACAAGCTGAGTCCCTTAAATAAGAACCCATCAACCAATATGTAGTCATCATAGACACCCCAGTAGGCGCTCAAGTACGGGTCCAAAGAAGGAATCAGTCTTGTATAAATCACCAAAAGTATCAAAGCCCGTAACATAAGTACGCATATTAGTAAGTAGAAGGTATCTACGACTTAGGGCATCGACCACCTGTTCGAAGTACCCGATCGATGCTTTAACACAAAAGTAAGCTGTTGCGAGAAAAGTGCCCAAGAAGCATATCGACGAAACCGAGTCTGAGAATTAATGTGCTTCTAAGCCTCGTGATCGGTCTGAGAGAATGAACTCACGAAGGTATAAATAGTGTCATATTACCGAACACTTTGTACCATTGCATAAAACTCCACACTATATTGACTACGAGCACCATTGAGCTTTTTGCTAAAGAAAGCAATTGGGACGCCTCTGTTGACTTAAAATAGCTCAATGCCGACCTTCGACTCATCGCAGAAAGCTCGAACGGAAGGTCAAAGTTGGGTAAAACTAATAACGGAGCGAGAAGAGCTTGTCCTTCATTAATTCAAATGCGGCTGAGCATCGGAGGTCTATTCGAAAACCTTGCCTTTCATGCGATCGATTATGTGCGCCATGATGGTGGAAGTGTGGAATAAAACGCCTATAAAATGATGCCAACCCATGAAAGCTGTAGACCTCGGTCAAAGTGGAAGGGGCAGAGCCAAGATCGTATAGCCTCCACCTTGAAGCATCAACCCCACCCGAAGTCGATATACGATAACCCAAGAAGAGGACCGAATCCACAAGAAACACACATTTCTTCGGAGCCGCAAAGAATTGCTCCTCCCTCAAAATAATCAACACAACACGAAGGTGGTGCGAGATGTTCTTCGATAGATGAACTATAAACAAGAATGTCTTCAAAATAAACTACGACACAAGTTCCAATCAAAGCTCGCGGGGCACGGTTCATTACTCGCATGAAAGTACTCGGAGCATTTGACAACCCAAACGACATGACCAGCCACTCAAATAAACCCTCCCGTGTCTTAAATGCGATCTTCCACTCGTCGCTTTGGATGAATGCGAATTTGATGATACCCACTCCATAAATCAAGCTTCACGCTGTTGCCGTGCAACCGATCGAGCAGATCATCTAGGCGTGGTATCGGAAAACGGTAGCAGATTGTAATCTTATTAATTACATGACTGTCCACACACATACTCCACGAACCATCTTTCTTAGGTATTAGTAGGGCCGACACCGCATAAGGACTAAGACTACGTCGAATCATCCCCGTTCCAACAAATCTTCCACCTGTCTACGGAGCTCGGCATGCTCTGTAGGACTCATCCGATAATGTGAACAATTAGGCAAAGCGGCGCCGGAACTAAATCAATGTGATGCTTTGAATGTCTCTCGAAAGAGGCAAACCAACGGGAGGATCGGTCGAGAAAAATATCGGCAAACTTAGACAACAACGGTTGGACGGATGCGGGAGGTACGACATATTCGGACTCGGTATGTAGCAACAAAAAAACCACATCAGTTGTTCCAATTCATCCTCAAACTTAGTAAATTTCAACAAAGAAAGAGAAGGTGCGGTCGGAGTAATTGGACAAGGAGAAGCATGCAAGACAATCTGGACTCCGTTAAACACAATTTTTACGACTATCATATATGACACTCCTATCAAATTGCCACGGTCTCCCTAACAACAAATGGCACACATCCATAGGAACCATGTCACACCGGACAACATCGACATAATTAACTCCCATAGAAAAATTAACCAACACTCTACGATTCACGGTGACAAGTAGAACCCTTTTGTATCCATGCTAAAACATAAGGTTTGGGGTGGGGTTTAGGAGTCAAAGAAAGTTTACTTACTTCCTCGAAATAACATTTTCACGAGGCACCGAGTCCACTATAAAACTACAAATGCGTCCCAAAATCGTGCATGTGGACTCAAATATATTATTCCGTTGTAAGGTGGGTTCGGTAATTGAGGGTGCAAGACAAGCCCTTCTTATAATTAATGCTTTGGGCCCACATCACTATATAAGTGGGTCTCCTCCGTATGTCTTCATTCACAACATCTTCATCAAAATGGGGTGGGCTTTCAAAGGGGATATCGGGCGAGCCACCGGAGAAGAAGACGCGTCTGGCCACCTTCGGACGGGAGGCTCGCGATGGCCCACCTCTCCACAGCCCGAAGCATCGAATGGCCGGAGTGTGCGGGAGCACGACGGTAGGCGAAGGAGCGGCGGCGGAACCCGCGGGCGGCACATGGATCCTAGAAGCCGACGGACGGCGAGCAAGCTGCTTCTCCAACAAGCGCTTTCTTGGTGTGCCTCGCCGATGTCTCGCAATGCGAATAAGGTAAGCGTGTCTTGAAATGTGTACTTGAGTCGGAGATGTACCGGGTAACCGATTGCTCGGCGTTTCACGTAGATCGATGTATGAAATCGAGTGTGTAATTCATAGGAGTACTCGTCGATTGAATGTTGCCCTTGGCGAAGCCCTGTAATTTGTGATACATCGTGCGGGAATAGTGAAGGGGTAAGAATTCCCTTTCCATGTGTTTTACGAGTTTGACCCGCGAATCAATTTTGGGCTTTGCTTGGCATTATCATGTGCGTTTCAACTGTTACCACCACGTCGAAGCGCGTCCACGAAAATGTGTGGCAACGAGGCCCACTCTACGGCCATCGGGCATACCTTTATGTCGAAGATTTCCTTGATTGTAGAAATCCAATCCGGGGGAAATCGGCGGTCGATCGAACCAGAGAATTCTCGAATATCAATATGAATCCCCATTCCCAACGAGAGGATCGGGAAGGGGATGATTGCATGCCCTGGGCCGTGCAAAAGGGTTTTGCATTGATGCGATTTCCTCATCCGACTGTTCTTTATTCAAAGCATCAAAATGGTCGCGTTGACCACGACCACGATCTGGTGGGGGTCACGTTCCCGATCGAGGGCCAAGGGTTTGTCCCCTAGGGCATCGGTCCAGAAAGAGCCTCCAATATTTCCCCTTGTTGATCGCGCATTGCCTCGGTGACCCTAGCCAAAGTATCAATTTGATTTTGCATAGCCGTGAAATCCATGGTGTGATCAACAACGAGGTTGACGACGAGGAGGCATCACTACCGGGCGAACCAAAACTCGTGATACCAACCCGACGCGGCGAGCGTATAACAAGAGAGGAACAATGGATAGAGCGAATCAAACACCTTGATACTACGTATACTAGGTGATGATCGTCAAAGGGAAACATCGCAGCTTTCATAAATCAAAATGTCAAAAGCCCTTCTCCAAAAGAGAGAAGTTGTTTAAATACAATCTCGATGGGCCAAGCGCATAGACATAAAGACAAAAGAAACAAAAAATAAAAGTCCAATAACAAATAAAAATAAGAAATAGAAAAACTCTAAATCTTCATCTTCGCTTTGTGTTCTCGATTCTCCAAATAAGCCATCGCAATCTCATCGCCATCACTTTATGATGATATTTTGTGTAACTATGAGGATATTGTGAGAGTAGAGTTTGTGAGTGTTTTTTTATTTTTGGTGCGTGCAAAATTGTATAGGATGTTTGAAATGAAAAGTATGCAAGTTCGTATAGGACGGAGGGAGTATTTAATTAAAATTTATTTCATGACTTTATATCTGACATATATAAGTCGATATTTCACAAAATAATTTGATTGTATTAGTATTAAACAGATAAAACCTTATATATGTATAAATATATATATATATATATATATATATATACACACATATATATAATCACCAACACAAATCTGTGTTTGTAGAGAACTTTCTACAAATGAAATACTTCCTCCTTACCATTTTAGATTTGCTCAAAATGTTAGATGAATGTCTTATCTTTGTTTTCTTATACATAAAATAGTAAAAAAAAAAAAGTTCTACGTACCCTTTCAAATTAAATCCTTCTAAATATCTTTTATTTATACTTCATGTCACACAATACCCATTTTATTCTCTCAAATTAAAATAATCTCTCTCTAATAATATTAAACTTGCACATTTATTCTTAATCTTATTTTTTAATATTAATCAATAATTTTCTCATTAAAATTTATATTATTTTGATTTGAGTAATAAAAAAGTAACGGAAAGAGATAATGACAAATTAGCAATTCCTTTACATTAGTATGATATGATTGATAGATGTTGGCATGTACTTTTATTAGTTCAAAAAAAAGAAAAAGCACGGAATTATTTTTGGTCCACCTATTTATAATGTTACTCTCTAAAATATTTTACACCACCAAATTTTCTATATCTACCTTGTTGGCTAGCTATTTAATGAAATGAATAAGCAAATAATGACATTCTTTGTCTTCTAAAAAAATTAAATATATAAATATAAATCATTCCTACATTGCAAATCAGTTTTTACATTTTTCTTTTTAATTTGACCACATTAATTTTTACACTAAAAATAAAAATTTTATTCAACCATTACTTTCACAATATACATTTTATTTACTCTCTATATCGTTATTTTTCACACAACTATTTTGTCTAACTCACACCCACTATCAAAAGTAGCAAGACATTAAATAATTTCTTATCACTTAAATAAAAAAAAAAAAATTATGTGTTTAAATCAGTGTGAAAATATATTTGGTACGGAATTTAGTAGCTAATACTCCCTATGTTTCATTTTTATTGTTCAAAATAAAAATTGAACATTTTATTTTTATTTTTTCATATGCAAATAGTAAAAAAAAATAATACCCTCTCAAACTTGCAAACATTCCTTATTTACACTCCAATATCACTTAATTAACTTTTTCAATAAAATTGATAATAAAGTAATCTATTTTAATAATTTTTTTATCGGTAAATATTAATTTGTTAGTTGTTAGTAGTTAAATCATCAAGCACCCAAACACTCCAAGAATTTCTCCAAGCTACCTTATAACTCCATAATTTGTTCTCAAAGAGAATCGAACTTAGAATAAAATTAAAAATATCAATTTATCCTTCACTCTATATCTTTTAACACTAATAAACAATTTTTTTCTTAATATTTGTGTCATTTCTATTTAAACAATTAAAATTGGGACAAATGGGGTATATATTATTTCATTTTACTTTGATTTTCGAGGAAGAAGCAACTAGAAGTTTCAGAATTTATAAAAGAAAAAGCTAAAAGTTTTCAAAAAAAAAAAAAAAAAAGGAAAAGCTAAAAGGGAAATCACAAATTAAAATTCGAACATGTTGACCCCATATCCAAATATCTTTATTATGATCATTACATTTGATCTGATTTGATTTATTTGGTCGGTTGCGTAAATTAAAGAAAGTTCCTGTGTTTCCATCACCTTATTTATTTTCGACAGAAATTATTTGATGCACAAATTTTAAATTTGTATATTCAGCTTCAGCTCTATTTGTTGCCTTCTATTTTTTCTCAGGCACTTTATACATATGATTAGTTTGATTGTAAACAAATCCTAATTATATTTATCTTTTGTACCATTTCAGAATTACTGCATTATTTCTAATTACTTTCTTCATTGTATTTTTTTTTCTAAATTTGGTATCCTACAAAGAATCAACTAATTCGAGAGACCATCCCACCGCCCACTAAATGAGGCCCTACTTGAAGTTATAATAAAATTTTATATGGACTGATTCTTCTTGTACGCCATTTAATTATTTTTACTATTAAATTAATATATTTTAATAAAATAATTAATATTCATATAAATTAATTTTACAGTAAAAATATTCACACTAATTTTTTTCCCTATAGAGCAAATTAAAGAAACAACGCAGCTACTGAGGACACGTGATGGTGGTCCATGATCAATTGATCATCAATATAATCGCAAATTATTAATCGAGCTATTGACAGATATTTTCCTTTTCAAAGAAACAAAAACGATTTGTGAGACTGAGAAGTTGACATAATGACAAAACATTAGCGATATATATTTCTGGTTATAAGTACACATCTAGCCAACTATAAATTTATTATATATCTATATTAATCGTAATCACATGCCCACACGTAGACACAAACTTATATACCCACCACAAATAAAGTGATCGCCACATAATCATGGAGTCCATAATTATTTAATTAATTTTTTATGTGGCATCACATAATTTGTGGTGGGTATACAAATATGTGTCCACTTGTGGGCATGTGATCAATTTCGCTATGTTAATATACTAGGGGTTCCATTTAACTGTGATTTTTTATATTTCACATATTAAATAAGTTATTTAATATTAATAATACTTATTTATATAAAATGACTAATATATATTCCTAAAAGTTATTAACGAAAATGATCATTTATTTTATCTACCATAAAAAAATAAGAAAAAGACAAAATTGGAAAATAATCTCTCTCTAAACTTCTTATTTGTTTACTTTCAACAGAGTCATGAATCAAAGCTTCTTAAATGAAAGTAATGTCCTCACACCATAAAAATGAATTTTATTACCACAATTGCCACACATTAATTCTCTACAAAACTAGGGGTATATTTATACTTGACTTAAAAATTGATTTGGTTCCACTCTAGTTTTTCGTAAAATGTTTCCAAAATATTTCAACTTTCAATTTTGTCTCATAACTTACAAAGTAGTCGATTTGATCTCATTTTCGCGGAAAAATGCAAGCGACGTCGTTTCGTCTCACATTTTTGCACGTGGCGACAAAAATTGGGAAAATCGGCCACCATGCATGTTGACTCAGCAAATATGTGGATCTTTTTTAATATTGAGACAAATTATGTTGAGACAAAAAAATCCACATATTTCTTTGAGTCTGCATGCATGGTGGCGATTTCTCCCAATTTCGTCGTCACATGCAGAAAATATGAGACGAAATGACGTCAATTGCATTTTTCGGCGAAAATGAGACGAAATCGGACTACTTGGTGAGTTATATGGGACAAAATAAAAAATTTGAAATATTTTGGGACCTTTTGCGAAGAAAGCAAGAGTTATGGGATCAAATCGATTTTTAATTCATTTATACTTTATCACATTATAAACTATCCATTACATATTTTATACTATATTTCTTAATTTATGTGCAAAAACAAATAAAAAAATTAAAAGGAGACTAAGTGAGTATATAATATCTCTTGAAAAATAAAAATCAAATTGATATACCTCAATGAAAACAGTCTTGAGAAGGGTTCCAGGGAAAGCAGTGATATTGGCAGTAATGATTTTGAGGTTCAAAGATTCAAAGATCTCACATAACTTTACCATTGTGTCTCTTCTTTTACTGCATGTCAAGCTAACTACTATTGTCCTCTCCCCAATGCTCGATACCTTCAACTGCACATATGTATAATTCGTCACTAATTTTTATACGTACCAGTTGCATCGTACAATTTGTTTTAATTTGCAATATTTTGACTTGTTATGTAATATATCTACGCTTATAAAGCAATGCTCTGCATGTAAAATATTAATATTGGGATATTGTTTTAATGGGTAAATTGCATTTTTGGTCCCAAGAGAATGAGTGGTCTGCAAAATGATCCTTTTTGACACTTTTGATCCCATAATTTTTTTCGACATTTTTAGTCCCAAGAAAATTGCATTTTTGTCCTAAGAGAATGATAAATTGCAGTTTTGGTCCCAAGAGAGTGAGATAAAATTGCAGTTTTGGTCCCAAAAAATAATGGTCGGGACTATTTTTGCAGAAAAAAGGACCAAAAAGAACATGGATTAACATTATTGTTGAAAAATTCACATAGAACCAAAACTACAATTTTCTCTTGCTTTAACATAAGCATACATGTATTTTTTTTTTTTTTTTTTTTTGATAAAGCGATACATGTATTAATTATTTGATAAGCGATAAAGTATTGTAAATTCTGAGAAAAAATTAGTTGCATGGAATGCATACAAGAATTAGCGTTAATTTCATTTATTTTTTCTCAATTTCAATCCATTTTAAATAATTTATATAAAATAAAAATGAAGATTAATCACCTGAAGAAGTTCAATAGGATGAGATGGTGGGATTGAAAACGTTGGCAGAGAAAAAGGATGATAAGTAGAATCCTTTCTTGATCTCTTAATTATAGAAGAAGAGAATGCCATTGCCATGGATTGATCTTCTTCATCCAACTTGAACATTTCATAATTATTTGATAAAGTCATTCTTGATTCCAACTCCCCCATTTCTAATTTGATCCTCCTCTCTTCTTCTTGCAACGATTTGATGTACTCTATCGCGTCTTTAACCGTTGATGCTTTGTCCATCTGTTATATATAGTAGTAGAATCAAAAGGTATATTACAATGTACAAGTATTTGTGCTGATATCGGTTCCAATATCTTTTGTTACATATTTAGATGAATGTCACCTGTGCAGTGCAATTAACTATAATTATCTTCTCGCAGTTCCTCTTTAGTATATTGCTTATGTATCATTCATGTAATAGTTACTCCTTCCGTCCCAATTTTGATTGCTCAAACAGAAGTGACACAAGTATTAATAAAAGAGTTGTTTATGAGTATTTTCAACTTTATTGAAAGGAGTTATTTTAAAGTCAACTTTTTTGAAAAGGTTAATTGTGTGGCATTGAGGTGTAAATAAGAGATATTTGTAAGGGTTTAATTTATGATGGTAGGATTGTTTTTGCTATTTTAGGATGGAAAAACAAACATAAGACGCCCATTTTTTTATTTTAAGCAATAAAAAATAGGATGGAGGAAATATAACGGAAGATGGGGAAAAATGATTTTTAGGTGATCACAATATAAGGACACTAAGTTTTCATATTGAGAAATAGAGGCCAATAACTTTTTTGGCCAAACATGAGCCCATAAAAACTTATTGATCTCTATTTATGAAAACAAATTCTCCTTATATGGTCTCCCCCTATAGTTATCTAAAAAAAAAAAAATATTATACCCTCCAAATCCTTGTAATGAATCACTAATAAAAGAATTATTGGTGGTCATATCTGAGTACCTTAGTTATGTTAGGGACCACAGCTCTAAGTGCATAGAGCTTTTCATTGAGTTTTTGCCTCCTTTTCCTTTCAGAAACTATATTGTTCTTTGATGAATTTGGTGACAACTCTTGTGCTCCATCTGGTGAACTCGACTCGTAATTATACCCTTCCCAATAACTACGCAGATCGACTACAATTAGTTTATGCTGATGTTGAACTTTTTCATCGAAAAAACGTCATTAAACTAGGCGAAGGGATGCATACCTTTCAAGTTCATGGGGTGAGAGGAGCATATTAGTATCCCAAAATATGTTGTCCATGATATGTGTGTGTTTAGTCTTAGGTGGAGAGAAAGGGTGGTTTGAATATGAAATATACAAAATTGTGAGGGGTATTTATGGAGATGGGAAATAAAATAGGACAAAAATTGGTTGTTATGTTAATGTGGAAGCTTGAAAATAATGATACGAATTCTCCATTGTCATTTTCTCGTTTACTTCATAGTTGACCCACACGTTTTATGTGTATATATATATATTTAATCACGTGATGTTGAATGATTCAATAATACAATATTTAATATATTTGACTATATTAAGAATATAAAAATCAATAATACAAACATTCAAATCATCATTAAAAAAGTATTTGTGACACGAATATTTCATAAAATACTCCACCTCGCTAGGCAAGCCAAGGTCACATAGGGGTATCTCGACCTCAAAGCATAATGATATTCACCAACCAGCTCTCCAAGTTGGGTGGTCGGCAAGCTCGGCAACTCGGCACGCGAGACGGTTCATCAAGCGACAAATCTTGACATCTTTGTGAGACAAGACAAGATCATTTAATATAAAGTAGATCTTATCGAGGATTTTAGATCAACGGTTGTAAATATATAATCCTAAAATAAAGGATTTATATTTATTATTAGCTTTTTAGCTTGAGTTCTATAAATAGAATCTCAACCCTTGTAAACAACACAATTGATTCTTGCCATCAAGTTTATGCAAGACAAGGCTAGGGTCCCCTGAGGACTCCCAAAGCCATCTTCAAGGGAAGAACTTTCGGGTTCTTCCCCCATCGCTCGTGTTAAATCATTTATTACTTATTTTATCCATTAATCTATCCACATTCCACCACAAATCTTTTAGATTTAGAACGGGCAACAACAGTATATATGATTAAAAATATGATATACTATATAAATACTATTTTTGCTTGGGAGAAATTGTAAGTTTTGTTTGTTATTCTCTATGTTCTTTTTTTTTTTTTTTTTAAGGATTGGAGTATTCCTTATACTTTATATATTTTGAAGCAGTTCCATTGTTAATTTTTTGTTTGTATTTTGTCATTTTATTTGTATGTTTTAATAGTATTAGTTATTTTATTAAAATATATTAGTTTGATATATAATAATATTGTACAATAAAAATAAATAATACTATTTTAAGTTGCACGGTAAAACTAGTTTATAAAAAACTTACTCTGCATAAATATATGTTCAGGTTACATCATGGAATTTTGAGTAGTTTGAGTAGCCAAAGGGAGAAAAAAAAAAGTATCCCCTTTCATTAAAAAAAAAAAAAAAAATTCTAGGGAAAATTACAAATAGGTGTAAAAAATTAGCCAAATTACAAACAGTGTAAAAGTGCAAATTTTTGTGCTTACAGGCAAAAAAATTTGTGCTTCGTGCAAATTTTTACACCTAATTGTAATAAGGCTTACCTCTTTCTACCTTATTGTAAATGGCCAAAAATTCTACCAATCTCCATTTGAAAAAAATTTACTTATCTTAATATGAAAATACACATATACTTTTATTAGAAAAAAAAATACTCCAACCGATGTAGATAAATATTATATTAGTATTTATAGTTTATTTAAGTATTTTATATTAATTGTTGGTGGGTCGAGCTTTTAGGGCTTGCACGCCTAAAACCCTAATTTATCTATTATATATATGAGTCTTATGGATGTTGTAAGATAGTTATTGATGAATTAATATTATTGTTCGTAAAAGTTTATCCTTTCATTGCGTCACCCACCCTCTTCATGGTCGCACCTTCATCCCCTTGGAACAATTGACCATTTGGACAAAAAAATATCATTCCGCCTAAACTAAAAGTTGGAATGATCAGTCATTTAGCTTCAAAATGACCCGTCATTCTGTTCGTTCAAAATTCTACAAGTGATTAAGAGGTGACTGAATTAATGGTGGGATAGTTGAATCAATTTTCACTTTTAAAAATATTTTAAAATAAAACAGTAAATATATATATGTCATGAGTTTATTTGCAATCAAATATACATAGTGATATTCCACACTGAAATTTAGATTTTAGGATAAAATCATGAATCTAATGTTCACTTGTCATTTATGCAGGGAATCAAGATTTTTTTATTAAACAAATTCTATAAGAAAATAAAGAATTAACTATAAAATATTAGTAGACAATAATCATAATTTTGTAAGTATTTATATTTACCTATAGAAGACCAACAAAAATAAAAATATCTACAAAATTATAATTATTACCTACAAAATATTAAATAATCAATTTTTATTTTTTAAAGTGAAATATTATATTCTATTAAAAAGTAAACGGCATCCTAATGTTAAATTAAAAAAGTGGATAAGGTGAGTAGCATATACACTCCGACATCCCGGGTTCGATTTTTCTTTCTTTGAAACATTACGGGGGTTGTTCTTTGGATTTGTGTCTCTCAAAAGTCATCTCCTTGTATGATTGTCACCCATGCACATCCTCGATTTATAACCCGTCGACCAGCGAGTCTAGGGTATAGGTGGAGAATTTCGCGCCTTCGTTTTTTTTTTTAAAAAAAAGAAAAAAAAAGTGGAATCATAATTATTGCAGCAAGACGTGTGATGGAGCTCTGTCCAAAAAGTAAAAAGACGTGTGATGGAGCAATCAAAGCAGTAAGCACGTGGAGAATTGAACATTTGTACAATAAATTCATCTTGCGGCTGCATTTGTGACTTCACTTGTCCAAACTCAAAGTCTTTCAAATTCTTTTTTAAAAAAAAAAATAAAGGGAAAGAAAAATGTCATTTGAGTTCTTGTATGCCTTCTATCGACTTGATCAATCACATTTTCCCCAACCTTTTAGAAAAAAATACAAATAAATTAAAAAAATTTCAAAATTATAAATAGGTTATGTTCAAATTTTTTTGTGTTTCAATTTATTTTTTTGAATTTTTTTGAAATGCTATAACTTTTTATTCAATGGAATATTTTCTAAAACAATATGCAGAGTTTTGTTTAATCTTATCTTATATTTCAATTAATTTGATTAAAATTTTTGTGTCAACAAACAATTATCAGCATTCAACCTACCTTTAAATCATAGTTACCACTTGAAATATACCACTATATTAGTTGCATTCGTATATATATACATTCAAATCAATTTTAAAATCAACTCAAAAATAAAAAAATTAACAGATTAAAATGTGTAAACAAAATGTAGATATATTTGTGGTGTGGCGTAGATAAAAGACCCGACCCCTTTCCAATCTTTTTGGGCAACAATGGCTATGGACGACGGCCAATTAGACTGTCGTCGGCTCAATTTGTTCTAGTATATATACCATATTTAATGAGGGTGTTTACTTGTACGCTCGGTAAAACCCTCGGTAAATACCGATAAAAAAAAAAACCCTCGGTAAATACCGATAAAAAAAAACCCTCGGTAAATACCAAAGTTGATTTCTCTCGGGAATACCCTAATTAGTGGCGAGTGCATGTTGGCCCCTCGTTAAATCGAATTTTTATGGTGTTCGCATATATAACTAAATATGCTAATACTTCCATTGCATCCAGGGGATGGATATAGGGGGCGGGGGCGCGGGGTGCGGTCGCCCCCTTGGATTTAAAATTTTTCTACTATATGTATGAATTTTTTTTTTTTTATTTATACCTTAAATTTGTAATATTTTATCATTTCGCCCCCTTGGATTATTAAATTTTCCTCCCCTTTACTCTTCGCCCCCTTGAGACGAAATCCTGGATCCGTCCACGATTGCATCATTTTGAAAACATTATCAAAATGCCTTGAATCCCGACCGTGGACTGGTGAGGGTCTCAACTTTACGGTGTATAGTGTTTGAGCTCAATTTCGATTTTGAACTTATTTTTCGGCCCACTTTGCTAGGGATAATATTCCTTCCGTTACGCCTAGGTGTCCCAACACTTTTGGGCACAAGTGTTAAGAAATATTGTATAATAATAATAATATAGTACAAGTGATGTGATAGTAGAGAGAGATGAAAGGTACGTAGTATAATAATAATAATAATAATAATAATAATAATATAATATAAGTGATGTGATGGTGAGAGATGAAAAAATATATTTAAATATATTAAATAGGTGACATATTGTGTAAATATATATATATATATATATATATATATATATATATATATATATAGTATAGAGATAATTATAAAAGTAGGGTATGGATAAAAAAAGAATGAGACACTTAAGTGGAATGGACGAAAATGGTAAAATGAGACACTTAGGTCGAGACAGAGAGTATATATCTCTATTTTGATCTAGTGTCATTCTATACTTTTGTAGTTGCACTCATCATATCATAATAATATGAATCACTCTTATCTATTATGGACGTACCTAACACATTAGTAAACCACGTAAATCTATATTCTTTATTTTTTTTTTTAATCGGACAAATGGTGACTCGAACCCATGATCTTTGGGTCATAGTTTATTATGTCTATATTCTTTATTTAAATATTGATTTCTTTATCTCTTGCATTTATTATATCAAAGTTTTTTAAAAGAAAATATTAATTATAACAAAGTTTAACTATATAGACTTTTGAGATAGACATTAATCGAGTTGGATAATTAATTAATCACAAAAACTTGTGTGATCAGACTTGATATTTTTATAATATTTATAAAATTTGAGTATTAAAAAAAGTTATAAAAATATAACATTTTATGTATAAAAGCGATCACATACAAAATTTTATTCTAATAAATTTTATGGTGAAACTTGTTCACGCAATATCTTGTCTTAATCAAAAGACTTAACCTCAAGATTGACAATTTCGTTTTTCGTGAAACAATACAGCAAACTCGAAACGCCATATATATAATAACCAATACTTCTATGTATAATTAAGTCTGCCTATTTAATTATTTTACTAATTATAATTATTTGTTTATATATATGCTCATGGGGCTATCTGGACCATTAAGAGCTGATATTGCTGCTCTTATCTTGAAACTCAAACCTTCTCTCTCTTCCTTATTGCCCTGAGAATTGAAAAAGAAGAAAAAAATAGAGATTATGTCACATGAAAGTTTATTATTTATAAATAAAATGAATAAGTAAGTAAAATACGTTCGAGTTAAATTTATCCCACAATTCATATGATATTATTTGATATCCATCAAGCGATTTTTTCTTAAAATTATTAAAACATAAATAATATGATAATTAATCACCAACACAAATCTGAATTGACCAATATAAAAACTTGTACGAGATGTTATTTATAGCAAACTTAATATGATCCTGCAAATTATTAGTTCAGATAAACACAAAAACATGGAGTTATTTCCCGACCTATTATATACGTACGTACGTACATACTCAGATACTCTACAACATACTAAATCACTTATGTGAGACGGTCTCATATATAATATGGAGTTCCACTGTAATTTTTAGACCGTACTTTGTTTTAAAATATAATTAATTTGAATAGAATCATAAGTTCGCGGATCATATAAGATATATATAATTAGAGTCTATTTCATGTACGGATCATCATACAAGTTTTTGTCAATAATAACGACATGCCTTGCCTCAAGCTAATTAATAAAATGAATAAGCAAAGTATGACTTTTAACCAAGGGGGCTTAGCCCACTTGGTCACCGGCTCCTCATTTAAGTGGGAGACTTAAGTTCGATTCCCTTTAGGAACAAATTAGAGTAGGAGGTATAAGGATTCTTGGAGAATTTGGAATTGTAAGGAGACTTGGTGAACTAATTTCTAACTACTAACAACTAACATTCGGGAAATATATATTTATTACGAAATAATTTATTAAAATATATATATATATATATATATATATATATTCTCCATATATTTATTAAAATATATATTAATATATATATTTATTAATAAAATAAAAATGATTTTTATTAAAAAAAAATTGAAGCGGGGACGGGGATTCCCGCGGGGCGAGATGGGGCCTTTTTATCCCGAAAGATTCGCGAAGACGGGGATGGGGATCGTCCCCCAACCCCCGCCCGCCCGCCCGTTGACAATGCTACTTCCATCCACGTTATTTCTCTTTATAAAAAAATTATATATGCATTTCATGCAGTTCACTCAATTTAATTCAATTAAAAATTCATTGAATTAATATAAATTAATATATTGTTTCCACTTTTAAATGAGATGAAATTTTTCTCATGGTATAAAAATAAAAATTTTGGGTTCAAACCCAAGCAGCTCAACTCATAATAACTTATACACTTGTTAGTTCTTCTCGATTCCCACCATGATGAATAATTAGTTCACAAGAGAGGGAAGTATTATAAAATTATTAATATAAATGAATAAATTTTACATCTCTATACATACAAGTACAAACATTTAGTTAATCCATATAAAATTCTTTCAAATGATATTTAGTTCATTAGGTTTTGTGAGCATCAATAAGCTTATGTAAACATTATAATTAATAGTTTGATTTCAATTTATAATTTTTACTCGTAATACCCATAATTAATATATATACGCATAATTAATCTTATTTAATTAAATAAAATTACACGATTGTGGCTTGATGAGTTAGAGAGAGAGATACCTCAATGAAAACAGTCTTGAGAAGCCTCCCAGAGGAAGCAGTGATATTGGCAGTAATGATTTTGAGGTTCAAAGATTCAAAGATCTCACATAACTTTACCATTGTGTCTCTTCTTTTACTGCATGCCAAGCTAACTACTATGATCCTCTCCTCCATGCTCGATACATTCAACTACACACACGCACATATGTATATATAAATAATTAATTAATTATACCGTATGCACAGATTGCACCCTATACAATTGTTTTTTTTTAAAAACAATTTGCAGTATTTTATTACTTATCAAGTAATGTCCCAATATTTTTATACACATAACACGTGGAATTGTGTGAAAGAATGTTGAGTTATTGCTCTATAAGCGTAAGGATATTATACTTGATAAGTGTGTGCAAGAATTATATTTTTTATCCATATTAAATATTTAAATTAAAAAAAAAAGAAGATTAATCACCTGAAGAAGTTCAATAGGATGAGATGGTGGGATTGAAAAGGTAGAAGAGGAAAAAGGATGGTAAGTAGAATCCATGAATGCCATTGCCATTGCCATGGATTGATGTTGTTCATCCAAGTTGAATATTTCATTATTTGATGAAACCCTTGGTAGCTCCAACTCCCTCATTTCTAATTTGATTCTCTCCTCTTCGTCCTGCAAAGATTTGATGTACTCTATCGCGTCTTTGATTATCGATGCCTTGTCCAACTGTAATCACGTAAAGTATTTTATGTTAATGTTCAAAATATTGGATCTAGGGTTTAGCTAGATTAAATCGGAATCCAATGTAGGGATTGAGGGGGAAATAGATAGCAAATAAAAATGATGTACCTTAGTTATGTTAGGTACCACAGCCCTAAGTGCATAGAGCTTTTCATTGAGTTTATGCCTCCTTTTTCTTTCAGAAACTATGTTGTTCTTTGGCGCTCCATCTGGTGAGCTCGAGTCGTAATACCCTTCCAAATAACTACACATCGATCGCCTACAATTACTTTAAACTTCTCCTAAATAAAATTAATTTCTCACTAATTTAACTTTCTATCAACATAATTAATTAAATACCTTTCCAGTTCATCTGGTGAGAGGAACTTATTAGTATCCCAAGATATGTTTTCCATTAATATATTATATTATATATGTAGGCTATTTGTAGAGAGAGAAAGAGAGAGAGGGGTTTAAAATGTGGTGTTTACAGAATCAGTGAGGGGTACCTATTTATACTGTTGGGAAAGAAAAGTAGGACAAAGAATTGGTTGTTATGTTTTGGCTGACGTATATGTGTCAATTCCATCCCTTTCCCACTATGAAAAAAAAAAACAATTTAATGGCAATTTTTTTTTTTAAATAAAACTTGATCCTCCCAGTTTTGTTTGTCTGACTGAGCTAAAATTTATATTGCATTAATTAATATTAAAAAATAATTTAAAGCAATTAAAATTTTGAATATAATATATATATATATATATATATATATTTAGCAAAATAAATTTAATTTTGTTAATAAATTTGAAGATAACAAAATATAATTTATAATTTAAAATAAAACTTCTTGTTTTAGATACTTTAATAAATGATTTGTCGTAATTAAATAATTTAAGGGAATGACTTATATTATAATAGAATAACTTAATAAATTAGGGTATTATTGAATCATGATAACTAAAAGGTATGACACATATTACTAACAAATATTAGTTAGGATAGTTAAGGCTAAATATTCAATTTGTCAACATGGATCAAGTTTCACCGTGAAACTTGGTTAGCTGAGACACTATTTTTCAAAAGGTTTATTGAAAATTTTTAAACGGGTGTTTTTATATTCTAAATTAAATTTAACAAAAACTGTATAAGATTGTCTCACACATCTTATTCAATGAGATAAACTATTTAATTAATTGAAATTTCCAGCAATTTCTATTCCACGACCTTAGTTAAGAGTTAATTAAAGTATTAATATTAACTAATTGTATTCAGAAATTGAATTTCAAAAATAGTTATTCCCTCTATCCCATGGTTGTTTGCTTATTTTATTCATTTGTCCCACAATTGTTTGCACACCTATAAATAAAAATAACTTTCATTTTTAACACCCTCACAATATATATTTATTTACATCAATGTCATTACTTTTCAGCTCAATTAACTAACTCCTTACTTTATATACACATGATTTGAATTACACATAGTCAACTTCCTAAAAATTTATATCTTAAATCTCGTGTCAAGTCAATTGTGCAAACAAGTTTGAGGTGGAGGGAATATACATGTTATTCAATCATGTCTTTATCTTCACTTTGTTATCTCATTGGAGAGCATATATTGCTATCAGAATTTAATTTTTTTTCCTTTTGGGCATGAATTTTAAGAATTGCCTTTGTTGCTTGTGGATATATAGTCTTCCTCAACTTTTGAATAATATCTTCGAAAATGACTAATTGAATCTATAATATATGTGTTGTGACATGAGAATAAGCAAAGATTTAATGCTCGCAGTCGCCAGACGGTGCGAATCTCGCCATCGGCTCGGCGAGCAACAAGCCGAGGCCACCGAGCACCTCCTCGAATTTCGCGAGGAAGACCCATCGTGCGAGGACTCTTGATGAGGACCGAGGAGCGACCAACCGGAGATAAGATCTTCCCCAAAGAGAGAAGATATCCCGAGACAGGCGCGGTCGGAAAGGCGCCATGCCCCAAAGGGAAAAGATCTCGCCGCCGCAGAGATCTCAAAGAACTTTGCCATGTGGAGGACGCCGAGAGGGCCTCGACGCCCGCTCGTCCGTATAGTACCTCCCTAGGCGCATTTAATTCTGTACTTTTACATTAAATGCACCCGATTCTATGGGATTTATTAGTCGTCAATTGGCATGTATAAATAAGACCTACATGGCACAATAACGAGGATCGAAAAACATCCAACCTTAAGCACAGGACTCACCCTCCCAAAGAAATCTCCTTGCATTTATTGCTTTTTGCATTCATTTCTTATCATTGCTCATCAATACGTCTATTAATTCCCAATCATCAACATTCAATATCAATCACTTCAAACAACTAAACATGCCGATTACACTCCTAAAAGCGTCATTAATCGGTGGCGTAATCGGCGTAACAACAATTGACGCCGGCTGCATGGGAAGCGCTAGACAAAAAGGCCATTCCCAACCAATATTCCTTCGTCTAAGTAACCATCATGACTAACGGTCGAATCATTAGCAAGCACGCTAGTCACGATAATGAGGAGCGGCAGGGCAAAACAGCCCGGTCCGCAATGTCGAGGACCATATCCCTCTCCTCCAGGAGTACCGGACTCGGGAGCGGGTAAGTAGGGTTATCCAACAACTCCAAGCTCGAGCCTGCGAGCTCGAATCTCGAGTGAGGCCGTCGCCATTCCGTCGAGGGCCCGTCTAGGCCCTAGAAGGGTAAAAGGAAGGTCTGTGACCAAGAAGTCAAAGCCAAGACCGATCAGGGTGCGTCGGCCGAACGTGCGGTGTTCAATCGCACAGGCTCTTAGGCCCGAAGGCTCGATTTTGGCGAGCAGCCTCCGGTATCTCCCGAGAGAAGCCATCCACCGCAGCCCCCCTGCGCCCAGAGCACCGTGGTGGCAAGGTCCAGTGGTCCCGGCCCTGACCGCATCGGCCCTAACGTGGCTCACCGGGCCCTTACTCACCTGCACCCGACTATTATTGCTCTTGGCGGAAGCTTGACCTCATTGAGGGCCGAGTGGACGCCCGCGAGGATCCCCAAGAGGACGGCTGTTAACCAGCCCTTGTCCATGGCCATCGAGATGGCGGAGGTCCAAACCAAAGTTCTCGCCTCCACAGATCGCCCTCTACGAAGGAAAATCGACCACGAGGTCCACCTCAGCAAGTACGTCACATACATGACGGAGAGAGGGGCCTCGGACGCGACGAAATGCCATTTGTTTCCGTTGACTTTGGGCGAGCTAGCCCACAAGTGGTACACTTTGATCCCCTCCCGCACGATTGACGACTTCTCCGGCCTCGGTGAGCAGTTCGTTTCCTACTTTTTCTCTAAAATTGCTCGCCTGGGCAGCCGGTAGAGGCTCATGGGCATCCGTGCAAGCAGAGAAGGAATCGGCGAGGAGTACCTCGACCAGGCTCGATGAGGTGCTCCTCACAAGGGAACCCGTCGGTGATGAGCTGCAGCCTTCATGCTGCGATGAGCGGAGCTCGGGCGGACTCACACATGTTCTCACATATGACCAAGCAATATCCCTCTTCTTACGCCGAGTTTAGACGGCGAGCGGGCGACTGAGCGAAGTCAAACCAACCCCGCCCACCACCGGGCGGCGGACGCAGCCCCTCTTGCCAAGAGGTCCCATCATACGAGGAGGCGGGACCAGGCCAAAGCCCGGAGACATTCAAAAGTTTCGAGGGGGTCGAGATCGTGGAGAAGTGAAACACTCTCCGGCTTTCGTGTTCCATGCGATGAAGGGAAAGGGGTATTTACCCGGCCCAAAACCTCTCAAGAGCAATGCGGTGAGAGTGGCCTCGAACAAGTTCTGTGCCTTCCATGATGGGATCGGACACAACACGAGCGAGTGCGGTGACCTCCTCCGCTCACGGAAGTTGAACAATGAGGGCAAAGTTGAGCGAATACGTCAAGAAGCCCGCCCCACGTCCACGGCACGACGAAGAAGAGTGAGGCCCTCCTCGTAGAAAGCAGTGGATGAAGGGGCCCAAGCGGCAGGTGTGGTCACGGTGGATGCCAATGCAGTTACAACAACGACGAAGTCCCCCGCCGAACCAGGTTACAAAAGAGGAGGAAATTCGGTCCTGAGAAATATCTTTGCTCTCGCCGAGGAGGTCAAAAACTCCTTGACAATAAACCGATCGAGCTCGGCGAGGACGAGCCCCAATGGGTAGCCAATGCCGTCTTGGTGAAAAAGGCGAACAACATATGGAGGTTATGCATCGACTTCACCGACCTCAAAATGGCTTGCCCAAAGATCACTTCCCGATGCCGCACATCGACCACCTCGCCGACAAAGACCGCAGGCACGAGATGATGTCGTTCATGGACGCGTTCGCGGGATACCACCAAATCCCATGGCGGTGGAAGACATCAAACATACTTCTTTCCTCACCGAGAAGAATATTTATTATTGGACGAGAATGCCTTTTGGCCTCAAGAACGCCGGTGCGACTTATCAAAGGTTAGTGAACACTATGTTCGTGACCAAATCGGGAAAACCATGGAAGTGTACATTGACGACATAGTCGTCAAAAGCTTGAGGAAAGAAGATCACCTAAGGGATCTCAAGAAAACTTTCTCGATCTTTGAGAAATATAACATGAAGCTCAACCCAAAGAAGTGTAGCTTCGGGGTGGGGTCAGAAAATTCCTTGGCCACATCGTCGGCCAGAGGCATCGAGGCTAACTCAGCGCAAATCAAAGCTATCATCGACATGGAGGAACCAAAGTCAGTAGAAACAAGTGCAAAGACTAATCGGTGCCTTGCGGCTCTAAGCCGATTCATCTCGCGTTTGGGCGATAAAAGCAAGCCTTTCTTCGCGGCAATAAAGAAGCGTAAATTTTCTGGAACAAAGAAAGCCAGCTCGCGTTCAAGAAGCTCAAGGAGTATCCGAGTAATCCTCGCCTCCTCGCCAAGCCGATTCTAGGAGAAACCCTCTTCCTATATCTCACAACATCGGAAACGGCAATAAGCGTTGTCCTCGTGCGGGCAGAGGGACGAGCACCTCCCTATTTACTACATAAGTCGGAGTGCTACACGACGCCGAGCTCGAGATATTCACCACTCAAAAAGCTCACATACGCGCTAGTTATGGCCGCAAGGAAGCTCCGAGCTTACTTTTTCGACCACCGATTCAGGTGCTCACAACCATGCCATTACGACAAGTACTCCACCGACCGGATACTAGTGGGCGGCTTACGAAATGGGCCCTAGAGCTCGCCCAAGATAACATCTCAACCAGCACCGCGATCAAGGGGTAAGCGATGGCTGACTTCGTGGCGGAGCTTAACTTCCCAACTAGCCCAACAAAGCTTAAAATCCCCCATGGAAACTCTACGTCGACAGATCGTCCACAACAACCTGCGCCGGCTGGGGTGGTCCTCATCGGACCAGAGGGCCGTTGTTTTACAAATGCGATACACTTCGATTTCCTAGCAACGAACAACGAAGCCGAATACGAAGCCCTCGTTTGTGGCCTCGAGCTCGCAAAGTCCATAGGGGTCCGCCACCTCCATATCTTCATGGATTCTCTCCTGGTTGTAAATCAAATGAAGGGGGAATATGAGGCCAGGGTGAGCAAATGATAAAATACCACGAGCTCGTCGTCAACCTCTGCGAGCAGCCTTCACCAGGTGTTCATCGAATAGATCCCACGCGAACACAACTCACAAGCAGACGCTCTATCCAAGCTTGCGACATCGGAGGGCGCCGCGGACATGTCCAACATAGTCCTAACAAAGCTTGCCCGCCCCTCAATCAACGAGCACCTAGTGGCCACCATTGACGAGGAAAAAGAGAGCCGGATGACCCCCATCCTCAAGTATCTCAACTCGGGGAACTACCGGAAGATAAAGTGGAAGCTCATCGCATTCAACTCCGAGCAAGACGGTTCTTGATCCTGGATGGCCAACTATATAAACAGAGTTTCTCCCTACCCTCTTGAAATGCATCACACCCGAAGAGGGACACCTTGTCCTCGCGAGTAAATCCACAATGGGGTTTGCGGCAACCATGCCGGCTAGTCTCGGTATACAAGACGATGCGCCAAGGGTACTTTTGGCCAACCTTGAGGAAAGATGCGATCGTCTTCGCCGAAAGTGCCATCGGTGCCAAGTCATGGCGCCGAACATCAAGCTTTCGCCGAAAACCTCAAGTCTATATTCAGCCCGTGGCCATTCGCACAGTGGGGGATCGACTTAATTAGTCCTCTCACAATGGCCCCGGCGGTTGCAAGTTCGCCGTTGTCGCCGCCGACTATTTCACCAAGTGGGCGGAGGCGGAGCCCTCAACAAGATCGACCAAGCGGCCATCATTAGGTTCATTTGGAAGAATATTATATGCAGATTCGGGCTCCCACAAGCAATCGCTTTCGACAATGGGAAACAGCTTGACGGCCTCGAGATCGTAGAATTCTCGCCAAGATCTTGAAAATAAAGAGGTCAGTTTCGCGACACCCTATCACCCGCAAACCAACGGTCGAGTTGAAGCGGTCAACAAAATCCTCAAGCACACCTTGAAGGCCAAGCTTGAGGACGAGAAAGGGAAGTGGGCTCAGGAACTCCCGACATTCTTTGGACTTACAGACAACAACGAGAAACTCCACAGAGAGACCCCTTCGCCCTCACCTATGGCACAGAGGCGGTCATCCCTTCCGAGGTCTCGATACCCACTTATCGAACCTCTCAAATTCTCATGTAGAGAATGAGGTCGCTAGAAGACTCGACCTTGACACTTTGGAAGAGCGTCAACTAGCATCCGTCCACAGCGCACGAGAAAATGGCCTCGCCTGCGAGCACTAAAGTCTAACGATGCGGCCAAAGCCCACGCCAAGAAAGTCTTACGGTCGCATTTGACGATGCCCCATTTGCAAAGTCTTACGGGTACACGATGATGTTTGTTTGACACACAAAGACTCGCGCGAGGATAATGGCCTCGCCACGAGCAAATTTCCTTTTAAGTATTTCAAAATGTTTAACATTTTTACTTGCTTAACGCTTTAAATGATTATTTCGCAGCCACGTAATATGTTCATTGTCTTACGAGTATTTAAAGTTGCTGAAATAAAATGCGAAGTAGAAATTGCGAGCAAGATAATAAACGAGCATTTCATTCATATTAAAGGTGCGGCCGAAGACCGAAGTACAAAAGATCCTAAACCTTAAACCAAATGAAAAGAAGAATTACAACGGCAAGGAGTTCAAGGTATCTATTAAAAAAGGATTACAATGGCAGCGAGAGTTCAAGGTATCTATTAAACTTGCTCAGAGGAGCCACCTCGCTCTCCGCGGGAACCTCCGCCGCCACTTCGCCGTCATCGCTGCCGTAGCCTCGCTATCCGCCGCCTCGGCACCCGCCGCCACGACCGCTCCTCGCCTTCGCCCCCTCCTCGTCATCGTCCGCGGGAGGATTACAAAGCTTGGCTCGATGGGGAACCAGACGAGTCCACCCCATAGACGGTCGGCAGGTCCTTGAAAGGAAAGTCCATGGTGTCCGGACGGCATGCACAGTGGTCTAGAACATAAGATTTGAGCGACCTCTCCAGGGGGCGGAGTCCATCTTCGCCTTCTTCGGTCGCGGATGGCGTCCGCGAAGGCAAGGTAGTAGGCGACGTCGCCCATAACATCCGCATCCTTGAGAGGTCGGTGCGGAAGTCACGGAGCTCGATCTCTGCGGATTCGGCCCTCCTCGTATCGGCTTTGCCATGGGTGATTGCCTCCTCGGCCTCCTTCTTTACGGCGGCGAGCTGCTCCACCGATTGAGCACGGCCCGATCGGCAACGTGCCACGAGGACTCGGCGGCCCCCACCTTCGCGCTCGCAACAGCGCATTCTCTTACGCGGCCTGGGCATGGCGAAGGGCCACGGCGCCTTCATCCCGGGCAGATCGGCTCTCTCCAACCTGCCCCTCCGAATAAGCAACCTTGCCGCCGGGCGTCCCTCTCTTCCCGTTATCGGATCATCCGCACCACCTCCTCATCGCGGGACCGGAGAGCCCGCCGCAACGCGATCACGACACAGGAGTTAAGGATATAGCTCACCAAGAGCGCGCTCTAGCCGTTGAAGTTGACGGTGGCCTCCACTCGTCGGTCCAGCTCACGACGAGATTCCACATCGCTGAGCCGATGTGTGGGAAGCCCAGAGGCGGGACCCCGCCGCAAAGCGAGAAAATTGTGAATTATGGGGGCCGAGACCCCATCAAAGCAAGCAGCCTGTGCGAAGAACGAGGACTTGAGAAAAGAGAAGAGGGAATAATATTTGATGTAAAGTACGAGAGAGTAGAGCTTACCGGCCCTCCATCGTCAGATCGCGAGCTAGATAGGTCGGATCCGAGGGGTCCTTTGGGGCGGGCACCGTGCCCGCGGATGTCCCCCGGGCGGGGGCGGCATCGTGCCGCAACTTCTTGCGGATCTCCTAGCGGGACCTCCCCGACCTCCTCATCATCATCATCCTCCCGCGGTCGGTCCGACCCTCCCTATCCGGGGATGACCTGGGGCACGAGAAGACCCCTAGGAAGTAGGCCGGGTCGTATCCGCGGGTGCGATCTTCGCCCGGGCGGCTCCCCGTTGGCCCCCACAACCGGTCGGGCGTGAAGGCTGGCCGCTCGGGGGCCGCGTCTCCTTCCTCGCGCCAGCGCGCTCTTCCTCCAACCCGCCGCGACAACTTGAGTTTGCCCATTATTTCCTTGGGGCGGAGTGCGAAAGACGGGGAGAGCAGGAATCGCTGAGGAATCGGCCATAAGTCACCAATGACAGACAAAATAGGGAAAGAAAAAGTTAAGGCAAGCAAAACCTTACCCGGTTCAACGCCGACCTCGCTGGGAAGCGAGATAAGACGAGCTCTTTTCAGCCGCTCAACGGTCGGGATCCGCCGCGCTGACGCTGTTCTCCTGGAAGCTTCTTGATTCGCTCCAAGCAAAGGTTGAAATCCCGATTCGATTCTCCGGCGAGCAGATTCGAGTCCTGCGAAGACAAAAGAAAAATTAGATCGGTAGTCTTCGATGTTTGCGTAAAGGAAAGTCTTACTTCTTCATTTCCGATCGAAGGCGGATAGGGCGCGAGGTAGGTATTGCGAGCGAGCTCACTCGCCTTCCGTGCACCCGCTACCTGTAACCACCGGTGCCGCCACTCGTAAACCTTGTTCGGCACCCCGCGATGAGGGTCCCTTGCTTCGATTTGAGGTACAGCCCATCTTTCCCGTCGGCGAGGCTGTACACGTAGAGGAGCTCTTTGGAACTTGACATCCGTAAAAGACGGTGCTCGCTAAAGAGTACCAAGCGAGGGCCATCGGGCGCTCCACCTATTGGGAATACGGTTGGATCGGGGCCACCTCCCGGGCGGTAAAGTAATAAGAGAGGCAAGGCGGGAATGGGAACCGGACACCGGCCTCCATCATTGCAAAATTAATGCGACCATGCCGGGAGGAGGCTGATCGGGCCGCTCATACGACTCGGGCCTATGCAAGTGAACCGAGGAGGGGACCTCCCTTTGGCCGGAGGCGAGTAGCTCCCGGAAGTCACCGAGCTCTCCCAGCGTCCGAGTTGCGGGGCCGGTGAGAAGGCTCCGCCACCGGACCATGTCATCCTCCCGCTTGACTCCGCTCAGACGGCACGTGGCAGTGCACGCGGCGAAGTCAAAATCCGGCATCGGGCCCGCCGCCGGTCCATAAAGCGAACCCACTCCTCGTAGCGAGGTTGAGCTCCTCTTCCGCTCGCCGCTCCCTCTCCTCGGCGGCCTCCTCCTCCAGAGCGCGGGAAGCCTCACCTAGGGCTCCTCCACCTCATCCCTCTTCGAGAGATCCGATCCCGGCCGAGGAATCGGGCCCCGAGCCTCGGGACCGGTCCCCTCTTCCTCATCAAGGGCAGGCGCCGCCAGCATTACCCTCTCCAGAGACTCAGGTCGACTCCCGAGGTCGCCCAAACCGCGAACTCGGGGGCACCCGCGAGGTCCGGGCATCTCCACCTCGAGACGGCCCAGCCAAAATAGAAATTGGGGCAACGGACCGCCCAAACACCACATCTAGCCCCTCCAAATCAGCCTCCGACCAAGCCCCCAACGACTTCCGAGGCCGAGGTCGCCGGAGCCGCCACTACCAGAGCCTCTCTCCATTCGGAACCCGGAAAGAAAAGGAAGAAAAGAAGAGAAAATCAATCGGGGTTTACCTAAGATTGTCGATAGAGTCCGACACTAATCCAAATCTAGGGGGTTCTCGCACAAATTGGAACATCTCAAAAGTTCTCAAAGTAGCTCTCGAGTTCTCGTAAAGTGTAAAATGACAAATGGTCAAGGATCCCCTATTTATAGATATGGGGAGGGCCCATCAAAGAATTTCTTAAATACGAAAAACGGGGCCCAAGGGGAATTTTCCCAAAGTTGGGACCCTCGTAGTTATCCCCGCCTCGGGATGATGCGCGCGTGGACCTCCCGCGCCTTAAATGCGACACCACGCGCCTAGGAACGGTGCCCACTCGCACCCTTCAAGGTGAAAGGGCGCATCGGTTCCCAAAAAAGCTGCCGCACGACATCATCATGGGCAAAAGGGACGTCACAGAGCATCCAAGAAAAGCAAGTTCGCATCACGTCACCCGAAGATCACACCTCGATCCAGCCGAACATGACTAGGATCGAGCCGGGGCAATTGTTGTGACATGAGAATAAGCAAAGATTTAATGCTCGCAGTCGCCAGACAAGGCGAATCTCGCCATCGGCTCGGCGAGCAACAAGCCGAGGCCACCGAGCACCTCCCTGATCTCGCAAGGAAGACCCATCGTGCGAGGACTCTTGGCGAGGACCGAGGAGCGACCAACCAGAGACAAGATCTTCCCCAAAGAGGGAAGATATCCCGAGACAGGCGCGGTCGAAGGCGCCATGCCCCAAAAGGGAAAAGATCTCGTTGCCGCAGGAGATCTCAGCAACTTTGCCACGTGGAGGACGCCGAGAGGGCCTAACGCCGCTCGTCCGCACAGTACCTCCCTAGGCGCATTTAATTATGTACTTTTACATTAAATGCACCCGATTCTATGGGATTTATTAGCCACAATTGACATGTATAAATAAGACCTACATGGCACAATAATGTGGATCGAAAAACATCCAACCTTATGCTTGAGACTCACCCTCCCAAAGAAATCTCCTTACATTTACTACTTTTTGCATTCATTTCTTATCATTGCTCATCAATACGTTTATTAATTCTCAATCATCAACATTCAATATCAATCACTTCAAACAACTAAACAGTCTATTACACTCCTAAAAGCGTCATTAATCGGTGGCGTAATCGGTGTAACAACAATATGTAACTCAAATTTTCTATTCAACGTCCGCGCACATTTTCATGGTAAAAACTCGTATGAGACCGCATCCATATATAAGATTTAATTTCACCTCTATTAAATATATATATATATATATATATATATATATTAATAGGAGTATTAATTAAATGTAAAAGTATTAAATATATAAATATTGGTATTAAATATATTGTGGACAGGAATATCAAACATGCTAGCAATAGTATGAAATATATGTACAATGATATGACTAAAAAGTGAAATCCGTTATCTGACTGCGACTTATGTCCACTTGGCGTGTTAGAATTTCACCTGCTGTATATTTGACGACGCACGTGAAACACATCTCCAATATTTCTAAATAGAAATTTTATTTGAGCTAGCTATGTACCACGTATGCATCATGCTCAAAATTATGGTGACAAACCTCTCCTTTTGTGGACACTATATTTTTCAAGAGAAATATATAGTTATTCAACGTAAAAAATGGACTTTTAAAAACTGTGTGCACAGATCTCAAAGAGAAAATTATATATAGATTTTAAAAAAATCAAAATTATAAATAAGTTTAATGTGCTTTTATTCAAATTTTTGAACATATTTGTAATTGTACTATCCTTTTAGAATCTATATGTAATAATGTAAGAGTTGTTTTTGTGTGCATATTGTGCACAATAAAAATTATGCGCATAAAGTTTGGTTACAAAGTAGTATTATTTCATGTATCGTATAGTATTAGTTTGGTTATAGTATAATGTTATTTCAAATACCGTATAGTAATAGTTTGGTTATAGTGTAGTATTATTTCGGTATATTGTATAGTATTAGTTTAGTTAGTAACATAGTATAGTATTAATTTAGTTACAGTGTAGTATTAAATAAAAATATTGTGCACACTATTTTTAGTGTGCATAATGTGCACACAAATATTTGCCATAATGTAAATGACCGGATCTTAAAATAATGAAACTAATTACACGCTCCCTTTCTTTTCTTCCTTCGCCCAGTTGAATAAATCTCTAATTTTAAAATGGGGATTAAATAGGTTTTTTAACCTTTTTTTTGGTATATTTAATTTATTTATTTTTAATATTAATAAATCTATAATCTTATATATGGACGTTAAATAGGTATGCGACCTTGTTTTTTGAAACATTTGAACTTCATTTATAGGCGGAGAATTAAATAGCTAGGCTCTTAATCTTATAGAGAATTATTTGATCTCAATATTAAAAAAATTAAATTTATGAACATATTTGATCCTCACATATAAATTTGAAAATTATTTGATTTCAATGTAATAAAAAAAGGAACTTATGACTCTTAGATACCATCTTTCAAATTTTATTACTACCCAATACAACTCAAAAGTCAAAATACAATTAGGTACAAGTCAACACTTTCCATACCAATTTTACCCTCAAAACCCCTTTATTTCCTCGAGTAACTCTATTTTCCCACATCATTCACGCAGACACTCCTTCTCTCGCTTCTCTCTCTCCTCTTTCTCTCGGGTGCGAAACCGTTCAACCCACATCGCCCTCACCACCGCGCCCACCCACCTACGGGCCACCGCCCTCACCACCGCACTTAACCTACCACGACCACCCACCGCCCCACGGCGATGAAGAAGCGGCGATGAAGATGACAAAGAGAACCGCCACGAAGCCCCTCGACGGTGGGAAATCGTCTGACGACGGCAACGACAGACCAGGCGACGGCGGGTCACAGATCTGCGGCCACGCATCGACCGCCGCAACACCACCGTGAAGGTTTAGATGGGTGATGTCGAAGATCGACCACCGCACCACCGCACCACGGATCTGTTGCCGTCGCTTTTCGAAAAATGGCCGATTCTCGAGATATGTGCAGATTTGGTGATGAATATGTGCAGAGGAGCGAGACGATTTGGGTAATGAATATGTGTAGAGGAGCGAAAATTTTTGTAATCTTGTTTGAGGTGAGTCCGATTTGTGCAGATTTTTTTTTCTCGCACAAGTGCATTATTTCATTCACAAGCGTAAACAAGAAAGAAGGAAAGATGGATTTTCGATAATTTCCTATGAATTTCCAGTTTCGATAATTTCCTATATATTTCTAGTTTCGATAATTTCTAGAAATTTATCTTTTTTTAGTGTACGGAGAGATGGATTTTAGTATTTGAATTAGAAAGAAAAGAGTTCATTACTTTTTTCATCATTTTCAAGATCTTTTAAAAAAATTCATTGGTAAATATTTTGTGATGTTATTGTCTTTGCTAAAATGCCGGAACTCCATGAAAGCAATGAATATGAAAGAACAATTCTCGTGATGTTATTGTGCCGCTAAAATTCTTCGTAATTATTCTTTTTGCACATATGCAACATTGTTGCATATTATTGCACATGTGCAATTTTATTGTTTAAAAATTAAGGGGTAACAAGAATGTAAAAGAGAAACCCACCTAATATCAAAACCCGTAAACATTACTAGAATAGATCAAAGAAAATAATGAACAAAGAAAATCCTAATTTTTGAATGTAAAATAATGAAAGAACAATCAGCAAAAAAAAAAAAAAACAAATGAAAGAGAGGACAGATGCTTTGGGAAGACCAAAATAGTATCAAATCAATGAACAAGACAAGAATGCATTCGTACACAAGATCAAGAAACAAGTCAAAAAATAGCCGATAAGATATGAGGGTATTGTTGGAAGTACACCCAAATTATTGTAGTGGATAGTAATTAGAAAATATATTGTAGTAGATAGTATTAGAGGTTCTAATATTGTAGTGGATGGTTATCCACCCTAAAAAAAGATTTAGATTAAAAAAAAATTAGATGTAAAAAAAAAAATAAAGGCCTCTTTAACCCTTTTAACCCTCACGAAAAGACTAGGAGATAATTTGACTATTTTCGTTATTATTTATCAGGATTTAATAATTACAACATGTGTAATAAGAACATTCACAATGGGATGTTTATAAATTAACGAATTTGAGGGTCAAATACAGTTGATAAAAAAAAATCCCAATCATTATGAGATGTGGTTTTTAAATGACATGACATAAATGGATTATAAGATGTGTTTATCTATGAACCTTCCCCATGAAAGAATTTTAATTTATTTAAAAGTTCAAATTTTTTAGAATATGCATTAATGCATTTATATTAATTTTTTCTCACTCTTTCTCGCTTGTGGGGTGAATTCTAAGCTCAACTTTATGAGGAGGAAACCCGTTGAGTGGAGAATTTAATGAGTGGAGTTTCTTTTAACGAGATTCGAACTCGTAACATGGTCACGCGTGAACCAAAGATTCTAATATCATAAATTCAAACTTTTAAAAGAGATAAAAAAATTTATTAATCACAAATTCTTTGATGGAACAAAATGGGAACCACATATATTATATTAACACTGTTTTATTATAAACTAGTTGTTGAACTTGTCGTTAAATTTGTACGATTACATGACATATTTTTTTAGTTGTATGTTAAGTTACATTGAAGAGCCTTAAATTTAGCTTGTAGGTTGAAGTGTCTAGTTGAAAGTCCTTAATCTCAACTTGAAGGTTGCAATAACTGGACGATGTATGATGAGACCAAAAAAATTTGAATGGTACAAACATTTTGTACTTATATAATTATTTTAGCATAATCAATTTACGGTGTCATCTCATCCAATTTTCATCGCATGTTGTATATACAAATTTTTATCTAACTCACATAAAAAGAATGTGCAAAAACTTTTACTATTAAATTCAACCATTTGCCACCGGGCTCCTCACTTAAGTGAGAGACTGTGTTCGATTTCCTTTGGGAACGAATTGGAGTGGGAGGTATAAGGAGGCTTGGAGAATTTGGAATGGTAAGGAGACTTGGTGTATTAATTTCTAACCACTAACAACTAACATTTACCGATAAAAAAAAAAAAAAATTCAACCATTTGCGATGGCACCAACTCAAATTAAATTTCACATAGAACATCCTATTTTTATTGTTCCATTACAAAAATAATATCACATTAATTAATTTTTGTAATAAAAAAAGTGAATCATAATTATTACGCATTATGAATTATATGATGGCGTCACGTTGCAATCAAGCTGTGACTACGTAGAGATTTGAATAAAATTTCTGATGAATATTTGTGTAATAATTAAATTCATTTTGCGGCTGGACTTGTGACTTCACTTGTCCACACTAAAAAGTCTTTGAATAATTTCTTGATTTTGACTAATCAATCATAATCACAATCACAATTACAAATTATAGGAATTTCGATTGAATTTCTGGAGAGAGAATTTCATATGAAGAAAAAAATAATTTGGTCACCTTTTTCCTTTTGCAATCAGATTTTTTTCTTTTCTCGAGTTGATGGTGACTCGAATCTATAACTTCATGATATGAATAATGGTGTTCTAACCACTATACCTATTTAACTTCATCACTCCAGATTTTTGTGTGAAATGTATGGAGAGGAATATAAATTATGTGTATTTTATTTCACTAATTTACTCTTTTTTTTTTTTTTTTTGGCTAATTTTTATTTTGATTAATGGATGAATTTCATAAGACAATCTAAAAATATCCTATTTTATTTGTTTTAGTATACATCTCTCCTAACCGTAAGAGGAAAAAAATACAAAAATAGACGTGAAATGGTCTCATACACGGGACATAATATTTTTATTTATTTTATAATATTTATATTAAAAAAGTATTATAAAAATATGTAAAACTATTAAGTCTCTCAGTATTACACAAGACAAGATTACTCTTAAATTTACCATTGTGAATTATTATACAACACACTCATTATGTAGAATACTTTTGATAGAAAGTGCATGTTTCCAACGGATTCGAGGGGCGTAATGACTTCTCTTAAATTTACCAAATTGTGAATTATTATACAACACACTCATTAAGTCATTATGTAGAATTCTTTTGATAGAAAGTGCATGTCCGATGTCTCCAACGGATTCAGAGGGGGCAGAATTACTTCTCTATGAAGCTATTTTCGGAAATGGATTCTCACCATTTTTGGTGTAAATTTTAAAGAGAGATAGATACCCACTCAATATTTTATTATTGTGTCTCTGCCTCTCTCCAAAATTAATAAAAATTTACACCATGGCCACCCCTTCATCCCCTTGGAACGGTCGGCCATTTGGATAAAAAAATCATCATTCCGCCTAAGACAAAAGTTGGAATGATTAGTCGTTCAGCCTCAAAATGACCAATTATTCTCGTTTCGTAACACTCGCATTTTGGTGTGAAATTTATCAAGAGGAATATACATTAATCGTATTTTTATTCACTAATTTACTCATTTCTTTGGCTAATTTTTATTTTGACCAATCTAAAATGCCTCATTTTATTCGCTTTAGTATATATCTCTCCTCACCATAAGAGAAAAAAATACAAAAATATGTGTGAGACGGTCTCATACAATACTTTTGTCTATTTTTATAAGACGGTATTAAACCAGACAGTATTACTCCTAAATTTACTAGCCGTGAATAATACAACACACTCATTATTATGTAGAACACTTTTGATAGAAAGATGGGAAAGGGAACATCATTGAAATGTGTAGTCATTGCCTTGAGAGCCTAATAATGCATGTTTCCAACGGATTCGGAGGGCAGAATCACTTCTTTACCAAGCTATTTTCGAAAATGAATTCTCTTCATTTCTTTGGTAAAAATTTCGTAGAAAAATAGACACAATAATTTTTTTTTTTTTTTAACTGGCAAAAGAAAATTTCATAAGAGAGTATCCTTACAATCTTAAAACATAAGAATTAGCTATGTAACAAAACATCACCTGTGCCTAATTAATATAAACTTACATAAACAATTACCTACTCAACAACAAATTATGACTCTGCTCTCAGCCTCAAAATTCCCAATGAGAGATATACATGACTGGATTCTACTTGTTATATTTTACATATTTTTAATTATTGTGTCTATCTCTCTCCGAAATTTATAATAAATTTACACCAAAGAAATGGAAAGGATCCAAATCCGCTATTTTCTCACAATTTTTCATTTTTAAAAAGTAATTTTCTCTCTTTTTAAATGATTGAAAACACTCCTAAGGCCTCAAATTTTATGAGCATTTCCATTCATCTATCCACTTTCATGTATAAATTTATGTCACTTCAACCGCTATATCAAAAGTAAATTATGGAGTATCTATCAAGTTATAACTCTACTCCAATCATCTCGGTACAATTATTATTATTACAGACTTCACTATCTAATTAGATGAATAATTGCATGCTTTAATCGTGGTTTAATTGCTCAATTTAGCATATCTTGATTGCATTTATTCACCTAATCGTGTATATGGTGCTAATAAGTTGAGAAGGGACTTTTTGCGTGTTTTGTAGGTTTTCATTGGTAATTTCGAACAAAAATGAGTCCCGTACAAGAATTGGGCAAGAAACTGACTCCGGATGCTGAAGATCTGGAAAGATAATGAAGAGAGGGTTACATAGCAAGAAGAATCACTCAAATCGGAGTTCGGGAGCTCGAGTTAGGAAGGATCGGTTGGTAATCTCATGCTCGAGGGACAACTCGGATCGAGCCGAGTTAGCCAACTCGGACCGAGTTGCCAGCCAAACCGAGCCGAGGCATGCATGGAGGAACAGAATGTTTTGATGCTCAACTCGACTCGGTTGACATATGACTTCGGCCCATGTTGCCGGGGAACTAATTAGAGTGCTAATAGGGACTTAGAGTTTGTTGAGTGGTGTTACTAGTGCTATTTTACTTGCTTTATTTTTATTTTTGTTCGTTTAATTTTTGAGAATTCGATACTCGTCTCTTTCGTAGGTGAATGAACACAAGGTCTAGTGGTATTCAACCCGAACCTATCAACCTCGAAATTGAGGCTACCGCAAGAAGGAATCGAGGACGTAATCGTAGGGAAGCAAGAGAGGGACAAGAAATGGAGGCCGGGAATGTTATGGAAAATGAAGGGGGAGGCGGTGATCCTCGATTCAAGAAGGAAATGGTCATCCGAATCCTAATGGAAATGACAATGGAGTTGGTGCTAACCAAGTACTAGAAAACCAAGGGGGCAATGGAAACCAACCACAAAATTTTCAAATTGGACCTTTCCCTCAAGGTTACCCACAAAACCAATTCCCATATCCACAACAACCATATCCCTACCCCCAACAAGCTCCACAATTTCCATACTATCCACCCCCACTCCAACAATATCCGCAATACTTCCCATAATTTCCACAAATGCCTTATCCTCACGAACCACCTCATCAACCACAAGCTCAAAATCCACCCCTCCAAGAGCCTCAACCACAAGGCCATCTACTTCGTGAGTATTTTGAGCCACAATTGAGAGAGTATTACGATGGGATTGCTAGGCCACGGATTGAGGCCAATAATTTTGAGATTAGCCCGACACTTGTACGGATTTTGAAAGAGAAGTTGTTTGAGGGAAGTGATGACAAAGAATGTCCACAACAACATTTAGCACAATTTTTGGAGATAGCGGACACTACCAAGTACAATGGGGTACCGGAGGACGCTAAGAAGCTACGACTCTTCGCCTTTACACTTATGGGAAGAGCCAAGGCTTGGCTTAATTCTCTCACTCCGGGATCGGCCGTACTTGGGAGGAGTTGAGTAAGAAATTTTTGATGAAGTTTTATCCGCCTTAAAAATGGTACAAGCAAAAGAGGTCATTTCTCACTTTAGGCAAAAGAATGGAGAGACAATTCCGGTGGCTTGGGAAAGATATGGGGCACTACTTCTAGCTTGCCCGCAACATTATTTTACGGAGGAACAGACCATCATGTACTTTTGCAACGGATTGTCGGATGTGGATAGGTCTTTTCTCAATGCTTGTGCAAATGGGTCGATTTGATCCAAGACCATGAGACAAATGAACAAAATTATGGAGAACATCGCCCAAGACTCCTTTCAAGTGAGTATGAATAGGGGAGCTTACAATCGAGTGTCCCAAGTTGATGAGATGGAGTCTATGAAATCTGCTATGGAAAGGGTTATTATGGAGAAATTTGGACATCTATTGCCAAATCAACAAGTCAATCACTCACCACTAATGACATATGGAGATCAAAGTCAAGGTTTTACTCCTATGGGGCCTAATGAGGAGGTGAACTACATGGGGAGGCCACAATACCAAGGTGGCTACCAACAAAATTTCCAAGGGAATAGAAATTCCTATCCTCAAGGCCAACCACAACAAAGAGCTCCAATGCCACCTCAAGGGCCATACCAAAATCAACAAGGGGGTAACTCATTTAATGCTCAAAATCAATTTCCTTCACAATTTCCATCTACTTCTCAGGGATTTAACCAAGGGTGGAGGAAGCACGAGAACTTTTCTTATGCCAATTCGAAGGCGGCCGTGCAATATCTATCGGGGTTTGATCCCGGGTCGAAGCCACCAAATGCAGAGGGAAAACCGAGTACGAATGAGATGCTTGCCTTGATTTTGAAGAAGATGGACAAGATTGAGGAGAGCAATTCAAAGATGGAGGCAAAGGTGGATAAGAACATGAAGATCACTCATGCTCAAGGTGACCAAATCAAGTAATTGGAGTTTCAAATGGGGCAAATAGCAAATACCTTGGGACAACAACACACTAAGGGCAAATTTCCGGCCACCACCGAAGTGAACCCTCGTGAGCATTATAAAGGGATCTAAGCTAAGGAGTGGGACGCATTATAGTGGTCCACCAATGCCAAGTGATGTTGAAGATGAGGATCAAGAAAAAGAGGCTAAGGAAGATATTGGGATAGAGGAAGGCCAAATAGAGGAAAAAAGGAAGAACATGAAGTAGTTGAAGGAGGTGTAGATGTGGACAAGGATTTGAAGAAAGCAAAGAGGGGACAAGAATGCGAAAGCTTAAAGAAGACTCCTAAGTGGAAGCTTGCTAAAGAGTTAAAGGAAAAGAAGAGTGAAGATTTCCCTCGTGACAAGTGGGGAGTACCCATCACTCATATTCCTTTACCATATCCCACAAGATTCATGAAGCAAGGGCTAGCCGACAAGTTTGCTAAATTTCTTGAAATTTTCAAGAAAATTCACATAAACATTCCCTTCATTGATGCTTTGGAGCAGATGCCGCACTACATGAAATTCTTGAAGGATGATATGGCTAATAAGAAGAAGCTTGAAAGCTATGAGATGGTGAGTCTTACCAAGGAGTGTAGCTACCCTCAAAAGTTGCAAGATCCGGTAGTTTTACATTGCCTTGTGAAATAGGTGGTTGTGACCCGATTTTGGCATTGTGCGATCTAGGAGCAAGCATCAACTTGATGTCTTTCTCAATTTATAAAAGGCTAGATTTGGGTGAAATTATTGAGGTGCCAATGACATTGCAATTTGCTGATCGGTCGTATAAAAGACCAAGGGGGTGGTAGAAGACGTGCTAGTTAAGGTGGATCGATTCATCTTTCCTACAGATTTTGTGATCTTAGATATGGAGGAGGATGAACACGTTCCACCGATTTTGGGGTGACCCTTCCTAGCTACGGGAGAGGTTATGATCAATGTCAAACAAGGGGAGTTGATACTTAGTTTCAATAATGGCGTGGTGAAATTTTCTTTGAGTGACTCATTGAGAAGGCACGATCAAGTAGAGAAATGCAACTTTGTGAGCAAGATTGATGGAATCCTACAAGAAGAATGGGAAGAATTCTCTAACTTTTCTCTATCTATTGATTCTTCTTCATTTTTGTGTAGAGATTTACCTTCACTTGAGTCTAATATTGTTCTTTTGAGTGATGTTGATGATTGTAGGGACTTAGTGGAGAGTGTGGATGTTGGTCCCGGAAAGTTGAGTTGATTAAAACCTTGAGTAAGCTTCCTAAAACAAAATCTAGAAAGGGGGTTTGAATAGATTTTGTAGATTTTTCAAATCTTTCAAAACCAATTCAAAATATCGATTAAACACAAATAAATATAATTGGATTCTCAACTTTTATAAGATCAAAAGCAAGGTTGATATTCAGATTTTAGTTAAGATTCTCGAACTTTAATCTTGAATTAGCACAATTGTAAATCAAACAAACTAAAGAAAGCAAGAAATAACACTGGGATTTATAGTGGTTCGGATTTTAATAATCCTACATCCACTCTCCTTCTTCAATCAAGAAGGGACTCTGCTATCGCTTACTTTCTTACTTCCAAATTTACAACTTACAACTTGTACAAATCTTCAAATCTTCAATCTCCTAAATCCTTCTTCTAGAAATCTAACTATTACAATGTGTATTGGATTTTGAAGATTACAAGAAAAGTGTTCTAAAAACACTTAGAACTTTTTGAGAACTCTCTTGAAATACTTGAGAAAAGATTGTGATTGAAATCGAGTAGTGAATAGTGTGTAAATCGAATATGCATAAGTGTTCTATATGAAAAATGAAAAACCTAGACCTATTTATAAGTCTCGGAAAGACGCTTAGTTTGTTAGTTGGTTCTAACAAACTTGAAAACCGCTTAACAAACTTAATCTTGAAAACTCGCTGAGACCTCGATCGATTCTTCCTACTCGTCTGCGGTGACTTGGTGAAGACTAGCCTTTCTTATTCTACTCGGCTTATCTTGACCTCGTCCGAGCTCTTTATACTTGTCTCCCCGCAGATGATTAGGGTTGAGGTTGTCTCCGGATGACTTGTCATTCCTCGTCTCCACCGACTTGAACTAATCTTGACCTAGTCTCGATCGGCCTCGTACTAGAACTTAGTCTCCAGCTTCTTTATCATAGTCTGCTCATCTGGAGCAGTCCTTTAACTCATCAAAACAATCTTGATCTAACAATTTCCCCTTTTGATGAAGTTAAAACCTACAAGAATAGACATACTCACAATCGAAGTTAGTTCGTAGTTTTTCAAGATCAACAGATAGGTATATCAAAGCACATTCTTCACATTACAATAGATTTATTTACATAAGAAAACTTTAGATCTTTTAAACTTAAAAAACATGTCTCAAGACTTAGTTGAAAAATTTTATTTAAGAAATTAAGTCTCGAGATAAAAATTTTAGATGACTTATACTTAAGAAAATTTTATGTTTTTCTTAAAGTAGAAAAAACTTTAAGAAAATAATACAAGTAAAACGAATCAGACAAAGTATATTCACATTGAATTTACAAAGATTACAGATGAGAAGATAATAGAAAAGTAGAAATAAGGAAAAGAAAAGTCCTGTTTCTATTAAACTCCCCAACGCTTCTTCATCTCTGGGATCATTAGCCATTGAATACACGCCTCCTAAGCCGCCTGATCCTCCTCTTGAGTAAGTCCAGATTCGGCCTCTGCTTTCTTAAGAATCCCTTGAACCCAGCCTAGGTCCAAGGTACCATCAGCCTTCTTTGCGGGAATGGCATACTCAAGGCCGGAGAGATCAAAGTTGACATTGAATTCTACATCGGCTTCTTCTAGTAGCCGAGCATAGAAATCCGCTGTCTACTTGCTCAATCCACTCGTGCCAAGCCAAGTCTGGATCTTGTTGAGTTGCCCTGGAGCTTTAAGAATGTACCAATAGTACATCCACATTCCCTCCGTGTTCTTGTCTTTGTATTCAGCAAAGATATTTTCCGCAGCCAACTTAGGAGGTGCGCACGTGTTGTGAAATGGCCTAAATTTCCCACCGCCTTGATCTTTGATTAACCATTTCCGCTCAAGCAGTGCTCCGTAAGACGTTGGAGTCTTTCTTCTTTCTCTGCCTCTTCTTTTCTTTCTTGCCAAAATATTCCATCTCTCTCTTAATTCTTTTGATCTCGCTCTTCCGAGAGATTGGAATAATCAGCTTCTCTCTTCCTTTTCCTTTAGCGTGACCACAGTAACAAGTTCAAATGATCTGGGGCTCGATCGCTACTTCTTTTCCCTTCCCCTTGGCTCCTTCGATTCGGATTCTTTTAACTGAGCCAAGAGCTTCTCTGACCTTTCCTCCTCATCTTTCCTCCTCTTCTCTTCATCCTCCTTTATTGCTTCCTCCCGTTGACTCACCTCACCGGAGAGCAAACACTCATCGATTTGATCCGAGCTTCCTCCCCGGCTGCCTCCAGATCACCGTGTTGGCCTTCATGCCCACATCTTTCCCGGTCTCCTCGACCACACTCGTGAGGGCTTGTCTTTTCTCCGCTACAGCCTTTTTCCCCTTTTTAACTTCATCTCGCCAAGGCCGAAAGTTTGTCATCCAATATATTGCACTTGGCTCAAGTCCGAGTGGTCTACAGCCAACTCATTTACAACCAGCTGATTATACCCTTTTACTTCCTCCTTCAATGCTCTCGGCTCCTCCTCCATCGATTTCACTTTACCCGGCCAAAGACAGAGTTAGTGACATTTATAATTTTATCGCATAACGTTACCTCAACTTCTCTCATGTCAAGCTAGCATCGTGTCTCAGAATAGCCTTTGACCATCCTCCTTGTCTTTCTTTCCATTTTCCTTCTAAAAGTAGCATTGATCTTTTTCTCGACAAGGGATAGAATAGAGGAGATAGCCGTGGTTGGGCTTAGATCGTCATCATCCTCGGTTGAGGAGTCGACGAGGAGGGTATTTGTTCGTTGAGGAGATGGGAGAGGAATAGATTGAGTTTGGATAGTTGGAAGAGAAAAGTAAGATATTATTGGTATTGGAGAGGTTTGGACTGTGGGGAGAGGTATTTGTTCGAGATGAGGGTGGGAGAGATGTTTGAGGTTGTGTAGTAGGAATGGATAGAGGGGATGGGGTAGATTCTGTAAGTGGGATTTGGATTTGGACCGTAGGGAGGTAGTTGTTGGAGAGGCTCGGGATACCACTGGGATATCCCTTCATTGCCAATTTGGACCGGTGGGGCTTCGCCGAGGCACGTGCTCGAAATGCTGCACTGGGCATTTCTTCACCGCTGTGTTCAAGAGATAAGGTAGGAGATGAAGAAAGACTTATACCGCTTCAGAATAGGGGAAAGAGCAGCTTCATTGGTTGGGGAGAGTGGAACTTCCAGCCGGCCAACCTCGGCCGCTATCTCAAGGATCGGGACCTCCTCTCGGTAGCAGAGTTGATAATTCCATCTCGCCGCTCGGAGCTACCGATTTTGTGGATCCTTCGAGCTTTGAGCTGCTCGTCTTGGCCTTCTCGATCAAAGGAATTTCAGCTTCCTCTGCCTCCTCTTCATCTCGAGGCAACTTTGGCGGGAAGCGTGACGAGCTTTCCCCCTTCTTCTTCTCGGAGGCTTTCACCAACCTCCTCTTCCTCCTCTCGAAACGTCCTTGGGACTGCAGCAACTATTTCAAAGTGTTCTACTTGAGTTGTGACCTCACTGCCGCTTCACGTCCATCTCTGCTTCGACTCTGGAGCGCCCCAACCGGTTCAGGCCGGTTGTTGGATCTCCGCACCGCTAACTCCAGCCTCTCGAGCCCTTGCAAGATCGTACTCGTTCGAATCGGGATTCCTCCAAGTCCTGTCATCCTTAGTAAGGATGTCCTTCTCGCTTTGAGTACTTTTTGGTACCCATTCTCGATCACCTCTCTATTTAGCCCTTCAATTAAAACAGTGATTTTGTTGAAGAGACCGATCGTAGAAGTGGGAACCCAACCCTCTGCAGATGACTTGAAGATGATGCGCTTCTTCTCCTCCCTCAACTTGTATATCAAAGAAATCCACCCAATTCACTTGCACCCCATCCACAATGGCTCGCATCACACACAACTGGGTTTAGTTAACCCATCATGTGAGCTCTGCTCACCCAAAGACCGCCTTTGTGACCACCGTCATCAACAACCTGAATCTCCTTCTTAACAGTGTTCTTCTTTAAATCCCGGCGAGTTCCCCGTAAGTGACCCTCGCCATCATATCAAAAAGATTCTTCCCACTCATCCTCTTTGTACGTCAATGGATTAACTCCCTCCATTGACGTATCAAAAATCCTGGAAATATTCTCCCTAGAATAGCTTAATGTAGTCCCATCAACCGACGTATCGAACCCTCCTCGGGTGTCCTCCATCCTTGCCAAAAACTTCTGCTCCCAGCAAATCTGCCGTTCTGTTTTGCGGAGACTTCATCGATAGAAAACCTCTCGAGTCGTGAGGCTTCGAGAAGACGAAGGATTTCTCGCAGATTCTGGTCATTGGTTGTTTTAAAATCAACATACATTTACGCCTTTAAACGGTTTTGAAATATTCCTCATTCATTTTGAAATGAGAAATATTTGTGGAAATGTATTTGGGTTTATAAGTTTTGGTGGTTTTTGAAGAGGATGTCATTTGAAGGTTTTGTGATTTTGAAAAGGGTTTTGAAAATATATGCAGATTTTCCGAGAATGGAAAGAAAAGATTTAGGGAAGAAGAAGATGTATTTATAGGAGAATAGATTGGAAAGAGAAACCGCCATTTTTTAAAACTTGAATTAATCTTAGCCATTTATTCAAAAAGTTTTTACAGAGTATTAATCAATGGTTAAAAACTAAGATAAGCGATTAGGATTCAGCGCGTGAATTGTAATCGCCTTTGGAATGCGTAAATAGTTACTTTATAGGTTGATTTGACCGATATAGGTTACTTTATGCAGAGAAGTAAGTATACTGACGTCGGCCAAGTGGTATCTTACTTCAACTAAAGGTTTCTCAAACAGATGAGTTTGAAAAAGCAGATTAGTTTAAAAAAATGGGTTTTAGAAAGTCATCTCGATAGAGTAACTCGTCTCGATCCACGAAAACCAACAGTTTAGATGTAACTTTTTAGCAATTTTCAAAACAAGTTTAAACAAAACATACTTAGATTTTTCTAAAACACGGTTGTTTAATAATTTTGAAAATAATGTAGTTTATTTACAAAAATTAATCGTAATAATGAGGTTTGAAAAAGAAAAGATAAAACAATATAATCATGACTGCTCTCGCAAAGACATAAACTCAAAAGAAACCATCGAAACTTAAGGTAAATCGGATAGGATGTACATAGTCATCTGCTTTTCTTCAGGAGATCAACCGACTATTGTGTCCTTGTCTGATTTACTCAATGTCGACAAGTAATTATCAATTCGTATAAGGTCAATATGACTAATCCTTGATTCTTGATTCCTAAAAGGAGATCAATGATATCACTACCGATTGCCCTTTGACACATATCTAGTCCGACAATTCTTTCTAGACATCAATTTAGAGAAAAAGAAAAGAAATAAGGAAACAGATGCACACAAATTAGAAATCAGCTAAAGATGCATCAAGTAATCCTAATTCTAAGCACATTTCTTTAAACCTAGATTCAGCTAATGGTTTTGTAAGAATATCGACTTTTTGTGATTCAAAGGCAATTTTCTCAATCCTAATGTCATTCTTTTCTACATGATCCCTAATGAAATGATGCCTAATATCTATATGCTTACATCTAGAATGTAAAACAGATTGTAAGTCATTGCTATTGCACTATTACTATCACAAGAATAGGAACAAGCGATGTTTGAATATTATAGTCTCTAAGTCATTGACTAATCCAGAGGAGTTGAGAGCAACAACTTCCACCGCCATGTATTCACTTTAGTTGTGGAGGTGGCAACAGATGTCCTGCTTCTTAGATAACCAAGAAATTAATTTGTTGCCTAAGAATTGACAAGTTCCGTAGTGGATTTTCTATCAATCTTACATCCTCCAAAGTCCGAATCAATAACCTGTCGTCTCAAAGTTGTCATCACCGGGTACCATAACCCTACTTGCAAGGTTCCTTTGAGATACCTAAGAATTTTCTTAGCAGTCTCGGATGAGTTTTCTTGGGATTAGATCGAATCTTGCACATACCCCAACCGCAAAGGCTATGTCTCGGTCTACTTGCAAAGTGAGATAGAGAAGAGATCCAATCACCCACGATACTCCGTTGCATCGGTGGGTATCCCCGCTCATCTGAATCCATTGAGAAGTTAGTTGCCATAGGTATTTTAATTTCTCTACTAGTTGTCATTCCAAATTTCTCAATCGGATCCTTAGCATACTTAGATCGATGTATAAATATACCCTTACTCATCTGTTTAATCGTAAGCCTAGAAAGTATGTTAATTCTCCCATCATTGACATTTCAAACCTCGCTTTTCATGAGAATGCTAAACTCTTCACATAATTTCAGATTAGGTGAACCAAAAATTATGTCATCTACATAAATTTGAACTAGCAAGATGTTGCCATCTACTTCCTTTCTAAACAAAGTTCTATCAATCTTACCTTTAGAAAAACCATTTGAAGTCAAGAAATCGGATAGAGTATCATACCAAGCTCGGGAGCTTGTTTCACCATATAGAGCTTTGTTGAGTTTATAGACCTTGTTATTGGTCTTAAACCCGAGGCTGCTCTATATAGACCTCCTCAAGTAACACACCATTAAGAAAAGCAGACTTAACATCCATTTGAAAGACTTTGAAAGACTTATATGCAAAGCAAATGCCAAGAACAATCTTATTGCCTCTAATCGCAATCGGAGCATAGGTTTCATCATAGTCTATTCCCTCGGTATGAATAACCTTGTGCAACCAGTCTTGCCTTATTTCGAACAATAATATTGTTCTCATCTCTGCTTTATTTTTAAACACCCATTTGGTGCCTATAATCTTTCGTGTAAGGGTCTTTCCACTAGATCCCATACATTTTGCCTTTCAAACCGATGCGCTTCTTCCTGCATGGTCATTATCCATTTGGAGTCGATAATGCTTCCTCAATAGACTTGGGTTCAAGAAGCGACACATAACAACCGAAAAGACTTTCGAGTCTAGCATCATTCGTGTCTGCACACTACTAGATGGGTCTCCTATAACTGATCGGATGGATGATAACTTCTCATCCTTTTGCCTATATGAGGAGAAGGATCCTCATCTTGAGTCTCGATCGGCAACTCATCCGACTCAACCTCGGTGACGTTCCCCCTTCATCGCCTAACCCTTGCCGATCGGTGATGTCAAAGGTGTCGATTCGAAGGAGTCGATCAAGTTGTCTTCGATTATCGATGGGAATTCTTCTTCATCGATTACGAATCAAGACTAGGTAGATAGACGAGTTCTATGTTTAGTCTTGGATAATTCAATTTTATCTAGATTTTGAGAAATTTGATTCACTTTATGCGAGAAGGAATACAGCTCATCAAAAACAACATGAGGGTTTCCTCCACACAAAGAGTTGTCTTGTTAAAAACTCTAAATGCCTTTGAAGTATTAGAATATCCCAAGAATATTCCATCACCGCTTTAGCATCAAAAGTTCTTAACTTAGATTTCCCATTGTTATGGATGAAACACTTACAACCAAAAGCTTTGAAGTATGAGATCCTTGGAATCTTACCATTCCAAATCTCATAAGGAGTCTTACCCTTGTCTTTGACAACTAAGCACTGTTGCGGGTATAGCAAAGGTGTGTTGATGGCTTCGCCCGAGAACCTATGAGGGTATTATACTCGGCCAACATGCTCCGGCCGCTTCCTTCAAAGTTCTATTCCTTCTTTCAACCACTCCATTTTGTTGAGGAGTTCTTGCTGAAGATGTCTCATGAATAATTCCACACTCATTGAAAAATTAGATAAACAAGAATTCAAAAATTCGTGCCCTTATCACTCCTTATTTTAATAATATTAACACCCTTCTCATTACGAATTTGTTCGAACAAATCAGAATCTTGTTCATAGTCTCATTTTTCTTGAAAAGAAATATAACCCAAGTGTATCTAGAAAAGTCATCTACTACAACAAGAGTATATTTCCTTCCACCGAGAGGTGTAACAGTCCAAACAGATCCGGATGAAGGAGTTGCAACACTCTTTCGGATGAGGAGGAGTTAATACTCTTAAATGAGTGTCTAGGCTGTTTACCTTTTTGACAAGCATCACATTTAAGATCGGTGGATAAAAGTTTTCGGGTAATCCCTTGACAAGGTTCTTCTTAGCCGGCTTACTAAGGGTCTTGAAATTCAGATGACTAAGCCTCTTGTGCCATAGCCACCGAGATCTTCTCCACCCTTAGCTATCGACAAGTATCATTGGGACAACTATTGAAGTTAGCCACATAGACATTACCATGTCTCAAGCCGCTAATAGTACCTTATCGAGGAATTATCTAAAATATCACATTTATCCCTTGAGAATTTTACAAGAAAACCTTTATCACAAAGCCGAGAAACAGATAGCAGATTATGTTTCAAACCTTCAACAAAATATACCTCGATATACGAATATCCTTGATAATCAAAGTACCTACACCTTTAGTCGACCACAATTATTATCACCAAATAAAACTCTTGGACCATCAATGCTTTGAAAATTTGATAACGGCTTCTTGTTATGGGTCATATGTTGTGAACACCACTATCAATGTACCATATTGAAGCTAAGATCTCTTCCTTGAGTGATGATCCCTGTGAATCTGTAAAAGCAGATTAGTTTTGAGGTACCCTAGTGATCTTGGGTCCTTTTGGGTCAAGAATCACTTTAGGAATCCAAATAAACATCTCATCTGCAGACAATAAATCGACTCAATTTCTACCAAATCATGTCTACAATTATATCATTTTTAAATGACAACTTGTTGTATTCGATTGAGTAATTTTCCTAAACTTAGGAAATGTAGGATAGCATTTGCTCCTTCCATCAAAAGAATTATAATAAGAAAATCTTCTTATTTTGGTTCTTGGATTCCTTCTAGTCGATAGGGATTCTTCAAATTTGAATTCTTGGTTTCGCATCGAAGATGTAGTCCTTATCGACTAGTTGGTTTCCATGGACCAATTTTAATATCCTTTGATTGAGCAGATGCTTTCACAAATTTCCTAGGTTTTTGAACATCTGATTTATTGTTCCTATCATAACCAAGTCCTGTCTTATCATGAGATTTTTGAGAAGTATTAAAAATATGATCTATTATCGATTGTGAATTATTAAGTCGACTAATTTTGAAGATAAGCTTCTCATTGTCTTTCTTAATTAATTCATTTTCAGACAGACTACTTCAAATTTATCTTTTAAAGTTTTCAATTCATTTTCTAACCTTTCGGGTAAGCCGGTGATGTACTAGCTTGATCTCAAGAAAACATTCCCCCTTGAATGTTTCCTCGCCTCTACAGCTGTTCATCACCTCGCTTGCCTTTATTTAGAATTTGAATCGATCCTTTAAAACAAAATTCTCTCGTCTCTAGCTGTTTATAAGCAGCTAAAGATATCTTTAAATCTCTCAATAACTCATGAATAACGGTTTGATCATGATCGGATGCATCGACAAGAATCATTATCTCAAGATGAATAGTAGATTACCTCATTAGCCATGAGACAGATCTCATCATCGATCCAAAATCGATGAGGATGATGAAGATGATGATGATTTCTTTTGCTCTTTTTCTTCAGCCAACAAAGCTCTTTGATCCGCAAATCTCCTGTCTCTTTTCTTCCTCTTTTCTTCCCTTTCTTTAGGAGTCGATTGAGGACAGTCATAAATGAAATGTCCTGGCTTGTTACATGTATAGCAAATGTCACTCCTATCTCCGATCTGGGACTGGAAGGATTTCTTCCGGCGTGATCTCGTATCTTCTTGTCGGCTCTTGTTTTTGTCATCATCGAAGATTTATCCACCTTCCTATCCGATCTGGATCTTTGTCTATCTCTACCGCAAATTTCAATTTATTTCTCTTATACTTCATTCTCAATTTATCATACCTTTTTGTAAGTAAAGCCATCTCGCTCTTTCGTAGATAGATCAACTCCTACAGACTCTGTTGACACCTTGTCTTCTTTACCGACAAAGGCAAAGACTTGGATGAGGTGCTTGACTCCATCTCATCTTCCTCATCTTCTATCTGGATATCATACTCTAAAGCTTTAAGATGAGAAAATAAAGTATGGTGAGTAATAGAAGATAAATCTTGAGTTGCTTTAAGGATATTGGATTTTTCCCTCCATCTCTTGGTTAATGATCTTAGAATCTTGTTATTAATCTCCTTCTCTCAATAATTCTTTCCAAGGTCACCGCTTTGTTGAGAAGATTGGTCAACCTAACATCAAACCGATTCACGAGACTCATTTTCTTTCATCTTGAATGTTTCAAATGTATGCAATCTTGATCAAGCTTGTTTTCCTTAACTTGATCAGATCCTTCACAAACATTAGCTAAAGTTTTTCACATTTCTTTGGCTGTTTTACATCTCTTAACCTTCTCTATCCAATCTTTACTCGTAGTCTCAATGATTTCTCGTTCTAGCTACTTGGTCAAGATTGTGGACCTTCCTTTCATCATTAGTCAATTCAGTAACTCTTCTTTTCTTGTCTAGTTCTTGATTCAATTGTCTCTGCTCCAGTCTTTGGTACCTCCATGATAAAACTTTATAGGACCTTCCTCAAGGACCTCTTCCATTCTATCATGAATGGCCTTCGATGATTTTCCATCCTAAATTTCCAATAATCATAATCTTCAATGGAAAATTCAGGAAGATTCCTAGACTTTTTACTTTTATCGATGACATGATGAAACAAAGACAAAATACTCCACAAAAGCTTATTAGTAGCACTGTTAGAAATGAAAGAAAATGAAGAAAATCAAGATAAATCCGAGAATCTTGTTCAAGACCTAAAATCAATATCGGAAACTGACTTAACACCGCTGATACCACTTGTTGGTCCCGGAAAGTTGAGTTGATTAAAACCTTGAGTAAGCTTCCTAGAACAAAATCTAGAAAGGGGGTTTGAATAGATTTTGTAGATTTTTCAAATCTTTCAAAACCAATTCAAAATATCGATTAAACACAAATGGAATATAATTGGATTCTCAACTTTTTATAAGATCAAAAGCAAGGTTGATATTCAGATTTTAGTTAAGATTCTGAACTTTAATCTTGAATTAGCACAATTGTAAATCAAATGAAACTAAAGAAAGCAAGAAATAACACCAGGATTTATAGTGGTTCGGATTTTAATAATCCTACATCCACTCTCCTTCTTCAATCAAGAAGGGACTCGCTTTCGCTTACTTTCTTACTTCCACTTACAACTTACAACTTGTACAAATCTTCAAATCTTCAATCTCCTAAATCCTTCTTCTAGAAATCTAACTATTACAATGTGTATTGGATTTTGAAGATTACAAGAAAAGTGTTCTAAAAACACTTAGAACTTTTTGAGAACTCTCTTGAAATACTTGAGAAAAGATTGTGATTGAAATCGAGTAGTGAATAGTGTGTAAATCGAATATGCATAAGTGTTCTATATGAAAAATGAAAAACCTAGACCTATTTATAAGTCCGGAAAGACAGTTAGTTTGTTAGTTGGTTCTAACAAACTTGAAACCTTAACAAACTTAATCTTGAAAACCGCTTGAGACCTCGATCGATTCTTCCTACTCGTCTGCGGTGACTTGGTGAAGACTAGCCTTTCTTATTCTACTCAGCTTATCTTGACCTCGTCTCGAGCTCTTTATACTTGTCTCCTGCAGATGATTAGGGTTGAGGTTGTCTCCGGATGACTTGTCATTCCTCGTCTCCACCGACTTGAACTAATCTTGACCTAGTCGATCGGCCTCGTACTAGAACTTAGTCTCCAGCTTCTTTATCATAGTCTGCTCATCTGAGCAGTCCTTTAACTCATCAAAACAATCTTGATCTAACAGTGGATGCCATGGTAAATGGAGGATGAAGGCTCCATTTTTGCCTTTGAGAGAACCGGTTCATGGAGTGATGCCCGAGGAAAAGAAAGAAGGCTTGAAGCCACTCCTGAGCATCTCAAGTATGTGTATCTAAAAGAAATTGTATCTTCTTCTCTTAATTATCATGAGTTATGTACTTTGCTTGGTGTTCTTTGAAAGCATAAATCTGCATTAAGTTAGTCTATCCATGATTTGAAAGGCATTAATCCTTCGATATGCATGCATCATATTCGTTTAGAAAAGGATAGAAAATCAATTGTGCAAAGTCAAAGAAGGGTGAACCCGGTCATGTAAGAAGTGATAAGAAAAGAGATAATCAAATTTCTAGATGTAGGAATGATATTCCCTATTTCGATAGTGAGTGGGTTTCTCCTCTTCATGTTGTTTATAAGAAAAGGGGCATGACCGTGGTCAAGGGTGAGAAGGATGAGTTAGTAGCTACTAGAGTTGCTACGGGTTGGAGAGTTTGTGTAGACTATCGTGAGTTGAACAAGGCAACATGTAAGGATCATTTTCCATTGCCATTCATGGATCAAATGTTGGATAGATTGAGTGGATTTTCACATTATTGTTTTTTGATGGTTACTCCGGCTACAACCAAATAATGATTGCGCGGAGGACCAAGAGAAGACATCTTTCACTTCCTCATATGGGATTTTTGCGTGGAAAAGGATGTCGTTCGGGCTTTGTAATGCCCGGCAACTTTTCAACATTGCATGATGTCTATCTTTCATGACTTAATTGAAAATATTATGGAAGTCTTTATGGATGATTTTTCGGTCTTTGGTGATTCATTCCTTGCATGTTTGCATAATTTGGATATTGTTCTACAAAGGTGTGAAGATACTAACCTTGTTTTAAATTGGGAGAAATGTCATTTCATGGTCAATAAAGGCATTGTGTTAGGTCATCACATATCTTCCAAGGCCCTCCAAGTGGATAAGACAAAGATCATTGCTATTGCGAGGCTTCCACCTCCGTCTAGTGAGAAAAGGATTCGTTCATTCCTTGGCCATACGGGTTTTTACCGCACGTTTATAAATGATTTTTCTAAACTCTCAAAGCCCTTATCTCATTTACTAGAAAAAGATGTCCCATTCAATTTTGATGATGATTGTTTGTCTTCTTTCGTGGCATTAAAAGAGGCATTGGTGTCATCCCCAATATTGGTGAGTCCCAATTGGAATGAGTCATTTGTGCTTATGTGCGATGCGGCGATTTTGCGATGGGGGTTGTGCTAGGCCAAATCCGGGAGAAGATCTTCGAGCCATCTACTATGCTTCAAGACATTCGGGCCAAAGACAGACACTACACCACCACGAGAGAAAGAACTCCTTACCGTGGTATATGCAAAGTGGATAAGTTCCGTCCTTACTTGCTTGGGGGAAAACGATCGTGTATACGGATCATGCAGCCATTCGTTACTTGATGAGTAAGAAAGATGCCAAGCCTAGACTTATAAGGCGGGTGTTGCTCCTTCAAGAATTTGACATTGAGATAAGAGACAAGAAAGGAAGTGAAAACGTGATAGCCGATCACTTATCACACCTTGAGAGAGGGAAGGAGTCCATTGAAGACGATTTTTAAAGATAGCCATGAGTTTGTGACGGGTTGTGATCGTTGCCAACGAAGTGGATCCATCACAAAAATGATGAGATGCCATTGTCGATTTTTATGGAGGTAGAGTTGTATGACGTATGGGGATTAGATTTCATGGGCCCGTTTCCACCTTCCTATGGTTATATTTATATTTTGGTGGGAGTTGATTATGTCTCCAAATGGATGGAAGCAATAGCGACTAAGACAAATGATGCAAAGGTGGTGCTACAATTTCTTAAGAGGAACATTTTCACTCGATTTGGTGTGCCACGGGCGTTGATAAGTGATGGAGGGTCGCATTTTGTGAACCGTCTCATGGAGAAGATACTTAAGAGATATGGAGTAAAGCACAAGATTGCCACCGCTTACCACCCTCAAACGAATGGTTTAGCCGAGGTGTCAAATCGACAAGTGAAGCAAATTTTAAAGAAGGTGGTGAAGGCAAGTAGGAAGGATTGGGCATTGCATTTGGATGACGCTTTGTGGGCATATCGCACGGCTTTCAAAACACCCTTATAAATATCTCCATATCAATTAGTGTTTGGAAAACCGTGTCATCTTCCCGTGGAGTTAGAGCATAGAGCGTATTAGGCTATAAGGAAGTTGAATTTTGTATGTGATCTTGTTGGGGAAAAGCGATTGCTTCAACTACACCAATTGGACGAGTTCCGAGAGCAAGCATATGAGAGTGCCAAGATTTTTAAGGAACAAAGCGAAGAAGTGGCATGACAAGAAATTGAAGAACAAGGAGTTCCATGAAGGACAAAAGGTGTTGTTGTTCAATTGTAGACTTAAGTTGTTTTAGGAAAAGTTAAAATCCGGATGGAGTGGCCCTTTTGAGGTAGTGAAGGTTTTCCCGAGTGGATTCTTAGAATTGAAAGACGAAAAAGATGACCACTTCTTCGCTAATGGACACCGAGTGAAGCCTTATATTTGTGACATTCAAGCGAAGGTTGTTGAAAGCTTGTACTTGGAGAGTTGAGCGACTCAAGCTCCATCCGGCATAGGACATTAAAACTAGCGCTGGATGGGAGGCAACACATCATTTTCTTGCTTTTGTTGTTTTGTCTTGTTGCTTTTTGAATAAGTGTGTTGTTCTTCTTTGCAGAGGAGTGAGGGTAGTGCAAGTGTGCTTTGACAAGTTTTGGAAGAGGAAGAGCACTGGGTGTAAATTTGGAGGTCGACAAGGTTAATGAGGTATTGTACTGGGCTTGAACTTAGACTTGTTTGTAAAGTCTATGTTTGGGGAGTTTTTTTATTTATTTGCACAATCCATTACACCGGCGCACACGTGTTTATTATGACATCGCACAGCGCACAACCCGTTTTCGTGTGTTATGCTTGACTTTCATTGGATATGCTAGTCTAGCGGAGGTTCTTCGTGCTTATTGAATGTATGATGAGTTTGTTGTTGTTCTTTGAGATATGTTTATTGAGCTTCATTACATGGTATGTGTGTGATAGGCGGTTGATTGCTCATTTGAATTAAGTTGTGGGTAGCAAATTCCATTGTACACTCTTTCCCAAACTTTTAATTGCGTAGCAATGAAAAAGTTTGGGGGTATGCTCGTTTTATAATCCCATTTGCTTGAGTCATGTAAAATTTTTGCGGAATTGGATTGTAATCGGCATTGATTTGATTGCATATGTTAGAGATGGTATTTTGTGGTATTGTGTGTTGTTTTGGATGTTGTATAGGTCAAAGTGGTGAGAAGAATGAAGAACCGAGTCGATTGCAGGAAGTTCCCAACTCGGACCGAGTTAGAGACTTAAACCGAGTCGAGGCATGTTGAGGGAACAAAATGTTTGGCTAATTAACTCGACTCGGTTGACAAGCCCCAACTCTACTCGGTGGGAGGCAACTCGGCCCGAGTTGCACAGCCTTAAACCGAGCCGAGGCAAATCGAGGGGAACAGAAAGTTTTGGAGCCAAACTCAACTCGGATATGACCAACTCGACTCGGGTGAAGTTCAAGCGGGTCGAGGCGGTTATGCGAACCGAGTTGAGGCATTGTTTGAAGCGAGAATGAAAAATCGAAGTGCAAGCCAACTCGGCTCGGTTGGGAGGACCAACTCGGACCGAGTTGAGATACGAACTGCCTCAGGCGCGATTTAAAGAAAATGCCTCCGAGAACAAGAAGACAGGGAATAGTCAAGCTCAATCGGAGAGGGATGAGAATGAGGAATATTTAGCCGATGTTGAGGAGATCTTGAATGAGGAGCTGTTTGAGGTATGCGGGTATAGGCCACGGACTATGGGATCGTGTTCGTGTCGTTTGACTATACCGATCAATTTCAAGAAGTGGTCCTCATGACGATCGTGAACTCATTATTATGACGAGGAGTGCGCCGAGGCGTTGGGAATAAGAGAGGAAGCGGAAGAACTTTTTGATAGGATTGGGTGGAGGAACTTTTTAATGATAAGGAAACCGACCTATGAAAATCTGGTGATTGAGTTCTTCAAAGACAATCAAGGAAGTGTTGAATGAGGATAGAGAAAGTTTGGGCATAACCTTCCGGTTGGGTAATCAAGATAGATACTTGTCCGTGGATGACCTCAATACCATCTTTGAGATAAGAAGAGTCGTTAAAGACGAATCGAGGGCGGTGATGTACAATGAGGCCGACTCGAGAGCACCGGCAAGTGTGGATGAGCATGATCTTTTGACCCGAGCCGCTCGAAAGCGTCCCGGATCGTAAATCCCATGTTTCAATACACACAAAGGATAATGGCCAACACGGTGTTTGCCGGTATGAAGTTGGATCAGCGAGGAGCACTGAGCTTCTATTGTTATTCCGAATGGTTAATGGGCAAAATACTTACATCGGGACGCCGCTGATAGATAAATTCCTTAGGCAATGGAGACCGGTCAAAAATATTCGGACGAGGCCTTATCACACACATCGCAGAGCATTTCGAATGGTACCCAATTGCGAATGAGAGACCGTCTGAGTGGTGACACGAGGCTTGACCTATCGTGTATGGTTAGGTCGAGGATGATTGTGAGGTACGGAGATTGATTCCGCCTTAAGCTAGAACCGAATGGACTATTCCCTCTGCCGAAACCGGAGTTGACATTAGTGATGAGAGGAGGAGATGAAAATTGGACTTTATCCTCGAGAGCTCATATTGAATGGATCAATGGGGCATTGAGGGGCCTACACGGGAAAGAGAGTAAGGCAAGCAGCGGGGTCCTCTAGAAGCGCCCGGGGTAAGAGAAGAAGTCAAGAAGAACAACCGGTGCATGAAGAGATGCCGCAACAACATGTCTCCCCTATAAGGGAGACCCGTAGAGACCGCACCCTCCAATGACTCAAGTTTATCATAGAAGAGGGAGATGCAAAATATGCTTGAAGAGTTGAACATACGGGTCGAGGCTCGTAATGCTATCATCCACGAGTACGCACTACAAAAAAATGGCAATTTAACGAGGGGACTTAGCGAGGGTTCGAAACCTCGCGAATTAACGAGGGAATTGGCGAGGGTTTAATTTGCCGAGGGCGTTAACGAGGTTCGAACCCCTCGCGAAATACCGAGGATTAGCGACGGAAAAACCCTCGCCAATTTTTACCGATGGAATTAACGACGGCACGGGCCCCTCGCCAATTACCGAGCGCGGCCCTCGCTAATTTGCCGAGGGCAGTGCCCTCGCTAGGGCCCTCGCCAATTTCGAAAATATAACCACCCCAGATCCCCTTTCCTCCCCCTGCTCGCGAATTTGCTCCTCCTGCCGCCATCTTGCGCCGCCCTCCGTCGCCGCCTCTGTCGCGAAAAATTGTGATAATTCTTGTCGGGCTTTGTAGTGCGCATTCAGGAACATTTCTACGGTAAATTTTTAAGATTTAATCGGTTATTTTTATTGTTATTTTAGTGGATAAATTTTGTATTTAAAATTTTTCATATGCATGTATTTGTGTAATTTTGTTGTTATAGTTGGTGATTTATTAATTATTTAGTGTTAATTTGTATAATTGTTGTGTGTATTTTAATTATTTAGGAAAATTATTAGTATATGAATTATATATAATTAATTAGTAATTATGCAATTATATAATTTTATTGTTATAGTTGGTGATTTATTAATTATTTAGTGTTAATTTTTTAATTGTTATGTGTATTTTGATTATTAGTAATTATTTAGGAAAATTAGTAGTATAAGATTATTATATAATTATTTAGTGTTAATTAATTAGTAATTATACAATTATATAATTTTGATTATTAATATTATTATAATTTTAATTTAATTGCTATAATTTATATATTTGTAGGTGTGTACGTTTATTGAAAAAGATTCGATCCGGAGTATAATTTCATAGCCACCACTATCACCGTAAGTATTCTTTTTTTAATTAATTATTTAAATATGCTTTTAATTTAATTCTAAAAATTATTTGATTTAAAATTATTTTGCATGCTCATATGATATAATAATTTATATATATATATATATATGATGATCGATGTTCGATCAAATTTTTCATGATAGTTCAATTATATTAATTTTAAAAATTGAATCGATGTTCGATTCAAGTTGATGTTGGAGTTGAGGGTTGATGAATTGTTTGGTATTGTTTGCTATAGAATGTGCGTTCCGACTTGATTAATTTTAATTAAGTCGGAAATGGATGTACTAAGATTTAACTTGATATATTAAGTGGGGAATACGATAAAATAAAACAAAACTCTGCGAAATTTTTAGAAATTTTTAGAAAATTTTAATTATTGTTACGAGATGAGCGGACCGTCTGGATCGAGGGGACGATCTGGATCTAGAGGAGATGGGTCGAGCGGACCGTGCAGGTCCGTGGGTCGAGATGGCAGGGTACCGCACGGGTACCCTTTATTCAGGAGGAGGGGACGACGAGGCCGCCGGCCCCGAGGCCTATGATGACCATCATCCGGCTCCAACTCCGGCTCCAGTGGGGAGGGTCCTGAATATATGGATCTACCGGGGCACGTAAGTTAAATACTTGTGAATAATAAACTATGTCATATTTATATGTCTATTAATTTTGCGTGTTTATTCCCTTTTTGCGAGGTTGATGCCATCGAATGCGGTATCCGGGACTATTCGGGAGATTATGTCTCAACACATGGAGCCCGGTGCATTCACTTTCCGGATGATATCTCCTGAGAGGTCTGCGGTTATCTTGGGAGACATTTCGGTGTACATTATATTTTGTTATTCGCTATTTAATTTTGATTAATTTATAAACCTTAACTCGGTGTTAAGTACAATAATATTTTGTTTGGCGTAGAGAGACTAGGTGGGACCCATCCGTTACGAACTCAACGGAGGTGTATCACTGTTCCTTCGTAGGGCGGCAAGTAGATACACCGATATCTTGATCAACGTGAGAACGTTGTGGGTCACTGCAAGCAGCGAGAGGCTGGATGGGATGACGCCGTCTGGAATGGGTGCTCGCTTCGGGATAGAGAAGACGTGAGAGCAAAAAGCCGGCGGTGTCGTGCGAATCGCATGTCGGAGCCTCAAGGCACAGTGCTGGCATCTCCCGTCATAAAGGCGGATCCCGTGGATCACCGAGTATGCATATGACTATGTAAGTATTTTTTTAATGCTAGTTCAATATTTTAATTAAACACGTGGTTCTAATTAAATAAATACGGAGAGGAGGCATGGACGACCCCACGGATCGGGACATAGTGCGGCATTACCACCGTATAATGACGGGGAGTACACCTACGAGGCTATTAGTGACACACTTGTAAGTATTTTCATTTTATATTATGTAATAATTTATAATAAAATATTATATATATATGTCTATTTTGCAATCTAAAATTTTAATTGTCGAAATATTAAATGCAGCATGAAGTACAAGAGGTGGCCTCCCGATGCCCTCCGAGGGGTCGAGCTCGAACCCCATGCCGACTTATCCCGGATCTATGTCCAGACGGTTGGAAAACAACACGGGGAGGTTCGGGGTCTTGGTCACTGGGTAAGTCCGAGACGCATCCCCTCGGCTCCTGCTCATCGGATGCTCCTATTGGCGGCACCTACAGCCAAGCCGATGTCGACCGCATGCTCCAAGAGGAGCGTGAGAGATCGCAGAAACAAATACAAGATGTGCGGCAGAGGTGCAGGCGGAGATGGAGCGAAGATACGCAACTTTGAGAGCGGAAATGCAGCGTCAATTCCAAGAGTGGATGCAGGGTACCCGGGTTCCTCGGTGGTGGTGGTAATCCACCAAATGGTCCGAGTGGTTCGATCACTCATCTCGTGGGTCTCGGAGGCGCCCGAGTTCATTATATACATTTAAAACTATGAATTTTCTGAATATTGATTGATTAAGATGATGAATTTTAATTGTTTAAAGTATTAATTTTAATTCATGAAAAGTGCATATATAAACACATGATAATATAGTTCACAACTTAATTGAATATATATATATATATATATATATATATAATAACAATTATAGAAATGATAATATATATGTGTGATAATAATAATAACAATTATAAATGATAATATATAGTGAATATATTATACAATTTAATTGAGTATATGTGTGATAATAATAATAATTATAAACATGATAATATACATGTGTGATAATAATAATAATAATAATAATAATAATAATAATAATAATAATAATAAATGATAATATGTATATAGTGAATTATAGGATACAATTTAATTGAATATATACAATATTAACAATTATAAAATAATAATATATATAGTAAATATATATATAATTTAATTGAATATAGTATATAAACATGATAATATAGTTATATGTGATAATAATAAATATTATAAAATAATAATATATATAGTAAATATATATATATAATTTAATATATATGTTATAATAATAAAAATTTAAAAATGATATAATTTAATTAAATATATATAGTAGATAATTTAATTAAATATATAGTATACAATTTAATTAAATATATAGTATACAATTTAATTATAAATTAAATATATATAAAATATTGAACATAATATGATATTAATATAATTAAAAGCAAAATTATATCGAATGATTAGCTTTGCCCAAATGGTAAAGCGCCCAAGCTCTCTCCTCCACTCTATCGGAGGTCGCGAGTTCGATACCCGGCTCTCGCGAAAAAAATTGCCCGGCCCGGCCCCAGTGCCGCGGTCGGGCGCGGTTTCGATCCCCACGGCCGCGATTCTTTTTTAATGTTTTGATATTAGCGAGGGCTAGGACGAGGCCCGCCCTCGCCGGTGGCCTCGCCAATGCCCTCGCCAATTGAACCCTCGCCAACCTTGCCCTCGCCAACTCCTCGCTAACGAAGCCCTCGCTAAATCCCTCGCCAATAAACCCTCGCCAATTCCCTCGGCAATTAGCGAGGGCAGCCTCGCTAAGGGTTACCGACGACGATTTTGCCGAGGCGGTCTCCCTCACTAAGGCCCTCGCCAAACCCCTCCCCCTCGTTAAATCCCTTGCTAAATCCATTTATTTTTGTGGTGACGGCATCCGGTTGGAAGGAGTTGAGATGATGCGCGGAACAATTGGAGATGATGAGGAGGCGAGATGGAGATGCAAGAAGCCATGTACGGGTGGCATGTCAACCAAGGGCATTTTCCTCCTATGGATCCACCACCACCTCCGGAGTGGTGATATAATTCCTCTCTCCCTTGTTATTTGAATGATGATTTGTACTTAATTTCTCCTTTTTACTCTTATTTATTTTGGGGATTGTATTGAATTGTGTCGATGATGACTTATTTGGTGTGGATGTTGAACATATTTTTCATTGATTTACTTGTTATGATTGAATGAATTGTGATTTGGGAATGATATTTGTTTTGAGGATTTTGGGTTGGATTAGTTTTCTTATTGATCCTAATGAATGAATGAATGTGTGTGATGTTTTGTTTGGAATAAGATGATGGAGTTGTGATTGAGATCTAGTTCATTAGCATTAGTGTTGATTGTGGGAAAACAATTTTTTGAGATAATAATGAGTTGAAGAGTAGCCCAAAGCTCACATGAGATTGAATTGTGGGAGAATTGATGTTAGTGATGATGCTTGATTCTAGTTCAATTTGAAACCGGTGAATTCTTGTGCCTTAAATCGTGCATCTTGACGGTTTGATCTTTTCATGGAGTGTGTCATTCTACATGGTGTGTTCTAGAACTTGCCTCACAACTTGTTGAGATTAAAGTTTTGTGTGAAGATTTCTAAAATGATAATAGGTCATTTTTGTGTAAAAGAAGTCACTTAGCCAAATTTTCACCCACCAAAGCATTAGTTCCATAGCAAGCCAATTTGAGCCTTGAAGCCTACTTTCTTTGGCAAGCCATGTGATTGAAGCCATTTTGTCTATCCTTATGAGCCTTTTTGTCATAACAATTTGATTTGCTAAGTTTGATGTGAGAAAAGAAAAAAGGGGTTGAAAAGAAATTGAATTGTGGAAAAGATGAGAAAAATAAATGTGAAGAAGAATTCAATCTTGATGTGAAAGAAAAAGAAAGTCTCAATGGAGTTTTGGTGGTGAATTACATTTTGAAGGAATGAAAAAGAAAAGGAGTGATGATTTTTGATGATTGAGGTGATTGTATTGTAATGCTTGGTCAACTATCATTTGCTCTACTAATTGTTAAGTCACTTTTCCTAAAATTCACCCACCTAGTCCAAAGAGCCGACATTACAACCCTTGGAAAGACCTCTTTGATTGATTTTGACACACAAAATGAGGATTGAGATTGAGTTTTGTGGCAAGCTTATGAGATGCATTTTTGTGGAATGATATTGAGTGCTTATTTATCCCTTAAACACTTGTGTGAGAGCGAAATACTTCCGGAAAGGAACTTGTAATTGAGCATTTGATCTAGCAAAGGTTTGAACAAAAAAATGGTTGATTTTGAATAAGGGCTGCTTGGATTCTTATTTGACATTGAGATTGCTTGAGGACCTTTGATCACATTAGTGTTGTTTGAACATTTGGAAATCATTTCTCCTTTGTCTTGTCCCATGTGCTTTAATGTTTGGTTGCTCGGGGACGAGCAACACTTCAAGTTTGGAGGAATTTGATTAGATGAATAATTGCAAGCTTTAATCGTGGTTTAATTGCTCAATTTAGCATATCTTGATTGCATTTATTCACCTAATCGTGTATATGGTGCTAACAAGTTGAGAAGGGACTTTTGCGTGTTTTGTAGTTTTCCATTGGTGATTTCGAGCAAAAACGAGTCCCGCACAAGAATTGGGCAAGAAACTGACTCCGGAGGCTGAAGATCTGGAAAGATAATGAAGAGAGGGTTACACAGCAAGAAGAATCACTCAAATCGGAGTTCGGGAGCTTGAGTTAGGAAGGATCGAAGTTGGTAAGCTCATGCTCGAGGGACAACTCGGATCGAGCCGAGTTAGCCAACTCGGACCGAGTTGCCAGCCAAACCGAGCCGAGGCATGCATGGAGGAACAGAATGTTTTGATGCTTAACTCGACTCGGCTGACATATGACTCGACTCGGATGTGAGCTTACCTCGGATCGAGTTGATGGTCATGAACCGAGTCGAGGCAAAACTTAGGGAACAGAATGTTGGAAGGCGCAACTCGACTCGGAGTTCACCGACTCGGTTGGACATCCAACTCGGACCGAGTCGAGCCACTCTGTTGGGTCCCTTTAGAATGAGTTAATCACGAAACGAGATGCCCTCTAGTGATAATCTAGAAGGGGGATGAATAGATTATCAAAAACTTTTTCGAGCTTAGATAATCTATCAACTTCAAAATCAATTTAACAATGAAACAGCTTGTTGATTAAACTCAATTTAGATAGGATCTAAAGCTTATCGATATTGAATTTTGTGATCAAGAAACAATCAATAAAAACAAGTAAAAGCAATACGAAGAAACAACACATGATTTATAGTGGTTCGGATCAAACGATCCTACATCCACTCTCCTTCTTCAAACTTGAAGAAGGACCTTCACTTACTTACTTTCTTCTTCTTGCCGACTTACTTACAATGATGAATCTTCAGCCTTACAATGAATTCTTCCTAATTTCTGAATATCTATGGCTTGAAGATCTAATGAAAAAGTGTTCTATAAACACTAAGAACCGAAAACGTATAAAACGCGTTCGTGAATGTGTATGATTTCGTTGCTTGTGAATACAAAGTATAATGATGAGTGCAAAGTATCAAAAGTTAATTCTAAATTAATTTCTATCCCTATTTATAAAGATCTCCTCCGGTAGTTGTAACTTCCTTGAATTCGGTTTTGATCGGTTATAACAATATAATCAATTCTCAGAATTTCCTCTTGAGTAGTTGAAATCGCTTCTTGAATCTTCGTATAATATTTCTCTAACACCTCATCGTCTCGATGTTTACTTCACCTTGTCCTCATCTTCTTTCTGTCTAGGTGTTTAGTATTGTATCTCAACTATCTTCTCTCGTGTTGTCCTTGTCGATATCTTGACCTCATCTCGATATTCTCTCATTATCTGGAAATCGTTCTTGTCGACATCTTGACCTCGTCGATATTCTATACTTAGTTTTATTTATAAAGAAATACTTCACTGCCTATACAACATGTTCATTTGGTCATCCTATTTTACATTTTTAACACATCAAAACTAAATACACTTTTTCTTTTCCTAACAATTTCCCCCTTTTTGATAATGTTAAAACTCACCAAGAAAAGAAAAACTCATTAGTAAAAATTGAGAGTGAAACAAAATATACAAATAAGCCACATAGTCAGATAATCATAGCAATAGTTCAATAAGCATGTATGATCGGAGCAATGTAGTTGCTCAAAGTCAAGGTCAAGTACTTTGAAGAAAACATAGACATGATTTCAAGTTTTCGGATGATTTAGTGTTAAGTTTATAAAACATTACTTAAGTCAAGAGTTAGTTAATGAGTAACAAGTTAGTTAAACACTTCAAATTTCGTGAGAGTAGTTCAAAAAGATATATTTCACATGACTATTCACAGGATTTTCACATTCTTATAACTTCATCTTTCACAAAGAAACAATCGAGGAGTAAAAAGTAAGACTTAATCATACCACCTATCTTCTTCTCGGAATAGTCATCCAAATCGAAGACACGATTCTTCAAGCTCGGTGTCTCCCCACCTTCGGCTAGATCGGCCCACGGTCTCGGCTGGATCAAGATTCGCTTCACCTTTTCTCTCGTCTAGCCGCCATCTTGCTTTAGTGGAGCAGGACATGGTTGCATAAGGTGATGCGACTATGTCCACATTAAATTCTCGCGTCTCCAAGGTCGATTAAATACCGATAGAAGTTTGGGTCTTTCGCCTCCAGCCATTCATGAAAATCAATGTTCTCGTCGTGCCCCAAGAGATCTTCTTGCAGACGTGAAACAGAAGATCCATTCCTCTTCTTAAGCTCTCCATTTAGCTTGTTGATCCATGGGAAGGATTTCCTTGGGCACAGCTTCTGCTCTATGGAATGGGCGAAAGACTTCTTCTCCTTCGTATTCTTTGATCTTTGTACCCACTTCCTTGCCTTCCCCGTCGACGCCTTCCCAAACCGCCTTTTTTTGCTCCCTCCTCCTCTTAGCTTCTCTTCTCTTATACTTTTCTTTTTCCTCCCTTCTCCTCTTAAGCACTCTTGCCTCTTCTTCTGTCTCGATCGGGTCTTTTGAACTTGACTTGGGGCCTTAGCTTTCCCAGCAGACTTAGAAGAGGATGGGGGAGATTTGATAGTCGGGCAGTGAGCAGGATCACCGTGGAAGGAAGTTCGGGTTCGAGCTCGACTCGGTGGACTCACCGTGGTTCTCCTTTTCAACCTTCTCAATGCCCTCGAGACTTCTCCTCACCGCTTTCTTCTTCTCCTCCTCGGCTTTCAACAGCCTCTTCGTAAAGCTCATCTATCCTCGCAGTTAAGCGCCATTAGCCGATCATCTTGCAACTCAACTCTTTTCTTGAGCTCACTATCTTCCCCCTTTTGACATCGTAAAATCGGGTATTGCAGATAGTGGCTACTTGATCTATGTATCCCATGAGTTCTTCTCTAACGAGTCCTGTCTTTTGATCAAGCCGCTCATATCTCTTCTTTTGACCGACCTCACTCGTCCGAATTCATCATCTATGAACCGCTTTAAGATAGTTGTCTGCCTATCTTTTTCCAAAGCCACCGCATCTTCGTAACTTGATGAAATGAGGCTTCTTTTGCTTTCCGAGCTTCTCTTACTTGATCCTCAACGAATCTCTTATTTCAAGATAATCGGAAGCGAACATACTGTTTAACCCACTCATCTTGTGAGTTCATCTCTCGAGGCAACTTTCTTATTCACCTCCGTCATCTCTCCTCATGTCTCATTCCAGAGAAGTATAGATCAATCTTGGTTTTTCTAGAAATGCAGCTTCTACATTCTCCTTGATTGATGATGTGATGACATTAGGAACCGGTTGGAAGGCATTCGAGATAAGCGATCTTGAGATTTTGAACTTGACTTTCAGTGGCTTCCACTTGGATACATGACACGAGATGTGGAGGGCAAGATCTGTTCTTCGATGGAGTCGAGATCTATCTCTTCAATTTCTCGCTACGATTTGCCTCTCCTCAATCTGCTCTGTTTGTGCCTCCTCACCGTATCCATCTCACTGGCTCATCGGGCAGCTCCACCAACTACTTCCTCCACCCTTTCCTCCTCAATAACAAACCTTCATCTTTCTTGCTCTTCCCCTTCTCACCGCTTTCTCCACCTCCTCTGAAGTCTCATCTCCAAGATATACTCTTTGTAGAATGTAATCAACAAATGTATTTTCAGTAAGTATATCTTGGAACGACTTCGATTTCGCCTTCTTGAGAACCTCCTTCTCCCGGATGGCAAGATTGTTGCTCTCGCTCAGCCTATCGTAATATTGTTTCTTCAAAGGATCCTAGCCTTGAGTCTTCTCAGCAGATAGACATCGATAAGCTTCTTCAATAGCTCGAGGCTCGTCCTTGAGAGTGGATTCTTGTCTTAGAAGAAATTTCTTCCCAAGAATTCGCAGAGAGGTCTCGATTGGCCCCATCTCCCCGGATGGATTGGGTATGTTTAGATAAAGATCGGGTTCAAGTGGTTGTGGGTAGGAAAGAGAATGGGTCAAATGAGGGTTGGGTTTGTTTTGGACTTATGGGAGTAGACCGTTTTAGAGGCTCGGAGGCGGCGGCCTTGTCCGCCTCTTCATCGCCAGTTGGGAAGAGATGGATTTAGGTACTCCATCCTCGGATGAGGATGAAGATGATGAAGGTGATTTGATTTCTTCTCCTTTTTCTGATTCATCTTCGAGACGAGACTTCTACTGTCTCCGTCGACTGATACACCAACCTCTTCACCGGGACACTTCCCTTGGGAAGCTGTCCTCTCTTCTTCGTCTTCGTCTTCCTCCGTCTCGCCAGACGAGGATTCATCCATCAAAACTGTCTTTATCTCCGTCTTCTTGGCTTTTGAAGCCTTTTTCTTAGGAGCTGGAGGTGGAGCCGAGCGTCTCCATCTCCTTCTCGAGTCGTTGGCCCATATAGCTTCTCATCTTTTGTTAGAAGTCCCTTCTATTTGGTGTACTTTTTGACTCCAACACTCCACCAAGGTTGTCTGTACCACCTTATGTTCAAGTATGATGGTGATCCTTGCCATCATACTTGCAATCTTGGTCGAGGCCATCTCATCACTGCTCGTGGATCGGAGTCTTGGTGAATTTCTTTCTCTCCTCCATTATCCTTGAATATACTAGTCGCCCGTTAATTTCAGCCCCATCTAGGATAGCTCTCGATAAAGATATCCTTGGCTTTGTTAGCCCATCATGGCTCTGTTGCTCACCTTAATGCACTTAGTCAAAATCGGCATAAGTAATCAGATTTCCTCTTCAACATTGGCCTCTTGATTTGCGGTTGTATTTTGGTAAGTTCTCTGGCCATCAATCGGAAACTCTCCAAATATTCCGATGATTTGTAAGTGAATGGGTTGTCGCCGGTGGTGCTCAAATCGAAAATCGCACCAATCTCGAAATAGATAAAACTATTCTTCGTTTCTTCCCCATAGTTCGACTCTAGATTCTAATCCAGTTTATTGCTTTTGCTCTAGTCGAAATTCAGCACATAGATCATCCACCGTCAAGTTCTTTGTCGGTTTCATCAGATGAGATCGTTTTAAACCCCTTGATTCTAGTAGGTTTAGAATCTCTCTTGTTTCAAAGATCGGTGGTAGTATCCCAATCAACATACATTTGATTTTGTTTTATCTCTCGATGGAAGACAAATCATATTCAAACTTTATATTCTTTTTGGATTCCACCATTGATGAATGTTGAAAGTTTTAGGAGGGAAAAGAGAAGTTTTGAGAATATGAAGGATTTTATGTGTGCGTAAATGAAAATAATGCACACGAATGTCTATTTATATGGAAAATATAATAATAAACAATTATTAGAATAATAATTGCTGCAAAAGTGTAAATATAGGCTTTCGAATCGCCATTAATGCAATTATGGCATTTATTTTGAAAAGTGCATAGAATAATATTTAATATGTCGGCGTGAGATTGAGACGGTTCATATTTGAAACCGCCTCCATTTCTCGCGCGTGGAGTATACTCAGCGTATTTCAAAAATGAATTTGATAAAATTTCATCCGTAATAACTTCTCTCTGACATAGTTACTTATTTGAGAAAATACTTTTCAGTTAATTGGAGAGATAAAATAAAATATAATTGTTTTTAGAAAACAAATTTGAACCCTTATCCTTTTATTTTGTAAATCCAACTATTTTATTTCACCGAGTAACTTCTATTTTTAAAAGAATAATAAAGTGAATTATGATATTAAATTCATATATTAATTATATGAATCCAATATTCATAATTAAGAGTATTTAAGAAAAACTTCCCGATTTTTCTCCTTGTCCTGGATTGAGAGCATCACTGTCTGCATTTCCTAAAACACTTGGATAAATTGACCTTGTCTTGTATTTAGAGACGTGTAAACTTTGTTTTTGCTGAAATCACGTATACTTTAGACAATTGTTAGTAACAAGAGTAAGTCGATAAGGTTCAATAATCATCTCAATCAGAGAAGTCGGTTGACTATTACATCCTTATCTCGATTTACCTATGTCGAATAAGTAATTATCAAGTCGGATATGGTCAATATGACTAATCCTTGATTCTTGATTCCAATGAAAGGAGATCAATGATATCAGCTACTGATTGTCCTTTGACTCATATCTTGTCTGATAATTCTTTCTAAACATACTAAACCAAATGATAAAGATAAGGTAAATTCAAGAATTTTGATCAAAGATTGACTAAAGAAGCATCTAATAGTCCTAATTCTACCGAAAGTTCTTTAAACCTTGTCTCTGCAAGAGGCTTTGTCAATATGTCTGCTCTTTGAAAATCGTAAGAATCTTTTCAAGTCTCGATGTTTCCTTTTTCTACATGGTCTCGGATGAAATGGTGTCGATATCTACATGCTTGCATCTTGTATGAAGGACTGGGTTACGAGTAATAGCTATGACACTATTACTATCACAAAAGATTGGTACATCTTTGGTGATAATATTATAGTCCCTTAGCCGTTGACCGATCCAGTTAGCGTGAACAACAACTCCCACCGCCATGTACTCGGCTTCAGAGTAGAAGTAGCTACGGAGGTTTGTTTCTTAGACAACCATGAAATCGGCTTACTTCCCGTAAATTGGCAAGTTCCGGATGTAGATTTTCTATCTATCTTACACCCACCAAAATCTGAATCTGAGTATCCCGACAACTCAAAGTTATCGTCACTGGATACCACACCCTACATAAATTGTACTTTTCAAATATTTTAATATCTTCTTTGCAGCTTCAAGATGACTCTTTTTAGGTTTAGCTTGAAAACGTGCACATACACCCACCGCAAAAGAAATGTCAGTCTAGCGCTTAAGTATAAAAGAGAGCCAATTAAACCTCTATACCGTGTCCGATCGGTGTCTTCCCTTTCTCATCTGGATCCATTGAAAAATTTGTCATCATAGGTATTTTGGCTTCTCGGCCGGTACCTATTCCAAATTTTTCAATAAGATCTTTGGTGTATTTTGCTTGACTTATGAAAATTCCTTTCTTTGTCTCGCTTAATTTGTAGTCCAAGAAAGTATGTCATCTCTCCCATCATGGACATCTCAAATCTGTTCTTCATAAGATGACTAAATTCTTCACACAAGATTAGATTAGTTGATCCAAAAATAATATCATCAACATAGATTTGAACTAACAAGAGACCTTTATCGATTCTTTTCTAAATAAAGTTCTATCTATCTTACCTTTTACAAAACCATTTTGAATTAAATATTCGGATAATGTATCATACCAAGCTCTAGGTGCTTGTTTAAGTCCATATAGAGCTTTCCTTAGTTTATACACCTTGTCTCCGTTGACAAAGCCGGGGGTTGCTCTACATAAACTTCCTCGCAATGACTCCATTTAGAAAAGCGATTTCACATCCATTTGGAACACAAGAAATCTTTTATAAGCAAGATAAGCTAAGAACAATCTTATGGCTTCAAGACGAGCAACCGGTGCAAAGGTTTCATCATAATCAATTCCTCCGATTGTGAATAACCTTGTGCAACCAATCTAGCCTTATTTCTTACCACAATGTTGTTCTCATCTCTTTTGTTCTTAAAAACCCATTTTGTTCCAATAACTTTTTGATGATGAGGTCTTTCAACAAGCTCCCATACATCTTGTCTTTGAAATTGATTTAATTCTTCTTGCATTGCATTTATCCAATTGGAGTCCTTTAGAGCTTCAGTAATAGTTTTAGGTTCGAGCAATGATACATAACAACTAAACAGATAGTCTTGGTTTATCTCGTGTCCTTGTCTGGACTCTTAATCTAAACTTCCGATTATCTGTTCACTGGATGATATGTCAATACTCGTTTACCTTTATCTTTTACCGAGTATGAAGTCTTATCTCAAATATTTTCATCAATTTGTTCTGTATTACCTTCAAGAATATCTTCTAGTCCATTTTGTAATGTAGTCGTCTCGATCGGATGATATGGAAGTACTCTCGGTCTCCTTATCTTTATTCGTGTCACGATGTGTCCTCCTCATCTCGATTCTCGACTCTCTGGTAAGTAGAACTTGACCGATTTCTTGATATTTAATCTGTTAAGATCTTGGCCAGTCTTGGTGACATCATCTCGTGCTTTTAGACTTAGAAATTTCGTCAAAAACAACATGTGGTGTTTCTTCCACACATAATGTAATCTTATTAAAAACTCTATATGCTTTGGATACAGATGAGTATCCTAAGAATATCCCTTCGCAATCTTAGCATCAAAAGTTCTTAATTTAGATTTTCCATTATTATGGATGAAACACTTACAACCAAATATATGGAAATATGAAATTTTTGGTATTCTTCCCTTCCATATTTCATAAGGAGTTTTGCATTTATCTTTTACAATTAAATACCTATTCTCGAACAAAACATGCAGATTAATGGCTTCGCCCAAAACTCGTGTGGAGTGTCATACTTAGATAACATCGTCCTTGCGCCTTCCTTCAAGGTTCTGCTTTCTCCTTTCTACAACTCCATTTTGCTTGGGTGTTCTTGCAGATGATGTTTCATGTGCTATACCATTCTCAAGCACAATAGTTAGTAACAAACGAGTTTAGAAACTCAAGACCTTTATCACTTCTAATCTTGACAATATTTAGTCCTTTTTCATTTTGAATTCTTTTGAGGAAATCTGGAATTTTTGTTACAGCCTCATTCTTTTTGTACAAGAAAATAACCCAAGTGAATCTAGAAAAATCATCTACAATCACTAAAGTATACTTTCTTCCACTAAAACTTAGAGGTGTAAGCTGGACCAAAAAGATCCATGTGTAAAAGTTCCAAAATCCTTTCTCAAGCAGGACCATTTATTGTTTTGAAAGAAGTTTTGGTCTGTTTTCCTTTTGACAAGCATCACAAATATGATTTTTCGAAAATATTTTATCTCGAAGTCCTTTGACTAAAGATTTCCTTGCTATTTTGTTAAGAGTTTTGAAATTTAAATGACTAAGACGTTTATGCCATAGCCAACTTAAATCTTCGAACTCTTAGCAATAAGACAAGTATCCTTAGGGCAACTTTTAAAATTTGCAACGTAGATATTGCCTTGTCGACTCCAGCAAGTAAAATATTTTCGTTCAAACCATCTAAAATATAACATGCATCATGAGTGAATTTTACACAATATCCTTTGTCACAAAACTGTGAGACAGATAATAGATTATGTTTCAAACCTTCCACAAAATAAACTTCATTAACCTGGACATCTCCAATCATTAGAGTTCCAACTCCTTTGGTTAGACCAAAATTGTTGTCACCGAACATTACCCGAGGTCCATCTATCGTCTCGATAGTTAGAAAGAAGTCTTTTCTCATAAGTCATATGCTTAGAACATCCACTGTCTATATACCGGATGACTTCAAGAACATCTTCTCTTTCAACTATCTCCTTATTTCCCTGCAATCACAAATTAATTCTTAGGTACCCTTTGTGTATTGGGTCCTTTCTCGTCAAGTTGATACTTAGGTATCCAGATAAACACATCCAAGTTTTTCAAAACCAATGATTGAATTTTGCAACCATATCTATCTACTAATATTAGACTGTCTAGATCAATTTTATTTAATTGATCTCTAGTAATTGTCTTATATTTTGGAAAGAATGGATATGACTTGCTTCTTCCATCAAAACCATTATACTTTGGAAAAGGCTTTGATTTAGTCTTTAGATTTCTTTTGGGAACATTTTTCCTCGTCTGTGTTTTCTCTTTAGAAATATCAGATGAGATGATTTGCTCCTTAGATTTCTTTGGACTAAGTTCTATCTTTTCCATAGTCTTAGTGGCTTTGACAAAAATTCTTGGTTTGATAGGATCATTTTTCTTGTTCCTATCAAAACCCAATCCAGCTTTTATCACTAGGCTTCGAGAAGTATCAAGATGTTATCAATTGTAGTGTGAATTATTAAGATGTCCTAACTTGAGATTCAATTCTCTGTTAGTCTTTCTAAAATTCTCATTCTCCATATTGATATCTGAAAATTTAATTTTTAAAGTACTCAATTCTTTTTCCAACTTATTGGTTTTCTCGGACGAGGAACTAGTAGTAGTCTTAGATTGACATTCCCCCTTGAATGTACAATCCAGATTTTTCTTGTCCCCTGCCTCGATGTTCCTTTGTTAGATTAAGAATTTGATCCTTTAAACTTAAATTTTCAATCTCTATCTGTTTATAAGCGAGATAAAGCCGTCTTCGTATCTTTTAAAAGCTTGTTAATAAGACATGGATCGATTCGCATAAGTTATCATTATCATTGTCTAAGGATGAATAATAGTTTACCTCCTTAGCCATTAGGCAAATGTCATTGTCTCGACCCAAAACTAGATGAGGATGAGGATGATGATGTCTCATGTGTTTCCTCGCTTTTCTCGCTAAAAGAGCTCGTTGATCTCGCATACCTCCTATCCCTTTTCTTCCTCTTTTCTTCTCTCTCTCTAGGAGTGAGTTGAGGACAATCATAGCTAAAGTGACCGGGTTTATTGCGTATAACGATATCTCCTTTATCTCGATTTTGGACTATTTTCACCTCGTGCGATTGGTGATTTATACCTTTTCACCGGATCCTTCTTTTTGTCATTATCTCGAATACTTCTTTTCCTTGTCTCGATTTATAATTCGACGATTAAACCTGTCTCTCTTGTTCCTTTTATACTTCATCTTGAGTCTCTCATATCGTCGATTAATAGTGTCATTTCCTCCTTAATCGACAAATCGATGCCTTTGAAATCTTGTCGAGAATCTTCTTGATGAAGGAATGCCACGCTTTTTCCGGATGTAGATGACTACGCCTCATCTTCTTCATCTTCAATGTGTATATCATATTCCAAAGTGCTTTCAGATGAGAAAATAGAGTGTGATGTGATATAGATGACAGATTCTATGTTGCTTTGGGAATATTTGCTTTTTCCCTCCATCTTTTGCTCAATGATCCGAGTACCTTGTTGTTAATTTCTTTCTCGGTGTAGGTCTTACCCAAATCAGCAGCTTTGTTCACTGATTAGTTAATCTTACATCCAATTGATCCATAGTTTCTCCATCCTTCATTTTGAACGTATCAAATGCATGTAAGACGGTGTAGTTTATTTTCTTTAACACATTCGACCCTTCACAAACACTTGCAAGAGTCTCCCACATATCCTTAGCGGTTTTACATCTTTTAACCTTTTCTATCCAATCCTTGCTTAAAGTTTCGATGATTTCATCTTGCAACTTGATCTAAATTGTGAATCTTCCTTTCATCGTTTGTCAATTCAGCACTTTTCTTTTCTTGTTGACTTCTTGTAATGTAAGATTCAGCTCCAGTGCTAACAACTCCATGATAGAATTTTATTGGACCTTCCTCAAGAACCTCTTCCATACGGTCATGAATGACCTTCAAATGATTCTTCATTACGAACTTCCAATAATCATATTCTTCGATAGAGAACTCGGCAAACTCCTGGTTTTCTTACTTTTAACAGAAGACATCGTAATTTAAGATGCTAAAAGACAACTTATCGAAATGTTAGTGAATCAATAATAAGAAATCGATTTCAACAAGAACTCGAAATTTCAAGACCACAAATCTTTTATCGAAACGACTTAACACCGCTTTGATACCACTTGTTGGGTCCCTTTAGAATGAGTTAATCACGAAACGAGATGCCCTCTAGTGATAATCTAGAAGGGGGATGAATAGATTATCAAAAACTTTTTTGAGCTTAGATAATCTATCAACTTCAAAATCAATTTAACAATGAAACAGCTTGTTGATTAAACTCAATTTAGATAGGATCTAAAGCTTATCGAATATTGAATTTTGTGATCAAGAAACAATCAATAAAAACAAGTAAAAGCAATACGAAGAAACAACACAGATTTATAGTGGTTCGGATCAAACGATCCTACATCCACTCTCCTTCTTCAAACTTGAAGAAGGGCCTTCACTTACTTACTTTCTTCTTCTTGTTGACTTACTTACAATGATGAATCTTCAGCCTTACAATGAATTCTTCATAATTTTTGAATATCTATGGCTTGAAGATCTAATGAAAAAGTGTTCTATAAACACTAAGAACCGAAAACGTATAAAACGTTCGTGAATGTGTATGATTTCTGCCGCTTGTGAATACAAAGTATAATGATGAGTGCAAAGTATCAAAAGTTAATTCTAAATTAATTTCTATCCCTATTTATAAAGATCTCCTCCTGGTAGTTGTAACTTCCTTGAATTCGGTTTTGATCGGTTATAACAATATAACCGAGATTCAGAACTTCCTCTTGAGTAGTTGAAATCGCTTCTTGAATCTTCGTATAATATTTCTCTAACACTTCATCGTCGATGTTTACTTCACCTTGTCCTCATCTTCTTTCCCTGTCTAGGTGTTTAGTATTGTATCTCAACTATCTTCTCTGTGTTGTCCTTTGTCGATATCTTGACCTCATCGATATTCTCTCATTATCTCGGAAATCGTTCTTGTACGACATCTTGACCTCGTCGATATTCTATACTTAGTTTTATTTATAAAGAAATACTTCAGCTGTCTATACAACATGTTCAAATGGTCATCCTATTTTACATTTTTAACACATCAAAACTAAATACACTTTTTCTTTTCCTAACACACTCGGACCGAGTTGGGCCCGATCGCGGGAATTTCAAAGGAAATCATTTCTTCGAGGATCTACTTGCAATAAATATCTTTGCACCCAAAGTCCTCCATATAAATAGCTCCCATTTCAGATTTGTGAGAGGAGAATTCATACTTTCAACACTTAGAATAGATTAGCAATTGATACCTTAGGATTTCTCACACACACTCCTCACACTCTACACACACTAGACTAGAATCTGAGATTGCCTTTAAATTTTCTTAGATTAGACTTTAATTTCATTTGCCCAAGGGTTGTCTAGCTTAGATCATTAGTCTATTTCATTTTAATTTCAATTTCAAGCAAGGATTGAAGGATTTTGTAGAATTTGCAAGTTTATTTCAAGTATTGAAGAATCAAGGTGTTTTCTCTTCCATCTATCTTTTATTTTACCGCAATTGGTATGGATTTCTCATTTTCACTTTTGATTGCTATGGGTATTGGTGAATTGATGATGATTGACTAGATCTTTAGGTGCTTGGGTGTGATTATCCATTGAGGATTTGATTATGGTGATGATGTGATTGGATTTTCCTTGTTGTGAGAGATTGATTATCCCTATGTGCTTTGCATGATTTGATTGCTAGATTGAGTTTTGATCCTTTGTTCAATGATTTAATTTGCCCAAAGAGATTTGGTTTATTAAATTGATGCTTAGGTGTTAGGCTTGGTTTTGGTGATTGAATTCAATATTGGATTAACGCAAGGAGACTTGGTTAATTTTTATTAGAACCTACATAGGGATACGTAATTGCTTGATCGTGAATTGAGTGATTAGTTAAGGGGCTTAGAGTGTCGTCTCTAAGACAATCTACGTGTTTACTTGTGTGCACTTCCTAGGCTTATCCGGTATGGTTGAGTGCTTCTTTCGTGATTGACCTTAACTCTCTCTCGCTTGTGGTTATCCAGTTATATTTAATCTATAATTGACGATTCGTTGGTGAATTGCACCCGAGCACTCGCTTCTCCTTGATATTTGTTTCGTGTTACTTGCTTCCTAGTTTATTTGCTTTTATTTGATTGATCTTTTAGTTAATTGTTCTAGCGTATTTGTTGGGTAATTGATTGATCTTACTTATAGCAATCCCGTGTTGGCTCTATAATACCATGGAAACTTGTAATTCTTGGGATCCTTGCTTGATTTAGTTCCTTTGGGTTCAATACTTGATTGTCTTATAAAAACTTACTCCGAAAAAGCTACAATCACTATCCACATCATCTAATCCATTTAATATTAAATTAAAATAAATATTTATAATAATTTACGTAATAAATAATATATATATATATATATATATATATATATATATATATAATACACCAATTGATTTTTGACTTCATCCAGTTTGTTTGTTTAATCAGTCGCTAAATTAGGTAGTGTTAATCACCCCTCAATCACTCAATTTCATTCCATAATTTTAGCATCACAATCTCCTATAAATTCTACTCATTCCCTTCATTCTAACCACAAATTCACCGGCATTGTTTGTGTTGTTTTACTTGATATCGTTCATCATCATCGTCCATGTCATTTAAGTTACTCTTGAGACTGGAAGATATTTGTGTTCATTAGACGGTGCCGGTGGAAGGTTGATTGAAGCTGGACTTGAACTATGTTTGAAAAGTAGTTTGTCATATTTTGGAGCTGGTGTCCTGTTTTGATAGTGTTTTTCTCTCTTTGATTCGGCGAGCCAAAAATATTATGGCTCACAATCTAGTTTTTCATGTTTTTTCATGTTCATCTGCGTTTTTGAATTCCAACTTCTATTGTACCTAATAGTGGTAGCCGAGTTACACACTTTTTAATGAAAATGATTAATTTACAAATATTCTTTGTATAAAGTTAATTTTTTTAAAAAAGAAATAATTATTTAAATGATTTTCTCGAACATTAGCATATGCCTTGACGCACAATGAGATGGCACAATGAGATGTCAAATGATCATTTGGAGCACCACATTAAGGCAATCAAGCAATGAATTAAACTATGAATTAAGCTAGAACAATTAACAAGCTAGACTAACTTCAAAGAAGTGCAATATGGGGAATGAGTGCTAGGGATAATCTCAACTAAGGAATCAATGATCGTATAATTGCATCAAATTGCTATTCAACCAAGATAGAAAGTATGAACATCATGCAACAATGTTCCCATTCATCACACAATGCCTAAATGTGAGTATTCTTAATACAATGAATCGTCAATTACAAAGCATTTAGTTCATACAATCATACACAATTATAACTCGATTAATCCCTAATCACGTTAGCTCAACTCTCGTTTGTTGCTAGGGTGATCAAACACTAATCAAAAAGAGGTAAACATGTATGAAGCACAATAAGCATCAACAATTAGAAAACTATCTATCTCAATTAAACAACAACCATCAACAATTATAGGAAGAGCAATCAAAGCATCCTTAATTTCAATTATCCCAAGCACAGTGAATTAGCCCATGGAGCAAAGAGCAAAATCCATGGGTGAAAAATCAAATAGCATGATCAATATAGCAATCAACAAAGCAATTATGAAATAGAAATAGAGAGATAGGAAGAACATCACCAATTTGGCCAATTGAAATAGAATTGAATGCTTGATCTCCACAAATGTAAACTCTTCTTCAATTGAATTACAATCTTCAAATGACTAATCTAAGGTAGAATTCACTAACCTAAGCAACAATTAATTAAAATCTAACTAGAGACTTGAATCTATGAAGCTATGAAGTGGAAAATGAGCTAGAAAGCTGCAAAAATTGCACCAAAACCGAAAGGTAGCTGCTCTAATCTATTGTGTGCTCTGTTTTCCGTCCAAGGGGGTTTAAAATGTGATTTTTTGAAAAACGGACGCCTCGACTCGAGCTTGGGGTCAAAAACACGTTTTTAACCTTTTTGCACCTCACTCGACTCGAGTCATATGGCTCGACTCGAGCGAGCTCTTCCGCCTCGACTCAGATAAGACCGCTCGACTCGGCGAGGCTGCCGGTGATGATGTCTCAACTCGAGCGGCCCCGGCTCAACTCGAGCCAGGCTGATTTTGCCTTTCTTCATTTCATTCAAAGCCTCGACTCGAGCTTCTTTGGGCTCGACCGGTGGTCTAGTCCAGAGATTTTTGTGGGCCCGACTTGACCTCTAAACCCCGTTTCGCCTACGTGTTTGTCTCTTCGCCTGTGAATTCCGGTACTCTCGGTTCGGTCTAATTCCTCCGAAAATCCTGAAAATGAAACGAAACACTTCGAAAAACTATTAATTCTCACATAGTAATATCTTTCATGCAAAAGAGTGATACTCTACACCTTAAAGAACAAATACTAACACTTTTCATCACTTTTTGCAAAGAATTTCCTCAAAATCATGCATCAATTCACTCTCATCAATATCACCCATAAAGATTGTATCATCCACGAATTGAAGATGCGACATTTTAACTATATCTTTGCCAATTTCTACCGGCTTAAATGCACCATAATTGATTGCCCTATTCATTAGAAGACTCGGACCCTCCGCCGCTAATACAAAGAGAAATGGGGATAGAGGGTCCCCTTCGCGTAATCCTCTTTGCATCTGAAATTCACCCGATGCACCGCCATTAACCAATATCGATGTTGATGTTGTTTTAACACACTCCATTACCCAACTCCTCCATTTTGGGTGAAATTTAAAGAATAGCGGCATGTTCTCAAGAAATTCCAATCGACCGAATTGTATGCTTTCTCAAAATTGATCTTAAAAATAATCTTTCCATCTTCATTTTTCTCGCCTCATTAAGCATCACAATGCTACCAAAGATCTGCCTACCTCCAACAAATGCACTCTGATTAAGCGAGATGACCGAATCCAAAGACACAATTGAGTCTTTTGGATAGAATCTTTGATACAATTTTGTAGACCCCTCCATTCAAAGAAATCGGCCTAAAATCATTAACCCCATTTGCCCTCTTTTTTTGGAATAAGTACAATAAACGATGAGTTCTTTCCTCTCACCTTTTTCCATGCTTATGGAATTACGATATCATTCGCAAAATATCCCTCTTCGAACCACTCCATAGCTCCCTAATGATATTGAAAATAAACCTATCCAGGCTGGGTTTTGGACCCATCACAATCCCAAATGGCACCCTTCACTTCAGCTTCCGTAAAAGGGGCTACAAGAAATTCGTAGTCCATTTCGAAATGAATATATCTTGCCGCTTATGGATCAATGTGGGTCGGGTTGTTTCTCTTTTCTGAAAATATTTTTGATAGAACTCTATAATCCCCTTCTTCACTTCCCCACCATTTCCAACCACTTTGCCCCTCAATATTGATCCCAATAATCTCATTTCTCTTTCTCCTCCGATTTAGAAAGTTGTGGAAAAATCTTGAGTTAGTATCTCCTTCTTTGAGCCACTTATTTTTTTTTGATTTTTTAGATAGTATACAATTCCTCCACTTCAAGTCTCTGAATAATAATGCCATCACTTTTGTCTTCTCGCAATTTCTTCGTCTTCTAACCCGAAATTTCATCCGGGATGTCCAATTGCCAAATTTCCCTCTTTAGCTTTTCTATGTTGCTTTGTCCATGCTCCAAACACTTGTTGGTTCTAATCTTTGAGATCCTCTTTCAGCGTTAAAATTTTTCTTTTACCACAAAATCACCCCCACCCTCAATATCATCTCTCTCCCATTTATTACACACAAAATTCTTGAACTCGAATGCGACACCAAACATTAAGGCTACGAAAAGGCTTGGGCCCCCAATCTCTCACTTTGATTTCCAACACAATTGGCACATGATCCGACACCGTACGCAAAAGGCCATTTTGATTTGAATTCGACCACCTATTTATCCAAGAATTATTTATCAAGATTCTATCCAGCGACTTAGGCGACTTTTGCAAATCCCATTAGGTCTGTACCATATAAATGATCTCCCATGAAGAGGGAGGTCAATTAATCCCTAATTGCAGATGAAAGCATAAAAGAAAGATATCTCTGTTATTCGAAACTACCCCTCTTCCTTCACGTTCGCTTTCTCTACAAACATAATTAAAGTCTAAATTCACGCAAACACAACTAGATACATTCTGCAAAACAACGATCTGGATAATATCCCATAACATCTCTTTCTCATTTACCAAGCGAGGTGCATATACGTTAATGATACAACACTCCACTTTATCCTCGACCCCAAAGACCATTCACAACTAAGACCCCATTAACATGCCGGTGACTAAGATAGGAAAATACCATTTATCCCGGAAGATTGACAGATGCCCCCAGCCTTTTCCTTCCGCTTCTCTATACACCCATCCACAATACTCATTTCCCCACGTCGACTTACAATCCATTTCTGAGATTGATTCCAATTTTGTTTCTTGTAAGCAAGAAACTTCAATCTCGTATTTTTGAATTAACTCCTTCACTTCTTTCTTTTTTACGTAACTCCCAAGCCCCCTTACATTAAAGGAAAAAAATCTTCATTTATTATATCCTTCCGCGCACTCCCTACCCTTTTTCCTATAAGTGCCTCTTCTTCCTCTAACACTCTTATCTTCTCCACCATTACTTCGTCCACTACTGGTGCCGATAACCCCATTTTTTTCCCCAAATTACAAGTTGCCTCTGCCTCTCCTCCTTTGAGCAATTTCCATCGCTTACGTGTCCTGCGTAGGACATTTCCTCTATCACTTATCACACTGCTTTCTTTCCTCCTCTCGATGCCATACCGCTGGCAAAATCGCTCCAATTTTCCTTCTCTGTTAACCGCTGTTGTTGTTTTTCTCTTGCCAATAATACTCTTTTCGACATTCCACGAGATGCCCTAAGGTCGCCCATATCGTTATTTCCAACCTTACAATTTTTTAAATTTCTTTTTTTTTCCTGCATCCGATATCACGCTTTTCTCCCTCTCCGTAATTCAATTACCTTTCAGGTTCCAATTCCCCCCTTTTCTTGATTCAACTGGTAGTGACTTGTCAAGTGTCACCGAGATAGTCTCCGTCACATCTCGATTTTTAAAGCTTTTAAAAAGAGATTTATACTAACAATTTATTCTAAAATCTTAATTTTTCATAGAAAGATAGGAATGTTTGAAGATATGTTTAGTAGAAGCAATTAATTTTGTAAAAACTTGCAATGAAGTAAATAGTAAAAACACTATTATTTTCAAAAAAATGAAACATAATCGATAAAAAAATAATATAATTTATTTTCAAATATAAACATAGTTTAATAAAATAAATGAGATGTGATTCTAAAAAAATAAATATTTAAAAAGAAAATCCTAAACATGTTAATTTAAACTTAAAATAACAAAAATTAACTCTCAAACATGAAACATTACTTGAATGCTTGTGACACACACATCCACCGGCCCTCCATTGCACTCCTTTCTAAATTTAAAAAAATGTTAATAAGATTGGGGTGAGCAAAACTACTAGCTCATTGAGGTCCTTTGTCACACTTAAATATCACATATAAATAAAATTATTAACCCACATAACATGCATATGAATTTTGGGCCTACTATTCAAATTAATAGGGCCGTCTGATAAATTTTGTAACACCAATACCAATGGGCCTTGTTTTAATTGAGATGGACAGACCCTCTCCGTTAACCTGATTAATGACAAGTGGACCTTTCTTGGGCTGGAAAAAAACCTTTTGTTTTTGATAGCCCACCTCCCTCCTCCAATATTGATTTGGATAAGTCATTATCTTTCTTCTCAAATCCCTCTCACTATACATACATATGATAATGATATCTTACTATAACTTATTTATTCAATTTTGATTTATCTCGTTACTTATTCTATTTTTGATAACTACTTATTAAATTTATATTCCTACACAACATTATTATTATTATTATTATTATTATTATTATTATTATTATTATTATAGTGTGAGCTCCAAAAGTAATAACAATTTATGTAAATATGTAAATATGTGAAATTTATAAAGAAATTATCTTATTTGAAGTTTGTAAATAATTATGGAACGTATAAAAAATAAAAAGTTGCAAATAATTATGGGATGTACAAAGTAATTATTTTTGTTTTTGCAGAATAATTACAATTATTTTTATTAAATTATAACTGACTGCAAATATTTAATAAAAATAGATTTTCACAAGTGAATTAGTCCATATAATTATATTTGTAGAGAAGAGCAAAAGAAAATGTGCAGAAAGTGAAAATCCTGGTCATTCATATTTCATAGTATTTCATACTCCAAGAAATGGAAATGGAGTCTGGTAATAAGAGAATATGGATCCATTCTTCAATTTACCTTCTCCTCATATCTGCATCACTTCACCTTCTTCACACGCTCCTCATTTCCCCCAATTTCACTGTTAACCATCTCAATGCCAGAATCAAGAAACTCTCGCCTACCCCTCTGCGCTTCCGCTCTGACGGCACATTCAAAATCCTACAGGTAATTTCAAATTCAGCTTCTGAAAACACTCTTTCGATTTAAACAATTGTTATGATGATGATGAAGGTGGCTGATATGCATTTTGGGAACGGGGAGTTGACTCGGTGCCGTGACGTGTTGGACACCGATTTGCCCTGCACTGACCTCAATACCACTCGATTTCTTGAGAAGATGATTCAACTAGAAAACCCTGATTTTGTTGCATTTACTGGTAATTAATTCAATTCTACTCTTTGTTGGTCGGATATAGCCGTTACTCTTGCTTGTGAGCAATTGATATTCATGATTATATGTCGTTGAGGAAACTCCATATTTGGCGTTTCACAGGGTCAAAAAATAATAGTGAAAAATGAAAACTGGAATAGAGAATCAAAATGTGGAAACTCAGGCCTTTTTACTGATTAATGGAGGTTTCCTTTTTTCCTTTCAGGATTAGCAATTCAATGTTTATAGCTAAATCGTTTTCCCTCTTTCATTATTGGTTTGAAGAAGTAATTCAAGTTGTCATTTATTTGTTGAGTGCTACTTAACTAGTGATAGCAGATGAACTTCCTTTATCATGGTGGTCAAAAACTTTGAGACGAGATTGTAACATCATAGATTTTTCAAGTTAGCTTCAAATCCCCAGAGAAATCTTGGTTTGCTTTTGAGAACCTGAAGCCGGGTGGAAAATTGAACAAGTTATCATAAGTTCGATTTTGAATTCTCAAGTCTAGCATACTGCTTCTTTTCATATTTGGTGTCATACTACAATGTCTCATAATCAACCACAGCCATGTTTATTTGCCTATTGATTGGTTCTACTGTAGTAATTCATCACAAAAAAGTTAGGTAGATCTTTAAGTTCCCTCTTAATTGTTAGTTTATCTTTTATATGTTTCTTTTATAATGGACTTCAAGAGAGATATGTGATTGAAATGCTAAGTCCTCTCACAAACTTGGATTCATTTGGCCAAATAGATTAAAAGTGTGCTAAACTAGCTGAAAAGGAAGAATATATAAAGAATATTTGCTGCAAAACAATCTTGCCTCTAAGCTTTTGTTGCATGATTCCCCAGAGTATATGCACACAACCATGTAATACATATGTGCATCAGCATTCTCATCGAGTATCACATTCACTTACACTCTTAACTTAATGAATGCTTAAAGAATGCTCTTATCACCCATTAACTTAAATTTCAAAGAGATTTGAGAGCATGAAAGAATCATGTGCTATGTAAATTGAGGATTTCCTTACATCTGATTGTTTTTGCGTAATTGCAGCACTAACCTATTAGTAATCAGGCTTCAATATATCAATGGCCCAATTATTCCTTTGAAAGAGCTGTGTGAACAACTTTACTCAATAACATGTTGACATCTTATTATTTGTTGCTCTGTTCCTCATTAATTTGAGTTTTGCACTCCAGGAGATAACATATTCGGTTCAAGTGCCAACGATGCTGCTGAATCCCTATTCAAAGCTTTTGGACCCGTTATAAAGTCGGGAATTCCTTGGGCTGCTATTTTGGGGAACCACGACCAAGAATCTACTATGACTCGTGAAGAGCTGATGAATTTCATCTCACTCATGGATTTTTCTCTATCACAGACCTTTCCTTCAGCTGAAGATATCTCCAGTTCCAGCAAAAGGGACCCAGTTTGGAAGATCGATGGCTTTGGAAACTATAATCTCAGAGTATTCGGCGCTCCAGGTTCAAATGTTGCAAACAGTAGTGTGCTCAATCTTTATTTCCTTGATAGCGGGGATAGAGCAGTCGTTAATGGTATTCGAACTTATGATTGGATTAAAGAATCCCAACTTAATTGGCTCCGTCGGGTTTCTGAGAAAGTTAAGGTAAAAGCATCTCCTAATTTAAAACCTGCATTCTTGAATAATTGCCTATATACATATGTTTATTAAATAATGCATAATTACTAAAAAGATTGTATCATGTTGGTTGTGTTATATCTTTACCACTTGTGTGGTATTTTCTCTCTCCAGTCTCCACCTCACCCTCTGTAGAGGGTATTAGAGTTGCTACACCATTGAACATATCCACCACAAATTTTCACATATACATATGTCTGATAGATAGTGGGTAAACCATCTGGCGTAGCTCACCAGGGGAAAATGTTTTTGTTGTCTTGTAAGTTTGGCCCTTTTTGGTTTTGGACACTGCACTTTCCCGAATTGAACTTCGTCATGTTAACTTTAAAAATTTTAGTCCTTCGATAGTTAACAGGACAAAATTCAAAACTAAAAACATTGAAAAAGAATACCACATTAGCTCAAAATCAATTGTTAACCTGTTGTAGCCGGTCAAAAAACTATTGAAAGTTAACTGGTCGAAAATCATTTCGAGAAAATGGGGTGTCAAACAAAAAAATAGACCAACTTACAAGACAAAAAAGAAAAAAACTTTTTTCCAACCTCACCAATTGTAGCATGGAATAAACCCCCAAAAGATATGAAAGTGGGATGCATTATTATTGCATGTGTCGAAGATTTAGAATTATTAACATATACATGTATGCAATTGTGTGTCCTTGGATAGGCATAAACCACCTTGTGTAGCTCACCAATTGTAGCATGGAATTAACCCTCAAAAGAGTTGTGAAAAGAGAGAGGGCAGTAGTAGAGAATTCATGTTTTGTGTATATTATTATGTAGGAGACACCCCTATTTATAGTTGGAAAAAGGCCTAGGGTGACAACCAAAGTAAGGAAACACAATAAAGATGGAATCATAGCATAATCTTCAACAAGTTGAAAGTGGGATGCATTGTTATTGCCTTTGTATCGAAGATTTAGAATTATTAACATGTTTCAGGTAACACGCTAACAGGAACAAAAGCTCAATGATGATGATGGATCATCACATGTCCCTTCATTGGCGTTCTTCCACATCCCGATTCCTGAAATCAGACAAGGTCCCATTTACAACATTGTTGGTCAGAATCTAGAATATACAGCATGTTCACTCGTGAACTCGGGAGTTCTGAAGACACTCGTCTCAATGGGGATGTGAAGGCCGTGTTTATGGGGCACGATCACACGAATGACTTCTGTGGGATTCTTGGAGGCTTGTGGTTTTGCTATGGGGAGGGTTTGGATATCATGGAGTACGGTATTGGAGGGTGGTCGAGAAGAAGCAGAGTCATTTTGGCTGAACTGGAGAGAGGCAAACAGTCTTGGGGTGGAGTGAGGAGGATCGGGACATGGAAAGCGACTTCGATGATGAAATGATGAGCAAGATTGACGAGCAAGTTTTATGGGAAAGAAGTTGATATATAGCTAGTTTTGTGCCTCAAATTCTTGATCAAGCTGCTGCTGGGTAGGTATTGTTTGGATTGGATGTCTCGTTGTTCCAGCCGAAGGATAAGCTTGAAAAATGAATTTAATGTAAACATCAATGTGCTTGTCTGTATTTTGAATCACAGGCCAACTTTGAAATCACATTAAAAACTCATATTTTTATTACTTTTCCATATTTTGTGTCTTTGTAAAATTTAGTAAATGATGATTTACATAATTATCATTCTACATTAAATAATATAATTAACTTTAAGAAACTTGTGAAATATATGAACCGAATTGACTCATTGATCAAACTATTTGATTGATTGAACCATTTGTAAATTTAACTTCTCACGATCGAATTTTGATGAGGAATTAAGTGATAAAATTAGCCACTTATTGCACTAATGTGTAAAATGAGGGATGTGTAATTCATCAGCCATTGATAATTGATGATAGTTGTATGTATTACAACTAGAACGTGTTCCCACAAGATTAGCACATACAGGTGTTCAAGCAGGCATCAATGTGCCGTTGAGTCGGGGTCGATCCACAGACCATAACTTAGTAATGCGATCTGGAAACGAGACCTGAATTTGAATTTTTCTTCTAGGCGAATACGATATTGAGATTTTTTTCTCGGAACGCGATTGACCGTTGGAGATCCTGCATGAGCATGGATATTGAAACGTTTCCAAGTGCAACACCTGTATTGAATGTTATCAATACATGAGCTTACGAAATGTTACTAATATCATTTATTTAGATCTTTCAAGGGTGGAATGTCTGATGCTTATAAATGGTTCAACACATATGAGATCATCGTTCTTGCATAAAGATGACTACATATTTATACATCTCTAGAAATCGCGTGCCTAATGGTTCGACGAAGCTTCTGGATCTTGTGGCGCTGCATTCTAAAAGACAAAAGTCGTTTTATCTACGAAACGAGTTGATCGTGAAGCTATGTCGTTGCTTATGTTTCTATATTTCAATACGTAGCTAACCATATGACATTATTCTTGTATATTGTTACTAATGGAGGATGAAAGAGCATTTTTCATTTTCCAAACATTTTATACCCTTTCCTATTTATAATATATGTCATTTTTATTTGCAATTTAAATGTCGTTTTGCACTTTTTAATGTGAATTAATTGTAATTTTTTCTAATTTACCCTTATTTTTTTAAAAAATTACATTAATATTCTTTAAAGTCATGTGGAAGTTTCAAAGCTATTAATTAAGAGTACGGAAGGAAGTAAATAATTTTCTTAAAATGTGTGCATGAGCTTAGAATGACATATATTTTGAATAAAAGGGAGTACTAATCATGGAAGAAAATATAAAACCTCTGCATTTCAATATTTAAGTTCTTTATTATTTTTTTAATATTTAGATGTTAAGGCAATACAATAAATTCTAGAAACTCTTAAATAACCTTTCAAAGATAGTTGAGAAGACATGACGAAAACAATAACACAGAAGATGTACAACTTTTTCTAAAATCCAATCCAACAGACTTTCTCTCTCCATAAAAAAAAAAAAAAAAAAAAAAAAAAAAAAAAAAGCATCTATGTTACTCATGAAGAATGAAACTTATTTTTAATTAGCTAGCATGCAGTCTTACTAATGTAAATCAACATGTTAACTGGATAATAAAGGATATTAGTAGTAGTGTTGTATATACAAAGAATGCCACTAACTATTACATGCTCTAGTATACATTTCTGTACCTACTTCAGACAAGCCACAAATGGATGGTTGCTAGAAATTTCCACCCCTTTGTTTGCCACCAAAAATAGAGATAAAGAAAATGAGAGAGAGAGAGAACTAGCCCCAAAAACATAAACTTCTTCTACACATAATTGGGTTTCAGGCAGAGTTGTCCTCCATACTTCGAGACGGACTCGAATGGGCTAAACGTTTATCTAGCTCAAGCAAAGGTCGTATACATCTCTCCACCTCATCACTTTGCAACTTGATTTCTTCAAGAATCATAGACCGAGCATACTTACAACCTTCCTCGTCCCGGAATGCCAAAGTCCACCTTCCATCAACCAGAGCTTTCGATTTTACTTTTCCATGGGCAGTATACTTCTCTGTGTCTATAAATGGTAACGTGGTGGGACGAATTCGAAGGTGTAGCCATCTCGTATGTTTATCGTCTATTCTGGGCTGAAGGGTCAAAATAAAGTGTGTGATTATCGATTTAGTTAGCTACATAAACCTCGAAATTTATTTATGTATTTTGTAGCTTTTCAAATGAATGGACAAAAACGACGTACTCCCTCCATTCCAGTTTTAACTGACATTTTTGGTGTTTCACACAGAGTAAGAAAGTCATTTAGAATCTATAATTATTTGTAAAAAATGATTAGACTACCTTTTTGGGTCAATAAACGAGACATTTCACAAAAATTAAGAAAATGTGGGAAACATATATAATTTATCTTGGAAAACCAAAAGCGACAGATATTTTCGAATAACTTTTTCTCTAAAACGACAGTTAAATTGGGACGGAGGGAGTACAAAGGGTAGAAATGCGACTTAAAAGCTCCTTGACGTTAGCTATCGGACTAGGCTGGGGTACAAGCAGGTACTCCTTCGTTGATTTACCAACCAACCTACTCCCCTTAGTAAACCAGATGATCCAATAAGTCAAATATCCTCTCCACTTTCATGCATAACCACATTGCAAATTCTTGTGTGAGACGATTGCACCGTGTGACAAAAACAGAAGTAATACTTTTTCAATTAAAAGGTAATACTTCAAAGAAAAAGGGGTTAATTGCATAAAATCACTATTTCTTTCACGTTTTTCAATTACAACATATGTTTTTAAAATTCGCAATTCGATATATGAAATTTTTAAATTTTGAAATTATATCTTATGACTATTTTCCGGTAACTTATGCTGAAAAATCTTTTTAAAAAATTGCAAATAAATTCACAATATTTTTTTATTGTTTCAGTTTAACCACAACATTTCAGTCCTTTATCAAAATAACAAAATAGTCACGTTAGCATGACTTGCCAGAAAATAGTCATGTGATTTCGTGTATCGAATTGCGAATTTTAAAAACATATGTTGTAATTGAGAAAACATGAAAATACTGAGATTTATTTTGCAATTCACCCAAGATAAAATGAAAAGGTATTCACTTTTTCTTTTCCACGCACGGCGCAATCGTCTCACAGGATAATATCACAAGGTTGACATAAATATGCATGTGAACTCTAAGTGTGAGAACTTGAAAGCAAAAACTCACACTACATCCAGACAATGGTGCTACAACTCTCACAACTCCACGCTGAGTTTTCATGGGTAACTCCTCGGCAAGGACCAGCCACCCAGAGCTACCAATAGACAGTGCTAGAAACTGAAAATGTCGCTTCTTTACCCCTCTCAAATGCAATCCGACAAGGCACTGCATCCACTGAATATAGGAAGAACTAAATCAAAATCAAAATAAAAACCATGTAAAATCAAAACATTGATTCGGTTAATGTTTTTCTGATTCCTCATAGTAACAGAGACTACTTGGGTTCCCAGAAAGGATAGAAAGAAAACATTTCAACGTAACAAATGGAGTTCAAAGCTGAAATTACCAAGGTTTATTTCAGTATTTGTTTTAAGTTCTGGTAGATTTAAACCAGCATTCTTTGCTCTGGAATTTTCTGGAATGTCAACAGCGGATACAGGAGGTTGATCTGGCAAAACTCTACCAAGCGAGAAAGTATGGAGATGATGAAGAAGTGCAAATACCTATGGAAGCAAGATACTTGAGAGTAAATAAAGCAATCATTTAAAATGTGCTTAACATTTTACACATGGAAGTATCTGGAAGATGCACAAAGGTCCAGGTACTTCCCACTAGTTCATGCAAAGGGTGCATATTTTTCATGCATCTTTCTCTTTGTCAACTTCAGCAGATAGTTTTGAAGGATTAACTTCAATCTCGTTAATCGTTATATAAATATAAATATCATAAGGAAAAACTGTCAGGCATAACCTTCACCGCCTCACACATTCTTTCGCCAGCAGCAAAGGAAGATTCACATGAAGCATGATCTGTAAGACAGGAGGATAATGAGATGTATGCTTGTGTCTAGAGATGTGCCACGTGGGTATAGAGAGAGAGAGAGAGAGAGTGATACCACCAGAGGCTAACTTGGATGGGGACAATAGCATACACTTTGAATCTTTTCGTGGAGAAGCAGCTTCAATTGCTAGAGGTAGTCATGAGCCATTCACCATGAGTTACTAGCCTTGTAATTCATTGTCCTTAGCTTAAAAGAAAAGAAAACGAAAAGATCTACGTACCTCTTTTGCATTTTCTCCACTCATCACAAATAACTGTCAATAACAGATCAGACCAAGTTCCTTTGGCCTCCTCTAGAACACGATTAGTGCAATGACGGAATGAATCCTACAGATAGAAATTATGTCATGCTATGAAGAAAAAACAGTTCTTTGACAGACTAGACTTATTAAATAGGTAAAGGTGGCAAATATATCCCAAAAACTCCAAGGAGTGGTCTCCAAACCTGTTATTCAGATTTCAGCATGAGCAGAAGGTCAAAGAATAATATATAAGAAATAATCTTCAGAGTAATGATTGAAATTAACATTTTCCAGGTCTTCTCTAGAGGCTGTTTTCCACTAGTCACGAGTTTACAGATCTAAACTACTTTAGAGACAGTAATACCTGCGCATAATAAGGCAGATGATATCCATCTGTAACCACTACCAGTTTGCATGTAACATAACTTACTTCAAGTAGTCTAAGATGATGGCAGTTAAACTCTGCCTCGCTATAAGGTAACAACTGGCGCAAAAGCCAACCACCATCCCACAATGTTTCAGCAGAGATGTTTGATCTGCAGAAAAGATTGACCAGCGAATCGAGTACCTAAAAACACAGAACCTTGTTCTAAATATGGTACGTGAAAGGAAAACATAACTAAATGATCAAGCAGTAAACCCTTATTTTGTGCTATCATTAGACAGTGATTTCCTTTCGATTAATTAGTAACACAGAGATGTAAGAAAAATCTAAAAATTTTATAATCTTCTCTCTTCTTTAGAGTTTGGAGTTGATATATAGTGTAGCCTAAGGTCAACAAGGGAGGTGTCTGTTTAATTTATTTTCAGAGGAGATGCATTCACCAGTAACGCAAATATCCCTTTCAAGCTATCTTTGACTCAACCAAACAAGAGAACAACTATTAGTTCAATCCGTTCTGCAATATTTTCTGTGTAGCCAAAACTGATAAACGAAAATTGTTTTCTTAGTGGCATTGATTCTATATGGGGTCCACATAAGAAATTGCTACAACTTCAGTAAAACTTCTAAATTAGACATTTAGACCTATAAATTGGATAGACACAATACATTACTATGAATGTCATCAATCCAACAAGTATGATCCCCCATGACACATAACGTTGCAATGAGATAAAGGGTACAGATAAAAATGATTTTTCCAAGATTGTAAAAGTACATACTTGAAATCTATGAACACGAGGGCTCACTCCAACCTCTGGGTTTGCACATGAAGTTCCACCATATTCCTGAATTGAGATAAAGTAAAATGAGTTCTACTTTTGGAAGTCGCCTGTTTGAACTTGGATAACAATGCTAGAACATAATGTCGCTTAATTTACATATTAAACTGACCTGTGAGGTTACAAATTAAATAGACTAGAAAATAGAATTTGTGATGTTGGACTTTCTGACCTGATGATCCTTTCAAGGAGCAAGTCATGTTGTTAAAAAAATGATGTTTCTTGAATTGATTATTTAGCTTACTTGGCCATTAAGGAACAATTTTGAATCTAGTTCCACATTACTAGAGCACATCATAAATGTAAGAATGTTTCCCATTTTTGATTGTTAGAGAAGAAATGGCATTATGGTTTGAACCATAAATATAAGACTATATCAGAGAAACTCAAGAAGAAAAAACAAACTAAATTGTTTTTCCATCAATCAATTGGGTGACACAACAATGAAGAACTACAGAACTGCTCCCAAGAACACAAAAACATAAGAAATCACTGTCAAGTTAATACAGAAGGCAGTCATTAAACCTAACATGGTACATCTCATCTGTCCAAAAGCTGAAGTTGTCATTGGAGAAAGCTATAAAAAATTCAGAAGGTCATGTACCTTCAACTTTTGCAGATATATATCAAGTTCACTACTGACACCATCCCTAGCGCCATTACTTGCTGAAGAGAAAAGTTGCTCTTCCCCAGAATCTTCCCCAACCAAGGCTTGCTGTAGGCACACATAAAAAAAAAAAAAAAAAAAAAAAAAAAAAAGAAAAAGAGGCATTCTACTAAGATGCATATAGCATAATATCAGATATAGAACTCCAATCAACATCCCCAAGATCCAGAATATGATGCTAAACCTAATTCTTATTCTTTCATCATGAAACAATTTTGCATCGAAGTTAACCTCAGAATTGGAGAAACATATTGTACAAGAGGAAAGAGGATGCAAATTATAGCTTGATCCAGTCTTTCTGGCCATTTGAATAATGGAAAACACAAAATTATTCCTTAAGCATAACAACTAACCACGTCATTTTTATTTTTTCATCACATCATTTTTTCCACTTCTATTTATTGAAAACTAGCCAAAAGATCCAAATCACATACTTATTTCACGAAATCATAGTTATTATAGGAGCGTGAGGCGCAAGGGGCGATGGCAGCGCCTCTAAGGCTAGAGGCAGGCAATGCTACATAGGCGTGCACCTATTTTTACCCTGCTCCTGCGGCGCCTGCACCTTCCTTCTTGTGCCTCAGGCATCATTTTGCACCTCAGTGCATCTTGTGCCTCTAACAAGGAACAACTATCCATGATATTCAATTTCTCCTCCCCTACTCCATATGTTTCACTTTTCCTTCACTTAATTATTCCAATTAGGGCCGGCGATTCCTAATGGCTAATGCTATACGAAAACATCATGGAAATTGTGGTTTAAAGTTTTAGACCTATAGTGGCATCATGTTGACACTATAACGACAAAAATTGTGTCAACCCGTTAAACACGACTAAAAGTTTCAATTGTATATATGAGTCCGAATTTTGTAATTTTATGTGGAGATTTTGTATTTTTCTTATCTTATTGTATAACGTGTTATATTACAATGTGAACTCTACTTTTAAATTTACTTCTTTTCTTATCGTGCCAATTCTTATTGTATATCATGTCATGTTGTGTTGACATGAAATATTTCGTGTTCATGTTGTGTTTAGTCTTATCATGTCATGTTGTTATCGTGCCGACACGATACCATGAATTTCCATCCCTAATTCCAATGGAGTTCCTTTATGTTGATTCCAAATTTATTGACAATTATAAAGATTAAAAATCACCACCACATACCAGCAGCTTCTTCTTATGCTGTTTGCGTTGTGGAAGTATGCCAAGAGCATCAACAATTGACTCATCTAGTTCTGCAAATGCAGAATTTACTTTTATTGCCTTGGATATAAATATCAGTACATAGTGACATAATGTGAGCTTTATGACCTTTAGTCTGCAACAAAGTAGCCAGAACATTTAAAGAGCCGGAAACTTGAACATCATCCCCACTGGTAACAAATGAAAGCAAAGCCTCCCTGTGTAATTAGCAAAAACAAAACATATTTGATTTTTATATAGAACACAGAAATTGGATCATCCTCTAACTGATAGCCAGACAGCGAAGGTTAGAGAAAAGCAACAAGTAAACTATTATCCAGTACTAGAACTGGTAGACATCACATCAGAACATTCAGATCATTCATTACATCAATGGTGCTCCTGTCATCAGTATGAAGTTATAGTGTTTGGCAAAACCATACTTTGAAAAAAAGGTATCTATGAGAACATACACAGTAAGACCAAAAGCAAGTCACATGAATTCCCTCAAGATACATCACACGTATTCTGACATGATTGAAACAATGCAGCTGCAGGGATGGGTGAGGATAACCCTTCTCCTTCCTACAATGCTACCATACCCAAGTAGTTCAATAAAAAGAAGAATATAGGCTAATGATTAACCATTATAAGAGACTATGTTTGCACTGTTGCTATATATATATATGTGTGTGTGTGTGTGTCTCATAGACTTCATTCCAGTGACTGTCAAACTTTAAAACTTGACCCTAGAGTTGACAAGCAATCATTAATCTATATCCAGAACTCATGACCAATTCAAGAGCTGCTATTAGAGCTTGACAAGATACAACAAGGAAATAAATACTTACTGAAGGATCAATATGCAAAGACATTTCAAGAAAAATTAAAGTTAGATGTGACTGATAGTATAGATCACCTGGGTGAAAATTCTGTACTGGCACAATCATGATCCAAGACACCACGCTGTCGATGATTATGAGAAGAACTAGATGTTGGGGTTGAAACTTGCGAGCTTCCAGCATCAGATTCTGCAATGCGATAGATTTTATCTGAATTTGGGGTTGCTGCATCTGGATAAGCATGGCACACCATATTACCATTGAGCTTAGCTTCAGACATCTCAGAAAAGCTCTCTGGATAACATAGAAGAGCAGCAGCAACAGTGTTTGCCAGATCTTTGATTTTGAGTATGCGCAAAATGCAACAAAGTAAATATAAAGAAGTGACAGCCCCAAGACTTGGTTCCTGGATGTATACGACTCAAACAGTCACTAAATTATGTTAAACAAAATATAACAAGAGGATACCAATTGCGAAAAGTTTAGGGAGGGGGAGCACAGATGAGTATGATAGATGTGCATGTATACCTTTACAGCCTCAACTCTCAAAGAAGGGAGAATTATGGGAAATATAAGGCGCCTCAAAACATTGTCCATTATTAACCTCCCAACATCAGGAATTCCAGCAGAAACAACATCACTAAAATAATAGAGATTGTCTTCAACCTCATCAACAGCAGAAATAATGGAAGAAGTTGATTCCATGCTCAGATTCCTATTTAAGATTTAATTTTTCATGTAAGCAAGATTTAATTGTTCTTGTTAGGAAGAACTTACCAAAATAAATTTCATCATAAGGAATATAATATTTTGCATCTTACTTTGAAGCATTTAAAACCACTGAGTCCAAACGGATACACCGCTCTTCGAAAAATTTGATCAAATTCAGAAAATAATCCGTGTGTGGAGCTGTTGATACAAACCTATTTACAGCATCATCTCCAACTGCAAATCATTATGTAACATAGGTTCAAGATAAGTTGAACCTCATTGATTCAAAAGCAAACAAAAGTCAAATAAACAGGAACTCACCATGATAAACATTCAGCGTTAAAAGCACGTACAGCAGTTCGAATCATACTTTCTTCATGAAAGGCAAACCGGATTGCCTCAACATAAAGGGGAATTCAACTACATCATCCTTAAAAATAAGGAACCAAAAGGGAAAAGCAAAGAGATCGTAATAAGTAACAGCAGGTAAGCTTATATGTTCATTGTTTTTTTTTATTAGTTACAAAAATGACTAGCAGGCATTGCTTCAGCTACCAGCTAACTTTTCACAAAATGCTGGGATGAAGCAAAACAAGTGTAATGATGAAGCAGCCTTCTACAACTTCTCTCAGAAATGGGTATTGAATGATCAAGAATATTCTATCATATTCTACTTGATTTTAATCCAACTGAATGGATCCAAGACCCTCAAAATGTGTTTACTGCAGTTGTGTTCTCATGTCATCTTGTGATAATCCAAAAACACCCGAAGACAATCTAAAGCCTGTCATCTTCATAATCTTTAATTCCTTCCATTTCACCTTATCCTCAGTTAAAAGAAACGGTGTGGTGATTCCTCTAACTAACTCAATTAGATATATATTCTCACACAAAAATATTACAGCCCATAGTCTCTGTTCCGGTCACAGGACACAAAAGAACATTTCCCAAGTACAGGTGTGAATTGAAGTTGTGTAAAAGCTTTTAGACCGGCGGAACTCCAATATTTAGGTGTCTTAGTTCATTTTCAAATTTCAATACCACGATAGATTAATACTCTTACAGTAAATGGCCATTGATTAAAATATCCACTGTTCAGACCTATCTCGTGTTTATATATACCTTCCAAGTGAACTCAAAGCAGATGATTACATCATTGAACTCGACAGAATAACAGAGATACAAGCTCTAGGACTTCTATATATGTATGGCCAGGATGAATGATGCAAATGCTAAAGGTACTCCTCACAAGTCGCAACTATTATTTTCAGGGTTTTAATACAGGAAAATATTGTGAAGTAATAGTTATCTCGTCACCTTATTGTGAAAACATTGTAGGTTCAAGAACAAAAAATGACATAGCCACGCGAGCATAAATGTCATATCGAAAATGTCTAGTTTTAAGTTTCTGCAGAAATTACTTTCCTAACAGAAGACAGCTCAATTACCAAAGAAAAAACAAAAAAGCAAATGACATATTAGTATGAACAACAATGGTACTGAGATAGCAATATAAGGAATAAGTAAACTTACACTTTCTGTCTTAACAAGGAGAGAAATTGTATCCCTGTTCAACTTCCCACTAATTGCCCTTTTGTAGTCCAAGTGCAGTTGATAAATCAAGATTAGGAAGTCAATATTATATATCATAGAAAAAGTAATATTTAGAAGTTGTCCAAAACTATTATTGATTGCATGAAATAACTGAATTATAGAGCAAACCTTAGGAAGGATATGTAGTAGGATAATAGCTCTTCATTTCTGAAGTCAAAAGGGTAAGTTATAAGGTAGTTAACATGTTCATTGCTAAACATATAATCTGCACAATTTCCAAAGAGGAACATATCAGAAATGCCAGAATGGTAGACAGACTGAAAATGTGCTATTCAATCCGGATGTCATAATGCAACTTACATATGGAATGTTCACTTTCTAGGTTTTGGATCATTATGCTCATTGTCTGCAATAGCTGCAGTGGGACATACAAAGTTTTACTACTAATTTTTAATACACGTACGAACTCTCCCATGACCTGCTTCTCCATGAAAAACCTAAAGGAAACAAAATGATCACAATTGAACAAAAAAAGGTCATGCACTTGTAAAGGGATATATGAGCATATCAAACATAGAACGCAATGATGCCATACTCGAAATAGGCAGGATCATGCTGGTCACCATAAGTTATCAACTCTGCAATAGATCTCAAAGCCTCAACCACAAAGTCCTGGGTGATACACCATTAAGAGTTAAAATCAAATAAAGCATTGTCATGAACATAAAAAAAAAATGGCAAAAGAACAACCTACCTTGTTAACCTCATTCACGACTTGAACTTTTATCAGTTGTTCAATTAGGAATCTGGAAAGAAGAAAAAGGCAAATCTCAAGATCATACAAGACCAAGAAGGAGCCAAAAGTATATGTTGCATTCTGATTTGGGTTGACTAAACGAAATCATATATCATATAACATTTAAAAGCCAAATTGATTTATGGTGCATGCAACTAACTTTAGTGAAACTTCACAAAAATCTCAAACTAGATTGTACATGAAAAAAATTGTAACATAATTAACAGCAACTCAAATGTGACGAACTGAGTATATTAAGCTTCTCTGTTCACATAATCACCATATACTAATAACAGTCGCATGTCAATCAGAAAAGATTAAGCTATTGCGTCGTGACAGACAAAGCAGGCTATCAATTATCAATTTGAAATGATGCAAAATTCATAAGCTACCCTGTCTAAGTGCCTAAAGGTTTTCCCCTGATCCAGACCGAGATCAATCCAAGCCAAATGTCCAATAATATTGCACGTATACCATTTAAAAAAATAATAATAATAGATGGAATGGAATGGAATGAAAATATACCCATATTCACCCTCAAAAAAATCCAGTATTACAGAAGTCTTCATTACCTTTCTTAGATCCTAAGAAATGTGATTTTTAGCAATTTGTATTTCTTATTCTTGTCAGAATAATAGAGAAGCCATACTTTAATGTTTCTAATAAGAACAAAGAAACAAAGACCAAAGTACAAATAGCTACAGTAATGCACAAAATGAAACTTTTAAGCCTGGCAAACAAACAAATTCTTGAGGACTTAGGTTGTCTATGAAATGCCGAATTTTCCAGGCATTAGGATTGCCAAAAATATGTAGTTTGCCTAGATAACAAGATGGAAAAAATGGCAGTAAAATATACATCATTTTTGCTACACTAGTTACAATAACAAAAGTCTTTTTCCAGGGATAAAGATGCTCCCTAAAATAAATCCCTGGACCACCTATCAGCTCCTTGTGATGAAAGCAGATTCAGCCACGTCAGTAAAACAAGTAGCAGTCTTAGATGCTAGAATAGTAAGTTACAATGTTTCTTCAGGTATGACATTTCTTTCTGGCTCAGTGAAGGATCTATTAATCCTAACAGCAGACGACTGCATGTGAAGAACCTAAGATAGTTTCTATAAGATACATACTCATAGTCCAAATTACACATAGCGTATGCGGGAAATATTTCGTAAATTAAGAAATAATTATGTCATACTTCATAGCAACTGTCCTCACAACTTATCTCTTTTAGTACTCCCCTTCCAGCATCGAAGATTGATAAATGAACTCTGACCATCCCCTCAAGTTGATTGTCAATACTCAAAACTAGCATTCTAACAAAACATGGATCAGCAGGATTCATTGTACGCTCCATGCCCACAAGAGAAATAGGGAGCATTCATCCCTGAACTAATAACTTGATGATAAGAGTTGAGGAAGAGATATTGGATTGCATTTGGATTGAAGGATTTGATTAACTGAGTATTTATAAGATTTGGTTTTAAACCCACCAAGTTCACTCGCAAATAGTTCAAAATGAGAGTTATTAATTTCAAATCCATTAAAAATAAACTCATCCAAATACCAGGAATGGTTTCGTTATGGATTTCAGATCCATCGTCCAAATCTCAATTTAAATGCCGAAGGCAGGAGTAACAACAACAAACTAAGCATTAATCCCACTATGTAGGGTTGGATCATCCCCTTCTTAAAATTCCTATTTACTTGGGAATCTAAAAGTTTCCTATGCACAAGTCCAGACCATCTTTAGGACTGCTCCAACTTTTCCTAATCCATCCATTTTTTATTTTATTAAATTTAGTGCTTCAGCACTTCCATTTTAACATTCTCATTTCTGATACCCTCATTTTCATGTTCATATTTAGTCGCCTAACACATAGCATCGTTGGTCTTCTTATTCTATACAATTTCCCTTAACGATCGCAGAGTACAGGGGACATAATTACTAATCCCCCTCCCCCACCCTTCCCCATTCTTCGTTGAGAGATCATAAATGTTTATTAGAAAAATCAAAGGTCAATCAGGAATACCATGACTAGCAACTCATTTGGCCTTCAAATTACACCTTGAACAGATAACCTAGAAGATTTTTAACTGACTAAGCACCTTCCCACACTAGGAGTATGACTAGGGAATTCCCAGGAGTAAAATGAAAACCATGTCTCACACGGCCATGCTCCTGACACCCCAATTTCACCTTGAACAGTGGACCTAGAAGATTTTAACTGATACTGCACCTTCCGGCACTAGGAACGAGTATGACTAAGGAACTCCAAAGAGTGAAATGAAAAGTTGAAAACCATGCCCGATATGGCCATACCCTGACACCCCTGTCATACATTTCAAGTGCAAATATACAGCTACACGTGCCATCCATAAACATACTAAAGTGTTCTTTAAGTGGAAAATGATGAAAGGAAATGAAAGATGAAATTCTTCGATCTCCTCAAAATTGTTAAATGCCTTCATACAAATAGAAGCAAAACATAAGTCCTTTTCCCCAGTAGAAACAACGCAAGCCTAGAATTTAGGTCATGGCCCATAAAAGCAAGAGAGGAAATGGATTCCAAAGTTTGCAACTATTGGCCCTCAAAACTCCCATCACACCATTCTAATCCAATCAACTTAGAAAAATCAGAAAACAACAGTTATTATGTTTAGCTTATACCTGACATACTAGCATACCGATAAAAGGAGAGCTACATCACCTTAAAGGAAGAAGGATTTTTGCCAAATAAGCAACCAAGCATTAGCACTAGATTAATGAATCCTTAAGACTTTACACTATATACACATAATAAATAAATTAGAAATGCCATAACCCAACATGGAGTTTCACCACACTCAAAAAAAAAAAAAATTGCTCAAAGAAACCCTTAGATCGTTTTTTTTTTCCAGCCAAAATATCTGTTTACACAAATAATTGTTTAACCAAATCCCAAATGACATGCATGCCACTCATTCCAACATTCAAGCATCAGCGGTAATCCCAAAAGTCATGCATGCCACTCATTCCAACATTCAAGCATCAGTGGTTTATCGTCTTCTACCACTCCAATGGTAACCAAAAAGCAAGAAATGATCAAACTATTTCAAGGATTTTTCACTGAATACTTACAGGTTAACTACTAACTGTCGATATACATCATGGTTGGATACATAAATGTTCTCTCAATTGTAACAGGAAATAATTTTTTACGACTAAAAGACAATTTTTTATAGGAAATCTACGGAGGGGTAAAACATCATAGCAATGTGCCAAATATAACAAATAGAAGTACACAATAAACCGCTTGTCATCTCTTGAGGCAACTAAGTAGAACAGCTTCCTACGAGTTTGTTTTTCAAATTGCAGTTGAAGAGCTATAAAAACACCGACATTCATCAAATTGAGATGGAAACTATTCACCCAATCTATCCAGCTCAAAATTGAATTACAAACTTGTATTTTTTGTGGACAGAAAAAGTACAGACTTCCTTACTGTTCTAAAGTTATTTCTGATTCAAATACACCATAAAATAGAGAAATTACAAGTGAATCTAAAATTATACCAAAGTCATCACATATATACACTACCTGAGTTCATCTAAAGAGAATCTATCCCGGGATCTCCAAAAGGAAAACCACATCCTTTTAAGAGCTCGCGATCACTCTTTCCTTCTTCTTCGCATCAAATTTCATCCTCAGAAGCCCCATAAGTGTTTAATTAACCATCACTTGAGAATTTTAGACTCAAATTGGGTGCAATCACGGCCAATCACGCAGGAGTAGACCATCCAGCCGTGAAAAAGAAGTGCCACAGAGAGAGATGGGCTTGCGATTGACTCCGCCGGAAAATTGAGAGTGGTGTGAAGCAAGGAATTTTTCGAGAAGAATGATGATCAGATCAGAGATGGAAAAGGTGATGTCTGTGGGTCGGGTTATCGGGTATGTAGGTTGCAGGTTATCTGACGGACGGCAGCAGAAAGAGGTGTTGGGTTGGGTTGTGGCCACCTGTCAAATTTTTAATTTTAATGAATTTGCAAGGAAGCCCTCTAGTTTTTTGGAAATCTCATAACTAGCTCTGCTAAAGTCTTCTTGAAGATTCTAAAAATTGGAAGTTAACCGAAGAATCCTCCATTCTTAAAGATTCTTATTTATGTAAGTTTATATAAAGAGGCACGGGTAAAGACGGTTTCATAATGATTTGTTACATAATAATATTGCATCTCTAATTATTTGCATCAAATGTACATACATCAAAATTTATAAATAAGAGAATAAAAACCCTAATATAACCATATGTTCTATTAATTAGGAAATTATGTTAATTATAAATAAGAGAATAAAAACCCTAATATAACCATATGTTCTATTAATTAGGAAATTATGTTAATTTAAAAGAAACATTTTCCTTTCAAAATTTCATCCGAAAAAGGAGAACAAATCAAAAAGGAGATTGAACAAAAAAATAAGAAAGAATAATTGATTCTATTTTTAAAAAAAAAAATTATGTAACTTTTTCGTTTTTATGTGAATTGCAAGAGTTTTCTTGTAATATTTTAATTTTTTAATACAAATTTATTATTTTGTTAATATTTGTAATTTATAAATTTTATAAAATATTATTAATTTTACTTTTAATTATGTATAATTTATATTAACCACGTACAATTTATGTATAATGCAAGAGTTTAATTATAAAATATATATTATTTTAAAATTATAACAAAGGTTTATATTTGCTTTATATTTTTAAATATAATTTTATAAATTTTTCATAATTAATATATATATATATATATATATATAAAATATTGTAATTTTTTAAAGGGAATGAATATAAATTTTACATAATTAATACTATAAGACATGTGTGTATTAAATAATGATAAAAAATTATAAAATAATAGAACCTGTAAAATTCAAATATTATACTTGATAATAAATTTTGTAAAAAATAATAAAATTTTATTAGCCAATTCCAATAATACACATATAAAAATAAATTAAAAATTGCATAAAATATATGTATTAACGAAGTGGTATAGCTCAAGTAGTTAGAGCTACACTACCTATGACACAAAATTCATGGGTTCGAGTTATCTTTTGCCCGATAAAAAAACATATGTATTAATATTATTCAAATAGAGAAATAATTTTTTCACTTTTTTCAATCTCCTTTTTTATTTGTTTCATTTTCGCGTAATTTTGGGATTGAATTTTGAAAGAAAATTGTTTAATTTAAATTAACATAATTTTTTAATGGAATTATTACAAATAGGTTTAAAAAGTTACCCAAACTTTCAAACAAGTTCATTGTGCAAAATTTTTTGTGCTTCAATGCAAATTTATGTTATGTTCTTTGTCTGCAAATTTTTTTGAACCTATTTGTAATCGGCCATTTTCTTTTCTTTTTTTTTTTTTTTTGACGAAACAACTCGACCCTTTTCTAATTAATAGAAGGGCGAGTCTCTTGTGAAATATTTCACATGCAATATCGCTTAAAAGAAAAAAAAAAATCTCAAGTGGTCACACTATAAAAATGGGTCAAATCATTAAGAACGCAGATTAGGGCAGATTGGAGCGCAGAACGACGACGCAATCAACAACGCAGATACGGGCGATCATAAGACAATAAAAACAAGAAATCGACGAAAACAACAACAATAAATTCAACTACGAGATCAAATTAAGGAGAAGAGAGCAAAAGGAGAAGACATGGATGATTTTTTAAAAATTTCCGAGATAATTAGGTGTTGGATGATCCGATTGATGAAAAATAGTAGTGGATAAATTTAAACAAATGATGAATACAAAGCTTATGCGAACTTCGATGATAAATTTTTATTTCTATTTAAACTGGAATGAATATCGCAACTCCTAATCGATTCGATTTATTCATATAGTAACACACATTTTTTCATAAAGTAACATGTTTTTGTTCATATAGTAACACATTTTTTTCTTCATATAGTAACACATATTTCTCTATACAAGAACACGTTTGTGTTCATATAGTAACATATTTTTTCAAAAGTATGTGTTACCGTAAGAACAATTATGTGTTCTTGTAAGGGTGAGTACGTGTTACTAGTCCTTAAAAGAATAAAATATTAGTTTTGTTCATTAATAATACATTTTTCTTCATACAATAACATGTGTTTGACCTAATAATAACATAACCCGAGAGTAAAAATTTATTTTTACCTTCGCACAAGTTTAATACACATATTTGCCCTTACAATAACACATATTTATCCCAAAAATCTTATACTTGGGGATCAAATAGACTCATAATTTTTTTCTTAACACATTAAAATCATTTCTCTTTAATATTGAGATCAAGTAAGTCATCATCTTAATAAAATCACACTCTTTTAATAAGAATAAAGTTGTCGAAGATTAAATACTTATTTGATTCACACATATAATTAGATTAGATATTTATTTGACCATTTTTTCATTTTTATTTTTGCATTTTGGACGATTATTTTTAGACAAATACATATTATTTGTTTTATAGTAACATATATTTATTATTTAAGTAACATATGTGTAACCTAATAGTAACATCTCTGGGAACACCTAGAAGCAAAAATTGTATTTTTGTCCTTGCGCGAGTTTTTAGCCAAACACGACCTAACCCACCCCAACCCGCCCAAGATCCGCGAATTTTTGTTATATGGGTAATTTCACGGATCTTAGATCCATGAAATATTTCATATAAGAATTTATCTTAATAGAAAATATGATTATGGCAGGGTGTTATTCTCTTGTTTGTAAATTTTGATGTATGTACACGTGGCGCAAATCTAATTAATGTAACGGAGATATAATATCATTATGTAATAGGAGATCCGGACCGATAAGACCGCCTCACACAAGACTCTCTCACAAATAATATGTCATACTAAAGAAAACTTTTGTATAGGTCTATTTTATGACATGCAAAATAACTTATATTCTTATTGTCTCATAAACATTTTCATATTTTCTTTTCAGTATGTCCCACAAAACTTTGCATGCCCCAAAATGAAAATATTTTTCACATTCTTCATCCTCACAATATACATATTTACTCTTCATGTTATTATTTTTGGACCACACATACACTTAATTCGACTAATTACCACGCATACACTTAATTCACCTAATTATCCCTCAACACTCATCTCATTACACTTTTTTTAACTTTGTGCCCAAAATTCACCACGAACTTTTACGTAACGAAGAGAATATGATGAATCCGTGACCAAAAACCAAAATCCTAGCGACTCCAAGAAATATTTTCTTGAATTCACCTAGTAACCAGTAAGAATATTGTAGAAAAATATTCAAAACTCAATTCATTCATAATCCCTCCAAAGGTTCACAATAGCGACAAGTAAACCTAGCATAAATCCATCCCATGGGTCAAACTTTGAAAATAATGAAAGACTAAAACGTATCTAATCAAATCAAAAGAAATAAATCTAGTTACTAAAAATTAAATCTAAATACTAGTAAATAAATCATGCATCCTTTTTCTTCCGTCGATTGTAAACGAGATGGAAGTCCTTCTCGGTCTCATCATTACCCCCGCCCTCAAAACGAACTTTGTCCTCAAGGTTCAAAGCTAGAAAGCGGGCTCGTATCTCATCTACGGATTCCCACGTAGCGTCGTCGGTGTCATTGACTTCCATTGGACCAACCTCTCTAACCTAGTTGCGTCCTACTCTACGCCAAAGGTAGTCAATAGTAGCCTCGGGGACAAAATCAGGCAATCCCTCCGCCGAATAAAGTGGTAACGTTGCGCCCCTCCATCCCCAAGTCATCGTCGCAGCAAAGAAATGTGAAATATGGGATGGATTTTGGATTCCGATGGCAGCTCTAGACGATATGCAATCGACCCGATGCGCTCCACCACCTAAAACGGGCCAAAATATTTCTTGGCTAATTTCGATTCACTCGTTTGAAGATGGAGCTTTGTCGATAGGATTGTAGTTTTACGTAAACCCAATCCCCTACCTCAAATTCCTCAAATCGCCGCTTGGAATCGGCATATTGCTTCATTCGATTCGAGCACGATCCAAATTACACCATAACTCCTTCAATATTTCATAAAAATACGAAGCCGAATGTCCACTTCATGAATAGCACTAGACCAAATCTCGTGTCACAGATCGAGGCTGCAAGATAGCCATATACTGCCTTAAAAAGTGTCATACCAATGGAGCGATGAAACGTAGTGTTATACCAAAATTCTGCCCAAGCTAAGTATGATTCTCAAGTCTTGGAGTCTGCCGCATGTGAAACACCTTAAGTATTGCTCTAAGCAATGATTCACCAACTCCGTCGACCGTCCATCCGAGGGTGATAAGATGAACTCATTTTTAATTGTGTACCTTGCAATTTAAAGAATTCCCTCCAAAAGGCACTAATAAATACTCGATCACGATTCGAGACAATTGTCTTGGGAACTCCGTAACTTCATCACATATCAAATAAAAGGTCGGCCACATCCCCTATTGTATATGGATGGCTCATAGCAATGAAATGAGCGTACTTTGAAAGTCGATCGACCACCACCATTATCATGTCTTTGCCCTTAGATCGTGGAAGGCCCGTAATAAAGTCCATTGAGATATCTTCTCACACGTGTTGAGGGATTGGCGGTGGTGCTAACAATCCTACCGGGTGCACGATCGTCCGTTTTATTCTGCCGACATATGTCACAAGATTGAACAAAAATAGCTACGTCACTTTTTAAATCAGGTCATGCAAACATTTGAGAAATTCGCTTGAATGTCTAAAGAACACCCGAAAAGGCCCCCAACCACACTCCCATGAAATTCCTGTAATAACCTAGTTTCACGGCTTACCTGCCGGGACTTGTATCACTCCTCCCGAGTAATACAACCATGGCGGAGCCGAAGGCCCCCATCGAGTTGTTCCCCAGCCTTCGCCCGACACGAGAATAAGACCCGGAAAATCATTCTCCCGAGTCGCTTGAGCAATTTTGTTCCAAATCCCGAGATAATGGTGCTGGAAAGAATACCACCACACAGACGGCCGACTCATCCTTTCATGACAGCAAGGCGTCACGCCCCATTTTCTCTCCCAGACGGTAAATTGTTTCATAGTCAAATCCCACCAATTTGGCAATTCATTTTTATTATTCGGCTATGGTAATCCGCTGCTCAAGTAGCTATCATAGACTACGTTGATCTGTCACAATTTTGAACTTACGTCCCACCAAATAAAGGCGCCAACACTGTATAGCCTTGATTAAAGTGAATTATTGCATGATTTTTGAGGTGATTAATTGCATAAATTGATGAAAAGTATAAGAATTTGTGCTTAAAGGTATTGAGTATCACTCATTTGCATGAAAAGTATTATTGTGTAGAAATTAATGGTTTTGCAAGATGTTTCGTCTCAATTTTAGGGTTTCCAGAATTAGACCAAACGAAGAGTACTGGGATTCATATGACGACGAGACGAATGTGTCGGGCAAAAATGGGGTCAGTGAAGTTTGAGTGCCAAAAATTCCTGGACTCGACCATAGGTAGAGCAGGGGAGCTCGGGTCGAGCTTGATGACTTAAACGAAGAAAAACATGAAAATAATCCCGACTCAGTGGAGTCAGTCACTCGAGTCGAGCGAGATTTGGCCAAAATTGCACCCACGACTCTTGGGCTCGAGTTGAGGCTTCCAGGCTCAACTCGAGGCGTCCGTTTTGCTCATTCTCCTCCATTTAATCACCATGGACGCGGAAAATGGGGGATAATTAGTTTAGGAAGCTACTCTTCGAATTTTAGGCGATTTTCTCTGTTTCAAGTCAATTTCTACTTCCTAGATACTTAGATTCAAGTTTTTTGATAGATTTATTTCAATTGTTCATTAGATTAGTCATTTCTCCATTAGATTATTGATTTTGGACTGTAATTTTCAATTGAAGAATAAGTTCAAGTTGTGAAGATTCAAACATTCAATTCTTATCTCATTGGCAAGTTTGGTGATGTTCTTACTATTTTTCTATTTCAATTTCTTAATTGTTATGTTGATCATGCTATTTGTTTGCTTACCCATGAGATTTGCTTGTTGCACCATGGGTTAATTCCTTTGTGCTTGGGATAATTGAAATTAGGGATGATTTGCTTGCTCTAACTATAATTGTTGATGATTGTTGTTTAATTGAGATAGTTAGTACCCTAATTGATGATGCTTATTGTGCTTTATATATGTTTATCTTTTTTATTGGTGTTTAATCATCCTAGCAACAAACGAGAGTTAAGCTAACATGATTAGGAATTAATTGGGGGATAGATGTGTATGATTGTATGTGTTAGATGCTTCGTAATTAAGAGATTTGATGCATTGAGAATTGTTCACAATGAATAGGCATTATGTGATTAATAGAGATATTGTTGCATGATGTTCATTACTTTCTATCTTGGTTGAATGTCAATTTGATGCAATTATAGTGGTGATCAATGACTCCTTAGTTGAGATTATCATATGTACTCATTCCCATTAGCACTTCTTTGAAGTTAGTTTATCTTATTCCTTGTTTTTAGTTTAATTCATAGCTTGATTGTCTTTCGTATTTCATTTGGAGAGCATTAGTAGAGTAATTAGAGCCAAAATTGGATTTAGCTTCAATAGTCATTAACAACTTGCATCCTAGGGCCTCATTGCATTTTGCATCTCATGGGTTCGATAACTTGATTGGAGTCGTAACAATACTTGTAGGAAAAATACCACAACCAAAATGGCACCGTTGTCGGGGATGTGATTTTGCATTTATTTGAGACTTAGGAATTGTTGAATGTGGCTACTTGTTGAACTTTTTCTTGTTTAGTTCATTTGTTTTTGTTTGAATTTGATACTTGATCTCTTGTGTAGATGGATGAATATGACTCATATGCATGGAATCAAGGTTATTATCAAGATACTATGGTTTATCCTCCACAATATAAAAGATTTGGCTATGATAATTGGAGGAACTTTAAGGATAATTATCCAATGCAACAAGTTCCCTATGATTATCAAGATTGGAGATGTGATGAAGTCCCTCCCGCTTCTCAAGAGATGTTCTCGTATTATGAGCATTATGATCAAACATTCGATCCACGGGGTGGATTTGAGTTTCAAGGAGCTTATGAAGGACGTTATTGTGATGATGTGAGGAGTTATGACTACGATTATCAAATGCAACAAACTCCCTCCCATTATCAAGAGTGGGGAAACGATAAGAGAAAGAAGCCTAAATTAGAAGACATTTTGGCAAAGTTTATGGGAAGCATTCAAGAGAAATTTGAGAAGATAGAGAGTGTAGTGACTTCATTATCGAGCCGAATGAAGAGTTTAGAGCTCCAAATAGACCAAGTGGCATCTACAAGTGGGAGAAATCAAAAGGGTAAATTTTCATCCACAATCGAGGCTAACCCGAGGGAGTTTTATAATGCTATACAATTGAGGAGTGGTACCCGATATGAAGGACCAAAAATGCAGAAGAAGAAGAAGAAGAAAAAAAGAAGAAGAAGAAGAAAGGGAAGAAGAAGGGAAAGAATTAGACCGTGACCTTATTTGGAGGTTCATTGAAGAAGTTGATGATGAAATGGATGAAATTTTGAGGTTTATTGAAGAAGAAAATGATGAAGAGGAAGAAGAGAAAGTGCTAAGTGATGAGAATGATGAGGCGACAATTCTATTGTTGAGAGAGAGGAAGATGAGTTCATCTTTGACATCTATGATGCAATGAAGGATCCGTTGGATGAGCTTGAGAACCAAGCCATCGATATTGTTGAAGATTGTGTCTTAGAAACAATTGAAAATCCTCTTTATGATTTTTACTTTCCTAATATTTTTGATAATTCACTTTATGATGATATCGATGTTGATTATTCTCTTATATGTTTTGATGATAGAATTTCAATTAAGCAAGAGGAATGTCCCTTGATGGACATGAACTACAATGAGCAAGAAGATCAAGAAGTGTTAGATCGGGATTTTAGTTTTGATTAGTTAAAATGTATAGATTAGACAAACTCATGTAAATAGGATGACCAGTGAGTTTGTATAGACCAACCGAAGTAGTAAACTCTGTACTAGGCCGATCGGACCACTGTTTTCAAAACCAGATCGACCGGCCGAAACCGTCTGAAACCCCTTAAAAACCGCTTTTAATGGTTGAACCGTCAAAACCAGTCAAAATCGGCAAAAAGCTGAACCGGCAAAAACCGGAAATCGGTTTTCAATTTTTTAAAAAAGTTATTATTTATTTTGATTTCCAAATTAAAAATTAAAAATTAAATTTAAAATATTAAATATTAACTTGAATGAACATCCCTCATTTTATAACTTAATAATTATGTTCATTTTTCGCTCCCATTCGATGTGGGATAAAACTTGAGTTAGTGAGAGTGAGAAACCACTCTTCATTTTATATATCAATAACTATATTTATTTTTCATTCTCATTCGATGTGGAATAAAGCTTGTAGTGAGTAAGAGTGAAAAATACTCCTCATTTTATACCTCAATAATTTTGTTCATTTTTCTTTCCTTCTCAATGTGGGATAAAGCTAGTGTGCTCATTATCAAATTCATGTCAAAATTTTATTTTGCATATTAAATTGCATTACCTTACAAATCCTCACAAAAATAAATAATAATAATAATAATATAATAGAAAAAAATCTTACTAAACTCATTTCTAATATCTAATTTATGACTAATAAATTATACAAAAAAGTGTGAAATGTGTCTTTTATATAGTTGACTTTTTATTATTTTGGGTCGTCTATGATTCTATTGTGTTTATTTTAGTATAATTATGATAAGTTATAATTTTAATTTTTATAAGTAATTATTTTTTAATGCAATATAGGAAAATAAAATATTAAAAAATAGGTAGGGATTAATTTTTAACGGTTGGACCGCCGGTCTAATCGGTCCGACCAGTTGAACCGTGAACCGGTGTCCAATAAGGTTTAGTCACCGGTCCGATTATGAAAACACCGGATCGAGACTAAGCAAGATAAATGAAGTCACCGAGATCGGGAAGTACGAAGTCATCGGAAGACAGTCTTGAAAAAGTCATCTGTTGAAGAGAATAATAAAGAGCTCAAGACGAGGTCAAGACCAAATGAGTAGAATAAGAAAGGCAAGTTTTCACCAATAACAACAAAGAACTAACTCAAGATTAGCCGAGGTCGGGCGCTTTTAAAGAAAAGTTTGTTAAACGGTTTTTAAGTTTGTTACAACAAATTAACCGTCTTACGTACTTATAAATAGAAGTAAACACAGTTCTTAGAAGAACTCTTAAGCACTCATTATTCTGAAATTCACATTCTCGATAAGCACTCACAAATCTTCTAAAGTTTTCATAGTTTTCTAAGTGTTTAAAGAACACTTTTACGTACATCTTCAAAACACAATCTGCACAATAATTTTTAGATTAGTCAGTTAGATTGCTAGATTGAAGGTGAATTGAAGATGAAGATCGTCTAAATTTGTAATTGTAATCGACTAGTAAGTCGGTGAGTAAGTAAGTGAGTATAGGGCCTTCTTCAAGTTGAAGAAGGAGAGTGGATGTAGGATCTTTTGATCCGAACCACTATAAATTGTGTGTCATTTACTTTCTACATTTATTTCGTTGATAATCATTGTTTGAACAAACTTGTTTGATTGCTTTAGATCCTAATTCGTAGATTAAGTTTAAAAATTATTTCCACTATTCAACATTGATTTCGGGGATATGTATTAATCACTTGAATTGATAATCAATTTTTGTAAAAGATTTAGATAATCTATTCAACCCCCCTTCTAGATTATCTCTGGAAGGTTTGTTTGATTTCATTAGCTACTCAATCTCGGGACCAACAAGAAGCATCGTGCAAAAGATTGAAGAGGGAAATAAGAATTTCTAAACCTTTAAACTCTTCAACTTACACTTTAGTTGATATGGATGTTTCTATTGATTTCATTTTGCCTCTTAAATTCCTAAATAAAAAAAAAAAAAAAAAAGGAAGTGGAGAAATGTTTGGGCATCCTTGGTAAAGAGGGAAAGGAATGGAAGCAAGGGGGACAACCATTGATGATGATATACAAGGAAGATGTGGGTGGTTGGCCCACTAATGAGTGCCTTCATAATTTTGAAGCTCAAAGGATGAGATATAATGGCAAGGAGGACCAATATCCTTGGTCATTCCGATGAAAAGGGTTCTCTCCGGGACGGTAAATTGTTTCGTAGTCAAACCCCACCAATTTGGCAATCCATTTTTATTGTTCGGTTGTGGTAATCTGCTGCTCAAGTAGGTATCATAGGCTACGTTGATCTCTGTCACAATTTTGAACTTACGTCCCACCAAATAAGGGCGCCAACACCGTATAGCCTCAAGTATTGCCAACATCTCCTTTTAAGTAAATCGACCACGATTTTTGACTTAGCGGTACCTTTACTCAAGTAAGCAATTGCCCCCGAGAAAGAACCACGCCTATGCCAAACCCCGGGGCATTGTTTTTATCACAAAATCTTCCTCAAAATTAGGCAAAGCCAGCACAGAGTCTTGCTCATGGCTTCCTTGATCTATCGAATGCAAGTTATGCTTTCTCGAACCACTAAAATTTATTTTTCTTGGTTAAGTTATATAATGGCCATGCAATTTCACCGTACTTGGCACGAGAATTTGTGATAATATCTAGCTAGACCGAAGAACCCCGAGTTCAATCAACGTGGTTGGGATCGACCACTTCCGGACAACCTCTAGCTTTCTTTGGTTAACTCGCACACCTTCATAGGATATGAAGTGGCCCAAATATTCTACCTCCCGAACTCCAAAAACATTTCGACAGACTTTATCACAAATTTATTCTCTCGTAAAATCATTAATACCACTCGTAAATGTCTTATATGGTCATCCCAATTATGACTATAAACAAGAATATCGTCAAAAAACACAAATAAAAATTTACGCAAATGAGGCCTGAAAATGTGATTCATGATTTCTTGGAAAGTAGATGGTGCGTTTATTAAATCGAAAGGCATTAGCGGTACTCGTAGTGGCCGTTATGCGTGCGGAAGGCTGTTTTATGCACGTCATCCGGATGAACTTTAATTTGATGGTTCCCCGCCCTCAAATCGAAGTTTTGAAAAGAATGTGCCACCATGTAGCTCGTCGAACATGTCCTCCACCGTAGGTATAGGGAATCGATCCTTGATGGTGGCTGCATTCAGTGGCTCGATAATCGGTGCAAAAATGTCATGTGTCATCCTTCCTTTTCACCAAAAAGCACCGGTGGTGCATACCGAATTAATTTGGATCCCATCATCTCATCCACTTGCCTTTCAATCTCCTCCTTCAAAATTGGCATATCGATATGACGCTACATTGATGGGTTTCGATTCATCCACAAGGCGAATGTGGTGGCTCGAACTCCTGGATGGCGGTAGTGTTCCCAATGTACTAGACACTTCGTGGAACTCCTCCAAAGAGTGGTCAATGTCACTTTGGGGCCTCTTTTTGCTGCTGCTCATTTCCATTTGTCACGCCCGGGGACATGAGCAAATATAGTTCCCCTCTACGTGCTAACTCCCTCTCGATCTCTTGGGGTCTATGGGATGGGAGTGTATCCAATCCCCTTAAGCAAAACAATATTGTCCCCCAACCGGAAGTTACATGACAACTCCTTAAGGTCCATAATTAATGGAATCACTGCTTCAACCATGGTATTCCAAAGATCATATCCAAATGTGGCATAGGGAGTGCCGCGAGAAGGTCATCTGGAATTTAATTCCTTGTACGACGACGGGTACCCTCTTGTAGAATGTAGTGCTCTTCATTTTCTAGCCCTTTGCCTTGCTACAATCTCAATTCCCACCTATCCTCGGTTCCGTGGTGGCTGTAATTGCAAGTATTCTCGCTAGAGATGTGGAAATAAAATTGAATGTTGCCCCACAATCAACCAATATTTCAACAAAGTTGTTGACCAACCCGCCCTCGGAATTGTAAAATGCGGCATCCTGGTTTGTCGTTAAGAAGATGAAAGTTGCCACGGTGCCCAATTTTTCCCGAGTTATATTCTCGCCCTACTATTTCTTGAAGGATTCATTATCGTATATAGGCAAAGAGTTGCTCTCCTTTGCTAATTATTACGCTGCCGACTATTAGACTCATCACTTTTGCATTGGCGCAAAGTGATTCCAGCTATACTTCTCATTACACGTAAAACAAAGCCCCGCTTTGTCGGCGTCTATTAATCTATTCATTTGAAAGTTGAACCCGACCTCGTCCAATGGATGGGACCGGTAGGTTGGGCTTAGTGATGTCGATGGTATGCCCCGTAACTACCGGTGGTTGGTCCTGGATTGATTGTGCGTGCTTGAAAAGATCAATTATTAGAAATAACCCGACTTGTATTGCTCGTCCCTCTTAATAGGTGAAGTTGTTTTTCCTTGCGAGTTGCTAAGGTGATTGTTTCTTTTAAATTGTGTGGCTGCCACATCTTCAATTCAACAGCCAACTCGGCCTTTAGGCCCACCATGAACGCTCAAAGCACTAGGTGGCCAATGCGGAACCCAATTCATTCTTTGTTTTGAAGTCACATAAATAATTTTTAAAGCTACTTGTTTGTCGAATTCTACTCATCGCCTCATTTGCATCTTTATTTTGAGTAGTCCCGAGTCATGCTATGATCCCACTCTTAAATTATGCCCACGAAATCTCGTCCTCCTCATGAATATGCTCAAACCATCTCCACCACTATCTTGCCTTACCCTTAAGATAATAAGAGGCGATTTGAACGCAGCCTCGTATTCTTATATTTTTTATTTCAAGTATTGTTCCACTTTGTCGACCAATTCAAAGGATCATCTCCTGTGAATTTCAAAAATTTGATTTTGATGCCTTTCTTTATGTGGTCTTGTGGATGTTACGACCGTCGACTCATTGTCGATCATTGACTTGCCATCGAACCTTCACTCTCAGTTATGAAATTTCCGATCCTTCTTCATCTTCGTTTTGTTCCACTAAATCGAGACCCATCCCCGTGAAAGGGGTTAGGGTGACACAACCACCTTTTGACAACCCAACTAAAACACTAATTTAACAAGAAAAGTGAGTTGTGAATAATTTTACAAGAAATGACTCGTATGCGCACATGCGACTTTTTTTTTTAAATGCTTTAACGAAAAGACAATGAACACTTCTTAACGTGATAAAAAGGACTCATAACATCATACGTAAAACTTTATAAAATACAACTCAAAATATACGCCCACGGTTTGACCCAACAGTGTCATCTATGTACACGGCCACTCAAAACCCGTAGGAGCCGCATGACTTGTCGGAGAACCACAACGTCACAAATCATCGATTACCTACAATGCATAAACTATGTGAAATTTATAAATCTTAGTAAATGTAAATTATGCATGATGCAATGTTTAGTTCGAAAACCTCCCAATGCACAAAGCACTCTCTTTAAAATCATCAATTTATTTATGAAACACTCGTTAGGGCCCCCGACTCACTACTATGCACCGGCACACAAACACTAAGCTCAATTCAAATATATTTAAGTGGCCACTATATGTATGACCTCAACGTGAGGCCCATCCTTTTGTGGCCACCAAGGGTCCCCCCATCGCACCCTCATGACCACCAAGAAGTTATCCCTCCACGCCGACCCATACTGTTGAGGATCCCACCTTCTAACGGCCTAGCGAGGTCCATCACCAAATCGACCCCCTGTCCATTCGTAAGTCCTCTCTGTAAATGTGCACAACACCATAGCACATGAGACGGTGGCCTACTCTAGGTAGCATACGCCAGGATCTCCCCGGCCGCCTTAACTCCTAGGTCGCCTCGCCGTCCTCGGTGCATAGTCGATGGTCAAACACACCATTTGATAAAATATTTTCATGTTAATGCATGATATGCATGATGCAATGCAACATATACACACAATAGAATTACATGCTCAAAACACTATTTTCATTTGTGCAATAATCATGGAATTCACAAATTCCTTTCACTATAACCTTTGAACTCACAAGTTCATTACTGCAACAATTAAACTCGGTGGCCCACTCTAGGTACCATACGCTAGATTTGCTCGATCGTCTTAACTCGTAGGTCGCCCTTCCGCACTCAAATATCATCATACACGATGGTGGCCTACTCTAGGTAGCATACGCCGAGTTCTCCTGGTTGCCTTAACTCCTAGGTTGCCCCTTCCGTTCTCACTTTGAAATCCCCTAATTCATTTCTAATCGCGTACCTAATTCATTTCTAATCGCTCTCGCCTAATTCATTTCTAATCGCTCTCGCCCAATTCATTTCTAATCACCCACCTAATTCATTTCTAATCACGTACCTAATTCATTCGTAATCGCTCTCGCCTAATTCATTTTTAATTACCCACCTAATTCATTTCTAATCACTCTCTTAATTCATATCTACTCGCAACTCACCAATTCAATCCCCTATCCATTTCTATAATAATCACGGGACTCAGGAGTTTATTTCACAATAATCATGGAACTCACAGGTTCAATTAACAATAATAATCGAACTCACAAGTTCATTTCACGATAGCAATCGAACTCACAAATTCCTTTCCATATAACCTTTAAACTCGTATATTTACTCCACATCAAATATTGAGCTCACAGGCTCTTTCACAATACTATTGAATATCACTCAAGTACCACGATTAACGTAATATTCACATATCACCAATTAAGCATAAATAACTCACAACATGCTATATTTATGCATTGTAGGTGCAAATGAATTTCTAATTACCTCAAGTCCGCAAAGCGTTGATAAATCAAACTCTAAACCCCTTTTTTATCATCTTTCACTATCAAATAAGAATAATTATTAATGATTTGAGGATAAGGTTTTGCTCTACTCATCGCGAGCTTCAAAACGGTATAAAGTTTGTCGATTGACGGAAATCGAATACTTACCAAAATCTTGAGAACTCTCTCCCTATCTCTCTCTTCGTGCATGTATGGGTGAATATATGTCTGCCTCTTTCCAATTGATAAGGGCGTGCATATATGACATATCATCCACCGCCTATGCTTACTTCCAAGGTAAGCTTCTCTTTATTTTATTATTATTATTATTATTATTATTATTTTCTTTTCCTTTTCATTTTATATTATATATCTATAACCTTATAAAGCTAAACTTATAAAAACTTATGTGGCAAAACCACATTCTTCTATTTCAAATCTCTCTTCTCTCATTCATTTAAATTTTAAAAATTAATCTCAACCATTTATTTTATAACTTATAATCTCTATCATTCATCTCATTCCATATTTTCTATAAATTTCTAATTAATCTCTTATTTGTTTTTCAATACAAACCCTAATTTTCTTCTTCTTTTTTCTTTTTTGCTTTTCACGTTGCCGTCTAATTTACGAACATTTTTTCCAGTTATAGGATGATTATTTCGTTGCACATATTTATGATGATGATTCGACCATTTGATTATTAGTAAGTAATTGTGTGTTTTTCTTCGAGATCTGCAGATTACAAACACTATATTTCTTATTCTTCTTTCTTTTTTTTTTTCTTTTACGTAGTAATCTAATTGATATATTTTTTTATGCGATTAGAGGATGATTGTTTTGCACAAATTTATGATGATAATTCCACTATCTAATTATTAACAACTAAATGAGTTTTTTTTTTTCATATTTGTAAATCACAAATCCTAAATTTCATCCTCACTCTTTTTTTTTTTTTTCTGCGATCTAACTCTGAATATTTTTTTTGCAGATTATAGGATAATTATTTTGCACATATTTATGATGATGAATCGACCATTTGATTATTAGTAAGTAATTGTGTGTGTTTTTCTTGATTTGCAGTTAGAAACACTATATTTCTTCTTTTTCCCTCTTTTTTCTTTTTACGTAGTAATCTAATTCTGATTTTTTTTTTTTTTTTTTGTAGATTATAGGATGATTGTTTTGCACATATTCATGATGATGATTCGATCATTTAATTATTAGCAACTAATTGTATTTTTTCAAATTTATAAATATTGACAATATAATTAATGTATTTACAAATATCTGCAATACAGTTCAACTCTATAATATAATTTATTCAAAATCTTCGAATTTTTTGATTTATTTATCTCATTATATGAAATCTAAATTTTAAATTTTAAATCATCCTAAAATTTGTAATCAAATTATAGTTTGAAATTTGAAATTTAAAATCATTCTAAACTTTGTAATCAAATTATAGTTATTATATTTACTATAACTACTAATTAATTCGATTAACTATAAGTATTTTTTTTGAAAAACGATTAACTATAAGTTCAATTTACTATACTTACTAATAATAGAAAACTTTTAAAAATAGAAAACATATATGTAAATATTAAATTTTTGAGATATTGGAATTATAAGTTAATTAATTAAGAAAATTAAAGAACTGAAACTATAATTTAAACAATTAAATAATAATTGTAACTTAGTCCTTGATTTCGATTCTGCATTTTTATTTTAAAAAAATTGGATACTTATAACAAATTAAACAAGAAATTAGTAATGTAATTCAATAAAATCTTTCATTAATGACAATCTACGCAAAGAATATACAATATATACAATTCAAGTAATCAAGAGAGTAAAAAAAAAGTAATTTTTGAAAAAATTATTTAGATTGATTCGGTTATTTATTTACTTAAAAAATTAAACTACGCAAGGTAAATAAAATATTTTAAATTATATGTATTAAAATCGGTGTTTAAAATTAGTATAATTAAATAAATATTACATAATATATTTTTTAATAATAATTTAAATTTAATTTAAAAAGATTGTTTATAATAAATTGATCTTATGGAGAAAATCTACCATTGTTCATTTTTATAGGTCCTACATTTTGATTAAATTGATGAGTTATCTGCAATTGATCCTGTGTTATTGGTTTGCAGCCATAAAATTCTTGTAATTACTTTATTAGATTATTGTTAGAGCCTAGTGCTTATTCTTATTTTTAAGGGTTCCATTCTGATTATTTTCACTTCTCAAATGGTGTAATACTCCTTGTTCCTTAAAATTTCCCATACCATAGCCTATTCTTTTGGCTCCTTCATCTAATTGGATACAAGATGTCGGCATCTTTGGTTCTATGTGACCAAACCAAATGAGTTGAGATGAATAATAGGCTAGATGGGCCTTTGTGAGAATAGAAAGTCTGCCTCGGATATGTAATTATGACACGCATAGAGCACCCAGCCACCCACGTCACAACAAAACAAATTCGATGTCATATTCGAGTTCACTACAATTTAAGTGAAATATTGGTATGTGTGTAGAAATAGACTGGTTAGAATATAAATCTAAATACATATACTATTTGATTAGTGAATCTTATATTACCTAAATTGAAAATTTTCAATCATTTTTTTATGTTGTTAGGACTATTTTGTCTATGCTTACAACATATTTGATGAAATGGCCCAATCAAATTCTTTTAGACTTCATATATGTTAATTGTGTGTTATAATTTTTTTGTTACATCCGTGAACCGTATGTCGGCCCCGAAAATTGGAGAGTTGGAAGCACAAATTAAAGTTGAGAACTTCAATTTAAAAGTGAACATATTAGTTTACCTGAAATAAATGCCTGGAACTTGATAAACGCCATGGAGGTTTATCTATTATTCATTTTATGATAAAGATTTTAAGTAGTTATTGTGCACGTCTTTGATCAAATATGAGAGCCTATTCTACCAATTAGGAATTCATTTTCTCTAATCAAAATTTATTAAATGGTTGCATTTATACGTGTTCTGGATTCTAAAAGCACATACATTTTCCGAATTTAAACCGTGAAACTTGTTTTAGCTAGTTTTAGCTTGGCTCAAATAACCGGGGGATGGGGTTCAAAGTGTTTAACATGAGTGTTTGTAATGGATAAATTTACAATTCATTGTCTAGATTCATGAGAGTACATTGCTTATTATTTTCTACTCATATAATGCTCGGCTTTTACAAATAAAAACACATAACAACAATCGCGATTGAGCTTGAAACGTGTCGTTCTGTGTTTTACTACATCCTTTCTCTTCCCACTTTAATTTCTTGTCGCCTTCGTCAATTTCAATCCGCCGTTGGTCTTCTACTCTGTCCAAGTTGTTTACTTTACGTGCTTTCATCCTTTCTTATTGTTTTCTCGTTTTGCGATTTTCTACAGTTGTTTACATTTGATCTGAAATAAGGATACTATTAGGTAACTTTAAAATAAAGGTGTGTGTATCTTTGTATGCTTGTTTGTAAGGCGAGATCTAATTCCAATTTCGGTTTCTTTTTTAAATAGAATAGCTTCGATAATTTGTTTTGACATTAGAAAAATCATTGTGAAGTAATTTGTGATATTGACTTGTGGTGGCTATCGAATTGTGGAATCTCGGTGGAGATGTCTACGTGAATGTTGTTAAGAGTTTTGTTTGCAAGTGATGTCTCGGTATTGTATGAACAAGCATGATTTGTCTTTAAAATGATTTGTGTGGTATTTCTTGCATTGACAATCGGACAATGCTTTGCATGCCAATATAGACATTTGACATGTTGTTTTGCTTCTCAAAATTTCAATTTCAGGTACATATGAAAGCGAGTAGTATTATTCTTTGTGTGTGTAGAAATAGAACGATTAGAATATAAATTTGAGTATATGTTATTTGGTGGTGAGTCTTATCATGTAAAGTGATAATTTTCGATCCGCTTTTAGATGTTATTAGGAGTATTTTGGCTTCAATTACGAGACCACTTTGGTGGAAGAAACTTACTTTTAAAAGGGTAAAAATGAGATATTTTATGGAGTATGTCAACCACATGCTTTACGAAATGGCCAAATCAAATCCTTTTTACACTTTTACGCCTTATTCATCTTACTTTCTCTGCTTTCTCTGTATTGCTATATATTTCTATTATTTTTCCTTTTTTTTTCTATTTTTCCTATTTGTTTTCACAAGATGAGTAAAAACAATAAGAACAATGCATCCCTTTTATTACGTGCGGGTAGTATTTCTTCCGTAAGGATAAATAAAGTGAGAATACATAGGACAAGCAAAGTTTTCTCATCTTTTTTTGTATGGTATTATAGGGTTGGTTTTATATTTTGCTATGCTTTGGATGATTTATCTTGCACATTTAATATATCATAGATTTTTGTCACATGTAGATGGTTCCTAATACTCATCAATTCTACTCATGCAACGAAACCAAATTAATATTTATGTCTTAATTTTTTTTTTTCTCGATACAACGTACATCATTTGTGATGCAAAAGGCTCATAAATCTGCCGCTAGGAAAGTCTCAAAAGGCTCTCTTGCTCGATTAAGGTATGTGTTTATTTTACTTTTCTTATTTTGTCTTTACTTTGTTCTTTCAATAACTTTTGATTTTCCGTGGTTGAAATCTCTCCCTGTGTCATCATATTCAATTTTTTTCCTAAAATTGCATCCCATTACCAAAATTTTTAACTATTTTTGTTGTCCCAATATAAATTAATAATATATATATATATATATATATATATATAAATTTTCCTTCAATTCATATTACGAATATTAATTGACCTCTGCTGATATAATTTTGGTTCCATTCTTGCATAATGCATTTCAACCGCCTTTTGTCCTGTACATAAGTTTGAAAGTAAGTTAACGTCCTTTGAGTCAAGTGTCATATAGGTACGCACTTCTACAATAGTTAGTGTCCCACATTTTCCGTCATATATATTCCAAAACTTTTAGCATGAGTAATTACTTATGTTTCGAATTTACCACTGTTTAATTATATATTTATAATATTGTTGTTTACGCATATTTCTAATACTTGTTTTCTTTTTATGCTTTGCAATACGATTGTGCTGTGACTTTTTGCTAAGATATCATACATTCTACAATTGTTTGCAATTGTGCGGTATTTAAATTTGCAAATGCACCTTGTTTAATTAGTCTTTGTCACAACTTTTCTTTTACGATACCATACATTCTACCCTTTTACTCTTTCGGAGACAATTTTTATGTTATAGTACTATATACTCCACACTTGTGAGCGTAAATATCAAATATCGGCTTTCACGTTTCCCGATCGGCTTGTGTAGTCTGGTTATTCCAAGAATAATGTCGTTGGTGTCTTTGTCGCGGCACCCAAAAATAAATTTATTACCGAACCAACCTACTAATGTAGTAGGGCAAGTAAGGGTCGATCCCACAAGGAACCGAGTAATTGAATTGAATTATTTGTGCGAAACAAAACGGTAACACAATAGGGGGAATATCGGATATCTCACTAATACGTAACTTAAGCAAAAAGTAAAACTAATGTAACGCAATGAATTTGACAACAATGATAGAAACAATCTAACCCAAGGATAACCTCCTGAAATACTTCTTCGTAATAGCAACTAATACTTGTCTTATCTCGAATCTCGCCCTAAGCTAGTGAGTACGACCAAACTAGCCCGAATTGGTTCTTAGGTTTAGTTAATTAACGAGTACGACCCTAATTAACCTCGTCCCCACGAATAACCCCAAAATATGTATCTAGGATTCAATTCATGCAACGCATTAACGAGCCAAACCAATAGGGTGAACTAGACTATGAAAACGAAACGTTCGAATCATACAATCTAGAACTCGTTGTCCTTAGAGCTACAAACTCTATTCGCTACCACAATTACACGCAAATAACAATTACGGATTATAGCATGTAATTTAGCTACGAACGAATATTATGCATGCAAGATGATCAGACTCACATAAATAATAATTCGAACTATGCTTAGCATATAAACAAACAACGAGAAAACGAATTAGGACAGAAATACGTTACTATTAGAAACGATGAAGCATCTCAGTTCGGGTTTCCTCGGATTAGAAAATAGTTTAGCCTCTACGCGAGGCCATAGTATGCACGATCAAAAATAATTGTTCCAATCAAAACCAAAAGTAAAAGATTAAAAAAATGTTCTCTTCCTTTCTCTCCCGTAATTCCCGTCACCTCTTTCAATTCTCCTGCTGCGTCCTTTTTCCTTCTCTTTCTCTCTCCCTCTCTTTCTGTCGTGTTCGTCCCCCTTGCTTTGACTTTTTCCACAAGGAAACAATCCATCTTCTCTCTCAATCATCCTCTTTCCATTCTCGAGCGCGGCTTCGATTCTCTACTTCTCGATTTTCTATCCCGTGCTCCTAAAATTGCCTATTTACTGTATTTAATAAAGAAACGAAATATCACAAGAAAAAGGCGACATAGATAAAATAAGTGGAAATAATAAAATAGTGGCACTTAATTAATAATAAAATAATTATGTTAACCACACAAAATACACACAATATTCCACTTATCAAATCCCCCACACTTAGAACTTTGCTTGTCCTCAAGCAAGCACTACACACACGGGTTCAAGCAAAGATAGTTAAGACACTCTTCTATTTCCCTAGTGCTTTGAATTCCCGAGCCAAACTCATGTTTCACGCGCCTATCAAAATAATTACAACTTATACTCACGCTCAATCATAAAATCTCATCTACTCTTAGCTACTCAAGTCTTCTCCAAAACTCCCTAACAACTTGTTCTCAAATAAATTATTTTCGGTCTTTCTTCAAAGTAAAAATCAGTGGTGCCTAACTCCCTTATTTTTTTCTTTTACTATTTTTCCGATTTTCAAACGAGGGCTCGCGGCTCCGCTCTGCTCTCGGGTTTTAGCTCTTTTCGTGTTCTCTTTCTTTTTTTTTTATTTCCTTTTAAACACTTGAGCCCCCAAGAGCAAGCCGTATCGGCCCCTCGTTATTTTTTCCACAATTCTTCAACTAGAACTCTTTTTATTTATTTTTTTTTCCTCCAACCACACATTTATTATTTTCAACTTTAGGCACCAACCCAAACTTCACTTTTCCAAAAGACCAAAACAACTATCAAGAAACAAATTATTAAGTTGTAATGTCAAAGCCAAGCAACTAACAATCGACTCAATTCGTGACTAACACATGAATACAAATGCAATCACCAATCAAGACATGCAATTCACGTTTTCAGCATTTTTAACGGAAAAATCAGCAGCTACATCAACAGCTAAGTGCTCAACTATCATGCTCGAACTCCACAAAAAATACACCAACACACCACGAGAGCCACAAGACACAAGAAACACAAAAATAAACGAGTAGCCATGAATCAAAGCTATCAAAGCTCCTCCACACTTAAACAGTGCTAGTCCCTAGCACAAATGTACGATCAAAACAACTTGCACCATAAAGAAAAATACATAAAGAGTGGAGCGGGGTTACCGGGTGCTAATCGGTGGGAGGATGTTGCTAGCAAGAATAAGGTGGGTCCAAAGTCATAGTGGGAACCCGAGAACAACAAGAAGAACACAAGCAAGAAAAACTAATTAAACTCACAAATAAAATTAAAACAACTATAAATTAAAAAAAAATGAAATTAAAACAAAATTGGGTTGCCTCCCAACAAGCGCCTTTTATTGTCATTGGCTCGACATAAGAAATTTATTTCAACCAATTTTTCCCATGTATGTGTACTTCAAGTGTTTAGGAGGTGGCTTCAACTCAAGCTCCGGTTCCTCAATGGCCTTGGCTCCTTTATCTTCTCCTTGCAGATTAAGCATGGATTTTTCCAATAACCAATTCCCGCAATCAAGCTCAAAAATTTCTGTACAATAGGCTCAACAATACTCACGGAAAAAAGCAGTCGGACTCATTAGGAAATTTCATAGCATCAAATATATTAAAATGAATAATCTGTGGTCAAATTCCATAGTGAGTGTCCCTCACGAACATCTATTTTGTTTGGGAAGTATTCAAGAATGGTCTTCCCAACAAAATAGGTGTGGAATCCATCGAGTTCACATTCATATTTAATACATAGAAATCAGCAGGAAATATCAATTGGTTTACCTCTACAAGGACGTCCTCCACTACTCCGGCAGTAGGCAAGACTTTTATCGGCTAGCCGAATAACCACTCCAGTTTCTCTCAATGACCCGATACCTAGCTGCTCATACATCGCCAAGGGCATGACATTAATAAGCGGCCCCAAGATCAAGCATAGCTTGCTCGATCTTATGGTTCCCTATCATGCAAGGGATGACGAACATGCCGATCCTTTCTCTTTGGAGGCAACTTCTGTTGAAACACAACAGACATTCTCTCCCATAAAAATCTTCTCATCATTGGCCAGCTTTCTCTTATTTGTACAGTTCCTTCAAAAACTTGGCGTATCTAGGAATTTGCTTCTGACCTCCAACAAAGGTATTTTGAGCTCAACCTTCCGAAACACCTCAAGTGTTTGTTGATCCTTGATACTCGTTATGCTTTTTTTTCATCCTGAAGGGAAAGGTAATATATTAGTATCAACAGAATCGAATAATGAGATTTTACCCGAATTTTCGTTTCGGTGCACCGACAACATGGGGTCGGTGTTAGTGCGTCTGCGTCGGTTATGGGGACAGACTTCCTCTTCCTCCACTTTCTCCTTCGGTACCATGGGCTGCTCCTCCTCATCCTCTACATTCTGTTCCTCACTTTTTCTGACGTGTTGGTGGCGAAATTTCATCCAATTGCTTACCACTACGCAAGGTGATGGCACTCACATTTCTAGGATTAGTTTCGGGTTGAGAAGGTAGCTTGCCACTATTTTGTGCTTGTAATCGGCTAACGGTGTGGCTATTTGGCTCATTTGGGCTTCCAAATTCCTTTGACGATTCTAAAGTTCATTGCCCAGGACTCTAGAGACTTTATCACCACTTGAGTGTCTTCTTTGAAACTTCATGGTGTTGGATGTCAACGCCTTCATCATATCCTCCAAAGAAGGTCCTGAATCCTTCTCACCCATATGTTGCCCAGAGCTCTCACCACCTCTATCATTCCCTCTAAATAATTGAAATTGTCGTTCTTGAAATGGAGGTCTGAAATTGTCTCCTGGTTGATTATTTTGTTGGTTTCCATAACGAAGGTTGGGATGATCTCTCCACCCGGGATTGTAGGTGTTAGAATATGGATCATACCTTTGACCTTGAGAATACCCATAACCAACCTGCATTAGCTTGCTCTAACCTATCACTCAGACTCGACAATCTTCGGTAGAATGCTCTGTAGTATGGCAAACTTTACAAGGACGGACTTCTAGAGCTTTGACCTTCAAAGATCATCTCCATCATGCTTGCAATTTTTCTAAGACATCATTCTTAGGCTGCTCCGTAGGTCTGCTCATGGCATCACGTACTCCAAATTCTTTGGGTATTTGCTTTGTCATGCTAGAAATCAATTCCCGTGCAAATTTGTTGGTGTTTTACTCATCAAAGCTCCTCCACCGGCTGCATCGAGCATGTTTCTATCGGTGAGAGTGAGACCTTCGTAGAAATATTGGATGAGCAATTGATCACCGATTTGATGCCGTGGGCACGAAGCTATGAGACGTTTGAAACGCTCCCAATACTCATACGGTGTCTCCCTGGCCCCCGTCTAGCACTGAAATTTCTTTCCTCAAGACTGCCACTCGGGTGGCTGGAAAATAGTGTTGGAGAAATAGCCTCTCCATCTCATTCCATGAAGTAACCGATCTGGGTGGCAAGAAATATAACCAATCTCGTGCGGTGCTTTTTAGTGCAAATGGGAATGCACTCAACTTGACATGCTCCGCTGAAACTCCTGTTGGCTTCATACTTGAACATACAACGTGGAATTCTTTCGGAAAAGCATGTGGGTTTTTACCCGCAAGACCATTAAAAGAAGGCAATAAGTGAATTAACCTGCATTTAAGTTCAAAATTAACATTAGTAGCAAGAGTAGGAATAGTAATGCAAAGAGGTTGATGGTTGGTGGCGGATTTGCCAACTCATTCATCGTCCTCTCTTCATTCCTCTGCAGCCATGTTAGTGAACGTAAATGCGGATTCTACTTCTTCACTAGATTCACCCCCTTCGTCACTATGTTTATCCCTGTTGATGCAAAATCAATTCGTCTCCGCAACCGAGCCTCTCTCCTAAGGCCTGCTCGCCTTTCTACTGGATCAAACTCGAGTGATGCACTTCGATCCGAGCGAGTGATCATTCACCGCAATAAAATTCTGAATAGACACCGAGGGGGTCGTGTTAGCAAGCAGATAGCATAGAAATAACGTTCGAGCGTACAGCCGGTTGCGAAATTTTTTCACAAATTTACCGTAATTCAAAAAACAGTAACACCGAGGGAGTCACAAGCAAACTCGAGAAAATGAAATGCACGCAACAATTCCCAAAATGCAATTTCCAACAATTTTTTTTTTAAATCTTTTTCCAGAATTTTTCAACATAAAAAAACACAAAAACAATTCAACAAAATTACCAACGGTTCCCGGCAACGGCGCCAAAATTTGGTGTCTTTGTCGCGGCACCCAAAAATAAATTTATTACAGAACCAACCTACTAATGTAGTAGGGCAAGTAAGGGGTCGATCCCACAAGGAACTCGAGTAATTGAATTGAATTATTTGTGCGAAACAAAACGGTAACACAATAGGGGGAATATCGGATATCTCACTAATACGTAACTTAAGCAAAAAGTAAAACTAATGTAACGCAATGAATTTGACAACAATGATAGACACAATCTAACCCAAGGATAACCTCCCTGAAATACTTCTTCGTAATAGCAACTAATACTTAGTCTTATCTCGAATCTCGCCCCTAAGCTAGTGGTACGACCAAACTAGCCCGAATTGGTTCTTAGGTTTAGTTAATTAACGAGTACGACCCTAATTAACTTTGTCCCACGAATAACCCCAAAATATGTATCTAGGATTCAATTCATGCAACGCATTAACGAGCCAAACCAATAGGGTGAACTAGACTATGAAAGCGAAACGTTCGAATCATACAATCTAGAACTCGTTGTCCTTAGAGCTACAAACTCTATTCGCTACCACAATTACACGCAAATAACAATTACGGATTATAGCATGTAATTTAGCTACGAACGAATATTAGGCATGCAAGATGATCGACTCACATAAATAATAATTCGAACTATGCTTAGCATATAAACAAATAACGAGAAAAAGCGAATTAGGACAGAAATACGTTACCATTAGAAAGCGATGAAGCATCTCGGGTTCGAGTTTCCTCGGATTAGAAAATAGTTTAGCCTCTACGCGAGGCCATAGTATGCACGATCACAAATAATTGTTCCAATCAAAACCAAAAGTAAAAGATTAAAAAAATGTTCTCTTCCTTTCTCTCCCGAATTCCCCGTCACCTTTTTCAATTCTCCTGCTGCGTCCTTTTTTCCTTCTCCTTCTCTCTCCCTCTCTTTCATGTCGAGTTCGTCCCCCTTGCTTTGACTTTTTCCACAAGGAAACAATCCATCTTCTCTCTCAATCATCCTCTTTCCATTCTGAGCGCGCGTCTTCCGATTCTCTACTTCTCGATTTTCTATCCCGTGCTCCCAAAATTGCATATTTACTCGTATTTAATAAAGAAATGAAATATCACGGTAAAAAGGCGACATAGATAAAATAAGTGGAAATAATAAAATAGTGGCACTTAATTAATAATAAAATAATTATGTTAACCACACAAAATACACACAATATTCCACTTATCGGTCGTCAAAAGAAAAGTATTCACCCAAGAAGTTAACAAAACTAAAACACCATGCAAAAGAAAATATGTTTCAATAGAAGATCGTACACGAGGCAAAAATAAACGCGAAGCAAGCAACAACTCCAAAATAGTCTTGTTGATCCATTAGAATCTATAGTAAGTAGTCCTGACTTGCTACCTAATGTACAAAAGCTGTGAATTTTGTAATGCGAAACATGTTTACTTAGAACCCCCTACGTTTTGTTGCTCATCGGGAGAAATAAGACTATTAAAAAGCGAGATGCCTTTGGAGTTGGTACAATTAGGGGTGAGCATTATTCGGTTTTTAACCAAAAATCGAACCAAACCGAACCGAAATTTTAATTCGGTTCGTTATTTTGGTATTCGATTTTAAAATTTAAAAATTTCGGTATTCGGTTTCGGTATCGGTTTATGAACAAAATTTTGGTATAATCGAAAACCGAATCGAAATTTAATATATATTAATATATGTATATAATATATATATATATATTAAATTATAAAATAATATAATTAGAAAAATTACAAATAATATAATATATAATGGAGTATAATATATATATATATATATATATATATACAATTTTATGAATTCGTATTAAATCTTGTATTTGATATTTTATGTTGATGTTTTGATATTTTGGATTTGGATTTTATGTTGGAAGTTGGAATTTGAGAACTTGGAACTTAGTGTATAAATGATTTTATGTTTGTTTGTATTTTACTTGTTTTGGTTGAGAAATTATTTTTTTAAAAAAGGTCTAAAAGAAAAGTCTCAAAATTTATTTTAAAAAATTCGGTATTCGGTATTATATCAAACCAGACAAAAATTTTGGTTTCGGTATTGATCGGTTTTTACATATTTTGGTTCGATTTCAGTTTCTTATAGTGCTAATTCGGTATTTGTTCGAGTTCACTATTAGGTTTCGGTTCGGTTACCGAATACCGAATGCACACCCCTAGGTACAATTATACCTTAAACCGAAAATTTCAAAAAAATTTGTAATTGTGTTCGTAGCTACAACAACATGTTTGCTTTCACGTCAATGGGTATACACTGTGACAAATCATTGGCTAGAAGAAATGATGGAATTTATACGTTTGAGTACGAGTCAGTCTATCATTTTATGGATCAACTAATACCGCAAATGATGAAAACCCAAAAATCTGCAATTGTATATCTTTGATACGGACCATGAAATATTAAACCGCATGTCTATTAGTTCAAAATTTAACGAAGCACTTGTCCAAAAATTAATGCAAATCTTAGAGGTAAATCCATACGCGAGATTTTTAGGAGCCTTAATAGTTTTTACGACTTAAATGAATATACAATTGCACTACAAGCTGATCCCAAATTCGGCCGGCATGTTTTAAACCCACCTTCTACATCCAAGTGGCTGGAATATGGTTAGAATCTAATGGAAGAGACCGAGTGTACAAGTCAACATATTCAAGTTTACCCAAAAATTAGTTAACCTCAAATTATCAAATATTATTTTGGTTGTTTTGATCCTATGCAATATCCTCTTATTTTCTCAATTGGAGAATCTGGTTGGCACCGCACAATTAAAAGATTAAACAAAAAACAAAAAAATTGGTCCCTCCACCAACATGTGACGATGAAATTATTTACGACATCCAAAATTGCTCAAATATAGACGACTTCATGCGATCGAAGATCAAGGTATTATTGTAATATTACAATTTAGTCATATTTTCATTACTAAATAGACTGTTTTTTATTGTTTATGTAGGTTCTAAAAACAAGAATACTCAAAGGACTACAATGTCATGTCGTGAATACTCTTTGTTATAAGTTACAAATAAGAGAACACGATAAATCATTTTTACTATATATCGGTAGACTTTTACAACAATATGTGGTTGACATGTATACTAAAATTGAAACATCAAGGTTAGACTTTTTGAAGTGCGAAATATAAAATCGTTTAAGAAAAGAAGTATATCGTGGATTACTAGATGGTATTGCACAAGGTTGTGAACTAGGTGTTGATATTGGTCTACGTATGATACTACCTACATCATTTGTTGGAGGACCTAGAGATATGCGTAAAGATATATGGATGTTATAGCATTGGTACAACGTTTTGAAAAGCCTGGCATCTTCTTAAGCTGCAACTTGTAACCCAAATTGGCGAGAAATAAAAGCATTATGTCTACCTTCCGATGAAATACAAAATAGACCTGATTTGATAGCAAGAATATTTCGTGCCAAACTTCAAGTTTTAAAGAAAGAATTGTTCAAAAAAAAAAAAATTTGGTCACTTTGTTGCTTATGCTTACGTAATAGAATTCCAAAAAGAGGTCTACTTCATGCTCATTTTTGCTTATTTTAAGTCCGGCATCAAAAATATTTTCCCCTGAGGCATTTGATAGAATTGTTTGTGCGAGAACTCCTTGATAGACATACAAATTCATATTTATTTTCATTAGTAGTTAGACATATGCTGCATGGACCTTGTGGACTACTTAATCCAACATGCCCATGTATGAAAGAAGGGTTTTGCAAATTTCATTATCCTAAAGATTTCTCGAGTGTACAAAATATGCAACAAACTCATATCCAATATATCGACCTACAAATTATAATCATACAGCTTGTTGTAAGAGGATCGCAACTTGATAATCGGAGGGTTGTACCGTATAATCCATATCTATTGGCAAAATTTAATTGTCACATTAACGTTGAAATATGTTCAACTATTCAAGCTATCAAATATATGTATAAATATATTTATAAAGGACATGATAAAATATCTTACTCATTAGCAAATACCAATAGCCTAATAGTTGATGAGATAAAAAATTTCAGTGTGCTAGATGGATCTCTCACCTCTGAGCGGTTTGGACGAATTTTTAAATTTGAGCTTAACCTTGTGCATTCCCCTGTAATATGCTTACCGATTCATTTAGAGAACGAACAATTAGTAACATTCCATGTCAATCAATCATTACATAACATTGCGAATAATCCTACAAATCGAGAAAACTATGTTAACGGAATTCTTCATCATGAATAAATACAATGATTATGCTAAGAGCCTTAACTTATTATATGTTGAGTTCCCGAGAAAACTTCACTTGGCATCTTTGCTTCAAAAGAATGGAAACCCCGTAAAAATAAAGAGTTAATTGCCCGAATCTTTTCTTGTCAACCATCCAACGGCGAAATATTTTATTGTAAGTTGTTATTAATGCATATAAGAGGTCCAACTTCCTTTCTGAGACTTGAGAACAATCAATGGAAAAATCAACTTCCTTTAAAGACTTGAGAACAATCAATGGGAAAAATTTTACCACGAATAGAGAGGTTGCACAAAAATTAGGATTAATAGAAGATGACAACAACGTTGAAATGTGTCTTCAAGAAGTGTTGCATACTTAATGCCTTCGCTTTACAATATTATTTGCTCTTGTCCTTGTTCACTGTAACCCCAAAAATTGTGATTATGGTTGAAATTTGAAGATTTTTTATCGAAGACTTTACTCGGAACAAAATCTATAGTTACGATATGGTCAAAGGAAAAGTCCTAGACATTCTTGCTTTGATTATCGTATTCCATGGGAAAAAAGCTGGAAGATTTCTTCTCCATAAATGATGATGTACTAATCAATTTTCATCATAGTTTGACAAAAGAAATACAAAGCTGAACGAGATATAATAATACCTAACCAAGATCTTTTATCCATTGACAAATTAAATACGAGCAGAGACTTGCTTATAATCGAATTCTACACCATGTTAATAATAATTTATCGAATGCCTTTTTGTGGACGATCCAGGAGGCACTAGAAAGATTTTTATACAAAGCACTTCTTGCTCTTGTAAGATCTGCAGTCATATTGCACTCGCTGACTACTTCGAGGATAACCGCATCTTTACTTCCAGTGCACGAACTTCACATTCACGATTTAAAATTTCCCTGGATGAAAATAATTCTAAATCTTGTGGTGTTAGTAAACAAAGCACATTGGCTCATTTGATAAGAGAGGCTAAATTAATCATATATGATAAAGTTGTTATGGCAAAACGCAGATCTTATTGAAAAGTTTGATGAAATCTTTGAGAGACATAATGAGTTCAACTGATATTTTTGGTGGTAAAATTATTGTCTTTGGAGGAGACTTTCGTCAAACATTACCAATTATTATTAGAGGTACCAAAGATGATATTGTTCAAGCCTCCATTGTTATGTCACATTTATGGAATCAATTAGAAAAGTGGCCCAAATCGAGAATATGCGGACATTACTTGATCCCGATTTTTCGTCTTATTTGTTAAAAATTGGTGACGGAATTGAAAATACTAATGAAAGGGATGAAATTCAAATACCATCTAGAATCAATATTCCTTTTACGGATGATATTACATCGTTGAATACATTAATAGACATAGTATTTCCAAATATTAGTGATTGCACTTTAGATTTTTTCTTATTTATCAAGCGTACTATACTTACTACAAGAAATGATTTTATCCATGAAATAAATGATGTCTTAATTAATGATTTCCGGTCAGGGAACAACTTATTTTAGTTGTGATGAAAATGCGGAACACTTACGTTGCACCGGACCAACAAAAATTGTTTCACTCTTTGACTCCTCAAGGGCTACCTCCCCACAAATTAACATTGAAAATAAATGCACCAATCATATTGCTACGAAACATAAATTCAATCAAGGCCTTTGCAACGGCACACACCTACTCTGTAAGGATTTGATACAAATATTATTTATGTTGAAATCTCGGTCGGCACACATGCTTTGGAAAACCTGTATTTATTCCCGTACAACATTAGAAACTCCACGTGAGAGTTTCTTATCTATTCCATTAAAAAAGAAACAATTTCGATGACGCTTTATGTTATGCAATGACAATTAATAAAGCACAAGGCCAGACTTTAGATTTTATTGGACTCTATTTAAAAGAACTCGTATTTTCACACGGTCAATTTTATGTTGCATTGTCGAGAGCAAAAACTATTGACCAATTAAAAGTTCTTATTAGACCATCGATTATGTCGATTCAAGGCACCAACTACACCAAAAATATTGTGTACCATGAGGTTCTAAATGTTGCCAACAATAACTAGATTGTTTGAAGGTATTAAACAAGTAAATTTTGTTCTTTTCTACTATGTTCCGATTCTTGACATTATTTATGTTGTTCCGTAACTCAATAGTTGCACTTTCATTGATCTAAATTTTTTGTTCACTCTTTGAAATGAAGAAATGAAATGCTCCAACCGTTTATTTGATATATGTATATATAATAGCTGCTTATTTATTCTACTCTCCTCTCTAACTTATATATTTATTTTTTCGTAGTTACGATGATGAATGATATCTCAACAATCAGTTTTCTAACAACACAAGGCATCATTGAAAAACCTGGAGTTGAATCTATAGAGTCGAGAGGCGATGACATTGTAAGCTAAGAAGATCATTTGTACTTCCTTCATTATTTGTTAATCTCTGTTTTCTACAATTAAAGGTTCGGACATGTGGTTGTCATAGGTACAAATATTATCTAAAGATTCGTATAGTTGGAGAAAAGTCGAAATGCATTACTAATAGCTTAACGGTGACTCACACATTGCTTTCTTTCAGTCGACGCGCTCCCAACCTTCGGTAATTTTCTCGCTCTAATTCTTCTTGCAATTTGATTCACAACTTGTATCATGATTAGGGTGAATTGTTGCATGAGTTTTGAGGGATTTAAAGGCATAAAATGATGAAAAGTATTATTGTTTAAGCTTTAAAGTATAGAGTATCACTTCTTATGCTGAAAAGTATTACTAATGCATTTCATTAGGTTTTTGTCTCGTTTTCGCAGTTTCCGTGGAATTTGACGAAATGGAGAGTATCGGGATTCATATGGCGACGAGGACGAATGTGTAGGGAAAAACAGGGTCGGAGGTGCGTATCGGGCCTAGAAAATTCCTGGGCTCGACCTTGGGTCGAGCTTAGGAAGCCTCGAATCGAGGCTGAAGGCCAAGCTAAAAAACTGGATTTTGAAGATCCCCGAGTCGAAGAATGCGCGAGGCCCAGTCGAGGTCAGCCCCGGGTCGAGGATATGATTTTCGGAATTTTATTATTTTTCATCCAATCCGAAAGCATGACACATGGCAAGGCGGTTATATACATATATATACATGAAGATACACGATTTTCAGAGGAGTTTTTTGAGATTTTTGATCAAGAGGGAGAGAAGAAGATCAATAACACACTTTCACACACACATAGCTAGGGTTTCGATTTATTCTTTAATTTAGATGATCGTTGGATGTTTTCGTTATGCTTGGACGCCAATTAGGTGATATCTTTCCTTTAATTTCAGTTTTCTTGATTCAATTTCTTGTTATGACATTTGGTAATTCAATTAATTTCATGGATTCATTTTCTTTAATTATGATCAACTAAATTCCTAGTGCTAGGGTGTTTTGATACATATGGGTGATTGATCTTGTGAGGAATTCTTATGGGTGATTTTGATTTTTGATTAATTAATTGGATTGATGAGGTTTGATTGATTTATTTAGTTAATTAATTTCTAATTCCATGCATAGTTGTTTAATTATCGCAAGGAGACTTGGTTATTTAGATAACTCATTTGGGTGAGGAAATTAATTGGGTAATTAGAGTTAATATTGGGTTAACGCAAGGAGACTTGGTTGATTCCATTAGAAATACATCAACTCCACATTAATTGCTTAGATTAGTAGTCGGGTGATTAGTGAAGAGACCATAGGTAAGGTGCCTTAGTATCGAAGGGGAGACACGCTGGGGAACCTATTGACTCGTGCTCTAGCCCAGGGAGGAAAGGGTGACTTAGTCCTCTCAAACTTTCGAGCTTAAATCGTAGCGTAATTCCTAGGCTTACCAAGTACGGAATTATTGTTTGATTAATAGTTTGCTCTTATTAATTGATTGACATGATAAATACTCATTTGAATTCATTGCATGATTAATACCCATTTGTTGATAAGCACCCGAGCACATCTTTATTATTTATTGAATTTTATTGTTAGTAGAATTTAGTTATTTAATTAGTAAATTATTTGCATAAAACCAATTGATCCTATTATATGATTTGTGCTACAATTACGAATAAAGTAGTAAATTTAGGGCTATCTCACACTTGATTTCCATGGATCGATAATTTAACCGGTAACTTACTAGCTACATGATCCCTTTACACTTGAAGGGTGAGTGTTGGCTTTTAAGCCCATCACATCACCGTAATTCTTCTTGCAGTTTGATTCACACATTGCTTTCTTTATTATGTATGTTGTGATTCTTTCAAATGTCAAGGATTGATTATAATGTTTGTAAATTCTAGAGCGTCACTTTGCAAATATAAAAATGCTAGGTTCTTCTAGTCGAGTATTATCTTCTACACATTCGGTTGCGGTTCTTGGTCGATATTTGTGTGAAAAATAAAATATCATTGGAGGGCTTGCAGACCCTAAACATATATTTTTGATTTCAAATATAATAGGACTTCTCAATTTACGTGTAAGTTCTTATTAATTAATCAATTTACGGTATATGCATTCCTTATGAGAAGCAAGCCGGTTAAATTGAATGATTAAAACTTGTGGATAAAAAGCCATATGTGAAATGTGTTATATTTCCATGAACAAGAATACGCTAGCCTCGCTTGTGTCTGCAACACTCTCTATGGCATCATATCATAACAATTACCTCCACTTTCAACATGTTTGTATTCTAATATATATAGAGATTTTTGTAATAAAATATTTTGCCTATCGTTGTAATTCACATATTTTTAGTACAAATCTACGATCATTAGACTAATTTAACTACGGTTTAAATTAGCTAATTATACACGAGTAGATCTTTTGTAAATTCAAGTTTACATATCCTTTGTTTTTTCAAGATTTGATAATACTTTTTAATCTTATTGGTTTCTAAACTATTGATGTGTTGATAATATGCAAATACATAAATGATAGACAATCATTTTCATAATATAGAGACTTCTTCAATAGATTGGTCTCATTTCGAGTGTTTCGTTCTAAAGCCTCAAAAGATCGCAGACGATGGAATCCTCCTTCTTTATTTATATATATATATATATATATATATATATATATATATATATATATATATATATACTCATATCAACTTATTTAATTTAATTAAAACCTAAATATTAAAACTCAATTTATAAAAATAATAACATCTAATTTATATCACCAATAATTAAATAAATTGCATTATTAATCAAACACCATTAAAACCCCAATCACTTATAAATTGATTTTCTCATCACTACACATATAAAGGCATATGTAATTAATTCAGTATTTAAAAGCACAATAAAATAATGCAAGATAAAATAATTTATAATCACAAGTAGCATATAATTAATTAAAATGCACTCAATGCATGAAATATATTGATTAATGAGTAGTGAGAAACTGGGGTATCACAATTATAATTAATTTTTACGTTAACACTAAAGGTAGTAACAATTGAGTAGTATAACAAGAATTAAAAAAATAGAAAAGTTAATTATTGTCTCACCACTAAATAGGTAAAAACATATATTTAATATAATATTTAAAATAAGATAAAATAGTACGAGATTACAAGTAGCATACAAATAAATAATTGTATGAAGTATATTGACTTATGAGTAGTTGAGACTTAATTTATTTATATTACTTTAGATTTAACAATTTAGGTAAAAGTTTATGACTACTAATTCAATAAAATATCATATATTTAAAACTTAAGGAGTAAAATGAAAAGAATTATAATTAAATAACGTGTCACTCATATAAGTTAATAAAAATGAGTAAATTTTTATTGATAAATAACTAATGAGAGATTCGAATATCACATAGGGCGGATCGCAAAAAGGTTCCCCAGTTCTCGCGAACTATCGTCTCGCATAGCAACCATAGGGTCATCGCCCTCATTGCCTCGTTCTCTGCCACGCGATGTTCCTTCTACGCCACACGATGTTCCTTCGCCTGTTAGTCTCGCCCCCTTATGGCATGTAGTCGTCATGTGCGGTACGCTCCTCGCTTCCTCGGCGTTGCGGTCGTACATCCCGAATAGTTTATCCATGGTATCGCGCGATGAGATCCCGCAATCGTTTCTTGCGCGACCCTCGTGTCATGGATGTCGTTGCTGACGTGTCGTGGGGATGCTCTGTCACGGTTCTCTTGCTGCGTGGATAGTGATCGCACCATCTCGATTAATCTTGCCATGGACGCTTGAGACCTTCAAAATGCCGCCTGTTCGAAACCATAATATCTCACTTGCAATTTGATCGTAAACCGTGCTCGATAACAATTGATGAATCTGGTAACCGAGAAAAACAAAATCCTAGAAACCCAAGAAATATTTTCTTGAATTCACCTAGTAACCAATAACAATCTTGTAGAAAAATATTCAAAACTCAATTCATTCATAATTCCTCCAAAGGTTCACAACAACGACAAATAAACCTAGCAAAAATCCAGCCCATGGGCCAAACTTTGAAAATAATGAAAGACTAAAACGTATCTAATCAAATCAAAAGAAATAAATCTAATTACTAAAAATCAAATCTAAATACTAGCAAATAAATCATGCATAATTTTTCTTCCGTCGGTTGTAAAGCGAGATGGAAGTCCTTCTCTCGACCTCATCAAAGTAATTTTTCGTTTCATTTTGTTTATCGCTTTTGAGGTTTTGTATAAAATTAAGGAACATAAAATTTTGACAAATTTAGCCTCCAATAAAAGAGAAAGAGAAGAGAGAGGAAAAATGAGATTTTTAGGGAATTAATTTATGTAGTGTCACCTATTTTCATTGTTTTGGGTATTAAATTTGAAGCGGTAGTGAAATATGTGATACATTTGACTTTTTATATGAGATTTTTTTTTAAATGGTGACTCAAACCCATAATTTTTTATGTGAGATCATTATTGTTTTACTAAATCATACAAATCACATGTTTGTTAATATATATATATATATATGTGTATGTATGTATATATTACAATATAATTTAATATGAGTCAAAATATTTTTAAGTGTTTGTATTGAGATTTAATTCATGTGATAAGTTAAAATTTTACAAGTATACTCACATCTACTATTTTTGTTGGAATAAGAAATAATATTTTTGTCAATTAAATTGGTATAATAGTGGATGATAATTTTAATACATCATGAAGGGAGAGATATATTTTCACTCAAAAATGAAAAAAATATAAGAACTTTCATTTTTATTTTTTTCGAGCTATATGTAATGCAAATCAATAATAATTAACACTTGAACTTTAGGGGAAACGAACTATATCTCTGATAATCACTCAAAACAAATGGGTGCAAATAGTATTACTATCACACTAATAAGCTGTTAGATCGTAGAATTATTTTGATGTGTTAAAAGTATAGGAGTCGATAGTCTTTGTAAAGGTAAGATGATCAGTTGATAATGTATAGAACAATCAAGTAATGTAGTCTGTAAAGTTAAAATTTCAGACTAGGAACTTCATAAGTCACTTAGGTTCTTTACATCCAAGTCATCTGAATATAATCTTGAGAAGTCATCGATCAAGAGAGAATAATGAAAAGCTCAAGACAAGGTGAAGATCAACTGAGTAGAATAAGAAAGGCAGATCCCAACTAAGTCGGTCAGGATGACTAACTCAAGAAAGTCACCAAGACAAGGCGATTCTCAAGAAAGGTTGTTAGGCGAGTTAAAGTTTGTTCTAACAAATTAACTGTCTTATGTTCTTTATAAATAGGCTTAAGCATAGTTACGAAAAGAACTTTTTGGATCATAATTGTAATACGCACCTTTAGAGAGCGCACTTAGCCGTAAATCATGAAAGATAGTATACTTTTCTAAGTGTTTATAGAACACTCCATTGTAATTCTTTCTTCACAATAATCCCGCACCGTAATCGTAGTCTAGAGATTAGATTAGAAGAAAGATAGAAAGATTGAAGAGTTGAATCTTCATCATTGTATTTGTAATCGACGCAGGAAGTAAGCTAGTGGAGTCCCTTCTTCAAATTGAAGGAGGAGAGTGGATGTAGGATTTTATAATCCAAACCACTATAAATCTTAGTGTTTATTACTTTCTCGCTTTACATTTCAGTTGATTATTTTTGTTAATTCAATTTTATGAAGAAGTTTTTAGATCCGCTTAAAAAGGATTGAGTATAAAAAGTTTTCGCTAAGTACTCTTGGTAATTTGGAAGTTTGATTCGAGTAACTAGTCCGAATTTCGAAAGAAATTTGGATAATATATTCAACCCCCTCTAGATTATTCCTAGAAGTCTAACTCAATTCCGGGACCAACAAGTGGTATCAGAGCGGTGTTAAAGTTGTTCTTGATATTTCTTTTGGTCAAAACTTTTGATCATCCGATTTTCGATCTAAATATGTTCTTGATATATATTGTTGTCTATTACTAACAATATCACCTAGTGTTGATAGGAAGGTGAAGAACCTTCCAAATTTCGAGATAGATGACTATGACTACCGGAAGTTTCAAATTGAAAATCATCTCAAGTCAATTTATCCTCGTATGGAAGACGCCCTTTCAAAAGGTCCTATCAAATTCTAACACGGAGGAGCAAGGTTGAAAATATCGGTATCGGTAAAAATATTGGTACCTTAAATTTACGAAATATCGGTGGAAATGTCGATGTCGAATATCGGTATCGGTAAAAAATAGAAAATTGATGAAAATTTTAATAAAATAATGGAAATTTAACTTGAAATTTTAGAGAATGTTCCTACTAACTTTAATACATAAATTAATCATACATTCACAACAAATTGAATTGTTTGTGACAAACATATCAACAACAAAATACATAAGCAGTCTAGAGCAATACAATAATTGTTCATACTTAGTTAATACAAGACAACTAATACCAAAATGATGACCTATGAGGTTAAATGTAAAAGAAGAAATGCCATCTTGATCTAAACAAGATTGATACCAACTCATCAAATTAGAGTAATTTGAATATAGTTACGGACATGCCGGTAGTATGTTGCTCTATCTTCTCCAATTGTTCGACCATGAATTGGATAGTGTGGATTTGGCCAATCACCATGTCGTTGAGGCATTATTGGACCTCCATATGGCATCTGAGAGTAAGATTGATCAAAATTGTTATGAGTGCTCCATTGTCCATACAATTCTTGATCACCGCGATCGCATCCATGCTCATTGCGTCGAGACTCATACCTAGCGACTCTATGTCGATCGAGCTCCCATCGTGGTTCCAAGCACGTCTTCTCACATACTCCTTACCGATTGCACCTATCCTGGACCTCCCGCTCTAGATCCATGGTCTTCATCTTGTGTTGCATGAGTGAATTCAACCTCACCCGTAAATGGGTTCAAAGCCACGTGACACGAGGTGTAATTCTCATTGTAATCACCATGACCACCATCGCTATCATCATTTCCTCCATCATTTGTCCAGGTGTCTTCGATCAAAAGAGTCCTGGACTACTTGCAGCACCAACTTCTCGTTGCAACACTTCATTCACATCAATGCCATACTCACGAGCCATATTAGCCACTCTTAGATCAGCCGTCCTTCATCATCATCTAAGTGTGCTTTGGATGAATCCATTGAAAAAGTGGATCTCCCTCCTACTCACTTGTTTCAGCTATATCCATTAAATCTAAGTATTCTGTCTCAAAGAACCTTATCATCTTCACTTCCATATCTCGTATCTTCAACTTCATATTGTAGTAGAAAAATACAAGTTGTTGAAGTTTTGGATATGCAAGGCGATTTCGTTGTTTTGTGTGAACCAACGCAAAAGTGCTCCAATTCCTCTCACATGTCAAGATGATCTTTGTTTGAGACAAGACTCGTATGACCAACTTTTTTAATGTGGGAGTAGAGGTGCCATACATATGCCACCATTCAGTTGTTAAATTTTGTTAAATGTGATATATGTTAGGTGTATAATATATATATTAATCTTTTAATATAATTAATTTAACCAATAAACAACTTACTGTGTACCATTGTAGTTCGAGATGCAACAAAGAAGACGGTTAGCAAATCCTTTTCTTCCATCACGAAAATATGTAAGCTTCACATATGAAATATTATGTTATACGTAAATCATATTAAATTTAAATGACAAATAAATAAATAAGAATAAAAATTATAACCTCATTTCCAAATTGAGCTAGACCATCGTAGTTTGGATCCAACTTATTAGAAACTTGATGCGAGCTTCAATTAATTTTGGATCTTCACCAAGTCCTTCTTCATAATGGAATCTTGGATTCAAGTAATATGCTATAATATTTATACAAAGTATTAGGAACTCAAAATATCATGTGAATTATAAAAAAATAAAATAGTTAGTACTGCAGCGTGTAGTGGATGAGAAAGTGTACGATCCCACCTAGATTCAATAATCTCCAACACCCATTGTGTTCTTTTTATGCATCGGATCTTTTCTTTCATAACATGAAACAAATGGTACAAAATGGGCATAGTTGGAACCACCTCGGTATCCACGTGCTGTACATTATCCGAGAATAAGTGATCAAGGACTTGTTTTTCTAAAGTTTTTCCCAAATTTGATCGACTTAATCGGTTTTCGACCACTCATCACCTTTGGTAAATAATTGTTTCAGGTTAGACTTTTTCTTCAAAAGACTATCCAAAGTGCAATATAATTTGTTGCAAAACGTGTAGCTCCTGGTCGCACTAGATCTCCTTGGCATATCTCTCGCATCAATGCAAGTAACCAACCATGATTGTAAATGTAATTGGTTAATTGTCTAGCCTTAGCAATCACATCTCGCAATGCTTTGTCTTTTACCAATATCTTCAAATATCAAGTCGATGCAAAGCGGCACATGGTGTCCAATACAACGTATGTCTCTCCATAAGTTTTTTTCCAGCTTTCACATAAGCGAGATCCATTATCGGTGACAACTTGTACCACATTTTCTTTCCCAACCGCCAACACCACTTCTTTCAAAGAACCCATGGATGTACCGGTGATCTTTAATCTTGTTAGATGCATCAACGAGACTTAAGGAAAACAGTCATGCCTTTACAGAGACCATGAAATTCATTATTGATAATTTCGTTGGTCCTCGTCCATCCATCTGCCATGATCGTGCATCCATATGTGCTCCATTTCTCCTTTTGGTTCTCAACATACTCCTTCATTTCTTTTTCCTCCATATCAAGATATTTAGTTTTTAGCTCGTATGGAGTTGAAGGGGCACTCCCATGCCTACTTGATGTGCACCAACGATCATATTTTTGAAGTGATGGGAGGATGCTTTGTTCGGTGGAAGATTGTCGTAAATAAAAATTTACTCACCAATCGTCCAATTTTTTCTTTCACATTGGCACCGGAAAACATACTTTTGATCCTCTTTTGTTTTGCACCTTGATTTATACAAAGATGGTGCAGTGCACGATCATAATTTGATTCTCGGCCACTTTTTGTTCGTCGAAACTAAGATGAAGAGCCACCAATATCTTTACTCGTTGAACCACCTCTTCTATTGGTGGCAAAATTATGCATCTACTCTCTTTCCCACTCGGACGTTTTGGAAGCTCTAGCAAAGACGAAATGCTTTCCGCTCGTAAGGATCAATGTCATCAGATACATTATGCAATCATCCTCATCATCACTATCATCATCCTCTTCGTGATATAACCCTTTTCATAACTCTACTCTAATATCATCCATTCTAGCAGCTTTTTTTTTTTTTTGTTTTTCCATTCGTTTCTCTTTGAGCAAAAGAGAAATCTTCTTTTAACTTCGGGAGGCACATTTTGACATGGACGCGAATTCTTTTATGGATCACCGTGGCTCGAGATGGTACTTGAAACGAGTAATACCTCCACTCGAATCATAAGTCCACAAAATTTACAAACGGTTCCATATTTATTTCCCGGTATTTTATCACGGTATGCCCATGCGAGATCGTTCTTCCATCACCACCACCTTCGCTTGTCATTATTTATTGGAGTGAAATTTTCACTACAAAAAAATTACCTTTAGATACGTTTGTATTTTATTTAAATTTTTTTGTAGACACTTATAAAATTTTCTATATTAAATTTTTTAAAATTTTTTTAATATTATACTCAAAAAATAATTGTGTAAATATGTAATATTATGAATATGAAATTAGAGACATCTAGTTATAACTTATAAACAACCTTTGAACGAAATATTTTGAATTTTTTGACAAAAAATAATAAATGTCTTTTCCCAATAAATAATACTCCTACCGCTACTATTAAAGATGATATAATGCCTGTCAAAAAAGATGATATAATGCTAATTTAATAGAGTAATATTTGTAGCAAATACACAACAGCTAGTATTTAATTAAACCCACTCCAACTTCTCCCCAATTTCGTATATAAATAAATAAATGCGCCCGACATATTTATACCGCAATCAGATCCTACTAAATTACAATTACTCCATTTAATTTAGATAAGCTTCACAAAATTAAAACACACTATAATTGAAGAATTGAGATGGTTGCAGATTTGTCATATATATACATACACATTTGTCATATATATATATATATATATATAGACGCACGAGAATTGAGATGGTTGCATTTACACACAATAATTTGCACAACTATTGCTCAAATTCTCCATGACTCCATTTCACTAATATAATTTGAACTCCGAATGGTAACTTGAGAACTCGGAATAGTAGATATGTGTTCCAAATTTGAGAAAGTGTGTGGACGACATTAATTTACAACTATTGCTTTATGTATACACTTTGCCTTCTCTCGTGTATATCAATCAATGATATCAATTGAAGAAAAGATAAAAAAAAACAAAAGCATACCTTGGCTTCTCTGCGTATGTCAATCAATTGAAGAAAAGATAAAAAAAAAAAAACAAAAGCATGCAGGCTTTACCTTGGCTCCCGCTTCTCTGCCTATGTCAATCAATGATGTTAATTGAAGAAAAGATAAAAAAAAAAAAACAAAAGCATGCAGGCTTTACTTTGGCTTTATGTCAATTTTTTTATTCCCACTTTGGAAAAAAAACGATTTTTTGTTACCGACAAACCGAAATTTTTATCGATATTTCACCGATATTTTCGACATCTTGTAAAATTTTAATCGGAGTCAACCGATGCCGATACCGATACCGATACCGATATTTACCGATATTTTTACCGACATTCCATAAAAAAATATTTTTCGGTGCGTATCCGTGTCGGACACCCCGAAAAACCGAAAATTTGGCGCGAAATATCGGCCGGTGTCGGCGATATTTTAATCCTCGGAGGAGTTAGTGACGGAGCTAGCAGCAAAATCTCGTGTTCGAGTTGAGAAGAAAGTATCTCGAGTTATCAAATGATGAAAGAAAAGTGTATAATCTGGACCAAGTAGCCAGAACGAGATAATTGTGACTCTCACCAAAAGGTATGAGGATCAAGAAATGCAACAACTGCTAAGCAAATGTGGGACACCCTTGGCCGATATGTGCGAAGGCACAGACCAGGTGAAAGAGAACAAGCTGCAAGTTGTTCTCCATTTATTTGATACATTTAAAATGAAGTAGTGAAACTATTGATCACCGGATATGAGATGACCAATCGATCAATATAGCCACGGATCTTGGTAAGACTTACACTAAAAAGGAAATTAACAATAAAATTCTTAGATCTCCGACTAAGCGGCTGGAGAGAAAAGGGTAACTGATTAAAGCTACCTAAGATTTTTCTTCAATGAATCATTACACTTTATTTTCAGACTTGAAGGGGTATGAGTTTGACATACAGGTCGAAGACGAAGAGAACGAAGCCGAGTCCAAGACCTCCACAAAAAGCAGTAGCATTTGTCAACGAGAGAGGAAAAGCCTGTTATTGAGTCAAAGGAAGCCGATCTCTCTTTGAGAGCAGATGACACTGTTAAAAAAAGGTATGATCATCTTAAGATGAAATACGAGACGTAACAAGTCTAAATTTACAGGAAGGACAGTCAAGGTCGAGATCCCAAAGGAAAGATGATGTAGATACAACAGACGATGATAAAAGAAAAAGCCAGACTAGGAGATACAAGTCTCCTAAGAAGAAGAGTTATAGAAGTCCAAGATCGATCGAGGTGATACTTGTTATACATGTAACAAGCTAGGATACTTTAGCTATGATTGTCCCCATCCGACTCCCAAGGAAAGAGAAGAGAAAAGAAAAAAGAGGGACAAACGCTTTGCTGATCGTGAGGGCTCTTCTTGCGAAGAGAAAGAGGCTAGAAAGTCATCATCGTCATCCTCATCATCTGATTTCGGATCAAACGATGAAATCTGCTCGATGGTTAAAGAAGTAAGTTACTACTCTTCTTCGAAAATGAATCTTACAAGTCTGTCTCGATTGTGATCAAACCGCTATCAAGAGTCTTTTAAAAGATTTGAAAACATCTCTAAATGCATACGAGGCGGTTAGAATCGAAAATTTAACTTTAAAAGAACAAGTTCATACTCTAATCAAAGGAAAGCAAACTATGAGCTACACCGAAACCGTGGATACATTCAAGGGGAATGTATACCCAGCCGAGGCTAGCACATCTTCTAGTCTTTCGAAAAATTAGAGGAGGAACTAAAATCTTTAAAAGCTAAATTTATAGAGATCTGTAATGAGAATGAGTCTATGAAGAAAACAAATGAGAAGTTTATCTTCAAATTGAATCGATTAATAACTCTCAATCTGCAATAGATCATATTTTTAAAACTTCTCAAAAGGCTCACAATAAGACAGACTTGGTTATAATAGGAATAACAAATTAGGATCTTCAAAACCAAGGAAATTCGTCAAAGCAGGTGAATCCACAAAAGAAGTTAAAATTGGACCTCGGAAGCCATTAGAACAGATTATCTCTAACTCATTTGTTCTAATAAAAAGAATCGAGATGAGAAGACCTAATCAAAAGAAAGATTTCAAAATCCAAGTTCAAAAATGTATTAAGATACAGATTCTTTTGATGGAAGGAGCAGATGCTTTCCTTTGTTTCCAAAGATCAAGAAGATAACCAAATCTGAATATGATAAAATTGCAAACAAAAATGAAATATTTGTTGATAGATTTGGAAGAAAACTTAACTCGATTTGTTGCTCAATCATGATTTGTTTATCTGGATACCCAAAGTGATTTTTGACCCTAAAGGACCCAAGATCACTAGGGTACCTCATACTTAAAATTATTTTATAGGAACATCAAGGACCATCTTCCAAAGAAGAAATTCTTGCAACCATCTTGTATATTGATAGCGGTTGTTCTTAACACATGACTGTGAGAAGAAACTACTTTCAAATTTTCGTAGTATTGATGGTCCTAAGGTGCTTTTTGGTGACAACAAGCGTGGCTGCACTGCAGGTGTTGGAACCTTAATTATTGGTGATGTTCGGGTTTCAGAGGTATATTTCGTAGAAGGTTTGAAGCACAACTTAGTATTTGTATCTCAATTATGTGACAGAGGGTTTAGTGTTAAATTTTCTAAAGATAAAGCGTGACATGTCAGACGGTCTTTCAAATAAGGTTTTGCTAAGCGGCTTAAGACATGGTAATGTTTACGGGGTCAACTTTAATAATTGCCCTAAATATATTTGTCGATTGCTAAGGGTGGAGAAGACCTTAGTGGCTATGGCACAAAAGGCTCGACTCATCCGAACTTCAAGACCCTTAACAAGATTGCCAAGAAAAATCTTGTCAACGAGATTGCCAGGAAAAGTCTTGTCAAAGGATTATCTCGATAAGTTATTTTTTAATGATTTAAAATGTGATGCATGTCAAAAAGGCAAGTAGCCTAGAAACTCTTTTAAAAGTATTAACACAATCTCATCCGAAAGAGTGTTACAACTTGTTCATTTGGATTTGTTTGGACCTGTTTCACCACTCTATTTTAGTGGAAGGAAATATACTCTAGTAGTTGTGGATGATTATTCCGGATATACTTGGGTATTATTTAATATCATTAAGATTAGGAGTGACAAAGGTACTTGAGTCTATAAATTCTTGTCTATCTAACTATTTCGTGGAGAATGGTATTATTCATGAGACATCATCTCGCAAGAACTCCACAACAAAATGGTGTTATTGAGAAGAGAAACAGAACACCGAAAAGAGGCAGCTAGAAGCATGTTAGCCGAGTATGAAACTCCACAGAGGTTCTCGGGTTAAGGCAATCAATACATCTTGCTACACCCGTAATAGGTGTCTCGCTTATGAAAGATAAGGGTAAGACCCCTTATGAGCTGTTGAAGGGTAAGATTCCTAGAATTTCATATTTTCATACTTTTGGTTGTAAGTGTTTCATCCATAACAATAGTAGATCTAAATTAAAGACATTTGATGCTAAAGTGGCTGATGGAATATTCTTGGGATATTCCAAAGACATCTAAGGCATTCGTAGTCTTTAATAAGACTACTCTTTGTGTAGAGGAAACTCCTCATGCAGTGTTTGATGAAATTCACACTTCGTCGGATAAGGTAAATTAAATAATGATGATCTAGGTAGACTTAGACTAAATAATTCTAAACGAAGTAAAACCTATCTTCCTAATTTTGATTCAGACTCGGATGAGGAAGAACACTCATCCGATGTTCGGAAAAGAAACTCATCTACCTGTTCCATATGGGGAGATACCTTTAACACCACTTGATCGGACAAGGTCAACTCGGTGAAGGGGGAATGTCTACTCGATCGAACAAGAAGAGTTATATTCTGAACTAGATGATGAGAGAACTCCTACTCAAATAAGCAAGAGGATGAGAAGTTATCATCCATCTAAACAAATCATTGGAGATCCTTCCAAAGGTGGTGTCCAGACAAGGACAATGTTGGATCCCCGCAGCATGTTCATTGTTATGTATCACTTCTCGAACCTAAGACTATTAATGAGGCTCTATCTAACCCAAGCCGGGTAATTGCCATGCAGAAGAGTTACATCAATTTGAAAGGCAAAATGTTTGGGAGCTAGTCATTCATAGAAAAATTATAAGAACTAAATGGGTGTTTAAGAAAAAAAAACTGATAAAAGCAACATTATTGTTCGAAATAAGGCTAGACCGGTAGCACAAGGTTATTCACGATCAAGGGATAGACTATGATGAGACTTATGCTCCAGGTTGCCGATTAGATGCAATAAGGTTGTTTTTAGCATTTGTTGCCTATAAGGGTTTTAAAGTATTTCAAATGGATATTAAATCTACATTCTTGAATGGCATATTACTTGAGGAGGTTTATGTCGAGCAGCCACCGGGTTTAGAACTAATAATAAATTTTATAAACTCAACAAAGCTCTATATGGACTTAAGCAAGCAAAGATGTGCTTAGTATAATACATTATCCGAGTTCTTAGTCTCTAGTGGTTTCACAAAAGGGAAGATAGATAGAATTTTATTTAGATAGGAAGTAGATGGAGACATCTTACTTGTTCAAATCTATGTGGATGATATTATTTTTGGTTCACCTAATCGATGTTATGTGAACAATTCGGTGATCTCATGAAGAATAGGTTTGAAATGTCTATGATGGGAGAGTTGACATACTTTCTAGGTTTTGCGGGTGAAACAGACGAGCAGAGGGATATTCATTCATCAAAGCTAAATATGCAAAGGATCCGATAGATAAGTTGAATACTAGTAGAGAAGTTAAGATAATGATTGTGGTAAAATCGGGTAGCGATATTAAGACAACCAAGTTTATCGAACCCAAGGGAAAAGTATGGTCATGAGTCCCTAGAAATGTGAGTTTTCAATGACTATTGTTGCAATCACGGTTTTGGCTCCAATTACACTACAAAATGCTAGAATTAAAATCAAACAACACAACAAAGCAATTAATCAAACAAGTGGTAGGCAAGAACAATTACCAAGCTAGAAATTCTCAAAAATCAATCAATGGGGATAGGGGTGCAAGGGATAATATCCATCAAAGAATCAATGATCACTAGCTATGATTGAATCAAATTACTAATCAACTAAGATAGAAAGCATAAAACCATCATGCAATTAAGTCTTCATTAATCACACAATGCCTAATGTGAGTATCCTTAGTGCAACTAATCTCTCAATTAAGAAGCACCTAATTCATACAATCATACACAATTATAACCCGATTAATCCCTAATCACGTTAGCTCAACTCTCGCATATTGATAGGGTGATCAAACACTAATCTGAAGAGATAAAAATGCATGAAGCACAATTAAAATCAAAATTAGGGCACTAACTATCTCAATTGATCAACAATCATCAACAATCAAAGCACAAGCAATCAAATCATCCTCAATTTCAATTATCCCAAGCACAAGTGAATTAGCCCATGGAACAAAGTGCAAACTCCATGGGTACAAAATCTAATTGCATAATCAAAAGGCTAATCACAACAATTAAGAAATTGAAATGAGTAGAGAGGAAGAACATCACCAATTAAGCCAAAATGATCAATATATTGAATGCTTGAATCTTCAATTGGAATCTTCACTTCACTTGAATTACAACTTGAATTGAGAAAACTAATGGATCAAAGTCTAATCTAAGGAACGATTAATGGAAATCTATCTAAATTTAATAATCTAATCAACCTAGAAGGAGAATTAAGCTAAGAAACTCATAAATCACCCTAAAAACTGAAAGTAACTACTATGGGAATGTTATGCTCTATTTTCCGCTCAAATGGATTAAAAAGAAGTTTTTCGAAAATCTGCACCCTCGACTCGAGGTTGGGGCCCTCGAGTCGAGCTTCCTTAAGTCGTGCCCACGCTTTTCCTAAAAAGGTCCTGTCTTGACTCGAGCTTCCAGCCCTCGAGTCGAGCTTGCCGCATTTTGCCACCCTCGAGTCCAGGTTCCTTCAATTTTTGCAAACTTCTTCATTTGGCTGCACCCTCGGGCGAGGCTCCCGGACCTCGACCAAAGGTCGAGTCCAGTGGAATTTTCTCGACCCGACTTCCGTCTCCGACCCCGTTTTCGCCCCGTCTCATTCGTCTCTTCGCCATATGAATGTCGGTACTCTCGGTTTGGTCAAATTCCACCGATTTACCCGAAAACGGGACGAAAAACATAAAAATCCATTAATTCTTCACAAGTGATACTTTTCATGCCAAAGAGTGATACTCTACACCTTTAAGCTAAAAAACTAACACTTTTTACCCCTTTTTGCACAAAAATATCACATCAAATCATGCATCAATTCACTCTCATCAAATGAGACCGGACATATCTTTTGCGGTTGGGGTATGTGCAAGGTTCCAATCAAATCCTAAGAAGTCTCATTTAGAGACAGCTACGAAAATCCTGAAATATCTTAAATGAACTTTGAATGTTGGGTTGTGGTACCCATCTCGATGATAACTTCGAGCTCTGGTTATTCGGACTCGGATTTTGGCGGTTGTAAAATTGATAGGAAATCCACATCTGGAACTTATCAATTTCTTGGTAATAAGTTGATTTCTTGGTTATCCAAGAAACAGACTTGTTGCCACATCCACCACCGAGGCTGAATACATGGCAATGAAAGTAGTTGCTCTCGGCTCCTCTGGATCAGCCAACAACTTAGAAATTATAATATTTTCACATCATCTCGTACCCATTTTCTGCAATAGTAATAGTGCAATTGTTATGACTCACAATCCTTTGCATACTAGTTGTAAACATGTAGATGTTAGGCATCACTTTATCAGAGATCATGTAGAAAATAATAATATCAGATTAGAAAAAGATATCTACCGAACTTCAGAGAGCGAGACATATTGACGAAACCTTTAGGAGTCTAGATTTAAGGAATTGTCTCGTAGAGATAAGATTACTTGATGCATCTTTGGTTAATCTGTGATTTACTCATGTTGTTATTAAATATCTCTCTCTCTCTCTCTCTCTCTCTCTCTCTCTCTCTCACTCACTTTCTTTATTATGTCAAGAATTAAATATCGGACTTGAAAAGTGTCACATGGACAATCACATAGTTGATATCATTGATCTCCTTTTAAGGAATCAAGAATCAAGGATTAGTCCATTGGCCTTATCTAATTTGATATTTTCTTATCTCGACATCAAGTATTTCAAACAAGGACATGGTAGTTATCCGATTGGAACAAAGTCGAGATGAGTATACGTATCTTTCTAATTTACTCAAAGGTTACTAATGGTTTCCAAGTGTTGTTGTTCGCAGAATTATCTCGGTTCACATCGTTAGATCAAGACACATAAAGTTTTGAACCACCTCATTTGAATACCTACCTATCCGAACAAAACCAAAATCGTGTTTTCAAAAAAATATTTTTCGAAAGTACTCTTACAACTTGTCTATTTCAATATCTTTCGGATAAGTTGTTCTTTGAAAACTTTCAGCTAAGTTTAATATTTTTTATGTACTAGTTATATGAGGATATGAAATTCAGTTTATTTATTATTGGCTTAATTAACTCGGGGTTAAAATGTTTTGTTTTACAAAGTAATCGACTAGGAATTTTTAAATGTTTAAGACGAGGTTGTTTTTATAGGATAATTATGAAATCACCCTTAATTGGTGTGTATGATATTCACACAATAAATAAAGAATTAAAACTTGGTGCCATCTTATAAATAAGAAAAGGATCAACAATAAATCAACAAAGATATATACAAAATTTAAAATATCTCTATTTTGAACTATTCAACTATATCTCCTCTATTACCCCCTTCAAAGAAAGAGTGGGATTCGGATCAACACGAAGCTTGGTACGAAGAAGATCAAACATGGGACGGGGTAAGCTCTTGGTGAAGATGTTTGCTACTTGGAGATGCGACGGCACAAATTTAGTCTCCAAGTGTCCATTTGCTACAAGTTCTCGAACAAAGTGGCAATCAATATCTATATGTTTGGCACGCTTGTGAGCAATTGGATTTTGGCTCAAGAAGAGAGCACTTTTGTTATCACAAAGAAGAAGCAGACGAGAGGAGGGCGGTGCACGTAATTCTTTCAATAAATGGGATAGCCAAACCATTTCTTGAGCAAGATTAGCAAGTGCACAATATTCGGATTCACAACCGGATCGAGAACAAGTGGGTTATTTCTTAGCACTCCAAGAAACTAGGTTACCGCCCAAGAAGATAGAGTAACCATATGTGGATCGACGAGTTTCCACACAACGGGCCCAATCGGCATCGAATAACCAAGAATGTTGTAGTCCGAAGAAGGCGAAAAAGTAAGCCCAAAGTTAATAGTTCCTTTGACATAGCGAAGAATTCGCTAATGTACCATAAAGTGATCGACTGTGGGATTATGAAGAAATCGCTAACATGATTAACCGCATAGGAAATATCTGGACGGGTAATCATGAGATATTGCAAGGCACCAACCAAGGACCTGTAAAGAGTAGGATCCTTGAAAGAGTCTCCATCAGCGACCAAGGATTCACCGGCGGCGAGAGGGGTGGAGACAGGCTTAGAATCGAGCATTTCACTCGTGTGAGAATATCATAAGCATATTTGGTTTGTCCCAAGAACAGGCCGGAAGTAGTGTGAGTGATCTCAAGACCAAGAAAATAGCTTAAGTGTCCAAGATCCTTAATAGCAAACTCCTTGTTAATACGAGCAATAAACCCGTTAAGCACACGGGGTTATTTCCCGTATTAATAATAATATCGTCAACATACGTAAGTAGGAAAATAGTGTAATCGGGCTTATGAAAAAGAATAAAGAAGTATCCGAACGACTTCTAGTAATTCCATAGAAAGCAAAAATGCACTAAATCTATCAAACCAGGCTCGAGGGGCTTGGCGAAGACCGTAAAGAGCCTTTGTTAACCCGCAAAACATGATTAGGAAAACGAGGATCAATAAAACCAGGAGGTTGAGACATGAAGACAGGTTTATCAAGTAAGCCATGCAAAAAGGCATTTTTGACATCCAATTGACGTAAAGTCCAATTACGTTGCCAATTAATGATAGGATCACACGTATAGTAGCGGCCCGAACCACTGGGCTAAACGTGTGAGAGAAATCGAAACACGGAATTTGGGTAAAACCCCGAGCCACCAATCGAGCTTTGTAACGCTCAATTGAACCATCGGATTTATACTTAGTCCGAAACACCCATATAGAGCCAACAATATTTTCACCCGGGGACGAGGAACTAGGTCCCAAGTATTGTTAAAAAAATGGCATCCATCTCTTCACGCATAGCAGAAGCCGGTGAGGAATTTTTAAAGCAGATTTGATTCCTTTGGGTTCTGTAGAAGTTGATAAAGAATAAAGCAAATTAGTGCACGCGATATTCAATGAATGACGGGGCTTAAAAATACCGGACTTAGATCTAGTTTGCATGGGATGAGAGGGAACTGGTGGCGGATGATCAACTAGAGGAGCGAAACCATCGAAGGAGCAGGGTAATCGGTCAAGGAAGACTGGACCGAAGAAGCTTGACACGGCTGTGAAGTAGGGAGATGGGCCCATGTGGGGACTCGGGCTGCGGGAACTGGTTACTGCGGGAAGTGAAGGGCAGAGGGAGCATGGGCTTACAGAGGTTGGCTCCGTGAATGGGCCGCTGGTACCGGGCTGCACGGCGGGTGACAAAAAGAGGGACTTGAAGCCGAATCATCCCGAAGTCGAGGCGGTGAGTTGGACCCATTAGAAATGGGCTCGGAGGGGGCTGCTGGTGAAGGAGCTCCAGTAGAAGTGAAAAAATCATTCTCGTACATCCAAAATTTTTGAAAATTCCGAGATCGGAAAGAGCTCTCAATAAAATTAGAAGAAAATGGAAACACGAGATTCATCAAATTGAGCATGGCGAGTAATGTAAATGCGGGAAGCAACAGGATCAAAACACCTAAAACCCTTATGAGTACTACTATAGCTAAGAAAAATACATGGAAGACTACGTGGGGCCAATTTATGAGACGCATAATCACGGAGATAAGGAAAAACACGACAACCAAAGACCTTAAAGGTACCATAATTTGGAGCACAATTAAATAAAACCTCAAAGGGAGATTTATTATTTAAGATAGGAGTAGGCAAACGATTAATGATGTAAACAAGCGGTGGAAAAAGCATCAATCCAATGAGGAATCGGAGCATGAGCATGAAATAACAAAGATAAACCGATTTGAGTAATATGACAATGTCTTCTCTCACTCTACCATTTCTGCCGAGGGTATAGGGACAAGAAAACGATGGAAAACACCCGAGACTCAAAAACTCACAAACACAATTATTAGTAAATTCGGTGCCACCATCACTTTGAAAGATTTTAATATTAGAGTCAAATTGATTGCACACAAGTGTAGTGAAACGTCAAGAACAAAGAAAAATTCAGATTTAGCCCTTAATGGATAAAGCCAAGAGAATCGAGAATAATCATCCACAAAATAACATAATAACGATACCCATCAATAGAAGCTACCGGAGACGGACCCCATAAATCACAATGAATTAAATCAAGCACATGAGAGGCACGTTTTTCATTTAATGGAAAAGATAACTTCTTGCTTTTAGCTCTTTGACAAGATGAACAAAGAGAAGGTTTAGGTAAAATAGAAGTAACATCCAAATATCCTAAACGTTTTAAGAGTTGAATAATAGAAAAGGGAGCATGACCCAAACGGGAGTGCCATAATTCAAAAGAAGATTTAAAAATCCTAGAGTCTAGAGCAGCAACTAAAGCAGAGGAAGCATTGTCTAAAATGTAAAGGCCATCTTTACATCTTTCACGCCAATATCTCCTTTGTCAACCGAGTCTGCATACCGAAAAGAATCATTAGAAAATATAACATCAACGAGGCAAATCGAAGTAAGCTTGCTAATAGAAAGTAAATTTTTAGTAATATGAGGAACTACTAAAACATCCAAAAGAGGCAAACTTATTATGAAGAAAACGAGAGCCTAAGTGAGTTATGGAAAGTGGCATCACCGTTACCAACAACGACTTTACCATTACCATTATAAGGTCCAAAGGCATCCAGGGTAGAAGACGAGGATGTCATATGTGCGAGCACCAATATCAACATACCAATCAGTTTGAGATGTAGGAGCAATACTACACTTGGGCTTCAAAAGCCTTGGCCAAATTCGCTATCGGAGATGAAGAAGGCTGAGTGTAACGCTCCGGCAATTGTTAGCTTACCGAGGGCCCCTGCAAATTTGACAACGAGGTGTAATTCTTCTTTCCATTACCATCTTGACGGCCGCGACCCGGGTTATGCGAACCAGAAGAGTGGGACGAGCCATGATTTTCACGACCCGCAAACGAACCACCATTACCGCAAGACTGTTAGAAGGGGGCGGGAGTTTGCATAAAATGCCGCCTCGAGCGGAGTCGAGTCGACGGACTCAATGGATTTCTCGTGCAATTCATGATCCCGAGCCTGAGATATGAGATCGCGGAACGGGAGGAGAGGAGAGAGTGCAAGGCGAACCTCGAAAAGAGCGAAATTGAGGGCCGAGACCTCGAAGGAACCAGCGACATTTATCTCGGTTTAGAATCAACTTGGCCGATGGCCGCCAATTGATGACAAAGAGTATTAAATTTTCGCGTAAAATCAACGATGGATTGAGAACCTCGACGGAGGAACTGCAATTCATCCCGAAGTTGCTGCGCATGGGAAGGGGAAGACGGACTAAAAGCCGCCTCCAATGCGAGCCATACATCGCGAGCTTTGGTGATGACGACAACCTCGGCCATGTCCTCTTACGTTAGAGAGGAGAGAAAAAGACTCGAGGACTCGATCGTGACGTTTGGACCACGTAGCACATTTTGGGTTTGGAACATCGAGGCATTCTTGTCCTTCACCGTGAGAGAAGGTTCGAGGAACAGAGCCATCAACAAAAGAAAGCAAATTGTCACAATAAGCATAGGAACAATTTGATTTTCCAGAGAAGATAATTTGAGGAGGAAAGGCGAATGGTTATCATATGGAAAAGAGTAGCCAAGGGAATTGAATCGAGGAAGCGGTGGCCGCCATGATTGACCAAGGAGAAAAAAGTTTTTAAAAAAATAGGGAAATAGGATTTTAGAGTGTATCTCACATACAATATAGGATAATTATGAAATCACCCTTAATTGGTGTGTATGATATTCACACAATAAATAAAGAATTACAACTTGGTGCCCAAGTAAATGATCCTATAAATAAGGAAAGGATCAACAATAAATCAACAAAGATATATACAAAATTTAAAATATCTCTATTTTGAACTATTCAACTATATCTCCTCTATCGAGTTTTACCAAGTCAAAACTAAAACTAGTCCGATAAAACCTTTATGTAAGTATCTAGTTAGTATACCCACGTCAGTATACTTACTACACCTGCATAAAGTGTCTCCTAAAACTATCTAATCGTAGCATGGGCGATTACTTTTATGCATTTCAAAAGCGAATTAATGTCACGCTGAATACCGAACGTCTAATCTTTATTAGTCATTGATCAAAGCGTGCGACATTTAAATTAATTGTACCAGATTAAAAGTCACTTTACACGTGGCACAATTCTTCGACTTTCCCTCCTATTAAGTTTTCACCTTCGTCGATTTACCAATTTACTTTTGCTAAAATCCTACTTTCACTCTCGGTAAAATACTCTCTCTTAAAAATTTATATCCCTCTGAAAATGACCACTAAAGTAACCGCTACCATGTTCAAATTCAATCGAAAGCTTTCAAACACAAGATCAAATCGGAGATGTATGTGGATTTTGAGGCGACTAAGGATAAAGAATCTTTAGAGATCCTTCGTCTTCTTGAAGAATCAAATCTCGGGACTTTACTGCTCTAAGAAATCATCAATAACAAGACCACGGATATGAGAGCATTGGAGTTTTATGTCAATGGAAGTTTCACCTGATGACATTTTCACCACAACCGTGAATGGAGTTAAGCTATTTTTCTCCAAATCGGATATTGCCCGATTTTTGAAACTAATGATGAAGGGGTGGATCCATTTACATACAAGGAGGAAGATTGGATTGAGTCTTTTGAGTTGTTGGCACGCCCCTCATGTAGAAAGCAGTAGAAAGGAACTGAAGAAGAATATCTGCGGAGAAAGTATCATTTGCTTATGACGATACTTACTAAATCAATCCTTCTTTGAGCAGAATTCCCATGATGGGTTGTCAAAACCCAGGTTGTGCTTGTTTGAGAGCAATCATTGATGGGTGAAGGTTGATTGGGCGAGAGGTGTTCTTGACAAGGATTCGGGAGGAGAAGGGAAGACTCGTGTTTGTTAATGGGGAATGGACGGCTAATACATAACCAACCTATTCAATAAGGTTCTTGTATTTCTTGAATCTGTAATGAGTTCTCGAACCGGGCTGATGGAGTGAGGAGCTATACGAAGCGAGAGGGCTTGACCGAGAAATGAGCACATCGGTGGATCTCCAGACTTGAGGCAGCGATTACGATGATGCACACGAGTCGACGGCGTCTAGAATCGGCGAGGCTCAACCATCTGCCTCGGTGTCAAGCTCAGCTGAAATAGAATCCCGAGGAGAAGGAGGATGAAAACCAAGGCACCCCAAGAGGAGACGCCTTGTTAAAGGTCTTAGTGGGAAAGGCTCGTCTGGAGCCTCTGGATCTCTTGCTCTGCTTCCCGGAAGAGTGATTTTGGAGATAGCGTGAAGCAAAGACCACGGTGAGTCCCTAAAAGACCCCGGCTCGGAGATAGGGGAACATTTCTTGAACACCCGGTCTGGTGAGGAAGGTACATCGTCCTTATCAATTTCTTCTTCCTCTATTGAAAAAAATTGTTCATTCTAGCGATGAAGATGTAGCCACGGCTGATACCTTAGAGCCTCTAAATCAGTCACCATCCCAAATAGTTCAAGTTGACACGAAAAAGAAACCCGGCCATCATCTCGAACCAATCCAAACAGTCCAATCTTCTCCCTCATCTCTTCCATCACCTCCTTATCACAACCTTCTATGGAATTGGACACTCTGTTCGATTTCTTAGATGACATTCCCACCGAATCCACACACGAAACACTCTCTTCTAAAATCCCTCCCCAAACTTCTACTCAAACTTCTCTCCTACCCAAACATCCTATCAAGGTGATGGCTCGGTCGGGCAACCGAGTCATCACTAAGGCAAGAAGCCCAAATCTTTCTTGAAGAACACTTTCATGAGCTTCTTTCTAACCAACAAGCAATGAGGATTGCAATTCGAATGATTGAATCGAGGATAGGTTAATTCGAAACTCTTAGCCAGCAGATTGAAGAAGTTGGTGGGACCAACTTGGCCGATGGGAGGCGAGAGGTGTTGCAAGCTGCTCGGTGAGCTCATTGTCATAAATCATGTCTGAAGAAGCGGTTTACTAAGTTCATCAAAAAGAGGCCGAATCCAGACTTGGTGACACTCCCATCGCTGCATCCATCTTTGCCTAGACCTTGACCGGCTCGAAGAAATGATTAAAGTTGAAGTTGCCCCAAACCGTGGAAGCCAAAATAAATCAAATCGTGGCTGCGGTTTTAGCAACTACGGAGAGCACAGCTTAAACGATCGAGGTAAATCTGCATGATTTAATTAATTCTAAAGTGACAAAGCTCTAGAGTTTCGTGTGCAAGAAATCAAGACGAGTCGGGCATCGAGACAACCAGATTCTCGCAACGAGTTGTTCCATCAAGACTCCCAAACAACTTCCTTCTTCGGTGCTCTCAAAGAACAACTTTCTCGGTGGAGGATCTTTGTTAAAAAGGGGTAAAGGGAGATAGAATCTCTACTCGGAGACTCTCTTAGCCTCGGCTAGAAGAAGTTAGGAAGTCGGTTGGAGTGCAAGCTAACGAGATTGAGGCTGCGGGTCTACGAGTGGCTCAGTTGAAGAAGCATTAAAGGTAGACGAGCTTGAAAAGAAGAAGGCTGCAAAAATCCAATCTGAGAAATTGATGAAGAGAATTTTGCAAAGCAAAAGAGGCGAGGCGACAAGGTGGATGTAAAAGGGAAAGGCAAAGTGGGTGAAATGAAAATATCATATAAAGCGGCGGGAAGAGGCCACTTGAGAAATCGAGTTGAAAAGATCAAAATAGAAGAAGCCGAGATAAACGCATTAAAGTGAAAAGATCTTCTATGGGCGAAGAGAGGCAAAGAGAAAGATCAAAGCGGCCAAGGAAGCTGGTCGCGTATTCAATCGTCAAACCAAGAGATGGGAAATGTCTGTTCCCTCGGTGGTCCACTAATTGAGGCGAGATAAGGAAATTTTCGGACCATTGGAAAGATATGAGGCCACTCCTCGAATGATTACGAATCCCGACTAGGCCAACAAGTACAAGAAGTTTAACAAACGCTGGACTTTCTTCCGCACATCTGCAAAGGAGTGGGAGCCAGCTCATCGATGAAAACATGGCACAACGCGGATGGAGCAGGCGAATCCAGTTCTCTATCGAAGCTCTTGGGCCGAAGCGAGGCAGGTGGTACAATGCAGACTTGATCGCTCTTGCCTACTCCTTCATTCCAAGTCAAGCGGGCATCGGATGGTTGTTGTAGCCATTTTTATCGTGTAAATCGGGGGTGTACATATGTGGCTATTAAGCGAACTATAAACATAAAAATAATGATGAACACGAGGATGGGGGAAGAACTTATGAGTTCTTCCCTTGAAGATGGCTTTGGGTGTCCCAAGGGGACCCCTAGCCTTGTGTGTATTGTATATATGTTGTGGGATGCTTTGAATGATCATCCTTGGGGTCTCTTATTTATAGAGCCCCAAGAAGTGATCTGGCTCTTTATTTTAGGGTTCTAATTACAATCGTTGATATAAAATCCGATAAGATCAACTTTACATTAAATGGTCTTGTCTTGTCTCATAAAGGTGTCGATATCGTGTCCTTGATGAGCGGTGGGAGTGCCGACTAGGCCCGACCAACTTGGGGTGTCGACCAGGCCGACCCGGCTGGTGCCGACCAACGTATTGGGCCGAGAGCAGCCTTGGGGGCCGACCAGCCCGGCTTGGAGAGCTGGTTGGTGAGTATCATTGTCTTGAGGTCGGGAGTACCCCTATAGGGCCTTGGCTTGCCCTCTCTTGATATGAAGTATTTTATGAAATATTTGTGTTACAACAATTGCCCCGGTTCGGCTATCAAGTGTCTTTGAGAGTCGAGCGAGGCGGTGTGGCGAGCCAATTTACGAGAGTATCAAGAATGTATTGCATCAAGGTTGGAGTGTCGAATGCACTCTTACGGTTGCTCGTCCGAGAGAGATGAGATCTTCGAAGAGGTGAGCTCGTGCGGAGGAGGTAGGCTCATCCGGAGAGGTGAACTTGTCGGGAGAGGAGAACAAATCGATGAGGAGAGCTCGTCGGAGAGGTGAGCTCGTCTAAGGAGGCAGGCTCATCCGGAAAGGTGAACTCATCCAGGAGAGGAGTGGGCTCGGCCCGGAGAGGCAAATTCGTGCTGGAGAGGTGAACTTGTCCGGAGAGGTGAACAAATCGATGAAGAGAGCTCGTCGACAGGTGAGCTTATGCAGAAGAGATGAGCTCGTCCCGAAGAGGTGAGCTCATCCGGAGGAGGTAGGCTCTGCCCGAGAGAGGTGAACTCGTCTGGAGAGAACAAATTTGATGAGGAGAGCTCATTGAAGAGGTGAGCTCGTGCGAGAGGCGGACTCGTCCGAAGAGGTGAAGCGAATCTCGATAAAGAGAGCTCGTCTAAAGGAGTGAGCTCATCCGGAGAGGCGGACTCGTCACGAGAGGTGAGCTCATCCGATGAGGATAGATCGTCGGAGCTGTGAGCTCGTCCCGAGGGGTGAATAAATCGATGAAGAGAGCTCGTCGGAGCGGTGAGCTCGTCGAAGGAGTGAGCTCGTCCGGAGAGGCGGACTCATCCGAAGAAGTGAATAAATCGATGAAGATAGCACGTCGGAGAGGTGAGCTTGTCTAGAGGAGGTAGGCTCGTCCGGAGAGGTGAACTTGTCCGGAGAGGAGAACAAATCGATGAGGAGAGCTCGTTGGAGAGGTGAGCTCGTCCGGAGAGGTGAACAAATCGATAAAGAGAGCTCGTGCGAAAGAGTGAGCTCATCCAAGAGGCGGACTCATCCCGAGAGGTGAACTCGTCGATGAGGAGAGCTCGTCGGAGCGGTGAGCTCATCTAGAGAGGAGAACAAATCGATGAAGAGAGCTCATCGAGCGGTGAGCTCGTCTAAAGGAGTGAGCTCATCCAGAGAGGCAGAACTTCGTCAGGAGAGGTGAACAAATTTGATGAAGAGAGCTCGTCGGAGAGGTGAGCTCGTCTGAAGAGGTGAGCTTGTCTCGGGAGGAGGTAGGCTCATCCGGAGAGGTGAACTCGTCCGGAGAGGAGAATAAATCGATGAAGAGAGCTCGTCAAAGAGGTGAGCTCGTCGATGAGGAGGCTCGTCCGAGAGGAGAGCTCGTCGGTGTGGAGAGCTCATCGGAGAGGTTAGCTCGTCGAAGGAGTGAGCTCGTCCGGAGAGAAGAACTTCGTCTCAAGGAGGTTGAAGATGGTGCCCCTGCCTCTTAACCTTATGGTTTTATGCTTTCATAATATTTTTCTTTATATGCCCCCTTTGGGATCTTTGCAATTAATATTAATTTTTCAAACTTCGTAATGACATGAAAAAGGTTATTTTCATTATCACGGGTTTTAGAAAAATTTAATTTTTATTTTTCTCGAAATGTATTTTGAACATTTGCTCGGTTTGCTCTTCCATTTCCTGGAGATCGTAAAATCAATTGGAAATTTTGTTTTAATATACCATTGAAAATTTTCAATTTGCCATAGAAAAAATCATAAGTTGCGGGTTCAAAGGATCTTGCTCGGCCCCCGAGTCGAGGCTCGGCTTTGAAAATTTTGTAATGAAAAATTTTGAGTGAAATTTTTCGGATCAAAGGATCCTGCTCGGCCCCAAAGTCTAGGCTCAGCTTTGAAAATTTTGTAATGAAAATTTTTGAGTGAAATTTTTCGGATCGTAGGATCCTGCTCGGCCCCAGTCGAGGCTCGGCTTTGAAAATTTTGTAATGAAAATTTTTGAGTGAAATTTTTCGCATCGAAGGATCCTGTCGGTTGAAAGATCCTATTCGGTGTAGAGGTTTCGGGAGCTAGCCGAGCTTGTGTTTGCTCATGAGCCTTATCCCTACGAGATTGGTTGGTCGGTTTCTACGACTCCCAATACGTTATCTGGTGCTCTTTGAGGGATTAAAATCTGCTCGAGCTCATTTTCCCTATCGTGAATATGCACGCATGTGGGTCTTACCCTACGTGAGCCGGTCACGTGTTAGGGCTCGTACCCCCAAAACTCATACGAGTTGGGAGACCTCGCAGCACAATAGCCTGTTGACCTCGGCCATGGCCAAAGTTCATCGCGAGGATTTGGGGGTGGTGTGCCCCTTCTTGTGATAGGTTCTAGCTCATTCACAAGTCTTATGGAGTCCGTGTCCATTCATGAGCTCATTCGCCCTAACTCAAAGGAGCCGGGAGACCTCGCCGGGGACCGAGTTCGTCGCGAGGATTTGGGGTGAAGTGCCCCTGTTTGTGAGATGCTTGGCTCGTTCACAAGTCTTTCTCGAGACCATGGGCCTACTTTCGGGCGAGAGGCATAGCTCGTCGCAAAGAGTTTTGTAGGTAAAGTAACCTTTGTGCTCGGCGAGAGAGTAAACTCATCGCGAAGTCTTATTTCGGACGCGTCCGTCCGGCAGACGAGAGGCTAAGCTCCTCGCGAGTCCTGCAGTAGGGAAATCTCGCTAATAAAGCGGAATGTCAATGCCGAAAAGGCAGACTATCTACGCTATAAAGACGGATAAGCTAACGCCACGGAGGCGCGTGATCAATGCCACAAAGGCAAAATAGATCAATGCCGAAGTGGCATATAGTCAATGCCACGGAGGCGGACAAGTCAACGCGGAAAGGCGGACGATCAACACCATGAAGGCGGATAAGACCACGCCACGGAGGCGGGTGATCTATGCCACAGAGGCGAAATAGATCAATGCCGAAGAGGCATATAGTCAATGCCACGGAGGAGGACAAGTCGACGCCGAAAAGACGGACGATCAACGCTATGAAGGTGGATAAGACCAAGCCACGGAGGCGGGTGATCTATGTCACAGGGGCAAAATAGATCAATGCCGAAGAGGCATATAGTCAACACCACGAGGCGGACAAGTCAACACCATGAAGGCGGATAAGGCCACACCACGGAGGCGGGTGATCTATGCCATAGAGGCGAAATAGATCAATGTCGAAGAGGCATATAGTCAACGCCACGGAGGCGGACAAGTCAAATGTCGATAAGGCGGATAGTCGACGCCTAGAGGGTGGACAATCGACATCTTGAAAAGGCGACTGTCAACACCGCGAAGGTGGACAAGTCAAATGCCGACAAGGCGAGATAGTCGACGCCCGAGAGGGTGGACAATCGATACCGAAAAGGCGACTGTCAACACCGCGAAGGTGGACAAGTCAAATACCGACAAGGCAGATAGTCGACGCCCGCAGGCTGGATAATCGATGCCGGAAACGTGACTATCAACACCGCGAAGGTGGGCGAGTCAAATGCCGACAAGGTAGATAGTCGACGCTCGAGGGCGGACAATCGATGCCGAAAAGGCGGGAACACTTAGGTCGCTTGCTCGGTAATTCGGGAATTTTACTTCATCACGAGTCTTATTTTGGAAAAATTTTGTACTTTATTTTTTTGAATATTAGAGTTTGAACTCTGGAGTTCTATTCTCCTTCCCCCTCAAGTATAAATATTTTTTCGTGGTGTTTTTTACCGTTAAAGGTTTTTGAAGAAATTTTTCGACAGGTTGTACAAATTTTGATGTCTCAAAATATATTTGTCTTTGTCTCCATTTTTATAAAAAGTAGGGAAATTTGCAAATAGCAATGTATTTAAATAGGTAATCGTCGAGAATACCGATACACTGACAAAGGTCTCGTCCGTAGATACACACCGGAATTAATTTCAGTCCGGCAATGAATTAATTTTTCTGCCCAGCTAGGCTTGGCAGCGGGCGGGCGGGACCGGGGGACATTCCCCATCCCCATCCCAGCGAAATTGGGGATTCCCCTGCCCGCCCGCCGAGATTCCCCATTCCCGCTTTATATTTTTTTATAATTTTTTAAAATTATAATAATTAAAACAAACAATATAAAAATACATAGAAATATAAAAATTATTTCTAGACCAACAAAACAAAATAATAAAATCAATTTAAATTCAATATAATTTTCATCTAAGAATTTTTTTAATATAATACAATTCATTTACACCTCTAACTCCATTTTTTTTTAAGGTTACGGTAAAAGAACCCAAATATTGACAACAAATACTCACCACAAAAATTATCCACCGATATTCAAAACACTAGAAAGCAATCTCCTCAACACAAAAAATAAAAAAATCGTATAAAATATTATATATAATAAAATAATATATGTAATATATATATATATATATATATATATTAAATACTATCGGGCCCCGCGAGGATCGGGCGAGGATCCCAGCGGGCGGGAAATACTGTCCCGTTCCGCCCCGTCCCCGCCTACGGGGAGTGTTTTCCCGGCCCCGTGGGAATTTAAACAGGATTTCCCGCCTGCTCGGGGCAAATCCTGCGGAACGGGGATTCCCGCCCCATTGCCAAGCCTAGCCCCAGAAAACAAAAGCTGGCCCATCATCTCTTTGAATAAGGCCCATCAATTTCTTCGTAGTCTTTTAAAATGAAAAAATGGCTTAATAGTCTCAAGTGGCAGAAGCCCATCAACATTAAATTGAGAAAATGGCCGAGCAATTTCTTATTTTAAGTAAAAAAGCAGCCCCACTCTTTTTCTTTTTTTTTTTTCCTTGTAATGAGGCCCATTAAAGGCCCAATTACTCCTTTACTAAAAATTAGGGCAGGATTCTCTTTAATTTGCGTAAATCATCAAACTCGCAGCCTTTCCCCTACCAGGGCGATCGGTCGCTGCGGAGAGAGAGAGAGAGAGAGAGAGCAGTAGTGCGGCAGAGAGAGACGGCAGAGCAACCGATGGTGATATACGAGATTGCGGCGATTCTTTGGGCCGCGAGAGGGGTTCGTTAGCGGCTGACCGGCCGATCTCTCAAAGCGGGAGGAGAGCGTCGGTGGCGTGCCGGTTCGCAGCACGATGACTAAGGGAAGGGGCAACGCTGTCGAGCCTATCTCCAATGAGTCAAGCGAAGCCCAAGAACGCCGAGCAAGAAGTCCGAATTGTCGAGCAAAAATTGTCGAGATCAAAATTACCGAGCAAAATTCGAATTGCCACGGGGATTTAGAGGAGCTTCAAAATGCCGACTAGGGGTGTAAGTGAGTCGAGTCGGCTTATGAGCTATTCGTGCTCGACTCGAAAATAGATCGAAATCGACTCGAAATTAATCGAGTCGAGTTTCGAGCTACTCGAGTAGCTATAGAGCTCGAGCTCACGGATACTCGGCTCGATAAGGTGTTATATTTACAATTTTTCCATTTATTTTATTAATTAAATATATTTATATTATTAATATATAAATATATAAATTAAAAATAATAAAAAAGGTTATCGAGTCGAGCTCGAGTGGAGCTTAGTTTATCGAGCTTCTTATTGAGCTCGAGCTAAAAAAATAAGCTCGGCGAGTTCTAGTCGAGCTCGAGCTTCGAGTATTGCAATCGAGTCGAGTTTCAAGCTCATCACTACTCGACTCGACTCATTTACACCCCTAATGCCGACCACGAATTCGAGATTATTGAGCCAAAGCCGCCAAGCAAAATTTCTAAGTGCTTTGAGTTGAATTAAAAATGTCGAGCAAAGTTCAACCAAGATGCCGAGTAGAGGCTCCCGCTTAGGCCGAGCAGAGGTCGCCGAGACGGACTTCCAAGTGCCAAGCTAGAATTCAGGTTTTACCGAGCAAAAAACCGCCGAGCAGAATTCTAAATGCCACGCTGGGATTCAGAATTTGTCGAGCAAAAATCGCCTAGCGTAAATCCAAATGCCAAGCTGAAGTCGTCATGGACGCCTCTTCAAATGACTTATGATCGGTGTGAGATATTGAAAATATTCAACCTAAAATCGATTTTGACCCGCTTTCCCCTTTTATGGAAGGACGATGCCGGATAGAAGGAGCGGACGTCGGGACTCCAATAGGAGAGTAGGGGTTGCAATCGAGATAAGTCAAAAATTTCAAATCTCGTCACAAACACGGGTGCAAAAATACCAATCTTCCCGAGATCTATGAAAGAATATTGGTGTAGTAGATCTTTGTAATATAGATAAGCGGGAGTTTTGCTTTGGTTTTGGTTTGTATGATTTTTACGAGTTTTCGTGTATCACTTTGTTTACCTCACCATTGTTGACTTGGGTGAGTGTTTGAGAAAAAATAGAATATTACCGTGTCTTTTTAAGGTATTTTTGCATGAACAAAATTGCATAAAAGAGATTGTTTCTAGGTAATTTTGTAGAAACATAACGACAAAATTATAGAAAATAAGCTGAGTTTTCTTTCTTTCCGTAAGAAATATGGAATGTAAGAACCTGATTTCGCTTATCTTTTCTATGAGCCATCGTTGATTTTGGTCGTAACACTATGAAATGATAGTGCGCTTTCTCCTGTTCAATCCTTGCTTATGGATTTTTACGGTGTAAGATATTTTCTCGGGATTTTTGTATGTTTAGCCACCGTTGGTTTTTGTGAAGCTTTGAAGAGAATGGATGTCTAGCTAGTTTTCTCTAAACGTTTCTACCGGAATTACTCTGCAAATATTTTGCAGAAAACAAACCGGGTGTTTTTTCTTTACAAATGATGAACGTAAGAAATTTCTTTGAAGAACAAGTGAGTGTTCTTCAAGGTTTGAGTGATTTTAGGGACGATACACCCCCTCCTTCTAGCGCCAATTGTTGTAGCCGTTTTTATCGTGTAAATCGAGGATGTAAATATGTGGTTATTAAACGAACCGCAAACATAAAAATGATGATGAACACGAGGATGGGGAAGAACTCTTGAAGATGGCTTTGGGTGTCCCAAGGGGACCCCTAGCCTTGTGTGTATTGTATATATATTGTGGGATCTTTGAATGATCATCCTTTTACATGGGGGTTGGGGTCTCTTATTTATAAAGCCCCAAGAAGTGATTCTAGCCCTTTATTTTAGGGTTCTAATTACAATCGTTGATATAAAATCCTCGACAAGATCTACTTTACATTAAATGGTCTTGTCTTGTCTCATAAAGGTATCGGTACCTTGTCCTTGATGTGCAGGTGGGGTGCCGACCAGGCCGACCAACTTGGGGTGTCGACCAAGCGAGACCAGCCTAGGGTGCCGACCAACCTATTGGGTCGAGCAGCACAGGGGACCGACCAGCCTATTGAGCCGAGCAGCACTGGGGTCGACCGGCCCGACTTGGAGAGCTGGTTGGTGAGTATCTTTGTCTTGAGGTCGGGGTACCCCTATAGGACCTTGGCTTGCCTCTTGAGATGAAATATTTTATAAAATATTTGTGTTACAACAATGGTGTTGTTGATCGAGAATGGGTTTTGCGGTGGAAGAAAGGAGAAAGAAGATAATGAAGACCTCGAACTCAAATGAAATCAAGGAGCTTAGAGAAAGAATCTTCAATTGGATGGTCCTACCGAGAAAGGACAGATGGTATGATAATTTGAGTCTTTGAGTGAATCTTTTGTCATTCTTTCTTTAATTATTTTTGTGTTTTGATTTTGAAACTTGTGATTAATATATCTATGGAAATACATCATTTATGATCCTTAGTGTTTATCCTTTGAGGAAGTTGAGTTTTTTTTTCGGATAACTTTTTATGTTTTGAAAAATTTTACTCACTAACCGTAAGTGTATGCTTAACCTCGGTACATTTTAGTATTGTTTAGTTTGTGACCTAATAAACAAAATGTTGTATCACATATTTCGGGCTCCGGCCCAAATAAGCTGGGGAAGGCCCATGGGCCGGCCCAATCACGTGAAGTGCCTCACTCAAGGCCCACGGTAAAGGCCGACTGGCCGCACTTCTGGAGCAGGCACCACGAGTCGACCAAGCACAGAGCAAAACCAAGAGAAGGCAAGGAAGTGTGATGGAGATAGGATTGCATATATTATTTATTGTTATTTATATTTTAATAGTTTAGAATTTATTTAAGTTTTATTTAATTGTTAGTGGGCCGGGCTTATAAGCCTAAAATCCTAGGTTATCTTATAAAAAGGAGTCTCAAGAATATTGTAAAGCGGCTTTGATGAATTAATGAAAATATTGGGTTATTTCCTTTCTTCGTGTTAATCATTGTTCTTCCGGTATTCTTATGAATCAACGGAGCGATCACGTTAATCACATTTACGTATATTTCTGGGTATTCTAAAAAATCAACGGATATTATACTAGTATCGTGCTTCACGCATCGATTGGTATCCAGAGTCACAACGATTCTCGGGGATATTCACGATGTCACAAAATTATGATACGGAAGAGGAATTTGATTTCCTCTTGTCTCGGTGGAGGCGACCATCAACGACATTTTCGATAGCTACCAACAACGAGACGATTCACTCAATTTGTTGGCTCCTCCACCATCTTCGAGTTCTCACCGCCCTTATTGCCGCCTCCACCACCACCACCCACATCGCTATTGGCGCCGCCGCCGCCGTGAGCTACCGCCAAAAGCCGCCCGTTCGGCGCCTTCTCCGCGCGAACCGGTGGCCACACCCTCCCCTGTTGCGCCACCCGCCGCCGCGACTCCAAGGCGCGCGGCCCCAGCCACCATCGCCGGACGACGTCGATCTGCTGCTGTTGGAGAAGCACCAGCCACGGCCCCGGCCCGCGATCTCTCCGCCCGGCCGCCCACGCGAGCCGACCCTTCTCCGCGCGTCGCTCCACCGCGCGTGGCGGCCCCTCTGGCGCCGACGCTTGGCCCTCCATTGTGCGCCGCTCCCGCAAATCCGCCACGGGCGTCACCGTTCGCACCGCCCATTCCTCCTCCCTTGGCGCGTCGCCATCGCGTCATCGCGCCCGGCCTACACCGATGTTTGTTGAAGCCGCTTCACTTTCTCGGGAAGAAGACACACAGGTCGAGCCCTATTCTTTAATGGGCCTGAAATTTACTTTGGGTTTTTTCATTGTGATGCATATGGGCCAAGTGGACGTCTGGATATTATTTCACCACCCACAGAACCGATGAGTACACCCTGCCGAGAATTCGAATTTTGGGTTTAATAAATATTATTATTTCATTAAAAATGATAGTTATTTTAATACTTCCCGGAGGCCTGCATTTATTTATCGCCTCAAGACATTGACGCATGTACGTACTTCCGATGTTTATGAAGTCGGGTCTCTTGAGGCATTTATTAATTTTGAAATCTTTGAAGATGACCGCCTCGTTGCCTCTATCATTTTCTTGGAGATAGGATTACTACGATTCGAGGGACGAATCTTTTCGAAGAGGGAGAATGATGGAGATAGGATTGCATATATTATTTATTGTTATTTATATTTTAATAGTTTAGGATTTATTTAAGTTTTATTTAATTGTTAGTGGGCCGGGCTTATAAGCCTAAAACCCTAGGTTATCTTATAAAAATGAGTCTCAAGAATATTGTAAAGCGGCTTTGATGAATTCATGAAAATATTGGGTTATTCCCTTTCTTCGTGTTAATCAATGTTCTTCCGGTATTCTTATGAATCAATGGAGCGATCACGTTAATCACATTTACGTATATTTTTGGGTATTCTAAGAATCAACGGATATTATACTAGTATCGTGCTTCTGCTGCATCGAGTGCCCCGAGCGTTGCGGCCGACCAGCGGACCCGTGAACCGGCCATGGCGGAGGCCACAGTAGAAACGAGACGTCGACGGTCGAATGTCCTTTTTGCCAGAAGATCAACCCTACAATAGGAATAAATCCCCCAATAGTGGAAGCATTAAATGTTGACATTTCTTGTAATAGTAATAGTATCTTTATAGTATCAAGAAACTGCCGACCATCCCCTAAGCCGCACGGCGGGAATGGGCGATTAACGTCCTATGTACTGAGTCGTACACCCGGTATTAAATGGGTATCCATGCATTAAATGCATGGTCCCCAATTCGAGGATTCTAGGGCAACATCCCAGCCCTTTAAATACGGCCATTATGGCACAATAAACGGATTCCACGCGATTCATCCTTAGCACAGGCCTAAATCACCCAAAGAATACCGCCTCATTTATCATTTTCTTGCATTTATTGAAGCTTTCATCCCAATCATATGCATTCATTATTCGTTATCCATTAATGCTTGCATTCATCATCCAAATACTTGTTTAAGCTGGTGATTCCGTCAGCCACATCACTCGGGTTTATTTTACCGATTACAACACAAAAGAATGCATAAGTTGTTTGTACTAAGTGATTAAAGTGCATGAAATTCATTTCTAAAGAGAAATTGAATATGTGCAATAAGAAACTTGTCTTAAGAATTGCTTGACTTTTATTTCCATTAACGTTTACTAACAATTTACTTAGAGATCTTTCTAATGAGTTTTAACAACATCAAAAAGGGGAAAAATTGTTAGATCGGCTTATTTTGATGTGTTAAAAATATAGGAGTCGAGATAGTCTTTGTAAAGGTAAGATGACCAGGTGATAATGTATAGAACAGGTTGAAGTAATATAGTACGTAAAGTTAAAATTTCGGACTAGGTACTTAGAAAGTCAGCTTAGGTTCTTTACATCCAAGTCATCCGATCAAGAGATAATAATGAAGAGCTCAAGACGAGGTGAAGATCAACTAAGTAGAATAAGAAAGGCGAGATCTCAACTAAGTCACTGACGACTAACTCAAGAAAGTCACCAAGACAAGGCGATTCTCAAGAAAGGTTGTTAGGCGGTTAGAGTTTGTTCTAACAAACTAACCGTCTTACGTTGTTTATAAATAGGCTTAAGCACAGTTCTAAAAAGAACTTTTTGGAGCATAATTGTAATCTACACCTTTAGAGAGCGCACTTAACCAAATCACGAAGATAGTATACTTTTCTAAGTGTTTATAGAACACTCCATTGTAATTCTTTCTTCACAATAATTCTGCACTGTAATCGTAGTCTAGAGATTAGATTAGAAGAAAGATTGAAGAGTTGAATCTTCATCATTGTATTTGTAATCGACACAAGGAAGTACGCTAGTGGAGTCCTTTCTTCAAATTGAAGGAGGAGAGTGGATGTAGGATTTTATAATCCGAACCACTATAAATCTTTGTGTTCTTTACCTTATGCATTACATTTTCAATTGATTATTTTTGTTAATTCAATTTTATCAAGAAGTTTTTAGATCCGCTTAAAAAGGTGAGTATAAAAAGTTTTCGCTAAGTACTCTTGGTAATTTGGAAGTTTGATTTGAGTAGTTAGTCTGAATTTGAAAGAAATTTTGATAATCTATTCAACCTCCCTTCAAGATTATCCCTAGAAGTTCTAACTCAATCCCGGGAGGACCAACAATAACTTTTAATGAAACAATTAATAATATAAATCGGTTTTACGGTGAAACCGATTCACTCTATATTTTGCCTATTAATTAAAGGCAAAAACTTGTGTGAACCGAGTGCATACGATATAAACTTTATTTTTACTATTATTGTGCACATTCACTATCACTGTCATATTTACTTATTACGGTGCATGTGCATGACAGTGATAATAAAAATAGAGTTCACCATATCCACCCAATTCACACAAGTGTTACCCTTAATTAAATTAAGTTAGATTTTATTTTGTTTTTTTAAAAAGGGAAATTAAGTTAGATTTTGACATACACGGTTAAGTTAGAATTTAACATGCCCGTGTATTTATGCGAGATTAGTATAGTCTAATTCGTTTTGTTATTTATCAATTTGTTATATTTTCTTCTTGATAAATAATGGAGTATATGTATATATATTTGTAAAATACACTGGTAAAGAAACCCTGATACCTTGCAAGTTAAACTTAAAAAGAAATTTTTAAAAATTATTTATTATAACTCATGCAAAAAGATAAAGAAAAAAACACACATTTATGTGGTTTAATTTCACTAACAACAACTCTGGCCTTATACCTAATACTCTAAGCAGGTGACATCCCTTGCTTCTTCTGGGACACTCATTTGTATGCTGAATATAACATTAATATTCATTAAATAAACACTGAATTCACATAAAAAATTACATGTCTGCTGAATATAACATTAATATTTGATAAGTGGAAAATTGTGTGTAACTTATGTGCTCAAATTTATTATTTTAATATCAATTAAGTGCCACAATATTATTACTTCCACTTATTATTATTTGTGTCGCCTTTTTACGGTGATATATCATTTCTTTATTAAATACAATTAGAGTGAATTATTGCATGATTTTTAGGTGGTTAATTGCAAAATTGATGAAAAGTATTAGTGTTTGTGCACAAAGGTATAGAGTATCACTCATTTGCACTAAAGGTATTATTATGTGAAGATTAATGGTTTTGCAAGGTGTTTTGTCTCGTTTTCAGAGTTTTCGGAAGAATTTGACCAAACCGAGCATATAGGCATGTACACGGGAAGGAGACAAACAAGTGGGGTGAAAACGGGGTCGGAAGCGAAAGCTGGAGGTCCAAAATCCCTGGACTCGGCCGGAGGTCGAGCCCGAGGGAACTCAAGTCGAGCCGGAGGTCACGGGTGAAGAATCGTCAAAGCTGCATGAAGCTCTACTCGAGGGCAAGAGGCTCAAGTCGAGGCCGAGCTCTGTTTCACTAAAATCGTGTTTTCGACCCGGGGCTTGAGTCAAGGTCCCCAAGCTCAACTCGAGGCACGCCCAATTCAGTTTTCTCTCCATTTAATCACACTTTGACGAAAAACAGAGCGGGGTTAGTTAGTGGTAGTTTCCTTTCGAATTTAGGGCTATTTTAAGGTTCCAAGCCAAATTCTTACTTTCTACATTCATAGATTCAAGTTTTAGATAGATTCCTTTCAATTGATCATTAGAATAGAGTTTATTTCATTAGATTAGTGATTGAAGATTATATTTCCATTGAAGAGAAGTTTCAAGTGTTGAAGATTCAAGCATTCATTTCTTATTTCATTGGCATTTGGTGATATTCTATCCTCTTTCTATTTTAATTACTTAATTACTATGTTGATCATGTTGATTGTTGTTTTACCCATGGATTTTGCTTGTTGCAACATGGGCTAGGGATGAATTGTTTTAGCTATAAATGTGGCCAATTGATGTTTGATTGAAATAGTTGAGCATCCTAATAGATGATCTTGTTGTGCTTCATGCATGTATTTTCATTTGATTATTCTTTAGCAATCCTAACAACAAATGAGAATTGAGTTAATATTGTTAGGGATTAATTGAATGCAAATATGTGTATTATCGTATGTGTTTAGTGCTTTGCAATCGAGAGATTCCTTGCATTGAGAACTTTAAAAATTAGGCATTGTATGATTAATAGAGATATTGTTGTATGATGTTCGATGCTCTCTATTTTGATTGAATTTTATTTGGTGCAATTATAGTTGTGATCAAGGATTCCTTAATTGAGATTATCCGAAGCATTCCCCCTCCATTTGCACTTCGTTGAAGTTAAATTGTTTGTTTCTCATTCATAGCTTTGCTAATTGTTAGATTGCATTTTATATTCCAATTGATTGCATTAGTAGATTGATCGAGATCGGAACCGGATTAGCTTCAATAGTCGTGATCAACTTGTATCCTAGGGCCTCATAACATTCACATCTCGTGGGTTCGATAACTTGGTTGGGTCGTAATAATACTTACACGAAAATACCTCAATCAACGGGTAAATAGATAATTTTGGGAGTCGGAGAGAGAAACCGAGAGTAGAGAATCAAGAGTCACACTTGCCTTTCTTTGAAGCGTGATCGGGATGGAAACTAGGTGATTGAAGGAAGAAATTGATTATTTTCTTAATGAGAAAGTCAACCTTTAGAGGGGATGAACCTGGACATTTTGGAAAAGAATGAGAGAAGAAAGAAAAGAAGAACGCAGAAAAGTGCGAGAGGAAGAACGTTGGGAGTTTTCTCGAGAGGAACAAGAGAACACCGAATATCATTTTCTTTTGTAATTCTTGTTCTTGCAATTTCTTGTAATCGTGCAATCCATGGCCTCGTTTAGAGGCTAAACCATTTTCTAATATGAGGACGCCTTGAACACAGAATGCTTCGTCGTGTTTAATAGTAACGTATCTCTGTCTTTAATCATTTTTCTCCTTATGCTTAATTGCTAAGCATAGTTCAAATTATTATTTATGTGAACATGATCATCTTCCATGCTTAATATTTGTTCGTAGCTAGATTACATGCTATAATCTGTAATTGTTATATGTGTGTAATCGTAGTAGCAAATAGAGTTTGTAGCTCTAAGGACAACGAGTTCTAGATTGTATGATTCGAACGTTTCGTTTTCATAGTCTAGTTCGCCCTATTAGTTTGGCACGTTAATGCATTGCATGAATTGAATCCTTAATACATATTTTGGGGTTATTCATAAGATAAGTTAATTAGGGGTCGTACTCGCTAATTAATTAAACTTAAGAACTAATTCGAGCTAGTTTGGGCGTATCACTAGTTTAGGAGCGAGATTCGAGAAAGAACAGGGGTATTAGTTGCTATTGGGAAGAATCATTTCGGGGAGGTAGTCGTTGGGTTAGAGTAATTTACTTATTGTTTGTCAATTCATTGTGTTACACTTGTCTTACTATTTTGCATAAGTTACGTGCCCCCATTTTATTTGCAATTATACACAAAATTATTTGATATAATTAACTAGTTTCTATGGATTCGACCCCTTACTTGTCCTACTATATTAGTATATTGATTTGGGATTTAATATATTTTGGGTGCCGCGACAGACAACAATATTTTCTAATGAAGCCTAGATTTTATAATGCATCTCTTAATCTATATTTTGTGATCCCTTCGTTCTACTGCGGTGGTTTGTTTTGTTTCCAGAAGATAAAAGGTTTATTTAGTTCAATTAATTAAAAAGTGTAATTAATTAAAAATTAATAAAAATGAAGAGCTTGTTTAGGTTAATTTGACCCTGTTACCTTTTCAGATTAATGTAAATTTTATCTAGAGTCGCATGCATGCATGTGGGGTATAATTTATAAACATCATCATCTTGTTTATTAATTTGCCACGTGGGCCAATTCCGTGGTCAAATTTCACATCAAGAAACTTCAAATTTTAACAATTAATATAATTTATTTTTCCTTTTGACTTCACCAAAATATATAATCCAAAAAAAAAAATTTACTCCTCCTTTATGAGGGCTTTCCTTAGAAATAATTTCAAGTTATCGTATTGAGATATGAACTATTTATAAAATTATTATTATCATGTGACGAATTATATATGTACACATTAGTTGATTTTTGACTTTTTTAAACAGTAAAAATGTGAATTCTTTTCAAAGAATAAAAAGGTACTCAAACCAGTATTACAACTATTATGTTATATCTATTATCATGCATTCAAACAATTCCAAAGATCACCCAGCCAAAGTCAATGTTGAACTTCAATAATCTATTTTCCTACTCACTATCTAGTTTCAAATTGTAGTTTTAATACAATCACTCTCCTCTAAATTAATATGCACAACTTTTAAAGCCATTTCATTTATGATATTCCAAAATTTTCAAATTGTGCCTATCCCTCAACTCCTCGTCCTGAATTACCAAATGAGCGGCTGATAAAAGTTATAATCGATTACGGGTGCTTACGCCTTTTCAATTAAATGAGTAAATTGAAAAAAATAATAATCTCTTGTAATTTTGATAATATATACACCCTCTATCTCATACTCGTTGTCACATTTTACTTGTTTGACACAAATTTTAATGTAAGAATGTTTAATAATATAAGTTACTTTTTGATGGGGGTAGTGTAGTCTTTTCAACTTTAATAAGAATTGTGTTAGTGTGGAAAAAGTAGTGGCATATAGTGTAATATTGTAGTGTTTGAAGGGGATAGATAAAAGTGATAAAGTTGTTTTATTACCATTTAAGGAAATGATGCAACGAGAGTACGGAACGTACCTTTTTGGCAAATGACACAACGAGTATGGGACGGAGGGAGTATTATATTATGAAAATGTCGTATAATTTTTTAATGATACGAAAATGTCTTGTATTTTGAATTTCTTGATTATTAAGGGGCCGTTTGGTTGGGGTATTAAAATTAGGTAATGGGAATGACTAGTGATTTATTCTCATTGATGAATTTTGGAAAAAATGTTGAACACAACAAAATTTGAGCGAGAAAAAAGTTGAGCGGAGGAAAAATGAATGATTGTTAAATGATTGATTATAAGAGGGAGATTATGTAATCAAAATAAATTAGTTTTCAAATTGTAAATATTACCAATCATCATAGGAATTATTAATGAGTTATTCTCATTACCTATTTCTAATACCTCCAACCAAGCGGGCCCTAAAATTGTCCAGTAATCAAATGTTCCAGGTTTCTCGGAGAAACTGACGTGGTAGTTTAGGACCGGCCGCAGGGCATTTTACCAAGTTCTTTAAAATTACAAGACGTTTTCATATAATTCAAAAGTTATAGGGCATTTTCATATAATAGCGTCAAACTCACGGGATATTTTTTCAATTTATCCCAATTAATTAAAATGTTAATTAGTTTAAAAGGTTATTTTTATCCATTGAAGAATAATGTCAGTATATATATATATATGGCAAAAACTTGTATGAGACCGTCTCATGCATGAGACCTAGTCACTTTTTAATAAATTGTTATCACTTTTTAAAAAAGTGATACAAATTAGTGTAAAAGTGATAACGAATTGAAAAGTGACAAAGTGATAATAATTTATTAAAAAGTGACTCGACTCGTGTCCGTCTCATGCATGAGACGCTCTCACACAAGAGTGTCTCTGTATATATATAATTAACTTATAATCTAGAAACTACATCTCATTTCTTGTGTCAATTTTAAATAGTTTGCATGTTAATAATTGACCGGCAGAAAAAGTGTTTAATTAGCAGTCAACAAATATATATATATACCAAAAGTCTAAACGTACATCCATATATATGTAGTCGTCCATGTTGACCTAATCCACCGGTCCACAATCTATATATACATGATGCAGTTGAATCTAAGGAGACCTATATATATAATTAAAAAACGAGCATTAATCGAGTCGAACATGAGGATCGTGTACGTTTGTGAAGAGGAAGAGAAGGAAGTAAGCAGAAAGGGAGCCCCGGGAAAGTGCCCTTGCTGTGGAGGGAAAGTGGAAGCTGTGGAAGTACAAGGGAAAGGGAAGTTGTGCAATTTCTCTGTTTGTTTTAGGATAAACACCAAGTATTTTTGCACTCTTTGTTCTAAACGATTGGTTTTCACCTCATCCATTCATCCTTTATAAATTAATCACAAAAACTTGTGTGAGACGGTATCATACATAACAATGATGGTGCCACACAAAATTTCCTCTAAATTAATTACTCATCTAACTTCATTCTAGGATTTTTTTTTCAAGAATGTAAAGTACTTTAACCATACTCACACTTAGCTTTAATTGTCCATTATTAAGATTTTTTTTTATTTATCGGTAAATGTTAGTTGTTAATAGTTAATTCACAAAACGCTCAAACACTCCTAGATTTGGATCTTCTACAAAAATGAGGAACCCGAGTCCATTATTAAGGTTTAATTATTGTTATTTTGTTTTATAAAATGAATATTATTAAATAGTGAATTACAATAAAAGTGAAAGTTACATTGTAATTGTTTTACTTCAATTTTGGAATAGTTCGTAATAAAAAATGATTGTTCGTTGAGAAATTTTGGAATGAGAAGATATTATTATAGGAGGGGAGATAATTAATCAAAATGGAGTAATAATTACTCGATTGTGTCTCATACCCCAAATGGAGTAATGAGTATGATGGAAGTAAATTAATCATTTTTAATTTATTAATCTTACTAATCATCACAATTAAATACTCATATTCATTCGTTATCATTTTTATTTTTATTGAAGAATTTTAAAGGAGTTTTCTTGTGTCAAAAGAAAGAGTATATGTTTTTTCGGATAAAGAGTCCTTGCTTGTGCATGGTAGGTATGGAAGAATTTTATTCCCCAATCACCTTTGTCTCTCTCCAAATATACAGCTTATATTATTTTCTCTCTTTAATAATTAAATATCCATTAAAATTATGTATTTTTAAGAGATCACTAAAAGTATGTATAATGTAACGTTTATTCTCCATATTAATCGGTCATCGGCGGAATACCGAGTAATAAAAATAATGTAATTAAAGTAGTTAGAGCTCCACTACCTATAGTCTAAGGGTAATGGGTTTGAGTCACCATTTGCCCAATAAAAATAAAAAATAAAAATAATGTAACGCTTATTTGTGAATCCTTAGGCGAGTATAGCGTGCAATATGTGAATGGAAATTTTGTGGTAAACTTGACCTCAAGTTACCGTCCATAGTTTGGGTTCATAATTTCCACAGCGAAAGCAAACGAAGCAATTAGAGCTAATTGTGTGACATGATAAAGGACATGAAATTTTCGTGTTGTGATTGCATCGTGTCGATATGTTAAACTCTGAAAAATAAAATTAGATTTGTATATATGTATATATATGACTTTATATTTTTGTAATGTTATTGGAGATTTATACTTTTCTTATTGTGTTTTATCGTGTCATATTGTATAATGTATATTACCATGTAATATTATAATATAAAATATATTTTTTTGTTTAAGTTTTTTCTTATCATGTCATATTGTATGTTAGCATGAAACCTTTTTGTGTATGTGCCGTGTTAGCACGAAATTTTTTGTGTCGTGTTTAGTCTTATCGTGTCATGTGTATCGTTATCGTGTCGACACAAAACACAACATGAAAAGCATGAATTGCCGCTCTAATGGCAAAAAGGATTAAGTGGGAAAGGCTTAATTTGGACGAGCTAAGACTTGATGTTGATAGGGCATTTTGTAATCAAACCAAGTCATTCGCAAACTATTCAGATCTCAACTTGAAAAATTTTATTTAAGTTTGTTTGTTAAATTTCACGAGTCCTGTCTAGAGCATGAATTCAAACTCGATAATTTTATTGAGCCATACTCAAGCCTCGATAGTATGTATGTATGTATTTGGTTTTAAAGCTCGCTTACAAACTCGTGTAGTGCTTGCAAAGAGTTATAATAATGAGCTCTCATTATTATTATTTTAGGTTTTATCAATTTTATTAAAGTATTTATCAACATGATTTTTTTTTTTTTGGATTTATGAACATTTTTATTACTTTATTCAACTGTGTTTAAAAAAAATTGAGGAAATAAAATTGAAGTTTAGCAAATTTTAATTTTTTTAATCCCTTATTGAGGTTGACAAAGTTCAAGCTCATTTTCCTTGTTAACGAAGTTTTTTCAAGTACAAACTGAGTTTGTTTAATTTTATTAACTAGTTTTTGCGAGTTGAGCTCAAACTAGGAATGTTTACCTGGTTAACAAATTTTATTTTAAATTGGGGTTGAACTATTCACAAATTCAATATTTCACACTAGAGTCAAGCTCGAGTTTTACTATTAGGTTTCGAATCGAGATTGAGCCAAACTTGAATAAAAAAATTTTGAACGAGTAAAGTTGAGTCTAATAGTATTCAGCTCGTTCTTTTATAATCGTGCAAAGCGATTCTGAAGCGGCATGAGTAATTTAATTTTAGAAGTGTTATTATTGTTGAGGTTTGCATGTTTCTTGTTGTAGATTACTTTATACGCTTATCTCATATGTCGAGACTTGCAAACTCGATTGAATTCAGTTCACCCGATTTCATTTTCTCTGTCTTTTTCCTCGATTTGGATTGGGATGAATTTTCTTTTTGTTAGAGATTTAGCGAATGTGTCGTAATGTCCTTGATATTTTAATAAAATCTTTGTCCTTTAAAAAAACATAGACTTTTGTTGCCTCCACATCAACATAATGGATGAAATTTGTGAACAAGTAAAAATAAAAATCATTATTTACAAAATTCGAATAAATTTGTTAAAAAGATGTTAGCCTATTTAGCAAATTTATAATTTACTTTCGCTTAACTTTAAACTATAATCATTGTATGCTACAAAATGCCTACTCCCCCACCATTTGTTCCCACACGAATGGACACTAGTACACATAAATTAAAGCGGTGAAGAATAACTTAAAAACAAATGCTGTATACCCTCCACCTAACTTTGCAAACACCTTAATAATAAGTCATTAATTTATGAATAAATTTATGACATAAGTTTGCACATAAGTTCAAATTTTTGTAAAGTTAAGTGATTAATGCACATTAAGATATTAAAATTAGAATCATTTACATTAAAAAAACCAATTACAAATAGGATCAAATAATTTGAACAAAACACAAAATATATTTGAACATTAACCTATTTATAATTTGAATTTTTTTCTTGAACCTATTTATATTTTTTTCCTTCAAATTAATATAAAAAAAAGCGTAAAACGATAGCTCAAGTCATGGCTCAAATGGTATGAACGCCTCAAGAAAATAATATAACCAAGAGAAATCAAACAGTACAGTACAAAAACTAGAAAAACACAAAACGCTGTAGGTTCATATTTGAGGAACATATCCCAAAATGGTAGGCTACAAAATTCAAGTTTGAATATTAGTACTAACAAATAGAAAAATTCAAGAAAACAAGGTGTCCTTAGCAAAAATAAATGAGCAGAAGAATTAATTCATCCTCCTAATAAGCTCATTGATGAAATCCTCACGATTACCGGCATCACCACCTTCAACATAGTGATTCCTCTTCTTCTTCAGTCCACCCAATGGTGCTGACAGTTGGAATGGCCACAGGAAGTTGTTTGCTTCCTTGAAATGGGGACCGACGGTAAGGATTTCGTGAATGAGATCTTCGATGCAAATTATACCGTACTTGCCCAAAACCTACCACAATAGAAATGTGTCAAGAAATACAAAAATTATATAACATTTGAACTCCACATTATAATATTTTGTCAGTAAAGTAAATCCACCTGCTCGATTATCGAATTGTCAGTTAAAGCGATTCTCTGCTTGTTTACTTTTCCAAACCCACGCTTGTAGATCAATTCTTTGACACTTTTGAGGTTGGGATACCTTAATGACAACAAAGCAGTTATTAGTGAGTATGTTTAGATAAATTAGGTTCAAGAACTTCGCAAGAAGTCTATAGCTTACCCAAAAGTAACATATGGTTCAACTCTGCGAAGCATGTTCATGGTGGCTTTGTTTACTTTCAAGAAAACACCATTAAATATCTACATAAGTATCAAATGGAAAACCATTAAATGAAAAACAGGAGAAACAAAAACGAAATACATCTACAAAAAAAAAAAAAAAAGAGTTATGTTAGTATAATAATATAGTAAAAGATACACCATTATGTATATATGAATCATGTTAAACTCAATCAAGAGAAGTACAAAACATTTTTTATTGACGCCAGATCATTATTTAACAGGAATATAGAGAAGTGTTTAACCCTATGACTAACAAACCCATATAATACAAAAACCATCTTATTAGTTATGATCATCGGCTTAATCGAGGTGTATCAAAGAAAATATTAAATAGCCTGCATAATATCCAAAACCAACAATGAAATGATGCAGATGTATTTCTTAGCATTGAGAAGATTATTAAGTTGGGCAGATAACTAACGGATGGCATAACACACTGACAATAAAATTAGGTTTAACTGTGAAGACTAATTTACATCAGCTAAATTGTGGGGTATTCAAGAAAATAGTAAATAGCTTGTATAATATATCCAAAACAAACAATGAAATGACGCAAATGTATTTCTTGGCATTGAGAAGAACATTTAAGTTACGACAAGAAAAACTAACAGATAGCATAACATACTGCAATAAACATGCAAGTCTGAAGTTCCAACGAATTGGGAGGGAGGAAAAACAGAAAAAGAAAGAAAAGCATTTTCAAAAAAATTACTGGTATGTACCTGGCGCAATCTCAGAAGCTGCAGAATTTTCTTGGTCTGTGGGTGCATCGCATTAATACTAAGGATCATAAACACAACATGTAAATAATAGTTTCCTTCAAATTGAATTTTATTACTGCAAAAGTAACTGGAGAAAATTCCATACCCACGGATTCTGATGATGAACACAAGCTTAGCTTCTGGGTTGACATAGAAACCACCCTTCAACCTTGCTTCACGCTTCAACTGAATCAACTCCCTCTCCTAGATAACAAAATAAACAAAATGATAAATAGGGGCCAACCAAAATACAATGAATTTCAACTGAAGGAGTGAATTATTCTGATAAAGGAAATGGTTAAAAGCATACCTGTTGTTCATATTCCTTTGCATAGTCTCTAGCTTTTTGCAAATCAACTTTCGGGTTTCAGTTTTCTTCTTTTTTGCTTCTTCGAGGTCTTTCGACTTTACAAGTGCCCACTCTTCAGCCCTCTTCTGCTTCTTCAAAACTGACTCAGGTACCACACCTTTATCAACCTCAGCCATCTCTATACCTGAGCAATCAAACACGCGGAAAAAATAATTAAACTCAGCATCTCTATTTCTGAGCAATCAAACGCGGGAAAACAGAATGAACCTTAGCTATTTTTATTTGCGAGAAATCACACACATAAAAACAATATTCAAAACGTCAAACTTAAGATAAACGCGAAATCTCGAGTAGGAAGCAAAATTAAAGCTGTAACAATCTCAATACAAGCAAACGACGACAAAAAAGAGATCACAAATTCCAAGCATATTAATTAAACAAACATAACAGTTTTCATCAATTACACATGAACAGCATTTGTATCTACCATTTGAAATTCAACATAAGCAATAAAAGGAAATGCTATCAGTCTCCATAACCCCATACAATCACAAAATAGGAGAGCGTTTTCATCTTTTTACCAACATCAATTCATACTACAAATACAGCAAACTTAAGTGATTTTAAGTTAATAAAAATCCAAAAATAAGAACCAACTCAAGATCAGCAAATTACCAGATTCAATTTAAGCGCAGGAACGAGTAGGGCGTCTGCTGCAGTAAGAGGGAAGAAGCAATATGAAAACCCTAATCGATTTATATAACGTGAAGACGGAGCAGAAGAAGTTATGGGCCTACATTGGGCTTTAATGTGCTAAGCCCATCACAGAAAAGCCCAAATGAACTTGAGCTTAATGGCCCAATATATATATTTATCTGACTTTAAAATCGTTTATTTTATTTTTCTTTAGTACTCGTTAAATTATCAAAAATTAATTTATCAACTTTTTAAAAATAACTGCGTGACTAGTGAGAACGTGGCAACAATTTAATGAAAAATATGAATTGAATTAATGTGTAAGTTGAGTCACAATTAATTTATATCTGCCACAATATGCATGGTCAAATATGGATAATTTTTTAAGCAATCTCGACCGTTAATTTGAAATATTTATACATTTATAATGACAAATCAACGGAAGATTTTAACTTTAAAATATGATTTTGATCAATTTTAATCTCAATTGTTGAATATAATATGTTTTTATCGTGCAAACACAAGTAAATATATAAAAGAGTTTTACGGGAACAAGGAGTGCCCATAAACTAAAGTTCGGTACAACCATTTACAACTCAACCAAAGAATCAGCAGCAACTCTCAAGACATGATTTAGGATTTGAGAACCATAGAGAATAAGAAAAATTACACAAAGAGGTGAACATCACCGAAAGACAACTTCATAACCTACTCCTAATCTTATAAAAAATTGTCACCTTATTCCGGCAAGTTCCTTCAAAAATTAACTTATTTATCTTTTTCCATAGAACCCAAACCACACAAATCCAAATGTCAATAGAAACGAGAATACCTTGGTTACCATAAAGAAGATTAGAGTGTTGAAGAAAGTGATCTCTAATTTGACTTTATATCGCCATAGGTAATCCGAAGCAACAATATATGTCCAACCACACCTCCGATGAAACTCGAGCACTCCAGAACAAATTAATCGACGACTCTGCTTTCTCCCCCACATAATGAGCAGCTAGTGTTGGCATTAATTGAAATGATTTTTCTTGAAGCAAATTATCCTTGGTTGACAATCTGCTCCACACGAGCCTCCATGCCATCAACGTCATTTTAAACGGAACAAGTTTGCACTAAATCAACTTGAAATCGAATGATCGACACGGTCCCACAAGCACAAACTCCGCACGGTTCACCAACTGGTCATACACACTCTTTTCTCGAAAAGCATCCGTCGTCGAAGCCTTCCATCTCCAAGAATCGTAATCTCCTTCCTAAATAGGCTACCTGTCAAGTAAAGCTAGCAATCGATCAAAAATACATATTTCCCTATCAAAGAACTCTCTTCTCCACTCTCACTTCCACACCCAACTCTCATTTTCCCATTCCCCCATCGAACTAATAGGTACACTCTTTCTTAACTCAAATTATAAAGTTTGGAAAATTGACTCTTAAGTGTGTTTTCCCCGCCTGAGACTCCATTCCAAAAATCAATATCCTCTCCATTATCTAACTTTTTCTCTATATTTTCCCAAAACCATTTTTCTCTCACCCCGACCGCCCGACCCATTCTTGACCACATCCCTCCACCAACTAGACCAAGAGCTCTAATTACCCCCATAAAAACACCCCCTACCAACCTCAAGACCCCCATGAATTGATGAAATTACTCTAGACCAAAGGCTATTTATATCCGTCAAATATCTTCGTGAGCCACTTGCCAATGAAAACGAGAATTAAACAGCCTTCAAATTCCTCACCCGCAAACCCTCTTTAGGAAAGGGTTTACACACGAGTCCCACTTTATCCAAGCGGTTTTCCGAGAGCACTCATCCCACCCTCCCACAACAAATTGCTTTAGATAGAGGTTAAGGTTTTCACTATTTTGCAAGGAAAAGTGATTAGTGTGAAAATTGCTTAATTTTTTAGTGTTTAATTTTCTCAATTTGATATAATTTTCATATTAATTCACAATTAATTGACTAACTACATTTGATTTTAGAGTTGGTATTTTGAGTGTGAAATATGTAGGTTTGGCCCATTTTTTAGGACAAATTGTGGACTCGATAATCTAGTCAAATCAAAGGATAAATTGTATGGTTGAAAAGAGGGCGGTGAAAGCTTCGCCGCAAATAGAATCAACTCAACCAGAGTTTGTATGAAGAAGATATGATCGAACGATGTTGTGATCGGCGAATCGCACGAATTGCACTTTAATCAGATTGGTGAATGCACCCACACAGCGATGAGTACACCCACCTTCTACTTCACCAGATTTGCACCCCCATTGCACGCCCCCAATCATCAATCCCCAATCTCCACCATTACCTTCGAACACCCCTCGCCAAAGACAACCGATCTATTGCCACCGCACGCTATCACCCCCGTCACACACCCCACCATCGCGACTCCAACCATCCTCGCCGCCGCCATTCCTATTCCATTGTCGGTGACTCTTGTGCGGCTATCTTCAGATTCATCAATCGTGATTCGACCCAGCCGTGTTCCAACTCGAATCGAGTCTAAATCCACTCGAATCGAGGCACGATGCCAAAACCTTGCAATAGATCCACCTCGACTCAGCCTCATCGCCTCGGCCACTCTCATCTCCACCTCGGACCGAGCTGTGTTGCGTCCCCTACTTTCAGATTTCCCAACTCGGATGAGTTGACTCGGTCAACTTCGATCGAGTTTGACCTAATCAACACCGATTCAATGAAAAATACAATTTTACCATTTTTAGGGTCAATTTGCAATTTTAATATTTTTGCCCTAATCCCTCACTATATATACACTCATTTTCAGATTTTCAAAGGGGATTCTCCACACTTTATACACTAACACACAATTAAACACATAGTTAGGATAGTTAGCTTAGTTTTTCAATTCCTTTAATTACTTGTGTAAATTACAAGATACTTTGGATCATTCAAGTTGTAAGAACACTTCTAGGTGATATTTCTCATTTATTTCAAGCTTTAGTTTATTATTGATCATGTTGATCATCTCTCTTTTCTTCTCTTTCTTGGATTTTTTGTTATTAAAATATTTGGCTAATTGCTTAGTGTTTGGGTGTTTGGAGGTTATGGATGATTGATTTATGTTGATGAATTGAATGGGTAATTTGAGTTGAAGGTTGATTGTTTGAATTGATAAGCTTTGCATTATCATTTGCTTGATTAGGCTTGAATTCTATATTTAGTGTTTAATTATTGTAAGGATGCTTGGGTGTTTAGATTTCTAGCTTAGATGAAGGGTTTAGTTGGGTAATTAGAGTTACTATTGTGTAACACAAGGATGCTTGGTTAATCGCATTAGAAATACATCAATTCACATTAATTGCTTAGATTAATAGTCGGGTATTTAGTGAGGGGACGAGAGGGACGTAACTTAGTAGCGAAGATTAATCACGCTAGGGAAACCTATTGACTCGTGAGGTAATTGGGAAGAACAGGGTCATCACCTATACAATTCTTCATGCTTTAACGAAACGTAGCGCCTAGGCTTACCAAGTACGGTGTTATGTTATTTTATTTGAATTGCCCTTATCAATCAATCGACATGAGAGTTACTATTTGGTTTTGATTCGTGTTTCATAATCCATAGCCGAAGAACACCCAAACACATTTTTGTCTTGTTTGCATTTAGTTTATTTAATTGCTAATAAGGATAGTTTGACTTAGTAATATTTTGTAAATATTCTCTCGTATATTTTTCCTTGATTTATTCCCTTGTATTACGCATTGTAAATACTTTTATATAGTGGAATATACTCATCACCAAAATTATCGGTGATATCCATACCAATCTCACATGGTATCACCTAATACACCGTAAACCCTAAACACCTACTCCTACCGCCCTCACGGCCCACACGCGATCGATCGGACGAGTCCCCTCCGTCGTTGTTTCACCCTTCTCCTTCTCATGGCTTCTTCTTCGGCGAATGACCCGGTTCTCGTTAACGTCTTGATTCATCTCATTGCTTTGAAATTATCAGCCTCTAATTACTTATTATGGAGTCGAGGTTCTCATGGCCCTCTCTAGTTTCGACCGCTAGGGTTCATTGACGGGACCTCCGTTGCGCCGGCTCTCTTCGTCATCGTTGATGACAAGCAGAACCCAATCCCTGGCCACGCTCGAACGCCAAGGACAGACGCGTTCTTAGTGTCATTTTTTCCACACTCACGGAGGAGTCGATGGCCGAGGTAATCGGTTGTGCTACCTCTCGCGCGGCGTGGCTCGCGCTTGAGTCCGCTTTTCGCACTCCTCTCTTTCTCGTGCGAATCGGCTTCGGGAAGGATTATTGTTTCTTCGACGTGGTTCTCTTTCCGTCGCTGAATATGGCAGAAAGTTCAAAACTCTTTGCGATCAACTTGCCGCTATTGGCCGCCCCGTTGATGCATCGGACAAAAGTCATTGGTTCTTGCGTGGCTTAGGTCCGCAATTCTCGGGATTTGCCGATGCACACATGGCTCTCTCGCCCATACCGTTTTTCGAGATCTACTTGCATCGAGCCCAACAGTTTGATATATTCACGCGTGCGGTTGACGCGCCTTCTCACTCGCCTTCTTGGCTTCGAACCGGCGCTCCTCCTCTGGTCATGGCAATTTGTCGCATGGCTCGAAGAATTCTCGAGGGGGCGCTTTGGTCGCGGTGGTAGTGGTCAGCCCCGTGGTCGTGGCTCTTCATCTCGCTCGCGGTGGTTCAACCGGTGGTCAATCTGGTGGTCGGAAACCATACGTTCCCCGTTGTCAACTTTGTCGGGGTGAACATTATGCCAACAAATGCCCCCGTATTTGTGTCTTTAAGCTGTTGTGCCTCCAACGGCTCAACTTGCACAAGCCTTTAATGCCTCTTGCAAGGTCTCTCAACCAGCATTCCGATTAGTACGTTGATTCCGGTGCCTCCGCACATATGACTCGCTCAATCATCTTCATTGGATTCTTACCATCCATATTCTGGTAATGGTCATGTGTTTGTTGGTAATGGACAATCTTTATCTATTTCTCATGTTGGTTCTCGTAATTTGTCGCCTAATGTTAAATTACTTGGTGTGTTAGTGGTGCCTCACATCACTAAGAATTTATTGTCCATCAGCAAACTTACTGCGGATTATCCGGTGAATGTTATTTTTCCGATAAATCCTTTGAAATTCGTAACTCGGGTGACCGGGAAGGTTACGGCTCGTGGTCGATGTGAGCGGGGGTTGTATGTTTTGGAGCGAGGGCACCGGCGCTTGTTGCCGCTATTCGTTCGCTTAGTTTGAAGGCTAGTTTTGATTTATAGCATTTACGTTTGGGGCATGTCCCATTTTCTATTAATACTACTTTGAATAAATTAGGACGGTTATGCATTACATCTATTTTGCCAAACCTTGAATTATGCACTTCTTGTCAATTGGCTAAGAGTAAACGGTTGACTTTTGAGTTGAATGATAAACGTGCTACTGCTGTTCTTGATTTAATTCATTGCGATTTATGGGGCCCTCGCGCTAATTATTGCTTCCGATGGCTATCGGTTTTATGTGGCTTTCGTTGATGACTTTTCACGTTTTTCTTGGATTTATCCCTTGTGATTAGGGTAAAATTGCATATGATTTTAGGGCTTTATTATCTTAATTTGATGGTGATTTATGGCTTAATTCATAATTAATTGGTCCAATTGCATTGAATTGTTGGATTTGGTGTTTTAAGTTGAAATTGCGGGTTTTAGGCCAACTTTGAGTGCAAATTGAGGTCTGTTAACATTGTCAAATCAGGTGAGGAGTTATATGGTTGGAAAGAGGGCCGAGAGACGGTCGCAACGCAAAAAGAATGAGGTCATTCGGAGTTCGTATGAAGGAGATACGGTCGAACAAAGGAGACGGCGAAAAACAAACTGTTACACCCAGAATCGCATGCACCATTCGGATTAGGAAATACACCCACCAGCTGCACCCATGAAATTGATAAGTACACCCCTATCGAGTTTTTAACTCTGCGCTGCAGCAGAAGCAGCGGGGGACATTAGTTTAGTTTAGAATTTTAGAGCTTTCTCTTCCTATTTTCTATACACATCATTCACGCACAATTAGCATTCAACACATATTTTTCACCTTTCTATACACACATTCACACATAGTATAGGTTTCTTGAATTCTTTTACAATTTCTTGCAAATTAGGGTTAGGATTTGGATTAATTCAAGCATTTTCAACATTCAAGGTGACATCAAACCTTATTCTTTTAATTAATTGTGGATTATTTCTCAATCATTATGCTTTCTTCTCTCTCAATTCTTTCAATTTTCATGTGTTTGTTCCAATTCATGATGATTGGCTAAATTCCTTTTGTGTTTGGGTGTGATGATCCTTGGATGAATTAATTTTTGATGATCATGTGATTGGGTATTTCATTTATTGAGAAGATTAATTATTCTATTGTGATTTGCATGATTTAATTGTTAAATTAGGTTTTGATCCTTTGTTAATTAATTTAATTTGCTCAAAGAGATTTGGTTTATTAAATTGATGCTTAGGTGTTAGGCTTGGTTTGGTAATTGAATTCAATATTGGATTAACGCAAGGAGACTTGGTTAATTTTCATTAGAACCTACATTAGAATACGTTAATTGCTTGAATCTATTTCTTGTGAATAAGTGAGGAGACTTAGGGTGTCGTCTCTAAACTATCTTACGTGCTTATTTGATATATTAAACCTAGGCTTATCCAAAGACGGTTGATATGTGATTTTATGCTAGATAGCTCCTATTATCTCTCGTTAATTGAAACCCCGATCATGTGTGATTCGTAATTAAGGATTCCTTGGTGATTTGCACCCGAACACATTTTTCTCATATTTATTATCTCTTGATTATTTTTAGTTATTAATTTAGATTTAATTTTGCATACTCGAGCCCGACTCTATAATACCATGACAACTCTTAGCTTTAGGGATCCTTGCTTGACTTAGTTCCTTTGGGTTCGATAACTTGATTGGGTCTTAAAAATACTTACTCGAAAAAACTGCAATCACTTGCATGCTAAGTCCGAGGTGTTCGATGTTTTTGTGCGGTTTCATAAGTTTGTGTGTAATCAGCTTTTCCCGTACAATGAAATGCTTTCAAAGTTATGGAGGTCTGGAATTTGTTAACTCTCGTATGCGTGATTATATGGATTTACATGGGATTCACCATCGTATTTCTTGTCCATACACACCTCAAGAAATGGTCGTGGCCGAGAGGAAACATCGTCACATCTCCGAAATGGGCTTATCAATGATGTTTCACGCTCACATTCTGCTTGCTATTGTTTGATGCCTTTGCCACGCCGTATTTACTATTAATCGCATTCCCTCGCAATACCGCCACAAAGAACACCTTTTGAGCTTCTATTTGGTGTTGCTCCAAATTATGCGAATTTCAAACCACTTGGGTGCCGAGTTTTTCCATATCTTCGTGACTATGCCAATAAACTCATGCCTCGCAGCTCATCCCCGTGTTTTTCTCGGGGTTACGAGCCTACAAAGGGTTACGGTGTCTCGATCTTGACTCGTCGAATTTTCATTACTCGTCATGCTCGTTTTGATGAGTTCAATTTTCCGTACTCCAATTCCTCTGCAAGATCTTCATCCTCTTCGGTTAAGATTTCCAATTTTTGGAAAATGGTGACCCCCTCCGGATCCGCCGGCACCTCTATCTATGACATCTCCGGCTCCTAGTTCTTCGGGCCCATATTGCATATGTCCCGATATCGATACACCCTCTTCTCCTCCTATGCCCGTGCCTCCTCCTCCGGCTCCGCACCGGCCCTCCGACTCCGTCTCCTCCGGTGTCGACTCATCCTATGCGAGACTCAATCAAAATCTGGTATTTTTCGGCCTGTATCCGGTCGATATTGCTTCCACAGCCTCTCCTATCAGCCTTATTCGCTACTACCGAGCCGCGTGGTTTTAAATCTGCCATGAAGTCTCCCGCTGGCTTCCAGCCATGCAAGAGAAAATGGATGCTCTTCGCTCCAATCATACCCGGGATTTGGTGCCCCGTCCTTCGAATACAAATATTGTTGGATCCAAATGGGTTTTCCGCACCAAGTATCACTCGATGGCACTATAGAGCGTCACAAGGCTCGCTTGGTTGCGCAGGGTTCACTCAAATTCCTAGAACAGATTTTGGGCATACCTTCAGTCCGGTTGTCAAAGCTTCTATTGTTCGTGTTATTTTGGCCTGGCGATTCATCATAAATGGCCTTTTCATCGGTTGGATGTCAAGAACGCCTTTCTAAATCGTATTCTTAAAAATCGGTATATATGTCTCAGCCTCCGGGGTTTGTTGATCCACGCTTTCCTAACCACGTTTGTCGATTGAAGAAGGCTTTATATGGTCTGCGTCAAGCCCCCTTGGCTTGGTTTCAGCAGTTCAACTCGTTTCTACCGAGTCTTGGGTTTCTTGCGGTCGTTCTAATTCTTCATTATTCTATCTTCATCACGGCATCTTTTGTTATCTATCTTCTCTTATATGTTGATGATATTATCCTGACCGGCAATGATGACTCCTCGCTTCGTCGGTTTATTGGTCGTTCTCGTTCTAAGTTTGCCATTAAAGATTTGGGTCAGCTAAATTACTTTCTCGGTCTCGAGATTTCTCATACTTCCACGGGCTTATTTATAGGACAAGCCAAATATGCCCATGACATTTTGGCTCGTGCCAATCTGTTAGAATCCAAGCCCGTTGCTACTCCTTTGGCCACCGGAGAGTCTCTTCTTAGCTCTGGGGTTCCTTTTGATGATCCTACACTGTATCGGTCTCTTGTTGGAGTGCTCCAGATTTGACTATAACTCGTCCCGATCTGTCTTATGTTGTGAATATGGTCAATCAATTTCTTCGTGCACCCACTACCGATCATTTTTTGGTCAAGCGCATTCTTCGCTATGTGAAAGGAACCATAAATTTCGGATCGTCTTTTGTTTCTCGTCCGTATACCTCTATCGCCGATTATTTTGATGCCGATCGGGCCCGGTGTGTGAAGACTCGTCGTTCCACCTATGGTTATTCTATCGTCTTGGGTGGGAATCTTGTCTCTTGGAGTGCTAAGAAGCAACCGACAGCTTGCTCGATCCAGCGTGAGTCGAATACGCAGTTCTCGCTAATGCCGCTTCGAGGTTATTTAGCTTTCGAACTTGCTGCGCGAGCTTCGTGCTCCTTCCTCTTTGTGTCATACTTTGTTGTGTGACAACAAAAGTGCTATATTTCTCGGTCAAAATCGAGTTGCACACAAATGAGCTAAGCACATAGACATTGATTGTCATTTTGTTCGTGAGCTGGTGTCCTGCCGGCAAACTTGTCACTCAGTTTGTTCCGTCCCATCTCCAGCCTCGCCGATATTTTCACTAAGAGTCTACCCCGTCCCGCCTTTGAAGTTTTGAGATCCAAGCTCTGCGTCCATATTCATCCCGAGCATCGCTTGAGGGGGTAATAAAGATAGTTTGACTTAGTAATATTTTGTAAATATTCTCTCGTATTTTTTTCCTTGATTTATTCCCTTGTATTACGCAATGTAAATACTTTTATATAGTGGAACATACTCATCACCAAAATTATCGGTGATATTCATACCAATCTCACAATTGCCATCTTTTGTTAATCATTTTTGTTAATTCGCATTTATTCTCGAATATGGTTTGTATTACAATCACAACTAGATTAGTATTTCTAGGGATATCCCCCACTTGATTCCCTTTGTTTCGATATTTTAACTCGGATAATTACCGCTACACGATCTTCCCGCACTTGAGATGTGAGTGTTGGTAAACACCTATCAAGAAGGTAGAAGGAAATTTGATAGAGGCGGTGATGAAATGACCGATTTAAGGAGGGTGATTCTCCCCCAAAATAAATTTTTATGCCTGATTGGAGTGAATTGATGCATGATTTGAGGTGATATTTTGGTGCAAAAAGTGGTGCAAAGTGTTAGTTTTGTGCTTAAATGTGTAGAGTATCACTACTTTGCTTGAAAAGTATTACTTGATGGATTTTTGATGTTTTTGTCCCGCTTTTAGGTAAATCGGTGGAATTTGACCAAACCGAGAGTACCGACATTCATACGGCGAAGAGACGAACGAGACGGGCAAAAATGGGGGTCGAGGCGAAAGTCGTCGAGAAAATTCCCTGGACGCCCAGGAGCTCGACCCGAGGATGCCGGCAAGGAGAGAAAATTGCAAATTATAAAGGAAGCTCGACTCTAGGGTGGAGCCTCGAGTCGAGGGTCGTGGCAAAGCAGCAAGCTCGACTCGAGGGCTGAAGCTCAAGTCGAGGCTGGAGTATTTTTGAAGAATCGTATCCACGATTTAAGGAGCCTTGACTCGAGGTAGAGCCGACAATTTAGGCCCGGCCCGATGGGCGGCCCGGCCCGCCCGCATATTTACCTAGGCTGGGCCGGGATAATTATAGGCCCGAAAAACCGGGGCCATTTTGGTCCGCCCATTTGGCCCGACGGGCTTTACGGGCCCGCCCGTTGGCCGTGACTTTTTTAAAAAAATTTTTAAAGTTTTTTTCCATATTTCAAAGTATAAATAAATCAATGTTAATATATGAAATCAATATTAAGTTAGTAACTAATAGTTATAATTTATAATTAATAATTTATATGAGAATGTGTTGTTTGGTTAATATGGAAGACATGAAATGCAATCATATTTCGTTTGTGAGAGAGAAAATTATGAAAGATCTTTATTCATTTAAATTTGTTAGTGGTATTTGATAGACTAACACATATATTCTATATTAATTGGATTTGATCTCACGAATATCTCTTGCTTGAACCATTTTAGTTTAATAAAATTTTCAACTTTTTGATCAAAATTTTTTATAATTTATAATATTTTCAAATTATGAAAGTGAACCCTATCACATCAACATTCAATTAAGTCATTGATACTTTTATTTGGACTTGTGAATTTTAATGGACTAATATTATGGGCTTATGCATTATGATAGTTTATGTATTTCACATTAACTTATTTTATATTCTTTTTGTATAGATTTATTAGTAATGTGTAAGTGATAATTAAACTTATTTTTTTATTAAATAAACATTATATGATCACTATTTTAATACAATTGTTATATATAATTTTTTTGTAAATTAAAAAAAAAAAAAAAAGAGCAACGGGCCGGCCGCCCGAGCAGTGGCCCATACAGGCCAGTGGGCCTCCATTTTGTAGGCCCGATCAAATTTCGGCCGGCCCGACCCGGCCCGAAAATTTCGTTTGGCCCTGGTGGGCTGGGCCGGCCCGGCCCGGCCCGCCCAATTTGCCACCTCTAACTCGAGGGCCCCAACCTCGAGTCGAGGTGCAGAAATTTAAAATTTTAGCTTTTAAAACCATTTGAGCGGAAAACGAGCATAACCTTCCCCATAGCAGCTTATTAGCGGTTTTAGGCGATTTTCCGATTCCATATCTTAATTCTCATTGTAGGTTGATTAGATTGTTAGATTTAGAGAGATTTTCATTAATTATACCTTAGATTAGCTTTTGATCCATTAGTTTTTCCATTCCAAGTTGTAATTCAAGTGGAGAAGAGTTTACTTTTGAAGATTCATTTGAAGATTCAAACATTCCTATTATTGATCATTTTGGTTCAATTGGTGATGTTCTTTCTCTTTACTCATTTCAATTCCTTAATTGTTGTGATTAGATTTGTAATTGTGCAATTAGATTTTACACCCATGGATTTTGCACTTTGCTCCATGGGCTAATACTCTTGTGCTTGGGATAATTGAAATTGAGGATGATTTGATTGTTTTGTGTTATGATTGTTGATGATTGTTGATCAATTGAGATAGTTTGTTCCCTAATTGTGATTATAATTGTGCTTCATGCATTTTTATCTCTTTAGATTAATGTTTGATCACCCTAGCAATAGGCGAGAGTTGAGCTAACGTGATTAGGGATTAATCGGGTTATAATTGTGTATGATTGTATGAATTGGGTGCTTCTTAATTGAGAAATTAGTTGCACTAAGGATACTCACATTAGGCATTGTGTGATTAATGGAGACTTAATTGTATGATGGTTCTATCCTTTCTATCTTAGTTGATTAGCAATTTGATTCAATCATAGCTTGTTGATCATTGATTCCTTGATGGAGATTATCCCTAGCACGCCAATCCCCAATAGATTTTTGCTACCTGTTCTAGCTTACCATGTGTTTGATTAATTGCTTGCTTAGTTGCTTGATTTTAAATTTTAGCATTTGTAGTGTAATTTTGGAGCCAAAACCGCATTTGCAACAATAGTCATCGAGAACTTGCATTCTAGGGACTCACGGCCATATTTTTCCCTTGGATTCTATAAACTTGGTTGTCTTAATATTGCTTGCCCGATTACCGCAATCAAAATGGCGCCGTTGCAGGGATTAGTTTTTGCGCCTAAAGTGAGACTTAGGAATTTGTTGGACGTGGCTACTTGTTGCTTTGTGTTTTTGTTTGTTTTGTTGTTTTTGTTTGAATTTGATACTTGCGATGGATGGATATGACTCATACGCATGAAATCAAGATTATTATCAAAATAGTATGGTTTATCCTCCACACTATGAAGGATTTGGCTATGATAATTGGAGTAACTTTGAGGATAATTATCTAATGCAACAAGTTCCCTCCATTATCAAGATTGGAGATGTGATGAAGTTCCTCCCCCACCTCAAGAGATGTTCCCGTATTATGAGCATTATGATCAAACATTCGATCCACGGGGTGGATTTGAGTTTCAAGGAGCATCGGAAGGAGATTTTTATGATGATGGGAGAAGCTATGAGTATGACTATCAAATGCCACAAGCTTCCTCTCATTATCAAGAGTGGGGAATCCATGATGTGAGAGCTATCTTGAAGGAGATGCTTGGAATGTTGTTGAAGAGAATTGAGGAAGATGACCCTAGATGTGAAGAAATTTTTCCCTTGTATGAGAACATTTATGAGACCAGAGCAATGGTTGATTCAATGATAGATGGGAACATAGAGATCACCGAAGCTCAATTCAATGTCTTAAGAAGTCAACTCAAATATTTTCTATTCCAAGTCAAGAACATAACCATCATGGAGAATCATCAAGAAGAAGGAGGAAGAAAATGAAAGTGAAGATGAAGAAGAAGAGAAATGGAAAGAGAAAAAGAAAGAAGAAGGTCCAAGCAAGAATGATGAAATGAATAATTTCCTTGTCGAAAGTGATGAAGAGGAATGTCCATTGAGAGACATGAGCAACAATGAACAAGAAAATCTAGAAGCATCGAATGAAGCATTGAAGAATGAAATGAGCATTTCTAAACCTTCTTTACTCTTTAATTTGTACTTTAATTGAGATTGATGCTTCTATTGATTTTATTTTACCTCTTGTGAACTTTGATTATAGGAAGGAAGTAATGAAGTGCTTGGGCATCCTTGGAAAAAAGAAACAAAGAAGGATGATGGTGAGAGCGCAAGGGGGACAACCATTGACAATGTGCATATATATGGGTGGTTGGCCTACCAATGATGAGAACCTCCAAGATTTTGAAGCTCAAAGATTGAAGTATTGTGGCAAGGAGGACCGATATCCTTGGTCATTCCGATGAAAAGAGTTTGAAATGAATGAATAAGTCCGGCATAGGACATGAAAAATAGCGCTTGATGGGAGGCAACCCATCCTTTTTGTTATTTTTGTGTGTTTGTGTGCTTTTGTTTTTGCTTTTGTTTTGTTGGAGAATTGACTTGGAATTTATTTGATGATGCTTAGGAGATTGTGATATATATTGCTATGGAATGATTGAGCTTATTTGATACCATTGGGAGTTGCATATCATTTAATCACTCTTTTGCCAAACTTAGAATTTCATGCTAAAATTTAAGTTTGGGGGTGATTATTGATTTTATTGGTTAACTTGCAACTTGTCTTGGTAAGGATGTAATGGTTTTGTGCTCAATTGTAGGTACACTTGCTAGATGAATTGGAAAGCGATTGGAATTGTAGGGAAATGCAAGATCAAGAAGGAAAGTGCATAAAAGCATGATGAGCCCTACATGCTTAAAGAAAATGAGGAGTTTAAAGACTTTATGGTACAACATCTTCCTTTCAAACTTAGACTTGTCTAAGTTTGGGGAGGTGTTCTTCTTTCCTTGCCTATTTTTTGTGCTCTTATATGATTTGGGGTGTGATTTGTATTGAGCTTTAATTGTGGATTTATTGCATATATTTGAGTTACATTTGTTGATATAGGGAGATTGTGATTGAGATTATATACATGTGCACTTGTGCTTGATTTTGAAAGATTAATTGAACTTTTGATATGATCATGAGTTGATATGTGGCTTGAAGCTAGCATGATTGATGATTATGTGATGATGAATGTGATTGAAAATACTTGATTCATTGCTCAAGTTTAAGTCCGTGAGCTTTTGTGCCTTAAAAATCGTACATTTTATACGGTTGAATTAATTTCATTTGTGAGTGCATCATTCATGGATGTGTATGCTAGAACTTGCCTTTGGACTTGTTGAAATTAATCTTAGTGTGATTTCATGAATATGATAAGAGGCCATGTTTGATTGATAAGTCACTTAGCCAAATTTTTCCCCACAAAAACATTTGATTTCCTTAGTAAGCCATTTTGAGCCTAATATTCATATTCTTTGGCAAGCTAAGTGAAATTGAAGCCATTTATCTATTTTTATGTGCCTTATTGTCCAATGTTTAGTAGAGCTTGATTGTTGGCTAGAAGATGGTGTTTTGTATGAAAAGTGTGGTGGAAAGTTGGTGAGCTAAGTTGATTGAAAAGAAAAAGAAAAAGGTTGAAAAAATTGAATTGTGGAAAAAATTGTGAAATGAAAAGAAGAAAAATTCAATTTGTGAGCTTAGATGTGAAAGAAAGCTCAAAAAAGGGTGGTGATTGAACTGTGAAAAGCATGAGAAAGAGTGTTGATTGAAAAAAGCTTTGAAAGAGAAGTGCGGTGAAGTGTTGAGCTATCATTCAAGTCTCTACTATTTGAGTCACTCTTACCTAAATTCATCCACCCATTCCAAAGAGCCTACATTACAACCTTGATGAAAGATCTCTTTGATTCTTGATTGAACATAAAAGATAGTGATTGATATTGAGTCATTTGGCAAGCTTATGGGATACATGTTTGTGAATTTGATGATTGAGTGCATTTCATCTAGATACACTTGAGTGATGAGAGAAACACTCCATGGAAGGAGCAATGATTTGAGTGTTTGATGTTGCATTTGTTTGAGCATGATTCATCTTGATTGCTAGTTGAGAGTTTGCATTGATACTTGAGTTCATTGACGAGTTCGATTGTCCCATTTTCTTCTATGGTGCCATGAAACATAATTGCAATCAATCACTCTTTTGTGCTTATTTGCTACGTTGCTCGAGGACGAGCAACACTTTAAGTTTGGGGGTATTATGATTGGAGTGAATTGATGCATGATTTGAAGGGATATTTTGGTGCAAAGTGGTGCAAAGTGTTAGTTTTGTGCTTAAATATGTAGAGTATCACTACTTTGCTTGAAAAGTATTACTTGATGGATTTTTTATATTTTTCATCCTGTTTTCGGGTAAATCGGTGGAATTTGACCAAACTGAGAGTACCGGCATTCATACGGCGAAGAGACGAACGAGACGGATGAAAACAGGTCGGAGGCTGTTAGATCAAGTAGAGTTTTGATGAGTTAAAAGAACAATCCAGATGAGCGGACAACGTTGATGAACGGCTCGAGATCGGAGTTCGGTACTAAGTGATCGAGACTAGGTCAAGGGCTGATTAAGTCACCGGTGGAGATCGAAATTGCAAGTCATCCGAGACAAGCTCGAATCTAGTCATCTGCGAGACGATCATGAAGAGCTCGACGAGGTCAAGACAAGCCGAGTAGAATAAGAAATGCGAGTCTTCACCAAGTCGGATGCAGACGAGTAGGTAAAATCACCGAGGTCAAGAGCAGCTTTTCAAGATTAAGTTTGTTGAGCGGTTTTCAGTTTGTTAGAACCGACTAACAAACTAACCTGCTTTTTTCGAGACTTATAAATAGGTCTAGATTTTATTTTTCAACACACTTATGCAAATCTGATTTTTCACACTATTCACTATTCAGTCACAAAGTATTTTTAAAAGAGTTTTCAAATATTTCAAGTGTTTATAGAACACTTCACCTCACATCTTCAAATACACTTCTTATTCTTAGAGTTAGATTTTCAAGTTTGATTAGCATTTTTGAAGAGTTGAAGATCAAGTTGTAAGTTATAAAGATTGTAAAGTAAGTAAGTAAGCTAGTGGAGACCCTTCTTCAAAGTTTGGAGAAGGAGAGTGGATGTAGGATTGTTATAATCCGAACCACTATAAAATCTCGTGTTCTTTATCGCTTTCATTTATTTTTCTGTTCAAGTTACAATTTATTGTTCAAAGTTTAATTTCGTAATTAATGTTAAGATCTCAATATCGGTGTTGCTTTTGATCTTATTAAAGTTGAGATTAATATTGAATTCCCGTGTCACTTTGGTACTTTGAATATATTTTGAAAGATTTGAAAAATCAAAATCTATTCAACCCCCTTCTAGATTTTTTCTAGAAGGCCGATACTGCTTTACCTAATCTACTCAACTAATCGGGACCAACAAGTGGTATCGGAGCGGTGTTAAGCTATTCTCGATATTGATTTTAGGTCTTAAATAAGATTCTGAAAATATCTTGATTTTCTTCATTCTCTTCATTATTACTAATAGTGCTACTAATAAGTTTTGTGGAGTATTTTGTTTCTTCATTTCATCATGTCATCGAGGATAAAGCAAGTCCAGGAATCTACCTGAATTCTCTATTGAAGATTATGATTACCGGAAATTCGGGATGGAGAATCATCTAAAGGTCATTCATGATAGGATGGAAGAGGTTCTTGAAGAGGGACCTATAAAATTTTATCATGGAGGCACTAAAGATCGAACTGAGTCAATCCAGAACTGCATAAGAGAAAAAGAGTTCTGAATTAACAAATGATGAAAGAAAGGTCCACAATCTTGATCAAGTAGCTCGAACCGAAATCATTGAGACTCTAAGTAAAGATTGGATAGAGAAGGTTAAGAGATGCAAAAGCGCCAAAGAAATGTGGCGGACTCTAGCCAATGTCTGTGAAGGATCTCGAACAAGTTAAAGAGAACAAGTGCGATCGGTCTTGCATGCATTTGAGACATTCAAAATGAAGGAAAATGAGTCCGTGGATTAGTTAGATGTAAGGTTAACTAATCTCCTCAACAAAGCGGTGACCTTGGAAAGAATTATACAGAGAAGGAGATTAATAACAAGATTACGAGATCATTAACCAAGAGATGGAGGGAGAAATCCAATATCCTTAAAGCTACTCAAGATTTATCTTCTATTACTCACCATACTTTGTTTTCTCATCTTAAAGCTCTAGAATATGATATTCAAATAGAAGACGAGGAGGATGAGATGGAGTCAAGCACCTCATCCAAGTCTCGTTGCCTTTGTCGATAAAGATGACAAGATGTCAACAGAAGTCTGTAGGAGCCGATCTATCTTTGAAGGAGCGAGATGACTCTGCTCACCAAAAGGTATGATAAATTGAGAATGAAGTATAAAAGAAATAAATTGAGATTTGCAGGTAAGGATAAATCAAGATCCAAATCGGGAAGAAAGGAAGGTGAATTTTCGTATGATGATAAAAGCGGAGTCGACAAGAAGATATAGATCATTTGTCGAAGAAATCCTTCCCTCTAGATCGGGACAGAGTGATAGTTGCTATACATGCAACAAGCCAGGACACTTCAACTATGATTGTCCTCAACTAACTCCTAAAGAAAGGGAAGAAAAGAGGAAAAAGAGAGACAGAGATTTGCAGATCAAAGGGCTTTATTTGGTCAAGAAAAGGAACCAAAGAAATCATCATCATCATCATCCTCATCTCGATTTCGGATCGATGATGAAATCTGTCTCATGGCTAAAGAGGTAATCTACTATTCATCTTCTCGATAATGATTCATGTCACCGTGCATCCGATCATGGTCAAACTGTTATTCATGAATTATTGAGAGATTTAAAGACATCTCTGCTGCTTATAAACAACTAGAGACAGAGAATTGGCTTTAAAGGATCAAATTCAAATTCTAATTAAAGGCAAGCGGTGATGAATCGTTCGAAACCGAGGAAACATTCAAGGGGAATGTTTTCCCAGTGCCGAGGCTAGTACATCACCACCTTACTGAAAGATTAGAAAATGAATTGAAAACTTTAAAAGGCAAATTTGAAGTAGTCTGCTGAAAATGAATCAATTAAGAAAGACAATGAGAAGTTTGTCTTCAAAATTAGTCAACTTAATAATTCACAACAAGAATAGACCATATCTTTAATACATCTCAAAAATCCCATGACAAAACAGGTCTTGGTTATGATAGAAATAATAAATCGGATGTACAAAAACCTAGGAAATTTGTGAAAGCATCCGATCAATCAAAAGAGGTTAAAATTGGTCCTTGGAAACCAATTAGTCAAGTAAGGATCGCATCTCCCACCTGAAAACAAAAATTCAAATGAGGACTCCTTATCGTACTAGGAGAAACCCAAGAACCAAAATAAGAAGAAATTCTTATTATAATCCTTTTGATGGAAGGAGTAGATGTTATCCCACATTTCCTAAGTTTAGGAAAATTACTCAATCTGAATACAACAAGTTATCCTTCAAAAGTGATACAATTGTAGACAGATTTGGTAGAAAGACCAAGTCTGATTTATTGTTTGGAGATGAGATGTTTATTTGGTTACCTAAAGTGATACTTGACCTACAAGGACCCAAGATCACTAGGGTACCTTACAACCGATCTGCTTTTCAGATTCACGAGGATCATCACTCAAGGAAGAGATCTTAGCTTCGATATGGTACATTGATAGTGGTTGTTCACAACACATGACCCATAACAAGAGGTCATTATCAAATTTCCAAAGCATTGATGGTCCAAGAATCTTATTTGGTGACAATAATTGTGGTCGGACTAAAGGTGTAGGTACTCTGATTATCAAGGATATTCTTATCTCGAGGTATATTTTGTTGAAGGTTTGAAACATAATCATTATCTGTTTCCCAGACTTTATGATAAAGGTTTTCTTGTCAAATTTTCAAGGGATAAATGTGATATTTTAGATAATTCTTCGTATAAGGTATGCTTAATCGGCTTGAGACATGGTAATGTCTATGTGGCCAACTTTAATAGTTGTCCCAAGGATACTTGTCTCGATAGCTAAGGGTGGAGAAGATCTCATTTGGCTATGGCACAAGAGGCTTAGTCATCTGAATTTTAAGACCCTTAGTAAGTCAAGCTAAAAAGAACCTTGTCAAGGGATTACCCAAAACTTTTATCCACTCGATCTTAAATGTGATGCTTGTCGAAAGGTAAACAGCCTAGACACTCATTTAAGAGTATTAACTCCTCTTCATCTGAAAGAGTGTTGCAATTACTTCATCCGGATCTGTTTGGACTGTTTCTCCTCTCGGTTTCGGTGGAAGGAAATATACTCTTGTTGTAGTAGATGACTTTTCTAGATACACTTGGGTTATATTTCTTTTCAAGAAAAATGAGACTATGAACAAGATCTACGATCTGTTCTGCATGATTCAGAATGAAAAGGGTGTTAATATTATTAAAATAAGGATTGATAAGGGCACAAAATTTTTGAATTCTTGTTTATCTAACTTTTCAATGAGTGTGGAATTATTCATGAGACATCTTCAGCAAGAACTCCTCAACAAAATGGAGTGGTTGAAAGAAGGAATAGAACTTTGAAGGAAGCGGCCGGAAGCATGTTAGTGAGTATGATACCCCCACAGTTAAGGGAAGCCATCAACACTGACTTGTTACACCTAGAACAGTGCTTAGTTGTCAAAGACAAGGGTAAGACTTCATATGAGATTTGGAAGGGTAAGATTCCAAGAATCTCATATTTCGAGCTTTTGGTTGTAAGTGTTTTATCCATAACAATGGGAAATCTAAGTTAAGAACCTTTGATGCTAAGGCGGTGATGGAATATTCTTGGGATATTCTAACACTTCCAAGGCATTTAGAGTTTTTAACAAGACAACCCTTTGTGTGGAGAAAACCCCTCATGTTGTTTTTGATGAGTTGTATTCTTTCTCGAGATAAAGTGAATCAAATTTCAAAGTCTAGATAAAATTGAACTGTCCAAGATTAAACATAGAACTCGTCTATCTACCTAGTCTTGATTCGAGAATCGACGAAGAAGAATCTCCATCGATAATCGGAAGACAACTTCGATCGAGACTCCATCGATCGAGACACCCTTGGACGTCGGTGATCGGCGGGGGTCGGTGATAAAGGGGGAACGCCACCGAGGTTGAGTCGGAGGAGTTGCCTACCGAGACTCAAGATGAGGATCCTTCTCCTCACATAGGCAAAAGGATGAGAAGCTACCATCCATCTCGATCAGTTATAAGAGACCCATCTAGTAGTGTGCGGACACGAATGATGCTGGACTGAAAGTCTTTTAGATGTTATGTGTCACTTCTTGAACCCAAGTCTATTGAAGAAGCTCTATCGTATCCAAATCGATAAGCGCCATGCAGAAGAAGCTGCATCGAGTTTGAAAGGCAAAGTGTATGGGAACTAGTGGAAAGACCCTTACACGTAAAGATTATAGGCACCAAATGGGTGTTTAAAAACAAAAGATGAGAACAACATTATTGTTCGAAATAAGGCAAGATTGGTTGCACAAGGTTACTCACGGTCGAGGGGATAGACTATGATGAAACCTATGCTCCAATTGCCGATTAGAGGCAATAAGGTTGTTCTTGGCATTTGCTTTGCATATAAATCTTTCAAAGTCTTTCAAATGGATGTTAAGTGCCTTCCTTAATGGTGTGTTGCTTGAGGAAGTCTATGTGGAGCAGCCTCACTGGGTTTAAGATCAATAACAAGGTCTATAAACTCAACAAAGCTCTATATGGACTGAAACAAGCTCCCAGAGCTTGGTATGATACCTTATCTCGATTTCTTGACATCAAATAGTTTTTCAAAAGGCAAGATTGATAGAACTTTGTTTAGAAAGGAAGTAGATGGTAACATCTTATTAGTTCAAATTTATATAGATGACATAATCTTTGGTTCACCTAATCTGAAATTATGTGAAGAGTTTAGCATTCTCATGAAAAACGGGTTTGAAATGTCAATGATGGGCGAATTAACATACTTTCTAGGCTTACAGATTAAACGAGATGAGTAAGGGTATATTTATACATCGCTTTATATATGCTAAGGATCTGATTGAGAAATTTGGAATGACTACTAGCGAGAGAAGTTAAAATACCTATGGCAACTAACTTCTCTATGGATTCAGTGAGCAGGGGATACCCATAGATGCAACGGAGTATCGTGGGACTGATTGGATCTCTTCTCTATCTCACCGCAAGTAGGCCGATATAGCCTTTGCGGTTGGGGTATGTGCAAGATTCCAGTCTAATCCTAAGAAAACTCATCCGGAGACGGCTAAGAAAATTCTAAAATATCTCAAAGGAACCTTGCAAGTAGGGTTATGGTACCCAGTTGATGACAACCTTGAGTGACGAGTTATTGATTCGAGACTTTGGAGGATGTAAGATTGATAGGAAATCCACTTCAGGAACTTGTCAATTTTTAGGCAACAAATTAATTTCTTGGTTATCCAAGAAATGACATCTGTTGCCACCTCCACAATCAAGCCGAATACATGGCACTGGAAGTTGTTGCTCTCAACTCCTCTGGATTAGTCAACAGCTTAGAGACTATAATATTCAAACATCGGTTGTTCCTATTTCTTGTGATAGTAATAGTGCAATAGCAATGACTTACAATCATGTTCTGCATTCTAGATGTAAGAATATAGATATTAGGCATCATTTCATCGTAGATCATGTTGAGAAGAATGACATTAGAATTGAAAAGATAGCTATCTTTGAATCACAAAGAGCGAGACATTCTTACAAAACCATTAGCTGAGTCTAGATTTAAAAAATTATGTTAAGAATTAGGATTACTTGATGCATCTTTAACTGGTTTCTGAATTACTTGCATCGATAATTGTATTCCTTATTTACGGTATTTTCTTTTCTTTAAATCAATGTCTAGAAAGAATTATCGGACTAGATATGAGTCAAAGAACAATCGGTAGCTGATATCATTGATCTCCTTTTTAGGAATCAAGAATCAAGGATTAGTCATATTGACCTTATCGACTTGATGATTACTTATCGACATTTGGTAAATCGTACTAGGGCACAATAGTCACACGATTTCTAGAAAACAGATGACTACATGCACCCTGTCTGATCTACCCCAGCCTACTAATAGTTTTGATGAGTTTGTTTGCGAGGAACAGTATACAGTTAGTCTCTTAAAACTCTTCAATCGAGAAAACCTTCATCTTTGTTTATCCTCAAAATCTTTGTTTTCAAATAAAGTTCTTAAGTCTGTGTATTTCAAGTAATCATACTTTGTAACTAACTCGAAAATTCTCGTGTTAAGCCTTAAACATTTGTGTTTTTCAAAAATCAGACTAGGAGAGAGTTTTTGAAAAATATAAGACAAGGTCGATTTGACCAAGTCTCGATTTTTACCAAGTCTCGAAATAGAATACCGATTGCTAAGAAAGGCACCTCATTGCTTACGTCGGGTATACTAATTACTTCGATAAAGTAAGTCTATTAGCCGTCTAATCCGTAGGATAAACGGTTACTTTTACACAATTCAAGACAGCGTAAAGGCCACGCGCCTGAATTCCCGATTTTCTCACAAAATCGTCGGTATTTTACACGCGCCTTTTAAATCAACGGTTTAAAATTAAAACTACGAGATCGTGCCACGTTTCGCTTTCCCAACTTTCCCTCTCTCTCCTCACGAGTTTAAAATCTTACCTTCTTCATTAAAAATTTTCACTTTCACATTTCACTTATCAAAATCCTCTGTAAAAATATCCTTCTTACAAAACTTATTCAAATGGCTTCTTCTTCTTCCCAATCCGCTAAACCTCCCACCTATATAAGCTGCATCTGTTTCAAATTTAAAGATGAACACAGAGGCGATTAAAACAAACTCAAAGCCGAAATGTATGTCGACTTTGAAACCACCCAAGACAGAGAATCCAGCGAGTTTCTAGGTCTATTGGAAGCATCAAGATTGCGAGGATATTGTTCAATGAAATCGGCGTAAAACAGGCGATGGATTTTATAGGTGCAGAGTTTTGGCGAATAGTGAGTTTCTTGATAATGGGTTCAAGACTACAAGAGAGGGTACTCGGTTGGAATTTACAAAGGAGAATGTGGCTCGATTACGGATACCACGGCGAACGGAGTAAATCCGTTGGTTTATAAGGAGGAGGAATGGGAGCAGTCTTTTGATTTGTTTGCGAGAGTCACATATAGAGGAACTCGGAGAGACACGAAAAAGCACATGCTTTGAGAAGAAAGTATAGACTATTGATGACTATTGTGATGAAGTCAATTCGGCTGATCGAGTTCACATGACGGTGTGACGAAGTCTAGATTGTCTTGTATGTGTGCCATCTATGACGGAGTCGGGGTAGATTGGGTTGAGCTGCTGTTCGGGAGATTGAAGGAGGAGAAGACAAGGTTGGTGTTTAACCTGTTGTTGGTGATTGGGTTCCTCGGTCAATGGTGAGTCTCGCATTCAACAAGATCACAAAGATCGATGGATGGGCTGAACAAAAGGGTCCAGACGAGAGAAGGCAAGAAAAATTCTCCAAGCGAAGGGGCTGTGACAAAGAATGAGAGATTGGGTGGTTTGCCGATCTGCATTTACGAATCGGATGAGGCAAGGGCCCGGAGAAATGAGGCCGCGGCAGTGGGAGTGCAGAGACAAGCAGCTGAGGTACCGAAGTTGAGGTACCCGAGGCTGAGATACTCCGCACTCGAGGTAGAGGCACTGAAGAAGACAACAGTGAGGAAGCACTGGAGTGGAACCAGAGGTCACTCAACTTGAAGAAACCAGACTGACGTTCCACTCCAAAGGAGGTCCAGGAGGAGGCTGGTCAAAGCTGCCGATGTACTTGGAGAGTCCTCTACAACTCCCTCAAGTCTGCTGCCGGAAGAAGCTGCAACACTACAAATAGCGGCGGCAGCAGCTGGCGAGACCGAAGTCTTTGGAGGATCCCGGCTCCGAGCGAACCGCATCTCGTTGAGAAGCGAGCCTCTCCAGTACTTCATCTAACATCTCTTCATCGAGATAAATCCCCCACCCACCTTGGCAATGAAGAAGTTGATAGGCTTAAAAGCCAGCACTCACCCTTCAAGTGTAAAGGGATCGTGTAGCTAGTAAGTCACCCGGTTAAATTATCGAACCAAGGGAATCAAGTGTGAGATAGCCCTAAATTTACTAATTTAATCGTAATTGTAGCACAAATCATTCAAAAGGATCAAGGTGATTCAAATAATAAATAGCAAAAACAATTAACTAAACTAACTAGCACGAAATGCAATCAATAATAAAAATGTGCTCGGTGCTTATCAACTAATGGGAATCAATTTTGCAACGAATTCAAATGAGAATTTATCATGTCAATCAATTAATAAGAGCAATCTTTAACACAAGCAATAATATCGCATCGGGTAAGCCTAGGAATTATGCTACAATTTAAGCACAAAAGATTGAAAGGACTAAGTCACCCTTTCCTCCGGGGCAAGAGCACGAGTCAATAGGTTTCCCTAACGTGTCTCCCCTTCGATACTAAGGCACCTTACCTATGGTCTCTTCACTAATCACCCGACTACTAATCTAAGCAATTAATGTGGAGTTGATGTATTTCTAATGGAATTAACCAAGTCTCCTTGCGTTAACCCAATATTAACTCTAATTACCCAATTAATTCCCTCACCCAAATGAGTTATTAAAACTACCCAAGTCTCCTTGCGATAATTAAACAACTTTGCATGGAACTAGAAATTAATTAAACAAATAGATCAATCAAACCTCATCAATCCAATCAATTAATTAACAATCAAAATAACCCATAAGAATTCCTCACAAGATCAATCACCCATAAGTATCAAAACACCCTAGCACTAGGAATTTAGCTACGCATAATTAAAGGAATGAAACCCATGAAATTAATAAAATAAACGAGAGTCATAACAAGAAATTGAACCGATAAAAATGAAATTAAAGGAAAAATATCACCTAATTGGCGTCAAGCATAAAGAAACTATCCAACGATCGTCTAACTTGAACAAGAAATTGAAACCCTAACTATGTGTGTGTGAAAGTATGTCTTCTCTCTTCCTCCTCTTCTAAACCCTAAAAACTCCTCCCAAAACTCAGCAATTTCGTGTATATATATGTATCTCGATCGCCGGACACGTGTCGCGCTCCGATTGGGCGAGGAAAAGTAAAAATCTCGCTGAGCACGATCCTCGACTCGGGGTCCGGCCCTCGAGTCGTGCTTGGTGTAGCCCTCGACTCGAGGCCCGGCCTCGACTCGAGGTGTCTTCAAAATCAGAATCTCAAATTCGCCTTGAGCCTCTACTCGAGGCTTCCCGGCCACGACCCAAGGTCGAGTCCAGGAATTTTCTCGGGCCGATACGCACCTCCGACCTCCCGTTTTCGCCCCTACGCGTTCGTCTCGTCACCATATGAATTCCGGTACTTGCTTCGTCAAATTCCACCGGAAACTCTAAAAATGAGACAAAAACCATCCGAAAGTCATTAAACTCAAAGGAGTAATACTTTTTAACACAAGAGGTGATACTCTATACTTTAAAGCTCACAACACTAACACTTTTCATCAAATTACTGCATTTAAATCACTCAAAACCATGCAATAATTCACCCTAATCAAGTATCCCAGCCTGGCACTTCGAGCCTCAAACAAAGATACTCCCGATATAATCCAAATTCAAACCACTTCACCTCCCACCTCATCTCCCATACCCGAAATACCTCCCATCTCATCTCCCATATCTGATATCCCTCCCACCTCTACGCAACCTTTCGATTTTCTCGACTTCCTCTCCACTAAATATCCCACTCCCTCACCCCAAATAAGTCCAATACACACTCCCAAACCCGATGGATCGGTAGGAAGCTTTAAGCTTTCCTTACGATCGAATGCTCGAAGGAGGTTGGTGGTGATTCGAACTTCGCTTAACCACGAAGTGATGAAGGAATTTATTGAAGTATGGCTGGTTCATCATTTGCGGATTTGGAGATTTGGAGGAGATGAGCACATGTTCACGAGAGGAAGTAGGCTGGGAAAATTTCATCTCTGGGAGAAGGTCATTCACGGAGTCCGCAGGAATCACGTCTATCTCAACCATCCTATCGAGGAGCAGCTCTCGAACCTCCCGAGAAGCCGCCTAGGCTTGCCTCGAAACCTCTCCCGCCGCCTCCCAAAGAGCCCGGGATCCACCTTCTCTTCGATACTAAATCACTGGAGAAGAGGGTAGAAGATAAATTCACCCGGATGCTCATGATGAAAACAACGAGACATTGTCGACTCTGTCGATGTAACAATGGAAGATATGCTAAAAGCATCCGAGGTAAATCTCTTATCTTCTATTTCCAATTCTGTTAAAAATGATCACAAAGAAGAGTTGGTCAAGTAAAGGAGGTTGGAGAGTCAAGAGCCAAACCCAAGTGACAATCGGCTTCCGGCCGATGAAATCCTACTCAATCAGCCTCGGCCTTCCACCTATTTTACCGTTATCAAGGAGCAGCTTGCTATGCTACTTGATGATGTTAAAAAGGGAAGATGTGGAGATCGTTAAGGCCGAGCTCAACCAGATCAAACTTTCAGCGGCCAGCCAATCGGATGAGCTCACCGCCCTAAAGATAAGGATTGAGCAGATTGAGGAGGCAATCGAAGCGAGATGAGTGGCGCCGTAAAGAAAGAAGCCGAGTGAAGTCCGAAAGATTCATGGCTAAGATCGAGAGAGAAAGGAGGAGGCCAGAGCCAAAGCCGAGGCCGAGAAGGGGAAAGGGAAAGAGCTGATGGTTGTAGAGAAAGAGAAGGAGATGGAGAAGGTCGTGTCGCCTATCGACAGAGTCGATGTCCAAAGCCGCCGGAAAGAGACCACTTGAGAAATCAGCCGAGCACTTAGGATAGAGGCGAAAGGGACCTACGAATTAAGGCGAAAAGGTTTATTATGGCCGGAGGGAAGCCGAGAAGAAAGATTAAATCGGCGAGGGAGGTGGCAGAATTTTTGACAGGTTCTAGAAGAAGTGGGTAGTCCCATCGGTTGGAGGAGGAGCAGAGTCGGCGTGGATCGTGCCCGAAGAAAGAACCGACGCTCCTCCAAAAATGATTGCGCATCCATCATGGGCAATGAGTACATGAAGTATGAGGCTAAGTGGACCTTCTTCTCGTACATCTGTAAAGGAGTTGGAGCATCATCGACAATGAGACTATTGCTGGCATGACCGGATGGAGAAGAAAATCCAAGCTTGTACTGAAACTTCTTGATGAAGGAGATGAGTGGTACAACGTGGATTTGGTTGCTCAGTTACTCATCCATTCCAATAAAGCTGAATGATGATGGCTCGATTGACAAGGAGTGGATCAGGTCAACTATCAACTATGGAATAAATCAAATGAAGTTGGTGATCCAAAGGAGATTGCCGAGCTTAGGGCGAGGATATTTGATTGGATGCGACTTCCAGAGAAAGATAGATGGACAGATTAGATAAGCCAAAATCTTCTTATCTTTTATCTTCTTATCTGCTCCATATGTAAAAATGTAAATGTGGTGTATATGAATGAGATGATTGGTTCTTATCTCGATTTACTTGTTTGTTTTAAAAGTTTTCTTTATTGCTTTAAGAAACTTTAAAATTTTTCTAAGTATAAATCATCCGAGAAAGTTTATCATCTCAGTACTTAATATTTTCAAAAAAATTTCTTAGTTTAAAATTTTTCTAAGTCCTAAGACTTAATTTTTTTAAATCTTTTGAAAAAGTCTTAAGACTTAAGAATTTTTACTTCAAAACATTCTAAGTGTGAATTAAAGTGCTTCAATCTGAATTAATAGTGTGAATGTGTTATGATATGCTTATCCGACTATCTTGAATGACTTTGACTAACATCACCGTGAGTATGTTTCTTTTATAGTTTTAACATCATCAAAAAGGGGGAAATTGTTAGATCAAGTAGAGTTTTGATGAGTTAAAAGAACAATCCAGATGAGCGGACAACGTTGATGAACAAATGCATCGTAGTTCGGTACTAAGTGATCGACTAGGTCAAGGGCTGATTAAGTCACCGAGATCGAAATTGCAAGTCATCCGGGAGACAAGCTCGAATCTAGTCATCTGCAGGAGACGATCATGAAGAGCTCGAGGCGAGGTCAAGACAAGCCGAGTAGAATAAGAAATGCGAGTCTTCACCAAGTCGAGATGCGACAGTAGGTAAAATCACCGAGGTCAAGAGCGGTTTTCAAGATTAAGTTTGTTGAGTAGCTTTCGGTTTGTTAGAACCGACTAACAAACTAACTGCTTTTTTCAGACTTATAAATAGGTCTAGATTTTATTTTTCAACACACTTATGCGAATTTGATTTTTCACACTATTCACTATTCGAGGTCACAAAGTATTTTTAAAAGAGTTTTCAAATATTTCAAGTGTTTATAGAACACTTCACCTCACATCTTCAAATACACTTCTTATTCTTAGAGTTAGATTTTCTAAGTTTGATTAGCATTTTGAAGAGTTGAAGATCAAGTTGTAAGTTGTAAAGATTGTAAAGTAAGTAAGTAAGCGGCTAGTGGAGACCCTTCTTCAAAGTTTGGAGAAGGAGAGTGGATGTAGGATTGTTATAATCCGAACCACTATAAAATCTCGGTGTTCTTTCTTGATTTCATTTATCTTTCTGTTCAAGTTACAATTTATTGTTCAAAGTTTAATTTAATTAAAGTTAAGATCTGAATATCGGTTGTTGTTTTTGATCTTATTAAAGTTGAGATTAATATTGAATTCCATTGTGTCACTTTGGTACTTTGAATATATTTTGAAAGATTTGAAAAATCAAAATCTATTCAACCCCCCTTCTAGATTTTTCCTAGAAGGTGATACTGCTTTACCTAATCTACTCAACTAATCGGGACCAACAGAGGCGGAAGTCGGGTCGAGAAAATTCCCTGGACTCGACCTCCGGTTGATGCCAGGAGCTCGACCCGAGGGTGCCGGCAAGGAGAGGAAATTGCCAATTTTTAAGGAAGCTCGACTCGAGGGCTGGAGCCTCGAGTCGAGGGTCAAGGCAAAGCGACAAGCTCGACTCGAGGCTGAAGCTCGAGTTGAGGCTGGAGTATTTTGAAGAATCGCATCCACGATTTAAGGAGCCTCGACTCGAGGGCCCCAACCTCGAGTCGAGGTGCGTAAATTCGAAATTTTAGCTTTTAAAGCCATTTGAGCGGAAAACAGAGCATAACCTTCCCCATAGCGCTTATTAGCGGTTTTTAGGGTGATTTTCCAGTTCCATAGCTTAATTTTCATTGTAAGTTGATTAGATTGTTAGATTTAGAGAGATTTTCATTAATTGTACCTTAGATTAGCTTTTGATCCATTAGTTTTTCCATTCCAAGTTGTAATTCAAGTGGAGAAGAGTTTACTTTTGAAGATTCATTTGAAGATTCAAGCATTCCTATTATTGATCATTTTGGTTCAATTGGTGATGTTCTTCCTCTTTACTCATTTCAATTCCTTAATTGTTGTGATTAGATTTGTGATTGTGCAATTAGATTTTACACCCATGGATTTTGCACTTTGCTCCAAGGGCTAATACTCTTGTGCTTGGGATAATTGAAATTGAGGATGATTTGATTGTCTTGTGCTATGATTGTTGATGATTGTTGATCAATTGAGATAGTTTGTTCCCTAATTGTGATTCTAATTGTGCTTCATGCATTTTTATCTCTTTAGATTAATGTTTGATCACCCTAGCAATAGGCGAGAGTTGAGCTAACGTGATTAGGGATTAATCGGGTTATAATTGTGTATGATTGTATGAATTGAGTGCTTCTTAATTGAGAGATTAATTGCACTAAGGATACTCACATTAGGCATTGTGTGATTAATGGAGACTTAATTGCATGATGGTTCTATGCTTTCTATCTTAGTTGATTAGCAATTTGATTCAATCATAGTTTGTTGATCATTGATTCCTTGATGGAGATTATCCCTAGCACTCCAATCCCCAATTGATTTTTGCTACTTGTTCTAGCATACCAAGTGTTTGATTAATTGCTTGCTTAGTTGCTTGATTTTAAATTTTAGCATTTGTAGTGTAATTTTGGAGCCAAAACCGCATTTGCAACAATAGTCATCGAGAACTTGCATTCTAGGGACTCACGGCCATACTTTTTCCCTTGGGTTCGATAAACTTGGTTGTCTTAATATCGCTTGCCCGATCACCGCAATCAATGCCCCCACTTCTTTATCCTTTTCTTCACCTTATGCACTAAATCACTCCATGCCAAAACTATCTTATGGCTCGTTCCAACCTTAATGCCCAAGTAGTTAAATGGTACCGCCCGATCACACAACCAATTGTCGCTGCCATTTCTAGAAGCTTATTTCTTTCCGTATTCACTCCAATCAAACTGTATCCATTGTAATTCACCTTCAAACCTGAAAGCAACTCAAAGTTCTTCAAGATGCATAGTTGAATATATTATGTTCTCTCTAAAAATTTCATCATCTCTTAATTCTCATTGTGAATCTAAAATTATTTTGCTTTTCTCCCTGTTCATTTTTTTTTCATGGTTGTTATGTTATTATGTTTTTAATTCTTTCTTACAAACTAAAACTTCCTCGGTATATGATCTAATCTTATTTTTATTCATTTATTTGATTTACTTTTGATTTCATGTTTACGTTTAAGATACATTCATCACTCATTCATTTTGCATCTCTTCTATTCCTCGGTATATTATCTAATTTTTGCATTTTCTTTTTATTTTACTTTTGATTTCATTACTGTGATACATTCATCATTCATCCATGTTGGATCTCTTCTATTCATTGAGTAACTTAGAGTAATAAATTACTCAATGAATATGGTATGTTAGAGTAATAAGTTCATATATGATCTAATATTTTGTTTCTCTTCAGTGTTAAAGCTTTGCGGGTATTCAAATTAAAATTCATTAATCACTTTTCTAATTGTCCAAATGATTATATATATTAATCTTTTATTTCTTTATTATTCATGTTTGGTTTTTTTATTTGTATGTTTATGTTTTTATTTTTTCAGATTAAATCTTTTTAGGTATATTAATTAATACATAAGGAAGAAGACTGTGTGAGTCAATGGATTCTTCCGAAAAACTTTGATCCTGATTTAGTTTCAATTTGATAGATCTTTCCTTTGTATATCATTATATCATCAATTTTTTTTTTTTTTTTTGTTATAGGATTAGTTATTGTTTTCATTTTCTTTGTTATGTTTGACTTATTATTAATTGCGATAATTTTTTTAATTAATTGTGATAAAATTTTATTTTGTCGTAAATTCAAGATTTATGGTGACGAATATAAAATTTGTCACCTTAGAGTAACAAATTGTGACGAATTTTATGTCGTTACTGAAAAAATTCATCATGAAAAGTCTAATTTCTTGTAGTGATTTTTTGAGGTGTCTTCTTGTAGTTAATTTCGCTTATGTATCGAATATTAATAAATAAGTTGATATTATTTTCTTAAATATATTGAGAGAAAACATAAGTTAATACAGTCACAATAAAAAATCTATTACATATTTATAGACTTAAGTTAAATATAATATTATATTTAAATCAATATGTGATAAAATAATAGATATAAAATTAAGATTAATACCAAAAAGTGTTTAATAAAATAGTTATTCCAAACATGCAAAATTTATAAATTATTTTAGTTGGTAAGTATATAACATAAAAATTATGGCAAAATCTTTTGCGAAAGCTTGATTTCATAGTATTAAATTAATACCATTAGAATCATTTATCTGATACCATAATATCTATTTAGTGATACCATTACATTTATAAAGCGATATCACAAGATAAAATTGTTATGGTATCGCAAATGATTCTAATGGTATTAGAGAGTGATTCTAATGGTACCAATTTCATGCTATGAAACCGATTCACCTGGAGAGTGACTCAAAAAATTATATTAAAGGTGCAAGGTTCAACCTTTTTGTTGTTATATTTTTTTGAAATTTGTTTTAACAAAAAAATCTTCTAGTTTTAAATTTTATTTGCATAAAGGGATATTTGAATTATTCGATTTTATTTGAATATTTAATTCAAATTTTTGTTTATGATCTTTTCAAAAAAATTATATTTTTTTCATTCTTTTCTGAATAATTCAGAAAGAATAAATATGTATATATATATATATATATATATATATATATATATGTTAAATCAATATATTATTCATTAATTAATAAAATATAATATAACTATCCATTAAATTAAAATATTTATATATATGTTATTAGGATATTTACGAATGATAAAAATTTGTATAACACAGTCAAAAACATGATGCAAATCTCATGTATGAGATTACTTATCAGTTAAGGTGGATGATAACTTGGTGCGACAAGGAATAGCACATCTAGAACACTCTCTGATCGGCAAGCTTTCCCTAGCCCCGGGGATACGCCATACTCTTTGAATGATTTGAATTCTAGATTGAGCCAAGTTTGGGGTATTACAGGTGCTTGGAACCTTGTCCCACTTGGCAGAGGATACTATACAATTGCCATGCATGGATGTTAGGGATAAAATCTTAGATAAGAGGTCTTGGGTTTTAAAGCCGGGTATAATACGAGTCCAACGATGGGTTCGAGGTTTCAATCCTTACAAGGTCAACACCAACCTGCCACAAGTTTGGGTTCGTTTATTTGAAATTCCTTCGGAATTCTTCCAACCGAAAATTATCCATGCACTTGCTTCGTTTAGGAATAGTGATTAAATTGGACGAGCATATCAATAAGGATACAATGTGTCATTATGCGAGGGTTCTAATAGAAATTGATATGACAAAAGGATGTGAGGACTTTATAATGTTAGAAGCTGAGGAACAAGTATTATTTGCATCTCTAAAGTATGAACAATTACCTCAATTTTGCAATAATTGTGGCATTATTGGACATTCCTTGGATAGCTGCAGGACGGTACATGGTGAGAAAATTGTAAAAATCCGAGGCATAGAAATGCAAGAGGCCCCAATCATTCAGGCAGTGCCAAATTTTGATAAGCATAATCTTGAGGTGTTAGCTTCCAAAAATGGGTTTGAGTTACCCTGGGAGATTGGAGATCGTGAACTAGGAGCGGAACCACAATTGCATGAGGCACATGTGGAGGAAATTGCGGAGAACTTGAAGAACCATCTAGTGGGTATTGGGGTGGATTTTGGAAAAGGCCCTGAGGCAGCACCGACTCGCTCACCTTTTGATGCGAACGTCAAGCAGATGGTGGAAGCTCTTCCAGTGGAGGCCACCGGCGCCGTGATTGACAAGCCGGTGGAAGCGGTTTCGTCTTCGAACTCGAGCAGTTCACTTGTCCATGCATTTAAAGCTACTGCCAAAAGGAAATAACCGTGCTAGGGTTAACTTGCGAAACAAAACAAGCTAGAGCGGAGTGCGGACCTCGCCTCCTTATGATAACGGCTACGTGATTACTTCAAATGCCGATTCGAAGCTCTTAAATCAATGCGGGTTGTGTCTTCGAAGAGTTGGGCGAGATATGTGTGAAGATGAGTAAAATCCGTCACGATAGTAGGAATGATGGATTTGACAATAAATGATAGGTTTATGGACCTCTACTTTGATTTAAATTGAGATTATTCTTTTCTTTATTTAGGGGTGAGCCCTCTACCCTTATTAGCTTTTTAAGGGGGTCCGCCTACGAATTGAAATGTTATCTTATGACTTTTTATTTTCTTTGTAATAAAATATCTTATTAGGTAAATCTCATATATGAGACAAAACTCCATTTACTACTCTCTCAGTCCAATTTAATGTCAATATACATTTTTAGTCCGTCCAATTTTAATATGTTGTTCAAAAATTGAAAGTTTTTAACTTATTTTTATTTTTACAACATACACTTATTTATATAATTTGTCATTTGAAACTCACACTATTTTCTCTCTCCAATAAATGATTTGACAATAATACCCTTACTTTTTACTCTACTAATCTATTTTATAAATAAACAACTACTCCCTCCGTCCCGTAATTACTTTCACACGTGAAGTGACACTCTTTTTAAGAAAATTCAAATTAGTGTAGGAGAGAGAATAAAATGTAAGAGTATAAAGTGTGAAAGTAATCGTGGGATGGAGGGAGTAATATTTTTTAAAACTAGTGTCCCACCTATTTGTGTAATTAAAATTGGACGGAGGGAGTATATAACTCATCAATTTATGAGGTATCAACCCAAAGATATTTTTAAAGTGCATGAGTGCTTAAATATCAAAGTGAAATTTCAACTCATGTATGAGATCATGTCACACAATACTTTTTCTTTACAAATACTGAAATCGAATACAATAATACTCGTATTCAAATTTGAAAACTTTTAGAATCAAAAAATAATTCGAATATCAGTATTTTAAATAATAATATTAATATTCGAATTGTTTGGGGTGGGTTTCCAACATGTGGAGAAGCCCAATAGCAAACATGATTGTGGAGCCCAATTAGCCCAATACATGATACTATCTGGTTTTAGAAGACATTGAGAGAAGATAGAGAGAAAATAGAGTGAAAAGAATTACAGTGAGTCAGAGTTTTTTTCGGGCGAATGGTGGCTCGAACTCATTCTGCTATAGCATAAGTAATAGAGTTATAACCATTTGAGATATACCACTTCGTTTATTGAGTTTTTTCACACAAACTAATTGTTAGATCAAGCTGTACTTTTGATAGCATGTTCATGACACATTAAAATATATTTTTGGACGGTGGAGTTCGGATTCGACTTTCCAAGCGTTGTTAATAATACAGAAGTTGGTATTTTTAGGTGAGATCTTTCTAATTTCATTGTTGTTATCAGGTATAGACTATTGAGACAAAGCGTAAGACTTGGATTTTTTATCATAGTGAAGTTAGACGAATAACTTTTGTACGATCATTTGTATATTTATCCCAATACGAATTTGAATACTATATTTAATATTTTTATATTGAATAAAATAGTGGAGATCTAACCATTTGAAGTATAATATTTTGTTATTTTTATACCTACATGCTATATGCTATATTAAATATTCCATTTTTCTTTGGAAGAATGAAATTTCCTCAGGATGAGCAAATTATGTAAAAAGCCCTGACTTTCGCCAGGGATTTAGCCATAATTTCATCCGCACTCTATGGACTTTGATCTAGCATTTTAATATTCAACTTATATGAAGACAAAAAAAGAAAGAAAAGTATTCAGCTTACATATATCTTCAACTTTACGCTGCATATATTAATAATTAAATTAAATACTAATGCCAAAAATTTGTATAAGACCGTCTCATGCATGTGATCTAGTCACTTTTTAATAAATTGTTATCACTTTTTAAAAAAGTGATATAAATTAGTATAAAAATGATATTAAATTGAAAAGTGATAACAATTTATGAAAAAATAATAACACAATATATTAAAAAATGATAACAATCTATAATCTATAATATATATAAAAGTGACTAAGGGTGTAAACTATTTTTGGACCATTTTGCTCATTCATCTTTTTATTTCATACAAATTTGTCCTTTTTTTTTTTTTTCATTTGTAACGTAATTTTTACGTGTCTTTTTATTTATCTCTGTTTTATCCATATTTACTACTTCATTTATCAATGTCACATTTATCATTTTTAAATTAAATTGTATTATTAACTTAGGAATGCAAACTTATATATCCGTGTACAAACACTACTCTTTTTATTTTCGTTTTATTGGTTTTCACTTTCAACAATAAACAAAGATTATTTTAACGTAATGATATTATTTGTAATTTTTAGGTATTTGAAGGGTATATACGATGATGGTTAACCGCCCGGATGTCACACATTTATTTATATTATTTTTATTTTAACTATTTTATTTATTATTTTAAATATTTATAACACCTTTAAATAGTACAAAATTTTGATCCATCATTTTTTAATATTGATTTAAATCATTCAAAATTATTTTTTAAACTCCTAAAATTATTCTCTTCTATTATTTTTTATATTTGTAATTTAATATTTCATGCATCTATTAATAAATTGATTTATTTCTATTCAATTTCGCATTCTAAAACTTGTAATATTAATTTTGTTATTGAGTTAAAATTTATTTTAAGTGTATAGTAATTTTATTTCCTATTACAATTATAAATTTAAAATGTCAAATAATTTTTATATACTTTTTACATATTAAATACTCCCTCCGTTCGGAAAAGCTTTCATATGTAGGTGGACACACACTTTAAGAAAAAGAGTAATGATTGAAGTTTTTAGGGATAAATTTGTAAATTTTTATGTATAAAATAAAAAAACTTTATTGGGATATGTGTATTTGAGAGTAAAAATAATGTCATTTGTGTAAATTAGTGAAAATTTTGAGGATGAAGTTTATAAAAGGTTTTCCATTTTAAGGGTGTAAAACTTTTATTGGGACAAACGAAAAAAAAAAAAGTGTGAAAGTTTTTATGGGACGGAGGGAGTATAACAAAAATTAATTATACATATTATATATTTAAAAATATTAAAGAAAAAATAATTATTTTAGGTTGGCTTGGTGTCGCTCATAAAATATGAAAAAGTTAAATTTGAATTAGATTGTATATTGTACTCCCTCGATCCTATTTTTTATTGCTCAAAATCAAAAATGGACGTCTTGTTTTGTTTTTCCATACCCAAAATAGCAAAAAAGCAACACTACCTTTTTAAATTAAACCCTCACAAATATCCATTATTTACACCTCAATGTCTCTCAATTAACTCTTTCAATAAAGTTGACTTTAAAATAACCCCTTTTAATAAAGTTGAAAATACTCATTTATCATTCATTTTATATTTTTTAATACTAATAAACAACGGATTTCTTAATTTTTGTGTCAATTCCCATTGAGCAAACAAAATTGGGACGGAGGAAGTATATGTGAATGAGAAAGAAATGAATATTATATTTGAAAATTGGGTTGAATCGGTGTTATTGATAAACGAAGTCTAAAAGTTCATGTTCATTTCTCGTATAAATGCATAGCTTAGTCTTTAGTTTCTCATAACGTAGATAAATTATTTATTGCTTTGGCTTCCCTTAAATAAGTTTTGAATATTATTAGTCTTCTAGTATAAGGATTAAATCTTTGGAGCATTTAATAAAACTTATATATTTTTTTGTAAATTAAATGATGTGGAACTTGTACTCTCTTTGTTACGGTAGGTTGAACACACATATTAAAAAAAAATTGGTTGAAATAGTGTAGAGAGAGAATAAAGTGTAAGAATATATTGAGTGATTAAATGAGATAAAGTGTAGGAGAGTGAATAAAGTAAAGAAAAATAAGAGTGATATTTTTAAATTAAAGTGATGTTATAAGGGTGTTAATATTGTGTTGACTTTCTTTATTTGAGTGTGAAGATTATATTGGGATGTTCGAGTAAGGAAAATGTGAAGATTATCACGGGACGGAGAGTGTATTTTTGTTTTTCATATCAATTCTTGAACAATTTTTACGGTAAATTAAATTATGTAAAAATATGTTGTATTTTCGGTATCAATTTTGAATATTTGGAGTATTTGATATAATTTATATTCTTTTCATCCATTATCCAATAACAATCACGAGCCGGAACATCATTCCTTTTTCGATATATGAAAAAGTTGATTTCAGCAAGTCGATTCTTAGTAAGTGTCGAATAACCCTTTATTCTTATTTCAACAAAGAAAGCACGGGCTTCTTGTCAATTCATGAATAATTTTTTGGTAAATTAAATGATGTATAAATATATTTTATTTTTTTACGTATAAGGTTTGAAAGCGCACTATGTTGTAGCAATATGAATCTATTTGATGTCATCATAGTAATATTATGTATATGTTTGTCTTATCTATATAATTGAATCATTTAGCACAATTATCCACACAAGTTTTTTTATTTATCATCTTTTCATGTACTACTTATGTACTTTCACGATTTTTTCAATAATATTTGTTTGTTGTTTTTTCATGCAATATTATATTTTTTACAATCGTTATCATTAATAAAAATTTGGGCATCATAAATTATATGCACGTGTAAAAGAAAAAAAAATTAGGTATGACGTGCGAAGCACATGCTAAAAATCTAGTTTATTAAAAAGTGACTCCGTCTCATGGCCGTCTCACCTCAAACAAAAGTACCCCAATACTAATAAATTTAATATACTAGTAATTTAATTTTTTTATCTTTCAGTTTTGGATTTTGGCAGCTGATTCCACTAAGGAGAAAACATCATTCTGTGGGTTTCATGTCAGCAATTGGAATCACAAATTCTACTGATGTATCGAATTGAATGAAATATGGCAAAAAAATTGTATAAGTCCATCTCACCAATTTTATTTTGAGACGATTATAAAATTATTATCACTATTTAATAAATTGTTATCATTTTTTAATAAATTATTATCACTTACTTATAATGTGAAGTGTATCACTTTTCAATTTTTTTAATCTTAAAATGGCATATTTTACACACATTATTTGTAAAATTGTACAATTTATTTAATACAAAATGTATCACTTTTCAATTTTTAACTTAAATGTACATTTTACACAGGTGATACAATTTAGTATAAAAGTGATAAAAATTTATTAAAAATTGAATTTGTCTCACGAAATGAGATTCGTGAAAGCTTGATTTCACCATGACACTTACTCATAAAATATAATGTTTTATGAATAGATTTTATATGGACGTGATTTGTGATATGAATATACTATTTGATTATGATATTTTTGGTTAGATTTTTAATATTTTAAACGTTTATTTAAGACTCGATGCTATGTTTTTCATATTAAATATTAATAATTTAAATTAAAAAAATAATTATTACGATACTCTTGAATAATAATATGATACTCTTGACCAGACTCTTGATACTCCTAATTATATATTCGATATTTTAAAAAAAAATTAAATAGTTTTCTTGTAAGTATTATTATAGAAAAAGTCACATGTAAAACCGTCTTATACATGAAATATGATACTTTTACATGAAATAGGTAAAAGTATCACATCTTATACATGAAACCGTACTACAAAAGTTTTTACGTGATTATCATAAACTATATGACAAATTCTTATATGAAATATTGCACCGTGAAATAACCCATTTAATAAAATTCACGGATCCTAGTCGGAGTCGGATTGGATCCAATGGATATTTCCAAAAAAAAAAAAAAACTCGCGAGGAAAAAAAAAATCGCCCTCACGTGCTCCCGGTGTGTTACTATTAGGTTACACATGTGTTACTTTAACGATAAATATGTGTTACTATAAAATAAATAATATGTATTTGTCTAAAAATAATCACTCAAATGCAAAAATAAAAATGAAAAAATTGTCAAATAAATCTCTAATCTTATATGTATGGATCAAATAAGTCTCTAATCTTCAACAACTTTATTTTCATTAATAGAGTGTGATTTTATTAGGATGAGGGCTTATTTGATCTCAATATTTAAAGAGTGATTTAAATGTGTTAAGAAAAAGTTCATGTGTCTATTTGATCCCACGTATAAGATTTGAGGTAAATATGTGTTATTGCAAGGGCAAATATGTGTATTAAACTCGTGCAAAAGTAAAAATTAAAACTTCGGTCTTAGGTGCTTTACTATAAGGTCAAACATGTGTTATTATATGAAGAAAAATGTGTTACTAATTAACAAAACCAAGACAACACATGGATAAATATTTTATTCTTGTAGTAACACGTATTTGTCCTTAAGGTAACATATGTTTAATCTTATAGTAGCATACACGAGAAGCGAGATTTTATTTATGCCTTTGCACGAGTGTTACTATATGAACACAAATGTGTTACTATATAGAGAAAAATGTGTTACTATATGAAAAAAATGTGTTAGCATACGAATATAAATATATTCTTGCATAGAGAAAGATGTGTTACTATATGAATAAATTAGAAAGCAGGAGTACTTGATTGCGATATTAATTCCAGATTTTTAGAAAAACATGTAGCACACATCAATTTGATGTTGTTAATAAATTTTGTTATTGTTTTGATCAAATCCGTAGCAATTATTTGACAATTTAAAAAAATCATCTATATCTTCTCCTCTTGTCCTCTGTTTACGTATTTTTGCGTGTTTCTCCTCAATTCGATCTCGTAGTTGAATTTTGCTGTTGTTATTTTTCATCGGAGTTCACTGTTTTATCCCTCCCGATCGTCGGCGTTTTACGTGCGAAAGAGCGCTTAATGCGTGGTTGGGGAACACGAGACACAACCATGGAAGTTGTGGAGAGAACGGAGGAGGAAGAAGAATAAGAACGAAGGACCGATAAAAAAAAGAATAAGAACGGAGGAGGAAGAAAAATAAGTCTGTGTATTCTTTTTATTTTGACCCGTTCTTTAGCTTGACCCGCAAGATTTAAAATTTTCTTTTTTAAGCGATATTGCACGATCTGATATTTCACAAGAGACTTCCTTTCTCTCTCTCTATATAACTGTAATATGTGCTAAAGTTCATTTGTAAATGACAAGCAATTGACCCAAAGTTTTTCTTTTTTTTTTAACGTAATTATTTACACCCAACAACAAACACCAGTATATGATTTTTCAACTAATTATTTGTAACACTTCAATCTAAATAACAAAACTACTAACATTTAATTAGGAACAGTTTGTTTTGGGTATTAATTTTAAGCGATAGTAAAATATGTGATATATTTAACTTTTTATTTGTGATATATTTTACTAAATCATAAGTGTTTGTATTGATAATTAACTAATGTGATTAAGTTAAAAATTTAGAATTATACCCCCATCTAATACTATTTTTGTTGGAATAAAAAATATATTTTTATCATTTAACTTAGCAATATAGCATGCGATAATTTTAATACTATAAAAGGAGAGATATAATTTTCTTCAAAAATAAAAAACATAGGTCAGTTTTTGTTTTTTTTTGGGGGCTAAATTAATGATAATAACAAACACTATAACTTTAGAGAAAATAAACTAAATCTCTTATAATAATTGCTTAAATAAGTATATAATAACACTATAATTTTTAATTTTTTTAAAAAAATAATTATTTAAAACTGTCAATATTTTAGACTCAATACAGAGCAAATTTTTACAAGAGTTGCCACTATTCACACTGTATATTCATTTTTCTAATTTGGACGAACAAATTCTTATTAAAAATGACAAACATGTGTTTGGCCTGAACTTCAGTCGAACTGTTTACTATTTCAGGCTGAACACTTTCTTAGCAAAATTGCTCAATGGCATGTGTTTTCATATTGAAAAAAATACAAATAGGTTCATAAAAATTCAAAATTACAAATAGATTTAGGTTTAAATTGATTTTTTCTGCTTTGACTTGACACAATTTTTTTTTTTAAATCTGTTTGAACCGAATCTATTCGGTTAGAATAATTTTATCATTTTTTTAAATATGTTATTATTATATGTAAAATATTTTACATTTATGCCATTTTCATTCAAGACCATAAGAAATAATTGTACGTGTCCCTCAATAATTTTCACCTGCTTTCTTCTGGCTTCTGTCATCAATCGATCCTTCATTTCCAGGAAGTTTCTTAATATAAATTTTATTATCTTAGCAGCTTTCTTAGACAAAGAAATTTTATTTTGTCTTACCCCTGATTTGTGTTTATAGTACTCACATTTTAGTTAATCTCAACGCAAAGTTTATATATTTTGTTTGCGAAATTGGATTTAATTCATTTAAAATGAATTAAATGTGTATTAATTTAATTCGATAGTCTATGGAGGTGAGAGTTTCTTTGACTAATTAAATGAGGGTTTAAAGTTTAGTTTTTAAAAAATTAAACGGTATAGGATCAATCTACACTCGAGTAGATGATCGTAATATATTTATAAAATAAAAATTGAATTTCAACGAGTTGAGCGTCATAATTAATGTGTTGCACATTGGCTATGCCAAAAACTGGCCACGGCGGCGATGAATCTTTGTTGTCATAGATGTTTTTCACCGTATTCTATCGACTCATAGTCTTAGGTCCAGATGTATGACAAGTAATTTTTCACCGTTAAGCGTAACTTTATTTTAATGTTGTCAAAATATCAATAACAACCGTTAAAATATGTTGTGGAATCTATATAACCGTTGTCTTAACTATCAACGACAACGGTTGATAACGTTGTTATAGCACTAGAAAAATCATTGTCATAAGATTTTACGACAATAATTTTTTACGCTGTCTTAAGTTCAAGGAACCGTTCTTATAAATGATACGTTGTAATAAATACCTCGACAACGATTTTTATCCGTTGTCAAAATCGTTATTGGTCATTGTTGTGGGTTTTTTCTTGTTGTCTTATGTTATTAATATTAATACACTTTTTTTTTAATCCAACAATTCTAAAAACAAACAATGAAATTTTATCATAAAACTTCTTGCAACTACTCAATTTATACATTGCTCAAAATAATTCATTAAAATCTAAAATAATATCCAACTTTAATAACATATCCAAAAACCAAAATCACAAAAAAACAAACAATCTTTAGTTTTCCATCTCTCGACCGCTCCTACCTGATCATCAACAATATAATTTGATAAGTGACATTCGGCCCACTTCTCAATCCTTGCGCATCTCATTAATTTCTTTTCGAGTAATTTGGGCGTAATAATTTTCAATTAAGTCCGTCCACCGACTGTTAATAACTTGACCTTAAGTGCAGTGCAAACATCTCAATTCATTAATATAAAATTGAATATATAGATTAATTTCCATATTATTTTAAAACAATTTAAATCACTACATTATTGTATATACTAAGAAGTTTGTTTAACCAAGTTAATAACAACAAATTATATGTGTATAAAACTAAGCTTGAATTGAAATGGAAGGAGAGTGGAGAGTGGTGAGGAAGAGGGGCGGGTAGGACACCTTGATTCCGAGAGCAATCCGGTGAGGCGTAAAAACTATCCAAACCCTAGGATTAACCCTAACCAAGCCAAGTACGGAAGGATTTCGGGTAAAGAGGTAATATCTTTGGAGCACGGGTTCAGGCGAGTTAGTTTGAAACCCAACGGAAGTCGAGAGTCATTCCAAGAGTTGGAGAAAGTCACACATTTACATTTAAAAATTTCCCGAGAAATGTGTTTTCTTGATGCTGCTTGGTTTTTAAGTTCGAGTGGAGTCGGTGAAGTTCTGAGACATTTTACTGTCCTAGCAAAAGAGACAAGGAGGGTAAACTTTTCGGATTCGTTAGATTTTCAAAAACGGATAATGAGGAGAAACTACTCAAATGGCTGAATAATATCTGGATAGGGTCGTATAAAATGAGAGCTTTTATACCAAAATACCGGAGAGATAGTAAGTCATAGAAGGGGAGTTCGATAATAAGTAGGATGATGCCGGTCATCGGGGTGTTCCGGTGGTTAGTAAGTTGAGAAAAGAGGGTGTTTCGTTTGCAAATGTTGTCAAAGGTGTCAACACCGAGGAAGGGATCGTAGAACCGAGAAAGTACGAGGAGAATGTGGAGTCGGATTCAAATCTTCTCAAAGCGATAGAGAATGGTTGTTGAACTGCTATACGGGTTTTCTAAAGAGAAACTTTCCATGGGAAGATCATTGGGAGGAGTTACAAGCTGAATGTGGGGGAGATTAAAAATTAGATCGCTAGGAGGGAATTTAATATTGATTCAAAGTATGTCAAGAAAATCTACGAAAGATTGGCTAGATGATCTAGACGAATGGGTGTCCTTTTGGTTTGAGTGGGTTAGACCATGGAGTCATCTGGATGTGAATTTGAATCGAGCGGTGTGGACAAGGTGGTATGGGGTTCCACTTCATGCATGGAATGCCACTTTCTTCTCATTAGCAAGTGCAAAACCGGGTCTTTTCATTAAGATGGAAGATATAGCATACCATAATTTGTATGTGAATCTTGCCGCGAGTTCTCATCTCGGCGTCGTGCTTAATGAAAGTGGACAAGGTTATGCAAGTTTATATTGATGGCATTTCGTATAGCATTAGAGTGGTCGAAGAAGAATTACATGGGTGTTCTATGAAATCTCAGAATGCCGATAATTGCAGGCGATGACTCGGTTTGAAGTCAAGGAAAGATAGACTTAGAGTATCCCGTGGAGGCGGCAGAAAAGGGATAGTGACGGTTCAACTTCGTCCGAGGCCTCCTGAGGTAGGGAGGATGTAGATTATCATATTCCCGAGGAGGACACATTTAATGAGGCGGCGTTAGTTTTAAATTCGAATTGTAATGTTTTGGATAATGCCGGTTATAATGAGGATATAAATCTTGGGAAAAACCCGAGAGATATAGAAACTTCCTTGGTGAGCAAATTAGTGAAGGCCAAGAATTGGTAATTTCGGTGGGCCACGGGGAGGCCTATTAGAAGGCCCGAATCGCCCAATATGGGCCTTTTTCGAAAGCTCAACGTTGCACGATGGAAATGATCAAGAAAGCCCAGCGGACCTTAGACCAGTAGAGAATATGGTGAAGAATGAGCCGAGGGATTTGGTTCTTTGGGCCTAATCCTACGTCGGACGAGCGAGTTCAAGAAAGGATTGAATGTGTTAATTCCCTAACTTTAGAAATTCGAGACAATCCCCAAATTGTAAAGGAGAAATCAGATTTTGTTCCATTTTCGATGGAGTCGAAGTCTTAGGTCTGGAAATCTGAAGAGATGACCACGAGATAATGGCTTCCCCTCTCAAATTTGCACGGCAAAAGCCCTAGTCTAAGCGAACGAAGGAAAATGGGTTGCTCGATTGACTCCCTCAATAACCGACAATGTAAAAAGGAGAATGGAAGGAAGAAAGGCAAAGGCACAATCAAATCGATGGCTTTGCGTAAGGAGAAGAGGAAGTGGGCAAATTTCATGCGTGGAATCGCGTCGGAGGAGGAGATACAAAATCTTGCTAAAAATGTATCGACGGTCTCGTCATGTGCAGCGGAGGATGAAGTTTCAGTAACATATTAGAAATAAAGCAATCAAAGCTTGGAATGCGGGAAGACAATTGGGAATAATAAACCTTGGCCCGAGAAAGTGAGGCCTGATCAAAGATATTATGAAAGCGAAAGATTAGAGATGCAAGCGGGGATTCGGTGCGAAGGAGTTAAAGCCAAAGTTCAATAATGCGAGTAATCTCATATAATATTAGAGGGATTGGGAGTAGCATCAAAAGGAAAGAAGTGCAGGAATTGATTAGGAAACATGATGCTTTGTGTTCTGCTTGTATTCAAGAGACTAAAATGGAATCTTTGGATAGGAACTATGCTAGATTAATTTGGGGTGGGGAAAACTTTGGGTGGGCGATAAGAGGTTCAATTGGTAGATCTGGAGGCATTGATTGGAGTGAATTGATACATGTTTTTAGGGCTATTTTAGTGCAAAAGTGAGCTAAAGTGTTAGTTTTTGTGCCTAAATGTGAAAAGTATCACTCTTTTGCCTAAAAGTATTATTTGTGAGATTTTGATGTTTTTCGTCCATTTTGCGAGGTAATTCGGTGGAATTTTGCCAAACCGAGAGTACCATTAGGCTTAGAATGAAGAGACGGACATCCGGGACGAACAGGGTCGGGGCCGAAGCCCCGTGCGAGAAAAAGTGCCTGGTCTCGAGCTCTGGTTGAGGACCAAGAGCCTCGAGTCGAGGGTCATGCGAGAGAAAGGCAAAAATTGGAAAAAGGCAGCAGCCTCGACTCGAGGCATGAACCTCGAGTCGAGGGAGAGGATTTTGCGAAGCCTCTCGACTCGAGGGGAGAATTTTCCAAATTTCGTTATTTAAAGAGGAGAAGCGGGGCATTTCGGGGACTAGAAAATAAGAGTTCATAGTAGCGATTAGTAGCGGTTTTGGGCGATTTCTCAAGCCCCAAGCCAATTTCCTTCTTAGATTAGAGTAGAAGTTAGATTTAGGAGTAGATTTCATTCGATTGTTGGTAGATTAGCCATAGATTAGCATTTGATCATTGTAATCCTTTCAATTCAAGCTTGTAATTCCTTTGGAGATTGGTGTTGAAGACTCAAGCATTCCTATTTTTGTTGATTGAAGATCATTTGGTGATGTTTTTCCTCTTTTGTCTCTTTAATTTCTTAAGTGTTGTGATTTGTTTTGTGTTTGATAGATTCTATTTTTCTTCCCATGGATTTCACCATGGGCTAAATCTCTCTTGTGCTTGGGTTAATTGAAATTGATGATGAATTGATTGATGATGCTATAATTGTTGATGATTGGAGATTAAATGAGTAGATTGCTTACTAATTGTGATTCTCATTTGTGCTTCATGCATAATTATCTCTTTAGATTAGTGTTTGGTCACCCTAGCTATAGACGAGAGTTGCGCTAACGTGATCCGGTATTAATCGGGTGATAATTGTGTATGAATGTGTGGATTGGGTGCTTCGGAATCGAGAGATTAGTTGCACTAAGGATACTCACATTAGTTTGTTTCCTAATTGTGATTCTTAATTGTGCTTTGTGTAAAATTGTTTCTTTTGATTAATGGTTGATCATCCTAGCAATAGGCGAGTTGAGCTAACGTGATTAGGTGTTGATCGGGATTCAATTTTGCATAATTGTATGAATTGGGGATTTCTACATTGAGAGATGGGAAAGACTAAGGATACTCACATTAGGCATTGTGATTTTAATGGAGTGATTAATTTCATGATGGTTTATGCTTTCTATCTTAGTTGATTTGCAATTTGATTCAATTGTAGCTTGTTGATTGCTGATTCATTGATGGATGTTAATCCTAGCACCCCTATCCCACCATTTAGTGTTGTTTTGGTTATCGCATTTTAAGTTTTCGATCAATTGCTTGCTCCTTGTTGTTTTGTTTTTTTGCTTGTGTTTTTGTTGTTTTTGTACCAAACCATTGTTGCAACTCTAGTCACTAATAACTTGTATTTCTAGGACCTCATGTGCATACTTTTTCCCTTGGGTTCGATATTTTGTTGATTGGTCTTAATAACTCTTACCCTATACACTCCAATCAAATGGCGCCGTTGCAGGAATTAGTTTTGCGCCTTAAGTGAGACTTAGGAATTGTTTGAAGTGACTATTTGTTGCCTTTGTGTTTGTGTTTGTTTTGTTATTTTTGTTTGAATTTGATACTTTGAAATCTTGTCTAGATGGAAGGATACAACTCATACTTGTGGAATCAAGAATATTATCAAGATAGTAGGGTGTATTCTCCACATTTTGAAGAATTGAGCTACAATGATTGGAGGAACTATGAAGATAATTCTCAATGGCAACAAGTTCCATCCAATTATGAAGATTGGATAAGTGAAGAAATTTCTCCTCCACCTCAAGAGATGTTCCCATACTATGAGCCTTATAATCAAGCATGCAATCAAGATTGGGGATTCGAATTTCAAGGGACATCGGAAGAGGAAGCTTATTATGATGATAGGAGAAGTTATGAGAACGATTATACAATGCCACAAGCTTCTCCTCAATTTGAAGAATGGAGACTCCATGATATGAGAGCTATATTGCAAGAGATGCTTGGATTTGTGTTGGAAAAATTTGAGGAAGATGATGCTAGATGTGATCAAATGTTTCCCTTGTATGAAGAAATGTATGAGACTAAAGAAAATATCAATTCATGGATAGAGGGGACTATGGAGATCACCGAAGTCCACTTCACGTTTATAAAGTGTCAAGTCAAAGATTTCCTACGCCAAGTAAAAATATGACTATCATGGAGAATCAAGAAGAAGAAGGGGAGGAAGAAAGTGAAAGAGATGATGTAGAGGGTCCAAGCAATGAGGATGAAAGGAAGAAATCTCTTGTCAAAAGTGAGGAAGAGGAGTGTCCATTGATGGACATGAGCTATAATGAGGAAGAAACTCTAAGAGCATCGAATGAAACTTTGAAGATCGAATTGAGCATTTCTATACCCTCTAACTCTTCAAATTTTGATTTTATTGAAAATGATGCTTCTTATGATTTAATTTTGCCTCTTGTGAATTTTGACTATAGGGAAGAATTAAAGAAACGCTTGGGCATCCTTGAAAGGAAAGAAGAAAAGAGAAGGATGGCAAGAGAAAAGGGGAACAACCATGGACACTTTGCATATCTATCGGTGGTTGTCCTATCTTTTCGGTGAACCTCCTAGACCTTGAAGCACAAAGATCGAGATACAATGGGAAGGAGGATCGCTACCCTTGGCCATTCCGATGAAGGATTTTGGATGTGAAGAATAAGTCCGGCATAGGACACGAAAAATAGCGCTCGATGGGAGGCAACCCATCCTTTTATTTGTTCTTTTTGTGCTTTTGGTAGATTAGTGTTTTTGTTTTGTTTTTTTAGGAGATTTGACTTGCTACTTAATTGCTTATTCTTAGTACATGATGCTCTATGCTTTGAGATTCATATATTGTTGTGCTTAATTGTTGATATCATTATGAGTTGCATATATTTGGAGCCAAACTTGAATGCATGTTTTCATTCAAGTTTGGGGGTGTTTGTCATTTAGGGTAGAAATGCATCTCTTAGTGATGATTTTGATGAATTGTTTTGCCCGTGTGTAGGTATACTCACTACGAGGATTGGAAATGATCGAATTTGCAAAGGAATCGAGGAATCGAGAAGGAAATGAGAGCTTAAAAGTTGGTGAAAATGAGCAAAAGGAAGAGAACCCGGTCTCCTCGATCGAATGAGCGACCGGGCTTAAATCGAGGACCAACACGGTAATTTCTTGCATATTTGGGTTCGTTAGGGGTATAAAGGTCATTTTTAAGAGTTTCGGGTCGGGTCGGGCTCGGGAATCGTAAAAATTCCTGGACTCGACCAGTCGAGCTTGCATGGTCCCCGGTCGAGGGATTTACACTTAGTCAAAAATTTCATAATTTTACACATTCCTCGAGTCGAGGGGGTCAGTTTGTTAAGTCCCTCGAGTCGTGCGTGAGACCTCGAATCGAGGCAGTCGAAATTTTTAAATCCTTCGAGTCGAGGCCTGACCCTCGACTCGAGGCGCGTGTTTTTTAAATACGCAGATCGATTGCGGCAGCAGAATCCCGACTCGAGGGTTAGCAAGACCGGTTCCAGCTTTCTTCCCCACCTATTTCCGACGGTTTTGTGTCATTTCCACCATAAAATCATCATCATTTCATCATTGTAACATATACATTTGCATAAAGATTGATTCTTGAGGGTTTTGGAAGCAAATTTGGGGATTTTTGGTTGAAATAAAGTGGGTGTTTTCCAAGTCCGTTTTGGGCCAAATTCACAAATAAGGTACGTAAATTCTACTCTTCTTGGCTTTAATTTCGTTGATATATTATGATTATTGCATGGGTGTTATGAGTTGTGCTTGAAGTCTTGAATTTGGAATATTTCATTTGGGCATTTTGATAGGCACTTGAGATGCATGATTATTGTGGATGATTTGGAGCCTTGTATGAGTATATTTGGATTGTTTGATGAGACTAGGAGCATGTTTAGGATTGAATTTGATATTGTGCTCGTTTATTTGTGAATTTGGATTGGAATTGTGAATTATGGCATTTTGTAGGAATTCCTAGTATAATTGTTTGGATAATTTGGTCAAGTTGAATTATGGTGTTGATAGAAGTGTATGAATTGAGGATGCATAATTGTTGAATTACTTGCTAATTGGCCTATGATTTTTGGGGATTTTATTTGTGAATTATTTGTGGGGCCATTTTAGTAAGTATACATGTTTGAGGATTATTTTGAGCACTTCTATTGGATATATTTGTTTAGTTGACTCATTGACCATTGTTGAGGTTTAGTTGCTATTTACTAGGAATTTGTTCATTTGAGATGATTATTGATTGTTGACTCGTTCATGGTATGCTTGATATTTTTTAAGCTCGTATGGTATTTGTTGGTATTGATTTTTGCTCTTGGGAATGTTTTGCGGGGAACAATGTCTAGAGGGCCGGCCAGACATAACCTCTCGAGGCGGATATTCGCGAGAAAGAAGGCTGCTATCCGACGTGCACACAGATACCCGCCGAGCTCGGAATTCAGTGGGATGATCACCGATGGAGGACACATATTGAGTTATTTTCCGAGCTCTATAACCGGGTAGTCAAGACGAGATTAGTTGACCACGAGTGCATGATATCGATGGGGATCGAGGAGGATATTCCTCGCTTATTTGAGCAAGTTGGGATGGGGAGTTTCTTGATGAAGAGGCCTCGGACGTATATCGGACTCACTCTCGAGTTCCCGTGCACGGTGAGAGTTGATAAGGCCAGGAGGGCCAAATTCCCGAGGAGTATCACATTTGAGCTCATGGGGCATGAGTACTCGTTGACTGGACGAGGTCAACGAGATTATTGGAGCACCTACTGCACCCAGGCGAGATCACCTGAACATCGGGAAGGAGTATAATGCTAAGCAATTTTGGAGGAGGATTTCAGATTAAGGGCTCCTAATCGGCCCGATTTTGTTCCGGGAAGTCTAAGAGCACACATATCCGGAACCCGGTCATCCGATATCTTGAGAAGATTCTCGCGAGCACCATATTCGCGAGATCGGAGGGAGGAGCCGTGGTTTCCGAGGAGTTGTACGTCATTTGGTGCTTTCTCCATGGAGTCGATTTAATGCCGCCGCCTACCTTTGCTACTTATTTGAGAGAGCCACTAGCACGAAGTTCAAGAAGATTAATTTCGGTGGCATGATTACATTGATCGCGGAGCATCTTGGGATACCGACGCATAACCTCGGAGGTGGAGGGCCCCGGCCTTACTCTTGATACCATGCGGCGCATGAGGACGCTAGATTGCATCGGTAGGACGTGGTGCCTACAGCGGCATCATGGTGGCGATTTCCTCTACCTAATAAGAGGTTGGCAGCTTTTTGGATCTCAGGCCTTTGTGACTATCAATCTGCGTATGTGGTCACAGCGTCACCGAGGCGATAGACGCCTACACTAGAGAGCATGGGGATGTGCTTAGAGAGGTTGATGATGACGATGGGGTCAAGAATCGGGTTACGATGATGATCGGGGTGATGGAGCTGCGAGAGGGAGCAGAGGTAGAGATCGGAGATTATGATTCTCAAGACGAGGATGATGAGGAGCCGGAGCAAGAGGAGCCGCCGCATGATGGGACGAGGATTACCAGCCAGAGATTAACATGTACGGCGGGGCGAGATGAGGAGTAGAGAGTACGAGGCGGGAGTTCATCTCGAGGCCGTGGGTTTTGGCCCGAGGAGATGTGGGCGGCAGTCGAGAGGATGCATATCGAGTCGACCGGCGGGATGAGATGTACCGGATGCTTGAGGAGTCCCGCAGATTTAATGAAGAGACTCGGAGGATGCAGGAGAAGTCTCTCGAAGACTCAGCATGACATGTATGCACTCCTTCACGGATGAGCTCGTGGAGACTTCGGGCCGAGACACTACCCTCCTCCACCGCCGCCGTCCGACTACTAGGGCTATCCCCTATTCCTAATTCTCTCTTCTTGTTGATCTTTAGATTCTGATATTCTTGTTTTCCTTTGTACTTTTGATGATGATTATACTCTTGACTTGATGATTGTGATGATTGGTTTTGGATTTTTGATGATTTTATTGATGGTTGTTATTATCATTGATCTTATTGAGTTTGATGGTCTATGGATGATTATTCCTTGATGATTTCTTTGGATTCCTTATTCCTAGGCTTTTGAGATTTATTGATTTTGAGCTTAATAGTGGATTAATTGACATATTTTTTAGTATTATTCATGTAGTAGTGAGTATGTTTGGGGTTATGCACTTGTGCTTGAGTTGTAAGACTAGTTGGAATTTGATATGATCATGAGTAGATGTGTAGCTTGATGCTAGTTGCTTGATTAATTATGTGAAGATGAATGTGATTGGAAATTCTTAATTCATTGCTCAAATTTAAGCCCGTGAGTTTTGTGCCTTAATAATCGTACATCTTATACGGTTGATTTGATTCCTTTGGGAGTGCATCATTCATAGACTTGTATGCTAGAACTTGCCACTAGACTTGTTGATATTGATCTTTGTGTGATGTTTTGAAAATGATAAGAGGCCATGTTTGGAATGATGAGTTACTTTGCCAAAAATATTTCCCCACCAAATACATTTGATTTCCTTAGTGAGCCATGTTGAGCCTATGATCCATATTCTTTGGCAAGCCAAGTGAAATTGAAACCATTTAGCCTATTTTGATGAGCCTTTCTTGTCCTATATTTAGTTGAGCTTGAATGTTGGCTAATGATGGTGATTTGATTGCTAAGTGTGGGAGAAAGAAGAGCTAAGTGATGAAAGCTTGAAAGAAGAAAGAAAGGTTGTGAAGAAAGATTGAATTGTGAAGAAAATGCATGAAAAGAAAGATTCAATTTGTGAGCTTAAAAAGAGAAAGCTCAAGTGAATGGTGGAATGATCATTGAAGTTCAAAAGAAAAAGTGTGCTTGATGAAAAGTGAAGAGATGTCCATTGTATTGATTAGCTTTCATTCAAGTCTCTACTAATTAGTCACTCTTATCCATAAATATCCCACCTTTCCAAAGAGCCAACATTACAACCTAGAAGAAAGACCTCTTTGATTCTTGATTGATCACAAATGATTTTGATTGAGATTAAGTCTTGTGGCAAGCATATGGTGTACTTATTTGTGAATTTGATGATTGAGTGCTTTAAACCTTGATACACTTGAGTGAAGAATGAAACACTCCATGGAAGGAGCAATGTGTTGAGTATTTGATTGAGCATTTGTTTGAGCATGATTTGTCTTGATTGCTAGAAGAGAGTTGCATTGATACTTATGTTCATTGATGAGTTCAATTGTCTTATTTTTCGTCTATGGTGCCATGTGACATAATTGCAATCAATTCACTCCTTTGTTCTTAGTTTCTCGTTGCTCGAGGACGAGCAACAATTCAAGTTTTGGGGTATGATTGGAGTGAATTGATACATGTTTTTAGGGCTATTTTAGTGCAAAAAGTGAGCTAAAGTGTTAGTTTTGTGCCTAAATGTGAAAAGTATCACTCTTTTGCCTAAAAGTATTATTTGTGAGATTTTGATGTTTTTCGTCCATTTTGCAGGTAATTCGGTGGAATTTTGCCAAACCAAGAGTACCATTAGGCTTAGAATGAAGAGACGGACATCCGGGACGAAAACAGGTCGGGGCCGAAGCCCCGTGCGAGAAAAGTGCCACTGGTCTCGAGCTGCTGGTCGAGGACCAAGAGCCTCGAGTCGAGGGCTGTGCGAGAGAAAGGCAAAAATTGGAAAAAGGCAGCAGCCTCGACTCGAGGCATGAGCCTCGAGTCGAGGGAGAGGATTTTGCGAAGCCTCGAGTCGAGGCACGACCCTCGGCTCGAGGGAGAATTTTCCAAATTTCGTTATTTAAAGAGGAGAAGCGAGGGCATTTCGGGGACTAGAAAATAAGAGTTCATAGTAGCTTGATTAGTAAGCGGTTTTGGGGCGATTTCTCAAGCCCCAAGCCAATTTCCTTCTTAGATTAGAGTAGAAGTTAGATTTAGGAGTAGATTTCATTCGATTGTTGGTAGATTAGCCATAGATTAGCATTTGATCATTGTAATCCTTTCAATTCAAGCTTGTAATTCCTTTGGAGATTGGTGTTGAAGACTCAAGCATTCCTATTTTTGTTGATTGAAGATCATTTGGTGATGTTTTTCTCTTTTGTCTCTTTAATTTCTTAAGTGTTGTGATTTGCTTTGTGTTTGATAGATTCTATTTTCTTCCCATGGATTTCACCATGGGCTAAATCTCTCTTGTGCTTGGGTTAATTGAAATTGATGATGAATTGATTGATGATGCTATAATTGTTGATGATTGGAGATTAATTGAGTAGATTGCTTACTAATTGTGATTCTCATTTGTGCTTCATGCATAATTATCTCTTTAGATTAGTGTTTGATCACCCTAGCTATAGGCGAGTTGCGCTAACGTGATCCGGTATTAATCGGGTGATAATTATGTATGAATGTGTGGATTGGGTGCTTCGGAATCGAGAGATTAGTTGCACTAAGGATACTCACATTAGTTTGTTTCCTAATTGTGATTCTTAATTGTGCTTTGTGTAAAATTGTTTCTTTTGATTAATGGTTGATCATCCTAGCAATGGCGAGTTGAGCTAACGTGATTAGGTGTTGATCGGGATTCAATTTTGCATAATTGTATGAATTGGGGATTTCTACATTGAGAGATGGGAAAGACTAAGGATACTCACATTAGGCATTGTGATTTTAATGGAGTGATTAATTTCATGATGGTTTATGCTTTCTATCTTAGTTGATTTGCAATTTGATTCAATTGTGGCTTGTTGATTGCTGATTCATTGATGGATGTTAATCCTAGCACCCCTATCCCACCATTTAGTGTTGTTTTGGTTATCGCATTTTAAGTTTTCGATCAATTGCTTGCTCCTTGTTGTTTTGTTTTTTGCTTGTGTTTTTGTTGTTTTTGTACCAAACCATTGTTGCAACTCTAGTCACTAATAACTTGTATTTCTAGGACCTCATGTGCATACTTTTTCCCTTGGGTTCGATATTTTGTTGATTGGTCTTAATAACTCTTACCCTATACACTCCAATCAAACGGCGCCATTTGATTGGAGTGTATAGGGTAAGAGTTATTAAGACCAATCAACAAAATATCGAACCCAAGGGAAAAAGTATGCACATGAGGTCCTAGAAATACAAGTTATTAGTGACTAGAGTTGCAACAATGGTTTGGAACAAAAACACTTGCAAATACAAAACAACAAGGAGCAAGCAATAGATCGAACACTTAGAATGCGAGAACAAAACAACACTAAATGGTGGGATAGAGGTGCTAGGATTAACATCCATCAATGAATCATCAATCAACAAGCTACAATTGAATCAAATTGCAAATCAACTAAGATAGAAAGCATAAAACCATCATGAAATTAATCACTCCATTAAAATCACAATGCCTAATGTGAGTATCCTTAGTCTTTCCCATCTCTCAATGTAGAAATCCCCAATTCATACAATTATGCAAAATTGAATCCCGATCAACACCTAATCACGTTAGCTCAACTCTCGCCTATTGCTAGGATGATCAACCATTAATCAAAAGAAACAATTTTACACAAAGCACAATTAAGAATCACAATTAGGAAACAAACTAATGTGAGTATCCTTAAGTGCAACTAATCTCTCGATTCAGCACCCAATCCACACATTCATACACAATTATCACCCGATTAATACCGGATCACGTTAGCGCAACTCTCGTCTATGGCTAGTGTTGGTCCCGGACGAGATGTGCAAGGAGGTGGAAAGTCTAGAAGGGGGTTGAATAGACTTTACCACACTCAAAACTTTTTCAACTTTTTGTGAGTGAGTGTAAGGTTAGAAGACTTTGAAGTCTTCCGCAAAGAAGGTACTCAGTGTGCTATGTGAGATCGGCGAGACTTCGGAAACTTGAAGTCTTCCTGATGGTGAGCTAATCTCGTGTGTATTTGAAAAACCCTTTTAAAGAAAACCTTTGAGAAGAATACTTAGCGGGATTAATGCAGTTTATTAAAATGATGAATGAGCCGAGTTATAAGTATGAATGCGAAAGCAACTAAAGACACGAGAGATTTTATAGTGGTTGGATATAACGATCCTCGTCCACTCTCCCCGATTCCACAGGGCCTTACTATCCACCAAACTCGGTCTTGTCTCCTCTAATCTCCTTGAGGATTCGACCACGGGAAGTTTAACAAGTTCCCCGCCCTTGGTACAATCGATTCGATCTTTGAGTGTTTAACTCTTAGATCTAAAACAATCAACCTTTTCTCGTACCGAGATAATGAAAGGTGATTTACACTTCCTTGACCAAAAATAAATCTCTTAGTAAATTCAGCGTGTTTGATCAATTCTCGTATGAAGAGTTAAGCGTGTATTTCGGTGAGTGAAGGAGTAATTCTTGATGTTTCTCGCGCGTGTGTGTATGTTTTTGAAAATCCTTCACTTCAGTTATTATGCTTCGAATTTGACTAGTCGTTAGGCTAATTTGTCATTAATCAGATCTTCAAAGAAATGGTAAGTGATCGTTGGAAGATTTGTTTGACTTTGGATAATTGATTTTACGATACCAATCAATTATGTCGTGATTGATCTTGATTGATAATCAAATCTTCACTTGACGACTTCGTATCTTAGAGTTATCTTTCCGACTTTTGTTATCCCCGATGAATTTCTTGAAGTCAACTCTAGCAACTTTCAACCTTGCTCCAAAGACATCTAAAGCTTGTCAGAGGCATGGATTCCAACTCCTTGCTATCTTCACTTGAACCTTTCTTGGCAATACTTCTTTTTGCGTAACTCTTATCATCTCTTCTTGATCTTCATGACGCCCTTCTAAATGACTTCGAACGAAATCTCTCTTAGATCTTTAAGTCTTCTTATCAGCGTTTTTAGTTCTCAACCAATCGATACGTATAAGGTTAAGCCTAGCAAGTTTAACTGCTAAGACATAAACCCTATCTAGATCATCACCACTAACAGTTCACTGGGTCCTAATTACACATAGGTTTTAAGAACATCATCAAAACATACAAATTCAAATCCTAACAAATTCCCCCTTTTTGATGATGTTAAAACCTTCTTGAGAACCGCTCACAGATAAGAAAAAAAAAAAAAAACAAAGAGACCTTAAAAAGATCTCAATCAAAACCATGACAATTGAGAAGTTGTCTAGGCAAAATATTCACTTCTATTCATATATATATCGATCAAGCATAAATTACTGAAGTGAAAAGCAAAAAGAACAAGAGATAACAAGGAAATGCATAAAAAAATACTAACATCAATGAGCCTTCTCGGCAGTCTAGCTTTCTCAACCAAAGAACCTTCATGTCTTCCTCGAGTCATACCTTCGAAACTCCCTGTTGGAACGTTTAGCCACTCATACACTCTATCATAGAGTTCTCTGTTATTTGTTCCAATAGGTGGGTTGACCTCGGCCCAAGCGATTTTGAGCGTCCTGCGAACACTCACCTCGGTCGAAACTTCCCATCTCTTGTGGATGGAGTAGGAATCTTTTCAAATTCTCGCGCTTGAAGGTTCGGGTTGAATTCCCACGTGCTCTCGGAATATACGCCGAGAGATCACTGTGCTTTTCCTCCATCCAAGCAAAGAATGTTTCATTACTGTGGCCCGACGCCAATACTCTTGCAGGACATAGTATGAGCAGATGAAATCCTCTTTGCTGCTTTCCGGTCCTCAAATCTCTCCTGAGGACAGCAATCATCCACAAAACCATCGAGAATTGTGGGGAGGATAAAGTCTTCCTCGGCCTCCGCTCCAAAGAGTCTTCTTTCCTTTCTTACCTGCTTCTTCCTTGACACAAGAGTTTTGCTTTTACAGCAGCTTTCTTCGGTATGAACTGCTTTTTCTGCTTGCTCTCCAAAGACATCCACATCTTTCCTTGCTTCCTAGTAGCTTGATCATCTTGTGACTATCCTTCTCTTCCATCCTTCTAGTTTCTAAGTCACCTTAAAGGCTTCCTCATGCAAAGCCTCCAACTCTTCTTCAAAGTGAGACTTTCCTTGAACTTTTTCAGACATCTTAACCAACCTTCTCCTTTTCAGTGGTTGGGAACTCACCTTCATCTTCACCCATTCCAGCAGACTCTCGCAATGCCCTTTTCAACTCGCTTTTTCTTTCCGTTCCAACAGAAAACTTTCAATGACCTCCGACCTATCCTTCCGATCCTTCCAATTCTTTATCCTTAGCCTCATCTCTGTCAACCATCTCGCCTCAATCGCTTTCCCCCTTTTAACATCATTCAAAAGAGGGGTCCACCGACCTTCCATTTCCGTCATCTTGGCAAGGATATCCCGTCTGTGGCAGTAAACTTTTCCGTGAACTTCTGCCTTGGCATACTCATTGCTATTGAGAAGCAATCTTCTCATCGATTTTGGCAGATGCTTTGAGCAAGCGGCAGATGTCGACCGCAGAATGCTAGCCGTCTCGTCGATCTAGCATTTGCCTCCTGGGCGATCGCAATTTGCTTTCCCATGTCCAGCATAGATGATTGGATAGCGCGCATTCGATCAATTCCTTCCTTTAATCTGCTTCCATGGCACTGAGTTTCTTCAATCGATCTTCCATCTTTGTCAAAATTCTGTCCTCAATCGCCTCTTTCAAAGCAAACACCTTCCCGAGAGTGGCCCGGCTTTCTCACCTTCAGCCTTCACACTTTCAACGTGCTTTCTCACCTCATTTATGTTGTTCAACATTATGCCGAGAAAGTGTTTCAATGATAGTCTCGTTGCTCGAGAAAACATATCGGCGGCTTGACGCCGGATCAAAGAGGGGCCGTCTGAATGGCAATGTAGGACTTGGACGACTCAATAGACTCAGCAAGAGGAGTGTATTTAGCAGCCAATACAGAAAACATTGAAGCATACTGTTGTGTTAACTTCAAAGCAAACTTTGAGGAGTGAGTTATACGGATCCTCATGAACAATAACAGGCATAAAATTTGGTGTGAATGATGTAAAATCAGGAAGAGGAGGAGGGATAGTAGAAACACCTTTCTTGATCTCTTCAGAACCTGTAAAAGGAGTGAGCTGAACTACCTTCAGCGAGTTACAGTTCATCCATCAATCGAGCAACTAGGCATGCAATCGATGATCCGTAGTTAGGTCAAAAGCTTTGGCAACTCCAGCCTTGCTCTAGTTCGAACTCCCAAAGAGAGAACTCATATGGCCAATCTCATTTGCCAGGAAGAATAAGATCATCTATTGCTCCCAGCCTCGCATTTCTCCATGCTCAGGATGTCTATCGCCCAGGTTTCCTCTCGAATATCCCTTAATCTAGGAAACTTGCGTCCACCCAAGTAGAAACCTCGAGTAATCAAACACTTCTCAAATGGGCCACGTGGTCTATCGGCAAGGTTAACCATCTGCATTGGGATATCTCCAACCACACTCTCCACCGTGGATCACCCTCAAACCTGGGTGATAGGCTCGGCAGCACCTACGCCCGCAACATCATCGCCAATTTCCATCGGTGCAGCAAGCTTGGAAGAAGAGGGAATCTCGAAGAAAGAGAAGGAACGGAATTGGGATCTGTTCCTCCTCCGCGGATTCATGAGAGACCATCTCTTCAAAGCATCCGAAATCGGAGAATCATCAACCTCCATTGCATCCACCACCGACGATCCTTTCTTTCCGTGAGATACCTTAGGAGGCATCTGTGCTCCTCTGGTACGACCGCTCACCCGATCTTTCCGGGTTGCCACGGTGAACCTCTTTGCCTTTCTCTGGTAGCCGTGAAATCGGAATTTGATCTTCGCCGCAGAAGACTTCGAGTCTTCCCTCCGTACTAGCAGCCTTTGAACTTGCCGGTGCCCGATCACTAATATCCGAATCTTTGACAGCCTCATCTTTTCCACCAATATCCATTATTTGGGGCAATTCCTCCGATGGGTGACACATCTGCGGGTTCCCCCTCAATCTCGGCCTGGTCTTCTTCATCATCGAATCGGGAGGACCACCGAGCTCCTCATCCTTATTCAAAGATAAACTTTGCCTTTGTATATGGTTTCGTCCACTTTGGGTCCCTACGCCGTGTTGGGCATCACCCTTTCCAAGAACACCGTAATCTTGTTCGACATGGAAAGCGACTGCCCACAAAATCCCATACCTTCACTTCTGATTTCCAACCACCTCTCAGAAAAGAACCTATTCTTTTCCTTGAGAATCTCAAAGAATTTCTTGACCCAATCACACTCGACTCCATCCACAATCGCCTTTAAAGCACACAAACGCCTCGACTTATATCCATACTCAAGCGTTCACCAAACATCACTTTCACCATGATGTCAAACAACAGTCTATACTTCCTTTTGAGATATGCTTTCTTCAAATCCGACACATGATGCCGACATGAAGTTTTCGCTAGAGAACGAAAGGCTTAGATGAGTATCCGACATATAAGATTCTGGGTCAATACCTTGCAGTGATAACCCTAAATGTTGATGAACATCCTCTCGTCCGATGGTCGACTGCGGCAAACACCGCTCGTTTGATCACCGTTTACCAAAATCACCACGAAACCTGTACCACATAAGCATCAAGAGTTCGTCGTTCAGAGAATGAGCCGAATAAGATCGATACAAACCCCGATCAGATAGGAGATTCGAGAATCTCCACTGCTTCCGCTCGGCGAGCTTGTTCTAAAATCTCTACGGATAATTCACTCCGTACTTTTGATAGAACTGGAGGGTCGAGTCTTGTGTTTCCCGCGATATTGTTTCTGAAGAAGATTGCTTTGGAGCCATTGATATTAACTTAGAGAAGGTGAACAAAGATCAAGAAGGAAAGAGATGAACAATAGTATGAAGTAATGAGGAAGAGAGAGAAAAAAACACCAATTTATAAGAAAGAAGAAAGAAACCGCTAAAATTTTAAAATTACAAAATAAGATTTGAGCGTTGATTGGCATATTGCATGATCAGATCGAACGGTTATGAATTAAACGGTTCGAATTCCGAAAAGTGCGTGTCCTCAGCTCTGGATTTGAAAAAGGTAAATTTCCAAAATTTGAGAAATTTTCGGGTCCGAGAAATAGAATAGGAAATAATATTTTAAAGGAAAATTATCCCATACCCCATGGTTGAAAAGATTTGATTTGACAATTCACGGCGTTAATTTTCAGAGCTGAGGATAAGTAAGGAAATAAAATATTCCGAAAATTAATTTAGCTACAAGAAACAAGGAATATTTTATATCAAGAATAATTTTTTTTTTTAAAAAAAAAAAAAAAAACAAGTAAATCGAGAGAGTACGAGTGACATATCTGTCAGTTGATATTGTAATCAACTGATACCACCGAAATCAGTAGCAGCAAGGTTTTGACTTCTCCACGGAGGAGTTTGAAAGTTCATTGCAGAGCTTTTATACTCTCTCTTCAAAGAAGCTTTATACTCTGCTTCAAAGCTTTATACCTTTCTTGACAAATTTGTTTTCCTGGATCTAATAGACCTAGTTCCACCGATAGATCTCTAAACCGTGCTTCGCCAAAGGTTTTGTAAAAATATCTGCTCTCTGTCAGCCGATCTGTATGAATCTTTTCCATTCGAATGTTTCTCTTTTAGACATGATCTCGATGAAGTGATGACGTATATCTACATGCTTGCATCTTTGTGAAGTAATCTTGGATTCTCGAGTAATAGCAATTACCGTTGCTATCACAAAGATAGGAATTTCTTTAGTGATAATGTGATAATCTTGTAATTGTTGACTTATCCAAAGTAGCTGTGAGCAACAACTTCCGCTGCCATATACTCGCTTCCGTGGTTGATGTAGCCACCAAGTTTGCTTCTTAGAAAACCACGAGACCAAATACTTCCAAGAAATTGACAAGTACTGTGGTTGATTTTCTATCGATTCTACAACCACCATAGTCTGAATCAATATCCTTTGAGTTCCAATTGTCATCGGATACCAAAGACCCAAGTTTGTGGTACCCTTGAGATATTTTAAGATCTTCTTTCTTGCATCCAAATGACTTTTCTTTGGATTGGCTTGAAATCTTGCGCATACTCCAACCGCGAAAGAAATGTCAGGTCTCGCTTGCTGTTAGGTACTGACAAAGAACCTATTAGTCCTCAGTACATGGTCGATCAACACTTTCACCATCCTCATCTGGATCCATCTTGTAATTTGTCACCATGGGAATTTTTGCATCTTTGCTTGTTATCATTCTAAATTTTTCTAGATATTTTGGTATACTTTTGCTTGATTTATGAATATTCCTTTTGAAGTTTGTTTGACTTGAAGTCCTAAGAAATAATTCATTTCCCCCATCATAGACATTTCAAACTTACTTTGCATCAATTTACTAAATTTTTCACAAAGCTTCTTGTTTGGTGATCCAAAGATTTATGTCGTCCACATAAATACGTACTAAGAGAATATCACGATCTTCTTCAATTACGAACAAAGTTCGATCAATCTTCCCTTTACTAAATCCATGATCAAGTAGAAACTTTGATAATGTGTCATACCAAGCTCGAGGGCTTGTTTTAGTCCATATAAAGCTTTCTTCAAAGTGTATACTTGATCTCCCTTGTACGAAACCCTGGAGGTTGTTCAACATATACTTCTTCCCTGCAAGAACTCCATTTAGAAACGCTGATTTTACGTCCATTTGATATACTCTGAATTTCATATATGCCTGCATATGCAAGGAATAATCTTATAGCTTCTAATCTTGCTCTTGGCAAACGTCTCATCATAGTCAATTCCTTCGACTGTGAGTAACTCGCAACCGAGCCTTCGCTTTATTTCTAATAACCTCATCTTTCTCATTTTTCTTGTTCTTGAAAACCCACTTTGTTCCAATCACTTTTTGATGTTTAGGTCTATCAACGAGTATCCAAACATCTTGTCGTGTGAATTGATTTAGTTCATCTTTGCAGCTTCTATCCGGTTTGTGTCCACCAGTGCTTCTTCAATATTCTTTTGGTTCTTGAAGAGAGACATAGCAAACTAAACAAAACCATCTAGATTTATCCTTCTTCTCTTGTTTGACTCCATCTTGCGGATTACCTAGATTAAATCAACTGATGATCTCTGTCATTCCACCCTTCTATTAGATGCGTTCAACTCTTCTCTGAAGGCATTATTGGAATATCATTTTGAGTCATTCCCCCTTGATTTGATAAATTTATATCCGGAGTTAAGGTGAGTCATCAGCAGTCTTGAGATTACTTCAAAGAGACTTTGTTCTGCGAGTCTTCTCTTGTCTCAAGAATACCTTTTCCTTTTTCTCGCCAACTTTGAGATTGTCTTGATCATCTTCGAAATCGGAATCTAGAATAGGTAAATGAACCTTGACATAATTTGGCTTATCCTTGAGTTCAAGTTTCTCAAACCTTCGCTAGTGACTCTTCTCTTCCTTTGTCCTTAGACTCAACAATAGATTCATTAAAAACCACATGAGGTGTTTCTTCCACAACAAGAGTTTTCCTATTAAAAACTCGATAAGCCTTGCTTGTCTTTGGAATATCCTAAAAATATCCCATCAGCACTCCTTGGCGTCAAAAGTTTTTAACTTGGATTTGCCGTTGTCATGAATGAAACACCAGCAAAAACACGAAAGAAAGAAACACGAGGAATTCTACCTTTCCATAACTCATACGGTGTCTTTCCATATTCTTTGGTCAGCAAACTTCGATTCGAGTATAGCATGCTGTATTCACAGCCTCCGCCCAAAACCTCCGGGGAACATTGTATTCGCTAGCATTGTTACGGGCAGCTTCCTTGAGTGTTCTGTTTCTCCTCCTCGGCAACACCATTTTGTTGTGGAGTGCGGGCCATGACGTTTCATGTTGAATTCCAGCTTCTTTGCAATACATCGCTATGTGAGAGTTTAAGAATTCTGTTCCTTTGTCACTTGATCCTTACAACACTTTCTCCTTTCTCGTTTTGTAATCTCTTCAAGTTCGGTAATCTTGTGATGGTTTCATTCTTCTTGAACATAAATATCACCCATGTGAATCTAGAATAGTCATCTACCACCACCAAAGTGTATTTTCTACCACTCGAAGCTCAATGGGGATACCGGGCCAAATAAATCCATGTGGAAGTAATCGCAGTACCCTCTTAGACGCGTTGAAGCAAAACTTCCTTGAATGAGGCCTTTAGTTTGCTTTCCTTTCTCGGCACGAGTCACAATCGATCTTTTGAGAAAACTTCATTTGGCAAGCCTTCTACAAGAGACCTTCTGGCTATCTTGTTTAGCGTTTTGAAATTTATGTGACTCAATCTCTCTTGTGCCATAACTTGACTTGTTTCAAGTACTTTTTTGCTACAAGGCATGTATTGCTTGGACATTTACGAAATTCTGCAACATAAACATTTCCTTTCTCAGTGCCAGTTAAAAGTACGATCATTTAAGCCACACAAAACAACACACAGAGAACTAGAGAACTTAATCGAGTATCCCTTATCACAGACCATTGTGAGAGACTGAAAGCAAGTTATGCTTTAATCCTTCCACGTAGAAAACTTCCTCCACACGTACATCTCCAATGTATAGAGTCCCAACACCTTTGGTAATACCAAAGTTATTGTCTCCAAATACCACCCGTGGGCCATTTTGTGATTTTATTGAGCTCAAGAGTTGCTTGTTTCCAGTCATATGCTTGAGCACCCACTGTCGATGTACTGCAGCTTTTCCCAAAGCAACCTCTCTTTCATGTCCCACGGCGTCCTGCACGTTTAGTTAAGTTTTAGGTACCCTTTAGGTTTGGGTCCTTGAGAGTTAGCACAATCTTTAGGAATCCATAGGAATAGATTCTTCTTATCGTATTCAAGATCTTATCCTTCTTCCATACATATCAACATAGACAACCTCATCCTTTGGTGCCTTCTTGAATGTTTGTCTAGGTGTCGACTGTGTTCCTTCCAGAAAACTTCTCGACCCTTCCGAGGTCCTCTAGATGAAGTGATCAGCCGTTGTGCAATGGTTCGAGGGTTTTGATGATAAGTGCACGTTCTACTTGAGCCATCAAAGATTCATATCTCACAGGCACAGATGACTTAGTAGATTGATCGACAAGCTTTGAAGTTTGCTTAGATTGTGTAGTCTTCACCGAGACCTGTCTCCACAGAGATGGTTTGGTGACGTCTACCTTTCCTCGACCTTGCTTGAGGTTTCTTAAGTTGGGATTCACCCTTCTTTTGATACCTCATCAGTTGTTTAGGTTGTTAGTATAACTACTCTTCTTCCCATTCGACTGATTTCTGGGTCGACAACCTTTTTACCCTTATCAAGTAGGTTTAGGTTTGGAACCCTCTCCTACCAAATCATTACCCTTAACATGTGTACTCTTCTTAAGTACACTTGTTTGAACCTGTGAGGACTGGGCAATGGTAAAACCAATTCCCTTCTTTACGTTAGGTGTTTGAGACGCGATTCAACTATTGTTTGAAGCTGGCGTGAAGCTTTGTTCGGATTGATCCAACCTCAAACTTAAACGTTCCTCACTTGATTTTATACGCTCATGCTGATGGAAAAGTTCATCGAATTTCGCTTGTAGAATCTTCAATCGACAGTTTTCTCAAGATTCTCGGCAAAGCAACCTTTCTACCAAGAAACCTCGTTCAAAGATACTTCATTTTAAGAGTATTTAACTCTTCCAAGTTATCTGATTAGAACTGCTAGTGTCTCGGATGTCTTGCTAATAGATTCTTGTGTAAATCGATCAATTTCTTCTTTCAAGCTCACATTCTCCTTTTCCACACAGTTGTAAGCATTTATAGCGAGTTTTGAGATCTTCCATTAACTTATCAACAAAGTTATGGTCAAACTCTTCTGCAAAAGACACGAGAAGCGGACGAAGAGCAGGAATCGTAAAGTACCTCATCTCCTTTGGCCATAAGACACAAATCATTGTCGAAAAGAAGTCTGAAGATGATGTTGAATCACTTGGAAAGAGTATCCTCTCTTACGCCACCAAAGCACGTTTGTCTCGCAAATCCTTACATGCTCTCATCAATCTCTTTTCTTCTCTTTCTCTTGGAGTTAGATCTGGACAATCATAATCGAAATGTCCCGATTTATGACAATTATAGCAAGCATCACTTCTTGAGGATCTTCTTGGACTAGAATCCCTTTTAGGAGAAAAGTCTCTTCTTCTTGGACTTTCTTCTCTTTTCTTTTCCTCGGAGTCTTGAACCTCCTATCCTCCTTGGAATCTTCTGGTCTCTTATCCGAAGATTTGTTTCCGGACCTGAAACCAGTTTTCTTAGAATTCTTCCAATGTCTTCATATTTCCCAAATTTCAATTCATTTTATCAAACTTTCTGTCGGCAAGGCCATTTGTTCTTTCAAGCTTAAATCCTCTCCAATAGGTTCTTTTGATGGTGACTCAGTGACTCTTGAAAGCAACTTCCTTTCCGATGAGTTTGAATTTCCTTCGTCCTCGTCTTCTTCTTGTTTCAAATCATATTCATGAGCTTTCAAATGTGAAAATAACTCATGATGACTTATCCTGCTCAGTTCTTTTGTATCTTTGATCACCGTGATCTTGACTCTCCACTTACTAGTTAGAGATCTCAATATTTTGTTGTTGATTTCCTTCTCGGTATAAGACTTTCCTAATGAACTTGCTTTATTGATGATATTTGTCATCTTAGATCCAACTGATCTATTGTCTCATCAGTTTCATCTTAAATGTGTCAAACGAATGTAGAATAGATCAACTTATTTTCTTTAATTTGCTCCGAACCTTCACACATGAGTGCTAGGGTTTCCCACATCTCTTTTGCGGTCTTACATGTCTTGACTTTCTCTGTGAGCTCTGCTGTTGAGTCTCTATGATCTCTGTCGAGCAATTTGATCAAGATTAAATAGTTTCCTTTCATCATTTGACATTTCACTCCTTTTCTTTTCAATCTTCCGTCACGAGTAGATGCTTTCCGCTCCACCTTTGCTCCCAGAACTTACCGGTTCAAAGTAAAACTTTATTGGTCCATCTTCAAGTGTTTCAAGCATCCTATCATGAATTGCACCAAGATGATTTTCCATGCAATTTTCCAGTAGTCATAGTCTTCAATGGAGAACTCTGGTAGCTTTCTTTCTGCTCTTATGAGAACTCATTATTAGTAATAAAAATGATTATGCAATGAATGCAATGAGTTTTATGAAAACGATTTTCAAAAAGATCTGTTCGTATGACCACAACAGTCTTTCCTCAAAGACTATTGGTAACCAAAACCTGGTCGGTTGAACCACCGCTCTCGATACCACTTGTTGGTCCCGGACGAGATGTGCAAGGAGGTGGAAAGTCTAGAAGGGGGTTGAATAGACTTTACCACACTCAAAACTTTTTCAACTTTTTGTGAGTCGAGTGTAAGGTTAGAAGACTTTGAAGTCTTCTGCAAGAAGGTACTCGAGTGTCTTTATGTGAGATCAAAGACTTCGGAAACTCAAGTCTTCGATGGTGCGGAAGCTAATCTCGTGTGTATTTGAAAAACCCTTTTAAAAAGAAAACCTTTGAGAAGAATACTTAGCAGATTAATGCAGATTTATTAAAATGATGAATGAGCAAATTATAAGTATGAATGCAGTAAAGCAACTAAAGACACAGAGATTTTATAGTGGTTCGGATATAAGCGATCCTACGTCCACTCTCCACGATTCCACAGGGCCTTACTATCCACCAAACTCGGTCTTGTCTCCTCTAATCTCCTTGAGGATTCGACCACGTGAAGTTTAACAAGTTCCTGCCCTTGGTACAATCGATTCGATCTTTCGAGTGTTTAACTCTTAGATCTAAAACAATCAACCTTTTCTCGTACCGAGATAATGAAAGGTGATTTACACTTCCTTGACCAAAAATAAATCTCTTAGTAAATTCAGCGTGTTTGATCAATTTCTGGTATGAAGAGTTAAGCGTGTATTTCAGTGAGTGAAGGAGTAATTCTTGATGTTTCTCGCGCGTGTGTGTATGTTTTTGAAAATCCTTCACTTGATTATTATGAATTTGACTAGCCGTTAGGCTAATTTATCAATCAGATCTTCAAAGAAATGGTAAGTGATCGTTGGAAGATTTGTTTGACTTTGGATAATTGATTTTCTGATACCAATCAATTATGTCGTGATTGATCTTGATTGATAATCAAATCTTCACTTGACCGACTTGAGTATCTTAGAGTTATCTTTTCGACTTTTGTTATCCCCCGATGAATTTCTTGAAGTCAACTTCTAGCAACTTTCAACCTTGCTCCAGCACATCTAAAGCTTGCTGTAGCATGGATTCCAACCTTGCTATCTTCACTTGAACCTTTCTTGACAATACTTCTTTTTGCGTAACTCTTATCATCTCTTCTTGATCTTCATGACGCCCTTCTAAATGACTTCGAACGAAATCTCTCTTAGATCTTTAAGTCTTCTTATCGGCTAGCCTTTAGTTCTCAAACCAATCTGATACGAAGGTTAAGCCTAGCAAGTTTAACTGTACTAAGACATAAACCCTATCTAGATCATCGGTACCGACTAACGAGTTCAGTGGTCCTATTACACATAGGTTTTAAGAACATCATCAAAACATACAAATTCAAATCCTAACAGCTAGGAATTTGACCAAACACTAATCTAAAGAGATAATTATGCATGAAGCACAAATGAGAATCACAATTAGTAAGCAATCTACTCAATTAATCTCCAATCATCAACAATTATAGCATCATCAATCAATTCATCATCAATTTCAATTAACCCAAGCACAAGAGAGATTTAGCCCATGGTGAAATCCATGGGAAGAAAATAGAATCTATCAAACACAAAACAAATCACAACACTTAAGAAATTAAAGAGACAAAAGAGGAAAAACATCACCAAATGATCTTCAATCAACAAAAATAGGAATGCTTGAGTCTTCAACACCAATCTCCAAAGGAATTACAAGCTTGAATTGAAAGGATTACAATGATCAAATGCTAATCTATGGCTAATCTACCAACAATCGAATGAAATCTACTCCTAAATCTAACTTCTACTCTAATCTAAGAAGGAAATTGGCTTGGGGCTTGAGAAATCGCCCAAAACCGCTACTAACTGCTACTATGAACTCTTATTTTCTAGTCCCCCTGAAATGCCACTGCTTCTCCTCTTTAAATAACGAAATTTGGAAAATTCTCCCCTCGAGTCGAGGTCAGGCCTCGACTCGAGGCTTCTGCAAAATCCTCTCCCTCGACTCGAGGTTCATGCCTCGAGTCGAGGCTGCTGCCTTTTCCAATTTTTGCCTTTCTCTGCACAACCCTCGACTCGAGGCTCTTGGTCCTCGACCCGAGCTCTCGAGACCAGGGCACTTTTCTCGCACGGGGCTTCGGCCCGGACCCCTGTTTCGTCTCGGATGTCCGTCTCTTCATTCTAAGCCTAATGGTACTCTCGGTTTGACAAAATTCCACCGAATTACTCGCAAAATGGACGAAAAACATCAAAATCTCACAAATAATATTTTTAGGCAAAAGAGTGATACTTTTCACATTTAGGCACAAAAACTAACACTTTAGCTCACTTTTTGCACTAAAATAGCCCTAAAAACATGTATCAATTCACTCCAATCAGGCATCTTGACCTTATGGAATTCGGATTACTTTTCGGCTTCAAGTTCATGGGATATGGCTGGGGCGGTGGTGGTAAACGGTTTCTGGGGTTCGGAAAGGAAAAAATGTTGCATTATTAATGTGTATGCGCCGAGTTCATTCGAGGAAAAATGGGAGTTGTGGGATAGAATCTCTACGGTTATACTTCGAGTGTAGGGGCGATTTTATTTGTGTAGTAGGAGATTATAATTCTATCGGGTCTTTGGGAGAACGCAGAGGAAGGTCGGAGGCTCGAGAACCGCAGAGACATAAACAAATTTGATGGTTTCATCGAGAGGCTCGAACCTGTTGGATATGCCTATACAGGGAGGAAGTTCACGTATTATAAACCGGATGGTACTTGCAAGAGTCGACTAGATAGAGCTCTAGTAAACAATGAATGGTTGGAGCGGTGGCCTTCGACATCCCTAAAAGGATTGCTTCGCTCAATTTCCGATCATTGCCCTATCCTTCTCGGGTCTACGGTTCGCAATTGGGGCCCCAAACCATTTCGCTTTATAAACGCTGGACCTCTCATCCTCGGTTTAAGAACTTTGTCGAAAGTACATGGAAGAATTATCGGAGTTCAAGGTTGGGGTGGCTTTGTGATAAAGGAAAAACTGAAACTTTTGAAAGAGGATTTAAAGAAATGGAACCATGAGGTATTTGGGAATATCGACAAAAAGATTGGGGAGCTTAAGAATGAAATTAGGGATCTCGACATTGAAGACGAAGCACGGGGTCTCGAGGAAGGGGACATTATTCGTAGAAAGGAGGCTACAGCGGCATTATTTAGAAACCTGCATCAAAAGAACAATCTAGTAGCTCGAAAGCGAAAATTCGGTGGCTTAAAGAGGAGATGTAAACTCTAGCTTCTTCCATAGGGCTATTAATTTCCGGAGGAAGTCAATGAAATTCCGGGAATTATGTTGGATGGGAGTGCAGACGAGAGGAGGTGCAAGAAGTGAAAAGGGGTATTCATGACTTTTTTAAAAAGCGGTTTAGCGGCTCAAGAATTATCGGATCAAGATTCTTTGGCATCACAAAATGAGAGAAGGTTGTGCTGAAGAAGATAATCGATTTCGATTGCGCCTTTTCGAATGCGAGGAAGTTGAGGCAATAACAAATTGCGAAAGCTCGAAAAGTCCTGGGCGGACGGGTTTAATTTTAAGTTTATAAAGGAGCATTGGCGAGACGATCGAGAAGATATTATGAGGATGTTTGCGGAATTTCACCGATTCGGGAAGGCTGGTGAATGGCCTGAATCATTCTTTTGTGGTTTTAATACCGAAAAGGAAGAGGCGATATCATTGAAAGATTATAGGCCTATTTCTTTAATCGGTTGTGTTTATAAAATACTTTCCAAGGTTTTGGCGGCAAGGATGAGCGAGGTTCGTAAATAAGATCATCTCGGATCACCGAGGCGCTTTCATTGGAAATCGTTTCATCATGGACGGGGTTGTTGTGCTTAATGAAGTGATCAACGAAGCGAGAAAAAAAGATGGAAAGACTCATTTTCAAGATCGATTTCGCCCAAGCATACGACTCGGTCGAGTGGAGCTTTTTAGATAATATGCTGGAATTTTTGAGTTTGATAGAGTATGGAGGAAGTGGATCATGGAGTGTGTGTCCACGGCTCATATTTCGATTTTGGTTAACGGTAGCCCCTCAGGGGACTTCAAGATGGAGCGGGGTCTTCGCCGAGAGATCCTCTATCCCCATTCCTTTATCTATTAGTTGCGAGAGGGTTTGAGCATTTTGGTTAATAGAGCTGTTGATTTTGGGATTCTAGAGGCGGCCGAAGTGGGAAGAGATAAGGTACGTGTGTCACACCTTCAATATCGATGACACGGTGTTCGTGAGTTCGGGTAAAGAGTCAAATTCGTGGGCTATGAAATGGATTTTGAGAAACTTTGAGATACTGTCGGGATTGAAAGTAAATTTTTAGAAGTGTAATATCATGGGGATAAATATTGAGAGAGATCGGTTGGAGTTAATGGCAAGATATTTAGGATGTTCCATAGGCTCGATTCCTTTTTCATTTTTGGGGATCAAGGTGGGCCTGTTTAAAAACAGCCGTGCGGAGTGGTTTGGATTGATTGATAAGGTGAAATCGAAATTAAGATCTTGGGAGGACAAGAAGATTTCGTTTGGTGGTAGAATTACTCTGTTAAAATCGGTGCTTTCGGCTATTCCGATTTACCAATTATCTTTCTACCGTCTACCTAAGAAAACCTTGAGAGATCTTACTTCTCTTGAGAGAAGGTTCCTTTGGGGGGATGTGAGAGTAATCGAAGATTGCATGGTTAAAGTGGAGCGAGATTTGCAAATCAAAGTCGGCGGAGGTGGGGGTGCGGGATTTGGAGTCTTTCAATTTAGCCCTTCTAGGGAAGTGGTGGTGGAGATATTTATGCGAGGGTGAGAAGCTTTGGGTCGGGGTCATTGATTCATTATATGGTCGGGTGAGGTGGGGTGAAGAGGGAGCTAAGGTGGAGGAGTGCTAGTAGATGGTCGTGGTGGTGGAGGGGAATTATGTCTATAGGGTCGGGTAGAGGGAGTAAGTGGTCGTGGGAAAATTTGGTGAGAAAATTAGGGGATGGGAGGACAATACAATTTTGGAAGGATTTGTGGGTGGGAGATAGGATTCTTAAAGATAAATTTCCTAGACTCTTTGCTTTATGTTTACAACAATCGGGGTGTATAGCGAGAAAAGGGCGAGTGGGTAGAGGGTGTTTGGAGGTGGAATTGGAGTTGGAGGAGGGACCTTAGAGGTAGGGATGTAGCGATTTTGATGTGCTCTCTTTTCTTGTTAATAACATTTGTTTAAGGCGGGAAATACGAGACTCTTGGTCTTGGAAGGCGACAAGGGGTGGAATTTACTCAACGTCGTCGGCATATTTGGAGATCAAAAGGCGGCTGAAGTTGGTGGGTGTCACTTCCGATTCAAGCTTTCAAATGGATATGGAGCAAGATTGCTCCTCACAAAGCGTCGGTGGTGGCTTGGCGTTTCTGCGAGACGGGTTGCCCACGAAGATGAAGCTATTTAGGAGGAACATCATCACATCACGATCGACTTTATGTGATATATGTAAGGAGGAACCGGAAAGCGCAAATCATCTACTTATTCATTGTAGAGGAACTACTGGAATATGGGGTAAGGTGCTATTATGGCTTAATGTTGTTCTTTGCCAAATCATGAAGGAGCACTGCGACCACTTTCTTCAATTCTTGGGGTTAATTCAAGGAAAAAGAGGTAAACATTTTTGCATTGGTCTATGGGTGTGCGTGGTTTGGGTGATTTGGAAGAGTAGAAATTCATTAATTTTTTAGACAAAGGATTTTGTTGCTTTGATAAGATTGTTGATGAGATCAAGGCACATATGTGGAGCCGGTCTTCTATTTGCTATCCTGAAATCTGTTTATATTCGTACAATGAGTGGGTGTTAGATGTTAGAAAGGTGCTAAAATTTGTTGATATATCCCCTAATCTATACTTGTATTCTTTTATTGGGTACTTCTCATACCCATTTTATTTTAATAAAGTTAATTTACGATTAAAAAAAAAAAACAAATTATATGTGTATCAATATTTAGGAATTTTTTTTTGGAAAATTTTGTTGGATTTTATAAAATAATGATGAATAGAGTAGTAATTATTCACAAAATAATCTTAATGACATTAACACTTATTTAAATGAATATTTTTATTCGAGTCACCATTTTCCCGATTAAAAAAATGAATACTTTTATTTATTCTCATAAAAACAAATTTAATTTGAATATATGACGTCTGAAATGCTGTGAAGATTATAAATTGAGATGATTTTTTTGAAGAACATTATAAATTGAGGTGATTTTTTTGAAGAACATTATAAATTGAGATGATAATATGAAGGAAAAAAGATTACCACTTTCACTTTGTTGACTTCCAAGGAAAATATAGTGTTTTTATTATTTTTTAAATGTGAGGCGCTTGGGAATGAGAATTAATATAAGACAATTATGGTGATTAATGTGAATAAAAAATAATTAATGATATTATTTTCGCTCCTAAATAAGGTAATCACTATCCATTTTTATTAATATTTTTTCTTCCTACAATCATCTCTCCTCAATCATTCCCCTCCACCACCACCACCATCAAGCTTATTTTATCTTTTTTTTTATTTTCAATATTAGAGCACAACACTAATGATATAACTACCATAAATATATTTTTTCCTTCAATATATTCGGGACATAGAGAGAAAAAATATCTTTCATTCTTATTCTCATTGAAGAGCTTGTAACAAGCTCTCTGAGTTCACATAAGATATACTCATACATAATATATGTATATAAATAATAGTAGATCCCTAAGAAATAGAGGTTGAGGACGACCCTCCCATCCCACACCTCATGGCGACTTGGATTCTCTATTTCAACATTGTGTCTCATCTATTATTTCACACTACGAAAACATAACATGTGTCTATTTTTCATATTTTAAATCTTCTCTAAAAGTAGTTATTCAGGAGATCATAGCAAATCTTATCAAAAGTATATTTACGAAACGTGTTATTCATTAGTAGATGAAACATAATGTTAAAATAGGAAATTCGAGTGGAGTCGAACTCACAGGAATGGAACGAAAATAAAAGCACTCTTTCGTGGAAATTTCCACCGACTTGGCTTGTCAACAACCCCACCACTCTCATTAAAGTTGCATATATACACATATATAATATAATATATAGAATATACCTATACATACATATATATGCAGATTATATATATACACACACCCAATATATGCAAAAAATAAATAGAAGGATTCTTTGCTTACACATGGTAGTCTAGAATAATCTTGCTGGAAATGAAACATGTCACACTCTCTAATTACTTCTTTACATAAAATTGGTCCTGAAGAGAGCTAGCTTATCTTCATCACCTTCTTCCTAAAGGTACGCGTTTATTTCCTTTATCACTAGTTTTCCCACTAAGTCTTTCCAAAACATTATCTTTTAAGTTATTTCTATTCTATTCTGTTCGACAGTTTAAAATGTTGTATTATATGCATAATATATTGTATTGTATAATTTATTAAATGCATATGTATATAGTGTATATACATTTTTTTATATATATAAATGGTAACTGGTTGACATATTGTGTATATATAATTTTTTTATAAATGGTAACTCGAATTTATTATCATACTACGACATATGTAATTGAGATCTAATCATTTGATCTATACAATTTTGTCTAAAAAATTGTTTAGTAAGTGAGTAAATTTATATATTAATTTTGACTTGTCTACGTTGTTCCACATAATATCACTATTTAATTTCTTGATACTTGGTCAAATACTTGGCACTTTAAATGTTTCTTTAAATATTATAATATATATTGTATTTTTATATTAATTTTAATTATTTTAAATAGTAAAAAAATTAATTGTTGTGATACTCACTCCTAAACAATAATATGATATCACTTACCTAATTTTAGATACTCATGATAAGATTTACATTCTTGATCGAATACTTAACACTTTAATTAAAATATAATTTCACGATAAAATTATAATAAACTATTTTCATATAGAATTTTAACTAAATATATAATACTAGGTCTTAAATACCCTCAAAAGAAAGGTCCCACCTTAGTCCAAACCCTATTCCTAGTCCAAACCCTATTCCAATTCGATCACCAACCCTTGGCACACAATATTGGATATAATGGTGAGCTATGGTTGTATAATTTTTTTTACAAAAAGTATCAAAGTCCTTTCATATGCTAAACTTGGTAAAAAAATGTTTTTAAGTTGGGATGAAAATGAATAGAAAAGATTCTCCAACCTCAAAATGGATAGAATAATTTTTACTTCGGAAAAAAATTTGGTTGAAAATTATTACTCTTACCCATATGCACGAGTTGCACATAATTTTTATACAGGACATTGTTATATTTTTGTAAGGGTGTTTTTTCATATCGTGTTGTACGTCGACACAATAAAAACGAACATGCACGAACATGACACGACAAAAATCCATGTTAACATAACACGAAGACTAATATGAAAATTTTCATATCAACACGTACGAGAAGAAAAAAAAATCAATGTAAAATTTATATTATATATAAATTTGTCGCGACAAAATATGACATGAGAATACATATTACATAATATGACACGATAAAAAAGTGCAAAATCTCTAATAAAATTACATAATACAAAGTAATATTTACAATTTTAATAAGTTAACACGAACACAACATAAATTTTTACGTCTCTATCATGTCAATACAATAACGACACAAACAAAATAAACTTAAATACTAACACAATTTTCATATTATATTATTGTATCGTATGGATATTTGCCACCTATCAATCCCTCATCTACCTATCCATGATTTGAAAACAGAAGTGAAGTACAAATATACTAATTGCAATTTTGTCCAAAGAAAAATTCTCATTTCATTTTAGTAACATGGTTCTAAAAGGGTTTTTTTTTTTTTTTTTTTTTAATACAATCTAGTTTTGCTGTCCTCTTCTTGGCCAAATTTTGTTCTTTGTAAATCAGAATCACCAATATATATATAGACTAATACTTTTTTAATACACATATTGACATTAACGAGGAAAGTAAGAATGCGACTTCTGATAAAAAAGTCTTTAATTTACTACATAATGTTATTATGTCTTTAATTTGTCTTTATCAAACCCATCATATTATGAAACATTTATTTTTTCGAACAGTACAATTATCTGATATTATTACAAATGCAAACAATATTTGGAAATCCAACCACAAATTTCTAACAAACCATCGTATCATGAAACATATATATTCTTAATTTTAATTTTAACAGTAAAATTTACTTAATATTATTACAAATGCATACAAACAACCCAACCACAAATTTATCTGGATCGATCCAATAATACGGGCTGTCAAACAGACGAGACACCCTGGAATATTTGTGTGCTTGTAAATTAACACTCCTACTATACAACCGGGCACTACAATTGATTTTCCAACCATGAAACACATTTTCAAGATAAATATTTTTGTACCTATAAAACAAAATTAATTATAGAAGGAAAAAGTCTCATAAATTATATAGGCCTGGCCGCTCCGGCCAATTAATCAATTTTACATGTAATATTACTTTGCATTAATTTTAATTTTGCATGCTTTTATTTACATGACGAACGTAACTCATTCTTAATTTAATTCGATTAAAATTAATTATTTTTATTCACTTACTTATAAAGTCACTTTAATCGGTATATGAGACTAGTGCAGTTATAAGTTGTTGCACCTACCCCAACGCGATGTTAATTAACTGGCTTTTTTTTACTAATATTTGTCCATATATATGCCTTTTTTGGTAGCTAAGGTGACAAGTCATATATCATGAGAGAAGTTGTTAACATGAATTCTACAAGCAACCTAATTGATCAGTTAACGCTATAATATTTAAGCCTACTTATAATCTATAGTAAGTAGGCCAATGTTTTTTTTTTGAAACATAACCAATTCTATTTCAATATGTTTTATAAGCAATTATATATAAAATAATTAAATCATGTATACCAATATGTTATTTTCATGAATCTTAGCTACGTTCCATTTGTCCTAAACAATGTTTCATGCATGCATATTCCTCTCATAGGGAATGATAGTTAAGTAATTAAGCTAGAAATTATAGAAGTAATTAAGGCTGACTAATTGCCTTTTGAAAAATTCGTCTTAAATCCCTAAATTATTAATAAATGTCACGAATAATGTTCCATACACTAATTGCAAATGATTGGACTTATGATATGCCGCAACGTGATTAATTTTGATAACGTATCGATGATATGAATAGCCTAATTTTATGTATCATGTTTTGAGGCATTAAATAGCCTCTAAACTTTTTATTAGTAAGGAATCTATTGATTTTTTATGTTACATGATAAGATGCATGTAATTATATAATTAATTTTTATACATGTGTCATTAAATGAGTGAAATTTTTTCTAAAAGGAAAATTTGATTTTAATATTTATTTTAAGTAAATGTTTAATTACTTAAAATAAGTTACGTTTTTTTCTAAAAAAATAAGTTTCTCTATAAAACATCTTTTTCATTCGTCCTTTACAGTGAAATATTTTCTTTTTCTCAACAATATTTTTCATTTTTTCAATAATTGTTCCAATATTTAATTTATCGTCCGATCCATTTTTTTAAAGTAACTAATTGTATAATAAATTTTGGAATTTTTAAAATAAAATATATCAAAATATGAATTCCTTAAATTATTTAAATACTATATACTGTCAATATTAACTTTTATGAACATTCCGTTTAATATACAGAAAACTATTTTTGACATATTTAAGAATTGTTTTTGAAGAGTTTAAGTTTATAATGTAAATTACATTATTAATTATTTACAAGTATTTATTCACAAGTATTTGAAAAACACCATAACTATGCATATATATGACTAACAGGCTTATCATAATTCTAAGTACCCTTTAAATAATATATTACTCCCTCCGTCCCGGAACTATCTTCTGATTGACTTTTTAACGGTTTTTGTATGAAAATTATTTCATAGAATTATTATCAACTAGCATATCATTCATATAAAACAACTTTTGTACACATATTACTATGAAATAATTCTCACACAAAAACCGTTAAAAAGTCAACTCACAAGATAGTTCCGGGACGGAGGGAGTATATAATTAAAATAGGGTCATTTACAATAAGGTAGAAAGAGGTAAGCCTTAATACAACTAGGTGTAAAAATTTGCACATAAGCACAAATTTTTTTGCACGTAAGCACAAAAATTTGCACTTTTACATCTATTTGTAATTTTGCTAATTTTTACACTTATTTGTAATTTTCCCATTAAAATATACTCCCTCCGTAATTAACATATTTTAAGAAAACGTAGATAAAGTAAGAGTATTTTGGGATATTGTGTGATCCATTTATAAGTTAAGTGGTTGTTTATCGGTATAAAGTTGATAACATATAAAAACAATTAAGTAATAGGTAAATGGTGAAGCAAAACAAATTGTTATAAAAATAGTGTAAGCATAATTTTTTGTGGATAATGAGAAATGAAGTACTTTCTTATTAGACAATCAAATGAATTAATACTGATGGAAAGCAGAAAGCTAAGATAAACCAACAAACGCAGACTAACTAAAAAGGTTTTTGTGTAAAAGTGAATAGATGAGAATATTTGTGTTGAAACAAATATGTTTATATCTACTTTTAAAAATATTATGTTACACTCCATCCCTCGGTCTATAAAAAATGGCATGTTTTTATAATCATCCTTCCACATTACTAAAATAATATTGTTTATACCATTCAATTTACAAGTATCGTTACTTTTTAAACATCATATATATCACTTTACTTAAAATTCGTGTAAATAACAACTAGCTCACTTTTATGAACGAAAGGAGTTTTACGTTATAAAATATAAGATAATTATGAAGACCAGATTAAAATTTGTATGAAATAATTTTATGCCATATCACATATATATTAATTGCTTCCTTCCTCCTATAATAATTTGCATACTTTTTTATTAGTATATCCCAAAATAATTTGCACACCTACAAATAGAAAATCTTCCATATATAAACTTCATTCTCACCATGTCCACAATTTATACAAAATGACATTATATGATTTAAGTCCACACATACACACAATCCAACACATTTCTTTACTTTATAGTTTACAAAATTACCCCTCGTAATCCCATTAATTACTCCACTTTCTTATTTTGTGTGCTAAAAAATGATGCAAATTAATGTGGGATGGGGAAATATATTTCTGACTTGATCCATGGACTTATTATGAAATGTCATAATTATGTTTTAAAATAAAATAGAGTTTAAATATTAAAATAAAACTCCGTCTCACGCATAAAAGATCGTCTTATACGATATTTACCCAAAGATTAATGAGACACTTTTGGATGAGATGGGTCTCACCTTTAACTCGTCTTACATAGTTGATGTCTCTGCTCATATATTTGATACTCTTGCAGATTATTTTTAAACTTTATTTTTTCAATTCTCATTTCTAAATATTTAATACTCTCATGTGTATATATATATATATATATATATGATATTTTTCTTAGGGGTGAGATTATTATTAGTGACGCGGTTCATCTAGCTTCAAATTCACCTTACTTGAAAACTAAGCATAACGCCGTTATCGTTAGACCCACTTCCACTATATATAAATTATATCACCTTTATTAATTAATTAGAAGATGAAGATATTACTTTCCTTAAAAAAAAAGAAGATGAAGATATTTGTGCATGTTGCTTATCGGTCGAGTGAGGATATTAATTCGATGACCGTCGTCGTCTCCTCGTAAATCTTAGTGAGATTTTCTTTTTATTTTTCAAATTAATTGTGTCGTGTTTTCATTTGTTTAATCGAGTTATTTAGGATTGTTTATGGTAAGGATCAAAATCGATATTTAAAAATATTTGTGTCCATACCTATATTTAAATATTTTAGAGTTGAAGGGTCCGTACCAAAATTTCGATGCGAACTAGTAAGGATGTTATTTTTTGGTACGATTTGGAACAAACTTTCGAATATAATGAAAATAAATAGGGTTTTCAACATTAAAAAATATAAAATAAAAGATAATATTTGAAGGTATTAATAGAGTACCCAAAATACAGTAAATAAAATACTTAATAGTTGGAGATAGTATAATAATAATAATAAATAAATAAAAATAGAATAATTCATGATAATTATTCAAACTTAATATTAGATTTTATTCATACTAAATATTAGATTGAGATTTTACTCAAAGAATATTAGATTGAGATAATTATCCATACTTAACAATATATAGATTGCGATTTATATAATTGGTTATGATAATTAATTTAATAATAGATTGAATCTATTAATTGTTACTCTTTGTGTGATAAGTTATTTTTGTAAGCTTTGTGTTCAAGAAATAATTATTACATCTCTCCCTCCAAAAGATAAATAAATCACACTTAAAGGAATTAGTCTCATTTTTTGTTCGTATCTCGAGCTAATCCCTAGCTACTGTCAAGTGAACTAAACACTGGATTCCTTAGAATTGTTTTTTCTTTCTTGATGTATATATGAACCAAACTAGTCCATAATTGATTTGCTTCACATGATGAGATGAATTAGTTGTTATAGGATATGATAGGATGAGACGAATTAATTGTGATATAATCTTGCTATGTGTTTGAATTGCTGAATTATAAATTTTATCCCACTCCTCTCCTTGAATTGAATTATCCTTGAATTTGAGGATTAATCAATTTTTTTGAACTGGGATAGGAACATAGTCTAGGCCTCCATCATATAAACAAAATGTTATTACCAAAAATTCAATGATGGTAAATTCTGACCAATCATTTAAAACAAACAAGCCTTAAATGTATTCACAATCTTCGTGTCCATTTTATGGAAGTGTTTGCCAAGAAGCAACTTCTAATTAACCACGTTTTTTTCTCCATAGTTAGTTTAATTTGGTGTGACATTTAACTAACTTAAACTCATTTTATCTACAAATTCTAAGCATTTTCGATATAATATAAATAAATAAATACCATGAGAGGAGATCAAATTTGATCTTATGTCCACAAGTGGACATCAATTTATATGTCCACGCTTATGTGGCATGTCAATCACCTATCATGTGATGTCACATATACGGGAAGTCCACTATTATTTAATTAATTATTTATATGGCATCACATGATTGGCGAAGCGAGCCGCGCTAGCCTATTCGCTTTTCAACAAGCTACGGTCTAACGACCCCCTAACCTAGGTTGGGGCGAAAACTCGGGTTCCACATATAAATTCATGCCCACTTGCGAGCATAAGATCAAATCTGGTCAAGATAATATGTCTCGGATTAAACTCACAGCCGCAGACCAACTACCCCCAAAACTTTTTATACGCCAATATATAATTATCGATATATTAATTGAATAGTATGTGTTTTTAAATAAAAGTATTAACTATTTTTACCAAATTTTATAAATTATTTTTACTGCACAATATTAATTCTTTTCATTAAATATTATCAATTATATTAATTGAACATACTAATTAATTATTACTCCATCAATTTCAATTTAGATGACTTAAAATCCAAATTAAAATGGATGCTATAATTTTAATTTTTCACATTTAAAATACGCTCGAGCTCGACTCGGGAAGAAGTTCGGTAAACTAGCTCGACTCGATAATCTTTTTGTTATTTTTTATTTACTTATTTATATATTAATAATATAAATATATTTAATTAATAAAATAAATGAAAACTTTGTAAATATAGTATAAGCTCAATAAGGTTCGCGAGCCGCCTTTTGAGCTAAGTATTTATGAGCTCGAGCTTGATAGCTACTCGAGTAACTCAAAACTCGACTCGATTAATTTAAGTCGATTTTGATCTTTTTTAGTCGAGCACAAGTAGCTCGTGAGTTGGTTCGACTTACTTACACCCCTAATTCTACTCCCATTCAATCACAGAAAAGACTCATTTATCCTTTATTTTACACTTTTAATACAATGTGTTATTTTATTTTGAGAAATCTAGATTGCATCGGTGGACGTATAAACTATTTTTATTTAATTTAAATAACAAGCTATTAATTTCCACGTGTGAGGTACGTGGAAGCAGTGGGTGAAGGATACAGAAAACAGGTCGGCCATATTTTTAATTTTTTAAATATGTGAAAATGGTGGGTTGGCGCGATGCATGTGATCCACTTGTCGTAAAGGGGATAGGCTCAATTAGACATCATACCGACCTTCGGACCGACGTCTTCATGTGGAAGAGCATTGTCGTGTGGGTCACTTCATTTATTCTTAACACACACACGCATTACAAATCGTGCCGACACCTATTCAAAATTTTGACAATCTCTTCTTTTAATTAATGACGTGGACATCTCAAGTCATTAAAAAATACTCCCTCTTATTCCTAACTAGAGTAGATGAGCTCAGCGTATGTTGGTTAAATAAATTTTATAATATAATATATTGTATATATAAATATTTTCAAATAATATATATATTAAAATAATATAAATATATAAAATTTTGTGTAATTATAATATTAAATTTAAATAATAGTAATATTAATTGTATGACAATCAATGCTAGATATTATAATTATTATAATTATGTGAAAATTTATTATAAGATTTGTTTTAAATTTATTTTATAATTAGTAAAAAAAGACGATTAAATAATTTTTTATATATAATTGATGCATAAATATTACTTGAATAGTATATATATTTTTCTATATTTGAAATAAATATCATATATGATTATATTACGATTTTTAATAATACTTATATATATATATATATATATATTCATTAGAGTGAAATAAAGTAAATTAATTGAGTCAATCATTTTTAATTATTTTACTCAATATGTTAATAATTATATGTGACTAATTATACATTGACACATAATCATGACAAATAAATAAACTCTTTAAAAATTGACATTTAAGCGAAATTCACCACAAATTGACACCTAAGCAAAATCAAAGCGCCTATTAGTAATATAGGGATATATATCGTTTTGACTTTTCGTATTATTTGCAATTTAAATATCGTTTTGCACTTTTCAATGTGAATTAGTTATAATTTTTTCCAATTTACCCTTAGTTTTTTTTTTTTTAAATAACATTGATAATGATAAATTTAAAGTCTTGTGGAAAATTTCAAAACTAAGGGTATAGAAGGAAGTAAATAATTTTCTTAAAATGTGTGCATGAGCTTAGGATGACATATATTTTGAATAGGAGGGAGTATTACTAAAGTTACGAGGTTTAAGTTATTATTTATCCTGATAAAAAAAAAAGAGTAATATTTGTGTGAATTAAGTTTGAATCATTATTTATTTGATAAAAATAAAAATTTGTGTGAATCGATTTTGAATCGTTATTTGTCATTTGTTAAAAAGAGTAGCACTTATGTGAATTAGGTGCATAATATAAACTTAAGTTTAGTAACACAAATATTTGGGAAAAAAAAACCTTTTCCTTTTCCATAAAATGTAGTGTCAAGTAATTTTATAATATGAAATTATGTCATTATATTCATTTAATGATATCATTATATTTATAAATTAATATTATTAATGAATGATTATACTAATACTCGTTTTATAATATAAAGGAATAAAAAAACAGGAGAATGATTTTTTCTTTTTCCATCGGTAAAATAAAGACCGATGCTTTTTCTACCGTGGCCGAATATTTAACATTATCCACATTAGGAAAATGGATAACTTCCAACTTTTACATATTCCCTCACTAAAATATAAAATCTCCAAAAAAGGAATTATAAAGGTCATTCAAGAAAATTTGATGCAATATTCTCATTCCCTTTTTAATTTTAACTTTTCCTCCCTGAATTCAATTTCATGCCTTACATGCACCGTTTGCATTCAAGTTGATCGATATTAATTATTTTTATTATATTCTCTTTAAATTTTTGGATATTTTCTTTTTTAGATTGAATAAATAATAATTTGAACATGTGATCAACACTATAAATAATAGAGATCCAACCACTCGAAATATACAATTCGTCGAGTTATTTTCCTTTATCTAGGCACGAATTTTAAAAACTATTGCTAGTTCATGCAGAATATCGTGAACATAGCGATAAAGTATGGTGGGATATGTTTAAGAAAAGAAAATAAGAACTTTGAAATTGGACAACCAAAAAGAAAATTAGAAATACTGAATCCAACAAAAAGAGTATTAATTAAAAAAATATTTTGTACAGCTTGTGTATGGTACAAATAATAGTATTAATTAAAAATGTATTAGTTCTTACAAACATATATTAATTTTAGTAACAAACATTTTTTTATAAAAATGAGTATTTTTCCATATTGAATAACATTAATTTTTACAAATAAATGTATAAATATGTACGACAGTCCAAGATACACAGAGCAAATTGTACCTCGTATGTTAACTATTTGTAATTTATTCTAAATCTTATTATATAAATAAATAAATAAATTACTTAATATCATTATGATAAATTAGGTGTGGAGTGACAGAAGGGGCTCCAGTCCAGATAAAAAGAAGAAGTTTAATCAATTAACAGTATATGTTTACAGCAAAAAAAAATCTAATTTTTAAAAATAATATAACCCCCAACAAACAACGAAAAGAATTTGAAAAATTGTTTGGTTCAGGAAATTGCAAGGAAATTTCCCCATCCATACTCTGTCATCTTCGTGCTACTCACTACTGTACGAACTGCACCGTCTGCCGATTCTTCAGGTTTTTACTGCTTTCCTTCACTACGGTTGATTTCTCCGAGCATATTTGAAGCATTTCAATTGATTCGTTAATAATAAAGACAAAAGTAGTGCAATTGAAGCAAAGAATAAAGCCAATGGTGTTGAGTTCAAGTTTTTCCGTTGCCTGGATTTGTGTGAATCTTAAGGTTTCCGGCTACATGTATGTGTATGTGACATAAGAGTTGTCATCTCTCCTGCGACACAGAATGACTGACGAACACAAAGGCTCCCCGTACCGGCGCCACCGGAATGATCCTGAAGCTCCGGATAGTACCTACGAAGACGATGAAGATGATGGTTCGCCGTTTAATATAGCGCGAACGAAGAGTGCTCCACTCGACCAGCTACGTAGATGGAGAGTAAGTTCATCACATTGCCTTTTCTTATATTGTGAATTAATTCAGTTGAAATGTTCGAGATTATTGATGTGATTTACTGGTATTACGATATTTGGTTCAGGCTAGTAATTTACTTTTAAATGAAGCAATGATATGTTTTTTTCTCCTCTTTATGTACGATTTGGCTCTGATGTCTGTTCATTGTGGTTCCAAAACGTGTGGTTTTTGTATGGAATGACTGAATGAATAATTTGAGGAGGCTCTGCTCTCTGCTCTCTGTCACTTTTTTTTTTTGGTTTTATCTTCGTTATGTATTCCGTGATCCCATTTGTTTATTCAGTGTTGGGAGAAACGGATAATCATGCCTTTTGAATTTCATGAATTGCCCGATCAGTGTGATCAAATCAAATCTTGATCCTTAAGTATGTATGAACATGAAAGTAACTATATAAATCACTTCCTGGATTTTGATAATGTGTTTTTGATTAGCATCAAAGAGTAGTTAAACATTGACTGGACTGTTGAATGAGAAATTATTTTTTGATAAAGCAACTGATATATTTCTATTTTTGTCACCTGATATTTCAAATGTCCTTAACCTTTTCAATATTAATTGGCTGTAAAACCCCTCCCAACCTCGTGCAGGCTTTGCATTTATGGAGTTTATTAATATTTCGACTCTACATGATGTTCTTCTAGCTCTAACAGCATGGATTGACATTCATGCACACTACACATAGATGTAAATAGATGGCGTCACAAACCCTCCTAACAAATTTTACACGTGTAGTGAAGTTTTGTGTTTTGAATGAAAATTGGGTCTGTCTTCTTTAACAAATCATACAGGTGTTATTATATCGGTGTAATAAATGCTAAAACAAATCTTAACTGACAAATTAATTGGAAAAATCATGACTATACTTATCAATAAAAAGAAGTCCCACGTGTGTTTTCCTTTAAATTTTTCGAGCGATTCAACCATTTTAGGAACTTGCCATAAAATTTAGGATAGTTTAGTACAGAAAGAAAACAGGCCGGGGTTGGTAGCGATGGCCAAGTTGGTATGCACGTTTTAATTGATGCATTCTTGCATGCCAATAGCTTACTTATTTGTTATATAAACTTTGCGTTCTAGATTAGTATGGCCTATGACCAATGTTCGGGTCATAGTTGTTAAAAAAGTGTGCCTCAGGCGCGAGGCACTCGTGACTATGTGTCGAGTCCAGCGCTGTTTGCGCGCCTTAGTGTGCTATACGCCTTCTCTGATGCGCCTCGGCGCGCCTCTATTACTTTCCAGATCTTCTTCACCCCAAAATGTGGTTTGTGTACAAATCATGAAATAAAAAATGAATCATAAACAAGAAAACAGTGTTGAATTTAGGGTTTAAGAAAAATGGTAAGAAAGAAGAGATTGAGAAACAATGTCACTGCCCTTATTCACGACCATTTTTTCTTTGTGAATCTAATCTACATTACTGCATTTTTACTTATGATGAGAATGAGAACTAGACTATTAATTAATTACAGAATTTGCTAAATTTGATGTTTTTTGTGTGTTAATGGAGTCTATTGTACAACTTTAGTTTTTACTTCATGATTACAATATGTTCTAATGTTCATTAATTGACTTTTGGGTATTATTATGTGATTTTATGTGGTACTGAATTTCATTTTGTAGGACAATATGTGTCAAATATGTTATTATTACTAAAATATGATGTTTAGTGAAAAGGACAAGAGGCGCGTCCCTTGCACCTCTAGCGCTGGGACCCCTCTTGTGCCTTGGTGCGCCTTGCGCCGTTAACAACTATGGTTTTGGCGAATTGCATGGTTTCTTATTGACTTTGTATTGGCTTAGATTGTTGGTGTTATTGGTTTATATTTTAGAGGTTGATTGTAATCTTAATTCTTATTGCATGTTTCAGCAAGCTGCGCTTGTACTGAATGCATCTCGGCGATTTCGGTATACATTGGATTTGAAGAAAGAAGAAGAGAGGAAGGAATTGATTGCTAAGATTAGAATGCATGCTCAAGTCATCCGGGTACTTATTTCATTGTCTTAATTAATTGGATTCAATGTCTATTGTTAATCATTTGTTTTGTAACCAATTATGCCTTGAGCAGGCTGCTGTTCTTTTCCAAGCGGCTGGCAAAGGATTAAATGGTAATTCTGATTTATGCTGTTTTACGTGGTTAATTCTGTGCTCATAAATCTTCAGTGGAAGTGTTATAGTAAGAATCAGGTTATATGATCAGGAATACCTTATTCTTTTAACCCTGTTTATTATAAAATACATATTGAAACTTAACTGCAGGATCAAATAAGTGTTTTCACATTATGTCTATGGTGAATCTTGTAATTAGCAGCTCTCCAGTGATAATCAGTTCTTTTTAACATAATTTTCATGACTTCATTTTCTTCAATATAATTTTGCTGGAGAATGTGTTATGCTTGCAATTTTTATGGTTCCTTTTCTGTTAACATTGTTCTTCCTGATATGATTTTGAAATCGTATGTTGCATGATTCTATGTTTCTCTGGAGCATATTTTAGCTTATCCCTTTTTGTTGTTATCATGATTGCAACATTTCTGTGTTTCAGTACCGGTATCTGCAAAGTTACCATCAAGTCCCACTCGAGTTGGTGAATTTGGTATCAGCGCAGAGGAACTGGCTGCAATGTCCAGGGAGCATGATCTCTCGTTTCTGCAGCAAAATGGAGGGGTAAGTTCATTCCAATTGGGTCTAACATGTTGTTTCTTGTCTGCTTAATATCTAAATGTTTTCTCAATATATTCTTTGTTGTCATAATCCTTTTCCCTTATATTTTGCATTAGGTTAAAGGATTAGCCGAGAAGTTAAAGACCGATACAGAAAAAGGTGCACCTGAAGACGAGACTGACTTGATAAACCGGAAGCAAGCTTTTGGATCAAACACATATCCTCGAAAGAAAGGACGGAGTTTCTGGGTAAGCAATAATTAATCTTGTGACTAATGCAATAATTAATCTGGTCTAATTATGTGCTTTTTTTTGCTTTATGCGTGCAGACATTTATTTGGGAAGCTTGTCGAGATACCACACTGATCATCTTGATGGTCGCTGCAGCTGCTTCCTTAGCTCTAGGCATTAAGACTGAGGTAATTTAAGCAGAGCATATCTGTAAATTCAGGAGTATTTTTTTGTAGAGTTTGATTTCATTTTTCAAACCTGAACCCTAACGTAGCCCGTATATAATAAAGCACACGGGCTCTTTATCTAAAGAACTTAAATTTAGAAGGCCCTAACTATAATAATAATAATTAGACAATAACATGAACTGTATCAGTTTAATGCTCTTTTATCTTCAACAGTAGCCGGCATCAAGTATGCATCAAAGCATCTGCTGTTGGGTTAGTTAAATTGTTAGTTAATATCAAGTCATACCTAAGCTTTATTGCCAACAAATCATGTTTTAGGTACATATTCTTTTTGACTGCATAACTACAGTTGGCGGTTGCTTATGATGAAAGAGTGAGCGAGTGAAAGTGACATTAGAATGTGGTAGCTGGGTGATAACCTTTTTTCTCCTTTACCTACCACTACTTGGGTGTTAATCTTTCCAGCTATGGCATGTGATATTTTTGGTTCAATCCAATACACGTAACTTTTTTGCATTGTAAAAAGTTGACAACACTGAATTATAGGTTTTACTAGGTCCACATAATCTCAGTTGATTAATAAATCATAATAATGGTTTAGTGGTATAATCATGCCATTTTATGTCTAGTTGGAGCTGTCTGATAGGATTTCAAATATCCCACCAATCACGAAAGTATACCATAGGAGATGAAAGGGATCTAAATCAGATTAATCAATGATTTTAGATTGATTTGATTATTTGTTTCCTTAGATATTAATGCTGTTGATTTCTTATTTCCTTTTGAGCTTATGACTCTTGATTATTTACGAGGATTGTAATAGACAGGAGAGTATGCTGAATTCTTAATTCTTGAGAGCATTTCTCGAACAGCATTCGCGCTGATTACTAGGGCAATTCAAGGGTTCTTACCTTGGGTTTCTAGGATTGAACGGTGAGGTTCTAACACTGTCAGATTGGGTGGTCAGTGGGAGGATGCTAAACATTTCATATAATTTGACCTATTGTAGCTTTATGAATCATATCCAAGTATTTGAATTATTTAGAAAGAACCAAGTTAAAATAAATGAAAATTGAGAATTTTGTTTGAGCGAAGGATATGGATGAACAATTCTCTATTAAAAATGCAGTTCATATTCTGTGATCATTATATTTATGCAACAAACAGGAACATAGACACGGAAAAAAATGATGTGCGTTGCAGTAGAGAAATTTTTGACATTGGGGAACTTGTAAGCAAGCATGACTTTGAACATCTTAGGTCGCTCACCGAAATAGTTGGTGGTTTTCGTTATTAGTTGTTATCTAGGTAATTTTCACTTTGTCATTTATGGGTGCAAAACTGTTATTTGAACTTTTATTTAAACATGATATTTATGCTGTGCATTTGATATGGAATGAGTTTTCATGCTTGTCGAAGTATATGGAATATATTAGTATCCTCGACATTTTACTAATATTTCAATTTCATTGGTTTCATCAAATGCTTATGTTCACTTTTAGGGTATAAAAGAAGGTTGGTATGATGGAGGAAGCATTGCCTTGGCGGTTATGATAGTCATTATATTTACAGGTACTACACGATTCCATCTTTTATTTCTTGTAGTTTTGTAACTTTAAAGTACATTATCCATGTACTTGCGTGCTACTATTGTTTCTTAGTACATGGGTCTTTCTGCAACTTGCTTTATTTTCATTTTTGATATAATTGATGCCCAGATGTGTTGCAGCTTGCATGACTTTCGTTTTTGATATAAATGATGCCCAGGATGTGCTGTATCAGCCTAGTATCATATGAGAAGAAACTCAAGCTAGGTTGCATGATAACTACCCTACTTAACATTTTATTGTTTAAGCACTGTTCACAGAAATGCGTTGAAGATGGTTTGAACTTTCGAAATGTACATAGGAGACCTTAGAACTGGATTAAAGGGGAATAGGAAGACCTAAGAAGACTTGAGTAGAAATTATTAAATGAGGACTGTAATTTAAATGAAAACATTTGTGTTGATTGAGCACGACGGCGGGATATATTCATATAGCTGACCCCATGGTGGTTAAGGCCCAGTTCCTTCTTTTTTTGGTTGCAAGTCTGTTCACAGACGTCCTCTTGTCAAAATAAAGAAATTTCTGATTTTCCAGTTTCAGTTGAAACAATTTGAACTCTAATAATGAAACTTTCAATTTTTCAAATTCAGTTGAATTGGTTTGGAAGTCAGTATTATTTAGTACTTCCTCCGTCCGGAAAAACTTTCATATGTAGGTGGGCACACGCTTTAAGAAAAAGAGTAATGATTGAAGTTTTGAGGGATAAATTTGTAAATTTTTATGTATAAAGTAAAAGAACTTTATTGGGTTATGTGTATGTGAGACTAAAAGTAATGACATTTGTGTAAATTAGTAAAAATTGTGAGGGTTGGAGTTTATAAAAGGTTTTCCATATTAAGGGTGTGAAACTTATATTGGGACGGACGAAAAAGTAAAGTGTGAAAGCTTTTATGGGATGGAGGGAGTATCTTGTATAACTTGCAATCATCGAACTCAGTAAAATATTCATTTAAGAGACGAGAATTGGATTTCTTATATAATTTGATTCATACATATATTCTTTCTAATGGCCGTGTCGCCGTCAAGTGTAGTCGGTCATGATATGTGCTTTATGCTTTTGCAGCTGTAAGTGATTACAAACAATCTCTCCAGTTCCAAAACTTGAATGAGGAAAAACAGAACATTCAAATGGAGGTTGGTTTAGTGCAATATATTACTACTCCACACCTTAAATTTCTCCCTTCTTACATTTCATGGTAATTATATGCAGGTTGTTAGGGGTGGACGTAGAATTAAGGTTTCGATATTTGAATTATTGGTTGGTGATGTCGTGCCTCTGAAAATTGGTGATCAGGTGATGCAAAGATTTATCAAAAAAAAAAAAAAAATTCCAGATGGGAAATGAAATATAACAACATTAATTTCCCTTCTTGAGTGGGTTGCCAGAATGCAGAAATTTAAATGGTTGATTTTGATTGATATAAACAGGTACCTGCAGATGGAGTTGTGATTTTTGGTCATTCCCTTGCAATTGATGAATCAAGTATGACTGGGGAAAGTAAAATTGTGAGCTCTCAAGACCATATGCTGAATTTTGGTGGTATATAACTTTCTATACTCATATACTTATGCAAGTGAATTCTGGTGTTAGGCTAACAAGGACCCAACAAGATCACCTTTCCTTATGTCGGGTTGCAAGGTTGCTGATGGATATGGCAGCATGCTGGTAATAATTTCTAGCGCCCCAATACGGGTTCTTTTTTTCAGTCAATAAAATGATGTTTGATTTCACCTTATAGTAATTTTGTCTCCTGCTAACTCCATTTGAAAAACTCTGGTGTCTTAACTAGTACTTATAATGGTGAAGCCGCAGTAAGAGTAATTTGAAAAATATATTGTTAAAAGAAAGAATTTGTTTAGTAGATGTTGAGGTTCATTAAATGTCGTTAGTAATCTATTTCTCGTATATGAGTAGTTCCTTTATAGCTGTAGATATTGCTTCTTATTTGAGCCCAAGTATAGAAAATCTCTGCAAAAGGTACTTTTTAGCCAACTCAATTTGTTGTGCATGTATTTTTCTTTGGGGTGTTATGTGTGTATTTTCTCCTATCCTCCTAAAAGGTAGGACAAATAGTAATTTGGCTTTTTTACATGGTTATGAATGCGTACTCTAGTAATCTGTATATTTGTATTTACCTATATAATAACACAATAGTCTGCCAAAAATAGAAAGCTATCATTTTCCATCAAAATCACATTCCAAAAATATAAACATAAAACCTTTTTCCACCAAAATTTTAAATTGCAATAACTTTTTTTGTTTCAAGTCCGTTTCCAACATATAATATATCAAATTAAAGAATTTTTATGATCTTTAATTTGAAATCTTGAAATGCATACTAGGACTTGGATAGAAATGTGGTAACTCTGTGCTTGAGAAATAATAAATTTATTATGATGTCAGTATTATCCTACACAATGAAAAACTTTATTTTTCCTGGACAGTTCTCAAAATTTCCATTTTCATTTTCTATACAACTTTGTAGCCAATACCTCATGGTAGGCTGGATTTCTACATGTTTACCAGGTAACGAGTGTGGGAATAAACACAGAGTGGGGTTTACTCATGGCGAGTATATCAGAAGATAATGGTGAAGAGACACCATTGCAGGTTCTTTTTATTGAATTTTTTTTTTTTTGATTTCATATGAACACCTATTGCTTTGTTTCTGATACTGAGGATTATGTACTATTGAGTCTAGGTACGGTTGAATGGGGTTGCTACATTTATTGGTATAGTGGGTCTTGCTGTAGCAGTAGCTGTTCTGATCATCCTTGTGATCAGGTAGATTCTATTGTGTGTGGTTTATGGAATTTTTTTATCTTAGCTTTCTAAAAAATGGTACAAAGTAATTTTTACTTTTGTGATCTGCTAGATTTTTCACTGGGCATACCACGAACCCTGATGGCACCCGACAATTCCAAGCTGGGAAGACTAAAATTGGCCCTGCAATTGATGGCTTCATCAATATATTCACTGTTGCAGTATGTTATTATTTGATGTAGTTTTAAGTGTGTTCATCTTCAGATTGTCAACTAAACTGAACAAAACTCTAGGTAACCATTGTAGTTGTTGCTGTACCAGAAGGTCTTCCATTGGCTGTTACACTAACGTAAGTCTATATCTTATCATTCATCTCTTGTGGATGAGATGCTCGCCACAGCAGAAAATATGTGAATTGTTTTATGAGTTTCATTAGTTGGAATAGATTGGAAAAAGGCTGACTTCTTAAACAAATGCATCAGTTGGCATCTTGTAATTGTGCTTGAACTTCTTCTCATGGTAATGTTCTGTTAACTGAATAATAATTTGATAATGTGATAAGAGTTCCACTTTTATTGTCCATCTCAACTGAGCGCTTGATTGTTTAAACCAGATCTCTTAAGGCTTCCTTTGGCTTGTTGGACTATTTGCATCCATGTATGAACAATCATTTCATTCTTTGCATTCGGCTTATTTGATATATAATTGCTTGCAGGCTTGCATATTCCATGAGAAAAATGATGGCTGATAAAGCACTGGTACGTATGATTACTATAGATAAAAATGCACAGCAAACCATATTGCTTTTATATATGTCCTCATATTACTTCCTGAGCCTTTACACAATTTAACTGCAGGTCAGGAGGCTATCAGCCTGTGAAACAATGGGCTCTGCCACCACTATTTGCAGTGATAAAACTGGGACTTTAACACTGAATCAGGTGCTTATCTGCTTGCTTTATTTGCCTCCTCTTTTCTATGAATACTGAACCTTGGATCAGTTGGTCTAGCTATGAAAATACTGCAGAGGTATAGAGTATAATGTGTTTGATTTGTACGATAACCTATATTTTTATTATTTTTTAACAGATGACGGTAGTTGAGGTGTATGCTTGTGGGAAAAAAATTGACTCACCTGACAATAAGTCTCTGCTTCCTCCCATGGTTGTATCCTTGCTTACTGAAGGCATTGCACAAAACACAACTGGAAGTATTTTTGTGCCTGAGGTAATTAATTTAATGCTGGTCTGGTTTATGATTACTCATTGTTAGGGCTTATATATCCAGACTGAGAGGTCGACCGAAGATGCTTGGTGAGCATATTTCATTTTTATAATGCTCTCTGAGCATCTGAGATGTTGGATACAACATGTTCCAACTATTTTGTCAGAGATAGTACTTGTTTTTATTGCTGCCGACAAACACTATGGTCGTAAGATGGTTTCTGGAAAGAAATATACAGAGCTTCAGTGCTAAGACCTGAGCCAAATTACTGTAATCATCTATTAATGGATGGGCGGTGTTTTAAGATATTAAAATATATTCTAGCAGCTTAAACTTTGAGGTGGTCAATTTAACATGGTTCTAAGTCAAAGTCGAGTGAAGGAAAGTTCTTGCGGTCAAATCTCACTACCATGTATGTACCAAAAATTTCCACGGGCTAGGCGCCAAAACAGAGTGCGTTGAATGTAATTTACGTGCAGATGAGGGGCCATTTTGCAGTTTAAAATATCAAGTGATACTCTAATAATTTAAGTTTTACATGAGGTGATCATTTAATAATGATCGTGAAATGATATTATCTGTGCTGTGAATACTTATGCTCACTTTTTTTTTTCATTGAGCATGATTTCTCTGTGGTTGGCATTTAATAGGGTGGTGGAGCTATGGAAATTTCTGGGTCGCCAACTGAGAAGTCCATTCTGCAATGGGGAGTTAATGTAAGAGCGTCCCTTCTCTTCTTTCTCGTGGTTTGTGAAGTATTTTCTCTTGTTAGCTTTAGTAACTTGTTATGGGTTCTTTTTCTGTTATGCTACTTCTGTCCATAGCTTGGAATGGATTTTAGTGCTGCCCAATCAGATTCAGTGATAATTCATGCTTTCCCATTCAACTCGGAGAAAACGAGGCGGAGTTGCTGTGAAACTGGTAAGTTCTTATATCAATTAAGATGATCTGTACTTTTAGTTTTCCTTATCTGCCTCCCAAGGAGAAAGCACTTTCTTGACAAGATTTCATTCTTATTTAATCTTTCCTTACATACCAATTGACTTTTATTTTATTTAATTATTTTTGTGCAGTCTAATTCTGAGATTCATGTGCACTGGAAAGGTGCTGCTGAAATTGTCCTTGCATCTTGTACAAGTTATTTAGATGTGGATGGTAATGTAGTCGCAATGGATGAAGAGAAGGTTATAAACTACTATTTTTATCCTTTACTTCATTCCGATGACTGTACCTATAGTTATTACTCCCTCCGTCCGTGATTACTTTCACAGTTGACTTTTCAACCGTTTTTGTGTGAGAGTTTTATCATAGCATTATGTGTACAAAAGTTGTTTTATAAACAACTTTTGTACACATAATGCTATGATAAAACTCTCACACAAAAACGGTTGAAAAGTCAACTGTGAAAGTAATCACGGGACGGAGGGAGTACATTCTTTGAACTTGGGCAAAAATAACGTGTTCTGAGTCTTAGAGTTTAGTGAGAAAGGTGAGATGTTATCAGAATATAGGTTCTGATTGACCTTGATAAGTGTCTATTGCGCCTTTATATTACTCAAGTACTAGTTTGTCTCAACTTTAAATTAATTTTGGCTGTTGAGTAAGTGTATTTATGTCTTCAGTTATCATATTTTAAGAAAGCAATTGAAGATATGGCTGTGGGAAGTTTGCGCTGTGTTGCTATAGCCTATAAAACGTGTGTGAAATGGAGAAGGTACCAACTGGTGATGAGGAACTGGAGAATTGGCAGCTACCTGAGGATGATCTCGTCTTGCTTGCCATTGTTGGTATAAAGGTGCTCTTGCTTTCACATCTTTGATTAGTAGCTTGTTGAATATTATGTCATTTGATACCCCCAACGTGATACAAAAATGTTTTCACCTATACATGAGAAACAAACAAATCAGTATGCCCTATTTAACATGTAAATTGGTTTAATTATTGATTGTCTTGTGCAGAGTAGTTATGCACATTTTAATCCTAATTAAAAAGCTCTTTGAATTGTTATTAGAAAGCTCTAATTTCTTCAACAGAATGATACTTTTTTAATCCAAGTTACATGTTCTCAATGAGACTATGAATGCTGTAGGATCCTTGTCGACCAGGAGTGCGAAATGCGGTTCAATTATGTGTTGATGCTGGTGTTAAGGTATGATAATTCATCACTTACACATGCATATGTATTTGACTTGAATAAGTGATCTTGCCTTGCTTTACGTTTCTTTGGTTGGAAACATTTTTTTTTTTTTGTCCATGTGATTTCTGGATATCCATTCTGTCAGTTTAGTGATTTGAGATTTTGAATTTGTGGTGTCAAATTTAAAATAGCACTGATAGTAATCAGACTGGGTGGCCATTCTCTTTTTTATCGGGAAAATGGTGACTCGAACCCATGACCTACCACTTCGTTGACTGGGTGGCCATTCTATTGTTCCTACCCTTTATCAATTTGAGGTGGAGCAGAAAATAATTCTGATGGAATTCACACCGTAGACCGTGGACTGAAGATCCTTATAATTTACATATAGGGACAAATCATATCTTGAAAGCAGGTTACCTGCGCTGTCTATTGTCAGAATGGTTTCCTTTATATGTTCTCTTGAGCAAAAATTCGATTTCAACACCCTTAGGCATAATCTTTAACTCGTCTCATACCTTTCATTTCGAAAGGAATAATAGAGGTGAAAATGACCTGAGAACCTAATGATATCAACTCTCTTCATTTTCACGTGTTAATAACTCTGCTCTTAACTTTTGCCATTTCATCTACTTCTCTCTCATTTTTTTCCACAATACTGTACAAAATCTACTTTTTTTTGTTGGATTGCCACTCATCGAAACTCCATGGCAAACAAGCATATGTTCAATTCTTAATATTACACCTTTAAGTTTGTGAACCAAGTCTTGTCAAGTGCAGGATTGACGATTTTAGATTGGTATTCAAGTTAGGACCCATTTGTTTCGGGATATTAAATTTTGAGTGATAGTGAAACATGTGATACATTTGACTTTTTATGTGTGATATGTTTTACTAAATCATACAAATCAAATGTTTGTTAATATATATTACGACATAATTTAACATGAGTCACAAATGTTTGTATTGAGATTTAATTCGTGTGATAAATTAAAATTTTACAATTATACCCCCATTTACTTTTTTAAAAAAAAAAATAAGGGGATATTTTTGTCAATTAACTTGGTAATAAGTGGATGATAATTTTAATACCTCATAGAGGGAGGGATCCATTTTCACTCAAAAATGGGAAAACATATATTAGACTTTCATATTTTTGCGGCCATAGGTAATACAAATCAACAATAACAAACACTTGAATTTTAGGAAAAATAAACTACTATATCTCTAATAATCACTCAAAACAAACATGCCTAATAGTCACTCAAAACAAACATGCCCTTAGGGAATACCAATTCCTGGGCATCTTAGTTTATTTAGGTCCAATAATTTGTTTTATGGACGGTTGAAGTTATTCTTAAACACAGTCATTTAAATGTGCTATACCAAGCCTTGGTAGGGGATTCTCTTATAGGATTTAGAGCTCATACTCTCACAGCTTATATTCTTCGCGTGTCAAAGCATGTTGGCACAATTTGTGATCTCAATGGCATTAGCATAACTTTGTGCTCGTATAACTTTCCTATGAGTTGGAGATATTGTATGGTGTCAGTATCTGCTTATGGTGTTCTGTTATCAGATTAATTTATAATGGGAATTAGCATGAAAATGGAATTACTGATTTCTCTGAGCATTTTTCATGATATGTGAAGCATGCTGATCTTTCCTACTTTGATTGACTATGCAGCCAAACCATCTACTTGACATACCTAGGCAGGTTATCTATCTATATTTATAATAGCATTTTAGGAGGAAATACATGATCAATACACTGTCAGTCAATTGGCATTACCTGTTCCTTTCTTTCTCTTTATTCACTTATGTTATCTTTATACTTATAAATCTCTGGTTGCATTTCATATGGTTACAGAATCTGTACATATGCCTAGTTGCCAACTAGAATAGCCTGTTGACAATATGTATGTTACAGTGTTAACTCTAATTCATTGCTATATGATCTCTGCGTGTTTTGTTTTATGCATCAGAACCTCACGTGCCCTTAAATTGTACTCTATTTGATGGGTTTTCTCTTTCAAAAAATTATTGTACCCATTTGTTTCTTGTTTTGACCATGAAGATTGTGCTAGGATGCAATCATGTCAAGTATGCATTTATTATACTGATTTTTGGTTTAACTAAATTATAGGTACGAATGGTCACAGGAGACAATCTTCAAACAGCTAAAGCAATAGCTTTAGAGTGCGGAATACTGGCGTCAGATGCAGATGCTACAGAGCCTACTCTGATTGAAGGAAAGTCGTTCGAAACATGACTGAATCACAGAGACTAGAAGTAGCTGATAAAATTGCGGTATGAAATGAAAATTAAATTGCTGCCAGAACGTAGTTTCCAATTGTGTTTGTTATGGAAATGGTGCTGATGAGTTATATTTTTCGACTTCTGCTGATAGGTGATGGGTAGGTCATCACCAAATGACAAACTCTTGCTTGTCCAAGCACTGCGAAGGAAGGGACATGTTGTTGCTGTCACTGGAGATGGCACTAATGATGCTCCTGCTCTACATGAGGTCAGCTTTTCCATTTTCTGCATATATTAGAACTCTTCTCTGAATTACCCATGAAATCTTGTGGTATGGGACTTTATGCTGTTCTTTGATCTGTGGCCATTCTATTGGTTTTGTTTTATAAGTTGGTTTTCACATTAATTCCTGAAGTTTATTTATTATATTCATTAGATTTCATAACTATAGATTTTTTTCTTGCCATCTATAATAGTAAAAGAATCATTGAAAAGATTGTACTCAACAGATAAGGTTAGCTTTTCCATATGCGGCATATGCTAAAACTCACCTCTGAATTAGGCATGGAATCTTGTGGTTTGGGACATTCTGCTGTGTTAAGGTCTTTGATCGTCCCCAAACCCCCACCCCAACCCCTTCACCACATGTGCGTAGCTCAATCACCTTATCTGTTGATTTAGGTTTGTAACTTGGTTTTCACATTAATTCGTTTAGTTAATTTATTGTATTCATTAGGTTTCGAACCTATAATTTTTTTCCTGTCATATATGTTATTAAAAATCATATAGAAGATCGTACACATTTTCTTCCTTGACAGAGACTGACCAATATCTAGAAATTGACACTATTTTCTGGGTGTGATTTATATTTTCGAGATTTAAAATTGCATTTGCTAGCCATGAATGGTGTCTGGAATTGCAAGGGTGGTTCCTGAAAGACTTCTACAGTTCTACTTCTCTTCATTTTGTCTCATCTTGATTTTCTAATGTAGACTTAATATGATTTGGTGTAGGCTGATATTGGTCTTGCAATGGGTATTCAAGGCACGGAAGTCGCCAAAGAGAGTTCAGATATTATCATCTTGGATGATAATTTTTCTTCTGTTGTAAAGGTTAGTTTACAGTGTCACAAATATGTTGATGAAACTGATTTTATGGGTGTGTTACACGCAATCCCATCTTTTCTGCTACATCTGGGGTTAACATTTTTATATATTGTTTATAATCAATTTCCAATGTGTTGAGATGAATTATGGTCTCTGTTTAGCAATTTGGATAAGAATGACAGTCGGACATCTTTAAGAAAACTGGTTTTGTAACAGTACTTGCACAATGTACTTCAGTTAGAAAACTGAGTACTTGCACAATGTACTTCAGTTAAATCATACGCTGTCAGAATTTCTGTAGGTACAATTCCTTTAATTTTAGGCAATATTCATCAATGATATAATTGATGTATTTGGGCCCTTTGTAACCATGCGTGGCTGAGAAATTTAGATGTTGAACTGTTATGATTTCATCAGTTCAGCTGGTAAATATTTATTTTTTTAATTTCAGGTTGTGCGGTGGGGTCGATCTGTGTATGCCAATATTCAGAAATTTATACAATTCCAGCTTACGGTTAATGTTGCAGCGCTGATTATCAATGTTGTGGCGGCAATTTCTTCCGGTAATGTTCCACTAAATGCAGTGCAGGTGTGTAATCTCCCACTTTATCTGCTTGTTTACATGTGTTTTATTTCTAATCTCAATACTTGGTTAATCTCAAAAGTCCATCTGTTTGTTTTTGTGACAGACATTAATTTTCCTATCTAATATCTTTACAGCTGCTTTGGGTAAATCTGATCATGGACACACTAGGAGCTCTTGCGCTTGCGACGGAGCCTCCTACAGATCACCTCATGCGCAGACTGCCTGTTGGTAGAAGGTTAGACGTTGCGTATTTGAAACCGAGCTCTGATGATATAGTGATTGAAACATTCTTTCCTCTTTGTTGAATACTCCCTCTGTCTCAATTTAACTCTCGTTTTAGAAAAAAATTATTGTTCCAGAATCTGTCGTTTTGTTTTTCAGGAGAAAATTAGTTTTTTTTTTTTTTTTTCAACTTTGCCCTTTTCTTAAGTTTTGTGATAAGTCTCATTTATTGTGGTACAAGAATCAATGATAACCTGCAAGTGGGTATATTGGTCATTTTACATCTAGCTAAATACTTGCGTCTTTTATTGACCAAAGATCATTTTGTGCTTTTCTGTTTCTTTTTCATCTCAATAATTATCAGTTTATATCTGTTGTCCATTGACCATATCATCTGATGAAGCACAGTTTTATAAATAGATATTAGTTGAAATGGTTTTCAGAAAGATTAGTCATACGCTGATGTATTTTGACCAAAATAATCTCTTAAGGAGCTGTTGTACCGACTAAGTTTCCCCTTGCTAATAAGGGACCCTGCCTTGTCTTGCCTGCTATTACATCTTTACTAAGGAAATTTTCTAGATATTTTCCTCATGATCAATATTTTGGGATAATGATAATATTTTGTGTCTGTATATACACTAACTTTCTGCAGCGTTTAAATTGTAAGATGTGATTGTTTTGCTATCAGTATTCTTTTGTATAATATGAAATGTTAAAAGAGTTACTCCTATTTGCTAATGACAAAAAGAACACAGTCGTCGATAGATGAGCTCTTGATCAGATCTATCTTATAGATCTGATGAGTTCATGTTGTTTGTTACATTTATGTTAACGACTGATTTCAAATATTTGCTGACCAAGCCCTTGTTACTGTTCTAGGGAACCTCTAATAACAAACATCATGTGGAGGAATTTGATGATTCAGGTATAGCATAAAATCTCAGTGTAAACTAAGTGGCTTCGTTTCTCTTTATTTTGTCAAATTGAAATCCTGACAAGATAAAAACATATGCCAAAAGGCTAGTTTGTCCATTTTATTTAACATGAGTTAGTAAGGCTTGGTGCTCATCCATTACTGAATATTGGTTGTTGAATGATTGTAGGCTCTGTATCAAGTAGTTGTTCTTTTAATCCTGAATTTCCGAGGAATAAGCATTCTGAATCTGAGGCATGATACGGAAGATCACGCTTTCAAAGTGAAGAATACTCTGATATTCAATGCATTTGTCTTTTGCCAGGTAAATGCATTTCTAAATTGTAGACCTTACATGGAAAGAGTCTATTTATGTAAATGTGGATTCTCTCCCTCACAGCAGATTTCTTTTCTATGTCTATGTTGTAGGTATTTAATGAGTTTAATGCTCGTAAGCCAGATGAAATCAATGTGTGGAAGGGAGTCACCAAGAACCTTCTCTTTATGGGAATAGTTGGCATCGAAGTGGTGCTTCAGGTATTTTATGGCTTGTTAATTATAAGGGTAAATATTTTTTCCTCCTCAACTTGCACCAATTTTGGTTTTACTAAATTCAAGTGAATTTAGTGGACTATTTTCAAAGTTGAAAAAGTTAGTGGATTAAAATCAAAATTGGTGAAAGTTAAAAGGACAAGAACAAACCTTTACCCTAATAATAACAAATTGTAGTGTTCTTGAATCATTGTCATCTTTACCCTTCTCTTATATTCTTCAGGTTATGATTATCTTCTTCCTCGGAAATTTACTACGACTGTTCGTCTTAGTTGGCAATTATGGCTCGTGTCCCTTGCTATTGCTTTTATCAGGTTGGTAAACAGGCGAAGCATTCTGATACTGGGTCTTTAACTCTTATTTTGCATACCTTCATGATATGTATCTGATAATTGTTCACCATTTTGGGTAAATAGCTGGCCTCTTGCCATGGTCGGAAAGTTGATCCCTGTTCCAGAGAGAAATTTCAGCGACTACTTTATGGGGAAACGTCAACGGAAAAAGGACCAAAGTAGTAAGTATGCTTTGTTTAATTGGATGTATTTGCGATTAAATTGCAAAATTGGTCTCGTATCTCTATCGGGTGTTCTGCAATTATAGTCTTATACAAATTAATTTTCTCCTTTTATAATGACACAGTTTTAGCATTGACAAGGTTGCAGGTGCCGAAATTCCATCTAGTAACTAGATTAATGACTCGACGTGGCTTACGTTGCATAATGAGACCCCAATATATTTATTTCAATTAAAAGAATTACCAAAAAATCTGTCATCATAAAACAAAAATCATCAATATAGGACTAAAGTCACATAGTTTAAAAAATTATGGGATTGAGAAAATTGGTTCGTATGTGACTAAGATTGTCCACACCCAATAGATATTGGACTGAGTCTTTCAGCTCAACGGATAATAATCTACTTTTTTTCGTGCTCAGTTAAAAAGCGGACGCTTCTTCTCATGAAGCTTCAGCAGAATAGGCTGACATTTGTGTAGATACAAATACTCAGACTAACTTTGTGGATTCAGAGTTGACAGGAGTTTGCATATATATGAAGTTTTGCTTCGACTTTTCGTAGTAGGGGTGTGTTAGTTTCTGAGATTTGCTTATATCCAGTACAGTGCAGGCTCTGTGCATAGAATGAAATTAAGTAATAGCTTAAATGTTGTATACTGTATATGTTTTCGTCGGCTTTTGTTGTAAAAATTGTTGTCTCATCTGTTTCCCGTAACATGTTATGCGTATTTTGGATTTGTATTTCAGTTTTGTTCGACGTTCTTGCGATGTGGATATAATTGATCTGTTGGTTGGGTTCTGAAAATCTGAGTTTGTTTGTTGGTGATTTGTTTAAATTTCTTCTGAAAGGTTCATATGTTTACCCAGATTTATTGTGCGGATGATTTCTGAACTTTGAAGCTTGATTGATGATCATTTAAATTAATGTATGAATTAAAAATCCAAGTTTATTGAAGCTTTTTCTTGGTTGGTAAATTTCTGTTTGCGTGCACGTGGTGTAATTGAATTTTTATTTAATTTCTATTTAATTTTAAGTATAATCTAATTTATTTAGGAATGTGTTAAAATTAAATTGCATTATTATTATTATTATTATTATTATTATTATTATTATTGATCGGGCAAAGTGTGATTTCGCACCCATGACCTTTGGTCATAGGTTTTTAACCGGTTGAGCTATACCATTTCGTCTTAAATTGGTGTATGTATTTTGCAATTTTTTTACATGTATTATAGTGGTACTCTCTCCCATAGAAGCTTTTGAAGAAGGGAGTATACATACCTTAAGAAAGAAAAATAATGATTGAGATTTTGAGGAGTAATTATAAATTTTTATGTGTAAAATAAAAAGTTATTGGGTTGTGTGTGTAAGTGAAAAAGTAATGACATTTTATGTAAATTAGTGGAAATTGTGAGGATGAATTTTATAAAAAAATTTATATTTTAAGGATGTGAAACTTATGAATGAAAAAAAAATGAAATGTTTTATGAGACGGAAGAAGTAATTTTTATTTTTATTCTTTATTTTTTTATTTTTATGGAGATCTTGTTTTGTTTTGTGATGGAGATAAATATTATATTAATATTTATATTAGTTTTTAGTTTATTTAATTGTCGGTGGGTCGGGTCTTTAGGTTTTAATGCCTAAACCCTAGTTTATTTATTATAAATAGTGGTATGATGAATATTATAAGGGAGTTGAATTATGAATTAAAATATTGAGGTTCTTCCTCTTTGAGACGTATTTGTCTCTGTCTCGTTTACATTCTCTCGGGTATTCTCGTAATCAACGGGGTCTCGTAACGCTCCCGGAAAATGCCTCCTCGACGTTGTCGCCCGTGGTTGACGCTGTTACCATAGATGAATCGTGGTGCCGGATCGATGATCTCACGGTGGCAATCGAGGCTTCACGCACCCAACAAGCCTCTTTGGCTGTCGCCGCAGACCATTTTCGAATTTGTAGGTTACGCCAATCAATGTCGTGATTGGATCTATTCATGTGAATCACTATTCGCTCTCCACTCGGTTTCATCGGATCATCGTGTCAAATTAGCAGTAAAATTCTTCATCGGTCGCGCCTCAAATTGGTGGTATCAACTCAAAGCAACACGCGTTAGACAAGGGAAATCGAAAATCAATACATGGACCAAATTCTCGTAAGCATTTGCGGCGTGAGTTCAACCCATCTAATTTCTCACCCACCCCGCCGCCTCTCTCGGCGCGCGCCACCACCGCCTTCGCGCCCCTCCATGCTCGGCCCCGTCTCCGTCGATCAATGTTCTCATGCGCGCGGACCAGGCCCGGCCTCCGCCGCTTACCCTCGCTCCGATCGTCGACTCGCACTTCGACCGAGCCACCACGCTAACGCCATTCTCTCTCGGCCCCTGCGACTCGGTCGCGGTCCTTCGCCTCGGCACCACGGCCATCTCACGGCAACTCACGCGTCCGCGCGCTGGGCCGCCTCCGCCTATCCCTCCTCCGCGCGCCGCTCCAACGCCACACCGCTGCCCGCATGAATGATCGAGATGACGATAGTCTTGAACTGGGCCGGCGCATACCGATGGTGATGATGATTTTCAATTTGGGCACATTGCCTCTATTTCCCAACCGTGGGCTTTTTAGTGGAAATCGGCCTTTTGGGCCAATAAATGATAGTCTCTCATTTGATGGGCCTAATTATAGTGAGGAAGAGTTTGGGCCTTATTATAATGGGCCTCCATTATTTGATGAAGCTCCATTATTTGATGATGTTCCGATATTTGATGAGGAACCCATTTATGATCTTGAGCACGAAGTCGAATCATCTCGCTTATTTGATACGAGTTTCGTTGATATTCTTTGAATACACCCCTATTTGGAAATTCAAATTTTGGGTTTAATAACTATTATTATATCATTATTAATGATAGTTATTTTAATCCTTTTGGAGATATCGATTTGTGTACTTTGTCTCAAGATATTGGGCAACGTCGCCTTTGCAGATGTGTTTGGCGTCAAGAGTCCTGCGATATTCATTATTTTTGTCCTTCCTCGAATTGAATATTGCCGCAGATTCGAGGATGAATCTTTTCAAGAGGGGGAGAATGATGGAGATAAATATTATATTAATATTTATATTAGTTTTTAGTTTATATAATTGTTAGTGGGTCGGGCCTTTAGGTTTTAATGCCTAAACCCTAGTTTATTTATTATAAATAGTGGTATGATGAATATTGTAAGGGAGTTGAATTATGAATTAAAATATTGAGGTTCTTCCTCTTTGAGACGTATTTGTCTCTGTCTCATTTACATTCTCCTGTATTCTCGGAATCAACGGAGTCTCGTAATTATTGTTACGCTTTTCGCCGCATCATTTTGTTTTTTTAAGGAAGGTTTTGTCTATATTTTTTCTTTAAATGCAGATTGAGTTTCATGTGAAGTGAGTTGCACGAGGACTTTAATCGAAATGAATGCGACTCGACTTTTACCAATGAAAATACTGTACTTACAAAATAAAATAGAAAACACAAATACCCAATTTCAAAGATTGGAAATACAATGACTACATTTAATAAGAAGGGACCTAACAAAAGAAAAAAAGAAAAAAAGGGAGTACATGGACAGATGTATACATTTTTTTGAAAAATAAAGAAAATGAAATGATACCACTTTTTTCTCTATGTTAATCAAGTGTTTAAATGAATATGAATGTTCAAGTTTTTTTAGGAAGGGTGAAGTAGTATTTTTCATATATATTTTATAAATTGGATCTTTCTACGAAATAATTATATTCACAATAGAAAGTTTTGTGTAAGATCGTCTCATTCATACATGTGATGTGATATTTTTATAAATTTTTATGATACTCCCTCCATCCCGCCCAACACTTTTGGGCACAAGTTTTAAGAAATGTTGTATAATAATAATATAATACGGTGATATGATAAATGGAGATAGCAATGTGCATTAAATGATGAATGTTAATTAAAGATTAGCAAAAGTAAACAAACTTTATTAATGACTATAAAATTATTTTATATTGCAAAAGTACAGTGCAATCGATTGAATGCAAGCAATCGACGCAATTTAATCTTTGAAAATTTTGGTGGGAATTATTCCCGGCAATTACACAAAATAAAAGTTTCCCACCTAAAATTTTTACTAACACTATAAATACAATAAAAATAAATATCTTCATAAATGTTTTCAGCCTCATAATCATTAGGCACAATAAATTTAGCAAAAGTACATTACATGAACAATTGAAGACCTAATTTAAGCAATATTGAGAGGAACACCATTGCTCAATTCATCCTCTCAAACCGCTCAAATGGAGAACCCGAACAAGATAAGATCAACGAGACGCTGCCTACTTTCAAGTTAGTAGGAAAACAATTAGTAGGATATGGAAAAGCGCAAAACAACAAATCAGGGAAGGTAGACCCATTTCAAGAATCAACAAGAAGCAGTGTAAGCCTTCAACAATAAGAAAAGAAGTTGTCATGGAGAAGATTCAAGCAATACCATTACAACAAAGAGGCACACTAAGAAGACTTGCTTGGGGTGTTGGTGTGAGCAAGAGTCTTGAACAAGGGTTGATTAGACGTCATTCAAATGCTATTAAACTAGATTTGACAACGACCAACAAGGTAACAAGATTGAAGTTTTGCCTTCAAGTATAGCACTTTGATAGTACGGTGAACAAAATAATGTTCAAAAGCATGCAACAAATCATTCACATAGATGAAAAATGGTTCAACCTTAGTAGGACAACCGAGAGGTACTACTTGTATGAAGGTGAGACAGAGCCTTATAGAACTCGCAAGAGCAAAAGATTCATTACAAAAGTCATGTTTCTTAGTGATGTTTCCATACCGATTTATGATACAAATGGACAACTTGTTTTTGATGGAAAGTTAGAGATATTTCTATTCATTAACACGGTTCCGGCCAAAAGAAGAAGCAAAAACGGAGAAGGCGGCACAATGGAAACAAAGGCTATGGATTCAATCACTAAAGATGTGATCAAAAATTGTTTGATCACTCGGGTATGCACTCTTAGAATTTAATTTCATCATTGAGTGGTTGTCTCATTGGTTACATTATTTAACAGTTTAAATAAGTATCCTTAATAAGACAGATTTTGTTTGCATAAATCAATCAAAGTTATACCGCAATCCAAAGCTAAATGACCTCCAACTCTCAGTAATCACATCATGATACAGCAGGATAATGCAAGACCACATATCAACGATGATGATCCAGTTTTAGGGTGGTGCTACACAATATGAATTCAATATGAGATTAGTATTCGGTAATCCAACCCCTAATTCTCCCGATACTAATGTTAATGACTTGAGATTTTTTAGAGCTATACAATCACTACATGTACAAACAACTGCAAACAATGTGAATGAGTTGATAAATGCGGTGTTTTTAGCCAATGAAGAAATGCCACATTCAACACTCAACAATGTGTTTTTAAGTTTGCAATCATGTATGGTGGAACTCATGAAAGTTAGAGGTCACAATAACTACAAAGTGCCTCATATGCATAAAAGTATTTTAATTAGAGAGGGTAGACTACCTACTAATATTGAGGTTGATGAAATGCTTGTGAAAGATTGCATAGAAGATTTGGTGCAAAATGACAATATTGAAGGTTTGGAAGAGCTAGTGGGGCAACTAATGGAAGAACAATTATGATGAAGATTTTATGCAGTTTATCGGGTTTTATGCAGTTCAAAGATGAAGATCAAGATGCAAATCTTTTATTTTTGTCGAGTTGATAGTATTTGTGCATGTGAAAGTGCCAAAATATGTAGTTTTTGTGCATAATACTTTTTGAATATAAGTTGTACAAAAGGTATTATGCAGATTAATGGTATAGATTACCTTCAATCATGTATGATCAAATATGCGATTAATGGTATAGATTAACCTTTTGAATGAATATATGGTCATATGCAGTTAATGAGAATTTTTTTGGACAACTCTCAGAATATAAAATCATCATTGAGTGGGTTCTAGGTCTCCTACAAGGTAGAAAATTATTGCCTTGGGTTACAAGATAGAAATTTCTTCAATAGATGAAATTTACTATCTTGAGTGACACTTATTAACAATACACGTAAAACCAGAGCACACAATTCATCATTTAAGGGAAAACTCTCAAAATATTATCATCATTGAGTTGTTCCTAGGTCTCCTACAAGGCATAATAAACAGAAATTCAATGTCATTGGGTGACACTAGGAAACAATACACAGAAATCAGAGCATGCAATTCATCATTTCAACCCTTAATTCCAAATAACTCTTGCCACAGAACCCATCATAATTTCACATAAACATTCATCAAAGATCAACGAGAACACATCACCATTTCAATTCACATAAATAATCATCGAGAGCAACAAAACTCATTATCGTAACCCATCATAAATTCACATAAATATTCATCGGATATCAACAAAACCCATTATCGAATAATCCATCGAGAGATCAACAGTAATCCATCACCATTTCAATTCACATAAATAATCATCGAGATCAACAAAACTCATTATCAAAATATGATAAACGGTAATGTTACCATAACAAGTTACTCTGGATTTCCAAGGAGACCAAGATAAGTACGCATGCTCGAACACCAAATAGCCAAATACTCATGGATGTGCATTAGTTTATCCTCCGTCATATCGTACACCAAATAGCCAAATACTTATGGATGTGCCTTAATTTATCCTCCGTCATATCATCCAGGACCCAAATATCGACGATGGTGGATCTGGTACCGATGACTCGGCTTAATGGAATCCGACACCCATGCGTCATTCACCACCGAATCATCCACCCACGACTTTGGCAACATGGAATCCAAAGACCCATGCGTCATTCACCACCGAATCATCCACCCACGACTCCGGCGACGTGGAATCTAGCACCCAATAGTCCGACGATGGGGAATCAAGAAGGTACGATTGTGGCCAAGGAATCAAGCACCATTGATTCCGTCGCCAAGGAATCGGCGCCAACATTTTAGGATTTTTTCTGCAAAAGTTAAAAACCCTAACACGAGATACCTTTTGGAAAGAAATCATGAGAAAGAGAGAGGGGAGAGTGAGAGATGAAGATTAATGAAGATAATGAACGGAATAAGAGAGAGAGGGAGATATTTACGAGAAGAAGATTCGAGAGTAGGAGAGATGAAGAGATGCGTGTGAATGAAAGAGAGATAATGAGTGGAGCGATGATTATATGAGAGAGAGTGAGTTGATTTGTGTTAATGAAGAGTAATTTAATTTGTTTAGTGTATTAAATGAGTGGCATATTGTGTAAATATATAGATAGTATAGGGATAATTATAAAAGTAGGGTATGAATAAAAAGAAATGGGACACTAGAGCCGTCAAAATGGGTTAGACCCGTTGGGCCAGCCCCGTCCCGCCATGGTCAAAATGAGGGTTGGGTTGTGAAGGTGTGCGTAAGTGTTTTGCGAGAATGTTGTCACGAATGTTGGCACAATCGAGAACAACACGAGACGAAAATAAATTAACGAAATACACAAATGGAAGTCTTAAACACTTTGCAAGATGGATATCAAAATTTTCGTATAGACTATAAATAAGTCTATACCGCCAATCGGCATATTATCACTAGTAATTGTTAAGTGATACAATCGGTGAAAACATAAGCCACACCGTGAATGGATCTACGTATATAGTGACTAGACAATGATCAATCTAACCTATCACTAATACATATAAAGACCCAATGTTGAGTGAAATGTTGGAACATTCACCAACGGAAGTATCGAGTATGAAACGTCTGATAAATTCTATAATCTATGCCAATAGACTATGCTAGATTGTGTTTCCCTCAACTTCAAGTTTTAATCTTCATAGCAGCCGTGTATATATAGATAAAATCTGGACTCTTAATGCTTGAAGATAACTTCCACATCTCCCTTGAAAATAGGTAACTTCCATGTAACTTCCCCATGATCTTTATAATTTCTCTTTGCTTGCCTTTTCAAACGCATGACTTCGGTAATCGCCGTAAGTCTTCATTCTGAAAGAAAACAAGACATTGACCAAGACAAAACGTGGGTTAAGGGTTAGTGGAAGTGGAAGGACGAATTCGATGTTGTGACCGGAATGTTGGCACATTCTCGAGTAACACTCGTCACTAACATCAACAATCTCCCCCAATTCGGCCTTTCTCTGGAACACACCCGATGTTGTACCATTGAACGAGAATGTGTACACAATAGAGATAAGTAAATTAACATCAAGTAAATGACATCTCATTACTTAGCCAAAAACGAATAACACTTAAACATAAAACATCACTAAAACTTAAATTACGAACATAACAAAGACTTAACACTTAATAAAATCAAAATCGTAGCTAACACAAAACAATAACACTTAAACGAACTAACATAAATCAGAGCTTAATCATAAAATGAAAAATAAAACTAAATAACCTAACAAAACGAAATCGAATAATAAGACACAAAAACATACAACACAATAAATCGGGGTTTTAAGACAAAAACTATAAGAAACCTAAACAAAGAACATAACAAATACTAGACCTAAACAAAAATAAAGACAGAACATAGTATCACGAACTTAACCAAAATAAACTTAACTAAATACCAAACCAATATTAAGTTCCAAAACATACCTAAAATATAAGATAAGTTCGAAAAGACATAAACATAAAAACAGAAAATAAATTGAGTCTTTACAAAAATAGATAAAACTTATAAATGAAGATTAGGAGAGGATTGGGCTGTCATCAAGTATAACAAATTGCATCTTCATAAGTCTCGCACGAACTCCCCCTTTCTTCAAGCTTCTCCATCTTTGAAAGCTCCCCTCGCTCGGATCATCAATGTCTCACTTCTTTAAAGCTCTCGTCCAAGCAACTAGACATCTCCTTCGAACATCAAGATCTACTCCCCCTGTTGCAGTAGAAAGCAACATCTCCCAAACTGTTTTTGTTAATCATGCCATCAATAGTGTCTTGAATGACATCTATTTGCATAAGAATATAGTCGGTAGAGAGAGTAATAGAAGTAAATATTATCCTTAATGATGTTGATGAACGTTGCCAACATTTGAGGCAACATTTGTGCTAGCCGCGTAAACAAAGCCGGGTTCATGTGAATAGAAAAAGAAATATTAAAAAGACAATGAAATAAAGTAAATATGAAAACTGAGTTCACGTGACAATTTAAACTAAGTTAATAAAAATATCTTTTGAAATCTTACGCAACAATTAATTTCAAAGTGTTTTAGTATAAAAACATTACTAGATATTTCGAAAATTATAGAGAAAGATGAATAAAAATTATTATACACACATTAGTTTGAAAAACATAGGTTATAAGAAGTTACCACAACATTCCTAAAAATTAGGGGGTAAGTGTGTGTTGGAAGTTAAGAAAAATACTGAAAACCGCTCTAGAAAATCGTCAAAAACTGCACACAATTATTAACTAAACACACAATATTGCTTGAACAAATTTACAATAAATAATCTGTATAAAATAATGTCCAGAAATTAACCAACTCATAGAGGTAAATATACATATTCGAACCAATATCATTCACTAATGTCGGCACACACACTTCTCAACACGCTTTTACATGAATTTACTTCACTTGTGTTGCACTATACTTTGCTTTTCTCACTTATTCATATTGATCCATTTTTTCAAAAGAGAACATCGTAGTTGTCGACTCCGTGTCCCATAATTACTCAACAGATTTATGAATGTATTGATGCATTCAAGTCACCTTTTGAAAAGAGAACATCGTAGTAGTCAACTCCGTGCCCCATAGTTACTCGGTGACATAGCATCTAATTGTGAGTTATTTAATTGCATTTGAGAGAAGTGTGTCCAGGACAATTGATATAATCGAAGGCTCAAATACTATTTACACAAGAGAGTCGATAAAACTTAACACTAGAATACTTAGAAAATTTATGAAAAGTGTTTTGGTGTTGTTACAAATGTGGGCACATTTGTCACAACACGCAACAATATTTAGTTCAATTTGTGCAAAAGCCTAGAGATTTCATATGTGAAGAAAAACCTCTCATTGTCTAGAGCTTTAGTAAATATATCGGTCATTTATTTTTCGGTAGATATGTGTTCTAACTTCACAATTTCTTTCTCCATGATTTCTAATAAAATAATGCCTTATACTAATATGCTTAGTCAAAGAATGTTGCATAGATTCTTAGATATATTATTAACACTAGTATCATCACAAAAACAACAGCTTAAAAATATCACATTTAATTTCATAGTCATTCAATACCTTTTGAACTTACTCTCGTTCTTTTTCTAGTTTGAACTTCAGAATTTATCACCAATGATCTGGTTTGATGGATGATTCTTCAAAATTCTAGAAGACGGAATCCTTCTGAAGCGGTGTATTCTCTGCCGATTCGATTTTTGGCAATGTTGAACCAGTGTTCCAACATTTTGAGCAACATCTTTAATTTGATCGAGAATTTACGAAACTTTAGGAACTTCAATGAGGCCGATCCTTCACAATGTTCCCGTAATCTATCCCAAGCATCTTTTGCGGATATACAATTTGAAATAATTTTGAACATAGGTGCATCAATCGATGTAAAAATTGCATTAAGTGCTTGAATTGAAAGTAGACAACATAACCTCATCATCCGTACAATCCAGCTTTCCTTTTTCTTCGGGCTTCATTTCCATCATTAGCTGGACTCTTTGGTTTGTTCCATCCATGTCGAACACTCCTCCATGCACGTTCATCAATGGATTTGATGTACATGCGCATCTTAGGCTTCCAAATCGCATAATTTGTTCTATCAAGAACCGGTGGCCTAACCGAGTCATCATAGGATAATCCATTGCAATAATACACACCAAACGCAGGATCAAAACTCGGGATAACGAGTTTAAAAGCTCGTGCCGATTGAAGGTGTGCGTAAGTGTTTTGCGAGAATGTTGTCACGAATGTTGGCACAATCGAGAACAACACGCATAAAAATAAATGAACGAGAAATACACAACGGAAGTCTTAAACACTTTGCAAGATGGATATCAAAATTTTCGTATAGACTATAAATAAGTCTATACCGCCAATCGGCGTATTATCACTAGTAATTGTTAAGTGATACAATCGGTGAAAACATAAGTCACACCGTGAATGGATCTACGTATATAGTGACTAGACAATGATCAATCTAACCTATCACTAATACATATAAAGACCCAATGTTGAGTGAAATGTTGGAACATTCACCAACGGAAGTATCGAGTATGAAACGTACAATAAATTCTATAATCTATGCCAATAGACTATGCTAGATTGTGTTTCCATCAACTTCAAGTTTTAATCTTCATAGCGGTAGTGTATATATAGATAAAATCGACTCTTAATGCTTGAAGATAACTTCCACATCTCCCTTGAAAATATGTAACTTCCCATGATCTTTATAACTTCTCTTTGCTTGCCTTTTCAAACGCATGACTTCGTGAATCGCCGTAAGTCTTCATTACGAAAGAAAACAAGACATTGACCAAGACAAAACGTGGATTAAGGGTTAGTGGAAGTGGAAGGACGAATTCGATGTTGTGACCGGAATGTTGGCACATTCGAGTAACACTCGTCACTAAAATCAACAAAGTTGAATTTTTTTAGCCCGTTTGGAAGCGGGCGCCCGCCTAATTTTTTTATTTTTAAATATATTTATATACAATATTAACAATTATAATATCATTTTTAAGGATATTTTGTAAAGTTTATATTTATAGATGATAAATTTAATTTGTAGGAGACTATATTTTTAGTTATTATAGTTAATGAATTATATAAACTTTAATTTGTAAGAAGTTATTTTGTAATAAATGAGCGATGAACTTTATTTGTGAGATAAATATTATTTTTATTTATTTAAAGTGATAATCACCAACATAAATTATTTGATTATATTTGATTATGATAAATTTAATGTATTAAAGCTTTAAAATTATTATTTTTAAAATTTTAAAGAATAAAAAAATTAAAAAAATTAATGTGGGTTGGCCCGCCTAAACCCGCGGCCCGCCAATAAGTGGGTTGGGTTGGGGGTTTTGCGGCTCGCCCGCCCGCCAAAAGACGAGGTTTTTGCGGGTTAGGCCCGCCCGCCCGCCCCGTTTGGGACGGACGAAAATGGTAAAATGGGATAATTTGAGCGGGACGGAGGAGTATTTTTAAATATGAGTATTATAAAAATAGACAAAAATATCACTTTTCATGTATGAGATCGTCCCACGCATGTTTTTGTGTCCATAACTAAATGACTTACATTAATATTATCATACATTCATAAATAATACTCCCTCTTTCTCATAGAAGCTTTCATAAGAGATAGTGCACACAATTTAAGTGATAAGAGTAATGATTGGAATTTTGAGGGATAATTTTATGTATAAAATTAAAAAAAAATTATTAAATTGTGTGTATTTGTGAATCAAAACGTAATGACATTTTATGCAAATTAGTGAAAATTGTGAGGGTGGAGTTTATAAAAAGGTTTTTCATTTCAAAGGTGTGAAACTTAGTGGAGCGGACGAAAAAGAAAAGTGTGAGATACATATTTCACATTCACTCCACTAAATAATTCATTTTAATGATCCTTGTAAAATATTGTTGCTATCTGTAAAATAAGTGAGTTTTATATGAACGTTAAACAACAAACATATTTCAACAAAAAGAGAAAAAATATTTCGAAATAAAAAACAGAAGTGAAGATGCAGAATCAAAGAGATTATTAAATAGAGAGATTTTGATAGAGTAGGGAATGAAAATGATGCATAGCCATTTCAAGCGATGGGGCATATCGCCCTACATTATATGCTGGAGATTCAATCCCCTGCTGCACTGCGTTGCATAGTATTGTGTCCTCTTCCTGCATTACGTGAGACCATCTCACGGTGAGATACAACATAATTTGAAAACACTTTAAAAGAGATGATATTAATTTGTACTTAGTTTGTGAAGCGTCTCACACAAGTTTTGTTCTACATTAATTACTACTCTATATTATCGGCTGCTTTTTATTTTTCAAGGGAAAAAATAATTTTTTTCAATAGTTGGTATGTGGGTAAATTGTATTTTTAATCCCAAGAGAATGAATAGTTTGCAAAATAATTTTTTTTTTTCGACACTTTTGATCCTGTAATTTTTTAGTCCCAAGAAAATTTCAGCTTTGATTCCAAGAGAATCATAAATTATAGTTTTGATCTTAAAAAAATAGCTGAGACTATTTTTGCAAGAAAAAGAACCACTAAAGAAGTGAGATTAACATTGTCGCTCAAGAATCCTCTTAACATCAAATATGCAATTTTCTCGTTGGTATGCCTTAAATCTTAAATGTGAGTTAGTGAGGGGTTTTGCTGCTCCAGATGGGGATTTCTTGAGCTTAATCTCTATTTCGGACTTAATTCATAGGCTTATTCTGTTTGAGAATATAAATAAATATCCATAATTTTGACCTAGGGTCTGTATTATTATAGCTGCTTCTCAATATAATAAAAAGGCAAATATTTGTGTGCACAATATTTTTACCCAATACTACACTGTAATTAAACAAATACTATACAATGTTGTTAATATTATACCGTAACTAAACTAATACTATACAATGCCTGAAATAGTACTACATTGTAACCAAATTTTATGCACACAATCTTTTATTTTTGCACAATATGCACACAAATACTACTATAATAAAAATAGGTTATTACAAATAGGTTCAAAATATCCAAAATCGTAAATAGATTTATTGTGCAAATATTATTGTGCTATTGTGCAAATATTTTTGAACTTATTTACAATTTTAATTTTTTTAATCCTATTTATAACTGATCCTTTATTTATCAATTTAGTTATCTTTCTTGCATTCGTAATCTCCTGATTCATTTCTTGCATAAACGTCCAAGATTACAAGAGTCAATTCACTATTCTAGACTACAATTATGGGATCATAATACACCTACTATGTACACAAGATATGTTACCAATATGCATTACTGCTGCACTGTAACTAAACTACAATTATGGTAAGATTACAAGAGTCAATCCACTATTATAGACTACAATTATGGGATCATAATACACCTACTATATACACAAGATATGTTACGTAACTAAACTACAATTATGGTAAGATTACTAGACTACAATTATGGGATCATAATACACCTACTATGTACTAGACTACAATTATGGATCATAATACACCTACTATGTACACAAGAATGTTACCAATATGCATTACTAATTCATAGGCTTATTCTGTTTGAGAATATAAATATCCATAATTTTGACCTAGGGTCTGTATTATTATAGCTGCGTCTCAATATAATAAAAAGACAAATATTTGTGTGCACAATATTTTTACCCAATACTACACTCGTAACTAAACAAATACTATACAATATTGCTAATATTACACCGTAACTAAACTAATACTATACAATGCCTAAAATAATACTACACGTAACCAAACTTTGTGCACACAATCTTTTATTGTGCACAATATGCACACAAATACTACTCTAATAAAAATAGGAATTATTATAAATAAGTTCAAAAATATCCAAAAATTGTAAATAGATTTATTGTGCAAATATTGTTGTGCTATTGTGCAAATATTTTTGAACTTATTTATAATTTTAAATTTTTTTGAACCTATTTGTAACTGAACCTTTATTTATCGATTTATTTATCTTTCTTGCATTCGTCATTGTAAGAATGTAATCCTCTGATTCATTTCTTGCATTAACGTCCAAAATTACAAGAGTCAATCCACTCTTCTAGACTACAATTATGGGATTATAATACACCTACTATGTACACAAGATATGTTACCACTTACCAATATGCATTACTGCTATTAATCTACATTAAAGCTATTAGTTATATACAACCCTAGGAAGGGTGTATTGGATTAGGATTTTAAATAACTTTTTGGCTGGAAAAAGTCCTGCAGATTTTAAAAGATTTTGTAGAATTTTTATGACTTTAAGATTTTGTAGGATTTTCCAAGATTTTTAATACCAAATTTTATTAGATTTTGTAGACTTTGTAGAATTTTATAGATTTGTGACATAAAATAAAAGTTCAAGATTTTTTTCAAAAATTCGAATTTAAAAAGAGCCAAAGACAAAAAAAAAAAAAAGAAAAAAAAACCCGAATGGATAAATAATAATAATAATTCTCTATAATATCATGTCCTCCTAAATGACATTCATCCTCATATTCATAGTTATACTAAACCTCCAAGCATTATATATATTTTTTTAATTACATTTTAATTTATAAATTATGAATAGTTTATTGTACATCAACTATCATTAAACATATTTTATCTAAAATTATAGGAATAAGGTACAATTTGAACTCTCAACTGGTGTCTTATGTACAAATTTGAGCCTAAATTTGATTGAATTTGAACAAATTAGAACTTGAATTAATGTCTCACGTACAAATTGGACCCCAAACTATTTCTTTTAACAAATAAATACTTTTATTTTAAAATTGAACAAATAAACCCTTCAATTAATAAAATAATATACGGAGACCCTTTCATTAAATAAATTGATGAATGAAACATCAACAACACTTTTTATTTTTATTTTTATAATGGACTCATAATTTTTTGGGAAAATTACAAATAGGTGTAAAAATTAGCAAAATTACAAACAGGTGTAAAAGTGCAAATTTTTGTGCTTACATGCAAATTTTTACACCTAGTTGTAATAAGGCTTACCTCTTTCGACCTTATTGTAAATGACCCTAATTTTTTTAATATACAATATAATGTTAAACTATAATAAAAAAGAAGATAACTAATTATATATATATATATATAATGAATTGAAAATAAAATTAAAAAAATCATAATATTAAAATTCGTAAAAATAATAAAAAAATATATTTTCTAAAAATATGGGACTATTATGTTTGTAATCTTTATATATATATTTTATTGTTTTAAAACTATAATTAAAGGAACATCCATGTCTCATTTTATTAGTTGAAAAACATAAGTATTCAATTTTAAAAGTTAAAATATTTATTTGTTAAAAATAAAAATTCAAATTCCAATTTGTACTCAAAATACTAGTTCAATGTCTAATTTGTACAAAAAAATTATCCAGGTCCAATTTGTAATCGAGACACTAGTTGAAGGTTCAATTTGTACTCAATATACTAGTTCAATGTCCAATTTGCACAAAAAATTGTTAAGGGTCTCATTTGTACCTAATATACTAGTTGAGGGTCAAAATTACACCTTATCTCAATATTATATAAATGTTTATTAGCATTTCAAGATTACAAAAATAAAAATAAAAGTTTAAATTATTAGATTTATTATTAATAAAAATTATTGTCTTTGGTTTTAGGGTTTTTTCTTTTCACGGGAATTTTAGGGTATTTATTAATTTATTAAAATAGTTTCATTTTCTTTTTAAACAAATTGAAAACCCTTCAAAATCCCATGGGTTTGGATGGGATTGTTGGTATTTATAAATACACTAAAAAGTCCTTCAAAATCCATTTAACACAAGAATCCTTTAAAATCCTTATATTTTGTAATACCAATGGATTATTTTTAAGTAGTAAAAAGTCTTGAATGAATATCAATGGATTTTAATGGATTTTTAAAAAATCTTAAAAATCCTAATTGAATACCAGTGGATTGTTTATAAATGACATAAAATCCGGATTGTTTATAAATGACATAAAATCACGATTGAATACCACCGGATTATTTTTTTAAAAAAGAAGTCTTTTAAAATCCACCGAAATCCTAAACCAATACACCCCCATAATTTTACTCCTGTTTTAATTTGAAAAAATTACAAATAGGTTAAAAAAATTTAAAATTATAAATAGGTTCTTGTGCAAATATTTTTGTGCGTCTGTTCAAATATTTTTGTATTTACGTGCAAATTTTTGAACATATTTGTAATTAACCTACCTTTTTGAATTTATATGTAAATGATCCTTTTAATTTTTGTAATATGTCTCATCTATTGAGATACATGAATCTAGGTGAAACACCCATAAGCGTATATTAGTCATTTTATATAAATAATTAGGGGTATTAAATGAATTTTTTTGAAATTATTATAAATAGGTTAAAAAAGTAACCCAATTGCAAACGGGTTCATTGTACAAATATTTTTGAACCTATTTGTAATTTAAAATTTTTTTAACCTATTTGTAACTGACCATTTTTAAAAAAAAAAATTATGTGAACACCAAAAAAAAATTAATCATTTTATACAAATAATTATGAGTTTTAATAAAAAAAAAAAAATTATTCATGTGAAACACCCAAAAACGATAGTTAAACTAGAATAGAGAAGCAACAATTAAATTGGGGGTGAAGGGCTATATATAGGGCTTGTTTTCAAATCCAATTAGAAAAGTTAAAAATCACTTCTTTTTTCTTTTTTTTTAAGCTCGTAAGACAACTTTTCAAAAAAAAAAAAAAATCTAGTGTTGGAAATAGTTTATCATACCTGCACTTTATTGCTGTCTTCTAAGCTTTTGTTGATGAAATAGGTGTCTCCCTAACGATGAAAGCACCACACTCCTATTAGTAACCACAACTAAAGCAATATATATACATTTGGGTGACAATCTATTACTTCCTCTATTGCAATTACATTTGCTCAAAATCAAATGATAAGCATTTTAATAAAAGTGTTATTTATTAATATTAAAAAATATAAAATGAAGGGTTATAAAAAGATTTATTCAACTTTATTGGAGTAAGTAATTGAGTGTGAAAGATTTAATCAGTGTTGAATTGACTGATACGAGGTGCAAATAAGATATGTTTGTAAGAGTTTAATTTAAGAGGGTAATTTTTTACCATTTTTGGTATGAGAAAACAAAATTGTAATATATTCAATGATACAATTAAGGGGACGCTTGATTGTAGATTTTTCAATGGGAATGAGAATGAAATATATTTTTCCTCTATGCCCTTAGAATATTGGAGGAATAATTGTTTCAATGATGGTTACATCACAAGTGTTGTGCTCCAATTTTGGAAAACAAAGAAACAAAAAGAAGGTTGTAATGATGGTGGAGAGGAATGATTGAGGAGAAACCATTGTAGGAGAGGAAAAATTTAATCAAAATTGGGTAATGATTACCTTATTTAAGAGGGAAAATAGTGACACTCTGATCATTTTTTATTCTCATTAACTACCATAATTGTCCTATATTCCTTCTCATTCTTATTTCCATAGACAAGTCATGCTAAGATAATTTAAAAATTTCATGATCCAACTTATTTGAAAAATTTAAACTTGTTGGAGCAGAGAACCTACTAAATGATATTTTGGTATTGCTCGTGTGGGATAGTTTAAATGGTTAGATCCTAATTGCTTATACCATAAAATTATGAGCCTCTCTTATGAAGCGAGTTCATAATATAAAAGCTGGTACCATACCATAACTAATTTATACGGTGATATCAATTTATAAGTGTAATGATATCAATAAATAAATGTTATAGTATTAATGAATGATTCTAATGATATTAATTTCATACTATGAAAGCTGTTTCACATTGAATTTTGCCTAAAACTATAGGTTCGGGTTACTATTTGTTCGATTAAAAAAATTAGATGACATTTTCACTGTTCATTTTATTTTCAATTTAAATAATATTTTGTACTTTTTAATAGTAATTAATTTGCCCTTAAAGTCATAAAAATAATTAAGAGAGTAATAGTTTCCAAAGTCTTTTATAAAATTTTAAAACAATTAATTAATGGTATAGTAAAAAAATAATAATATGTGTATTACTGTTGAGATACTTATTTATTTATTTGTGTTACCTGAAGAGAAGGATCTAAGAAGTAATCGAAAATGACTTGGCATTTACGAGGTCCCAATGGTAATACCAAATTTGTGTCCATCCATGGTCCGTACCTGTGTTCCAAAAACAACTTAGATTGCTCATTATACTATTTTCATCCCTATTTAATTTTAATATTTTATCATTTCAAATTTAAATTTAATATTTTATCATTTCGAACAATGTTTTAAAAATCAGACTGGTCATTAAATCGAGCGATAAAGCTGGGTTCTTGGTTCGACCAATTAGGTTGTTGTGAAATAACTGGATAACTCGGACACACACACACACATATATATATATTATAATAAAATAGAATGAATATTCAAATATAAGTCAAAGTAACCAAATAAGATTCATGCAATACGTGTTTGACCCGCACCTTCTTGTCCGATACGGTTTTGAAAATATTGATTTCGGACGTCCCTCTTAAAGTTTAACATTTTTTTGAAAGTTATGGCCTACATTCACAAAAAAAAAAACCTCTATTTTGTTTTACTTATTTTACATTCTATCTCGATCTTTTTACTTTTCTTACACTTTACACCAATAAATTCATAATAAAATACTATATTCATTAAAACTTGTGTCATCCCTCAAATGTTAAATGCGAAAAGTTGCAGAGGGAGTATTAAATTAAAACACAAAAATAATAATATTCCCACCATTCCATAAAAACTTTTACAAGGAGAACACACAAACTAAGTGGAAGAATGAATTAGGAACTTGAGGGGTAATTTCGTAAAATTTTGTATACAAAAAAATAAATTGGATTATGCGTACATGTGAGTCTAAAGTAATGACATTTTGTGTGAAATTGAGGACATTACGAAGGTGGACTTTATGAAGGGTTTTCTATTTTAAGAGTGTGAAAGTTATTGTTGGACGAATTAAAATAGAAAAAGTGAAATATATTTTGGGACGGAGAAAATAATAATATTAATGCGAGAAAAAAATGAGAATTATTTTCTAAGGATCGTAACTTATTGGGAATGGCAAAATAAGGACCCTAACTTTTGAGGTGACAAAATGAGAACCGTAACTTTTCGAGGTGGCAAAATGAGGACAATAACTTTTCGAGGTTGGCAATTTAAGGACCCTAACATTTAAAAATAGTAAATTGAGACAAAATCAGCCCGAATATATCCAAATTGAGCCGAGATCAGGTCAAATTGGACCGAATTTTATACCAAATTGGGTCAATTAGCCCGATTTGTGAAGATTTGGCCTCAACCCGCCACTTTTTAAACTTATTGTCCTTAATTTGCCCGAAAAATTACGGTTTTTATTTTGCCAACCCCAAAAAATTACGTCCTTTAAAAAATATTTTTCCCGAAAAAAAAACACACATCTAGTGGCAGGAAGCTAACCTATTGATCATGAAGTTTGGGTATACAAATGCATAGAAAGATTTGGAGCCAAGTCGATCATATTGTTCTTCATAGCCCTTGGAAATGCCTTCACAACTTTGGATGCTAACTTTTTCATACATCTGGCATGGCAATAAAGGGGACATCTAAGTCATTTATTTCTCCTGAAAGAAAAATGAAAGAAAACGAAAACGTACTTTGGTCGAATACGTGTTGAGCTGGAGACTAGCCGAAAGATCTTTATGTGCATACGGCACATGATAACCACCATCTAAATAATTGTCACAAAAACCTGCAAGCAACATTACGCCCTACGTTTATCATTGATTAAAAATGCGAGATAATTTAAAAAATGGTCCTGTAACTTTTTGCGAATCCAGATTTGACTTTTTCTTTTTATTTTATCAATTGTGGTCCTTTTGATATCAAAATAGGTCATTTTCGCCAGATAATTCAAAATTTAGGCGAAAAATGGCCAGAAATTTGTTGTAGCATACGAGAATGACACGAAAATGTACCAAAATGACGGGCTCGACAAGAGGAAAAGAAACTTATAGGCCTTGATCCCCTCATCGTAAAACACTCGGAATTAGTGATGAAAATTGACAAAATTTACGATTTTAAAATTGCAATTTACGAGGAAGTGTAATCGAAATTTGAAATTAATTGAGGGCTTTGCTTCTGGATGAGTGGCGATTCAAATGATACTTGACACGGCTATCGATGTGACAAGAATAAAATTAGGGCAATTTCCTGGCAAAAATTGAAATTTTCCGTGCAAAGGACCAAAATTGACACCGAAAGGATCAAAATTGATAAATTAAAAAGAAAAAGAACTGAAATTGAATTCAAGCAAAGATACCGAACCATTTGTGATTTTTTCTCTTAAAAATGCATTTTCAGTTACAACATATGTTTTTAACTTTGCAATTCAATATACAGACTTTTATACATATGTTTTTTAACTTTGCAATTCAATATACAGACTTTTATACATTGCTATTATATCGTACGACTGTTTCACACAATTTATGCTGATGTGACAGTCCGAAAATGTTTAGAAATTTGTAAATAAATTCACGACCGTATTATTATTGTCAATTTAATCACAATCTTTTAAATTTTTTTCAACTTCAACATAACTTGCTGGAATATAGTAATGTGATAGAATTGTAATAATTAAAAGACATGTATCGAACTGTAAATTTTAAAAACATTTCAATAGTGAAAAATCGTGATTTATTGTGCCATAAATCTTGATTAAAAACATTAAATTAAAATCTAGAGATAGTTGTAGACATACCTTCCAATTGCAGTCCAGGTTATATGCCCTTCTGCAGATGTATTTTAGTGATGTATCAACCCCATTCGCACTCAGGACCTCTGCTGCATTTCCTAGCCATTCTTCACCTACGCTTTTCGTATCAAGAGCTTTGTTTTTCGACAAGGGATCGAAGTTTATTAACACAAACGGCCCCCAAATGGCGACTTTGAGCGGAATAAGTCCCATTTCCTGCCTTCCATAAGATCAAACAAATCGAATTTATATCTACGCAATGATATACTCCCTCTGTCACAAATTAATTTTCATACTAATCTGAGCACACATTTTAAGAAAATATATAATGAGTGGAGTATTGAAGGGTAATTTTGCAAACTTTTATTATTAAAGTAATGGAGGTTGTTGGATTGGGCGTAAATATATGAATATTGTGAGGATGGAGTTTAAGGAGGGGTTTCCTTTTTTGGAATGTGAAAACTAATGTGGGACAAACAAAAAAGGAATGTGTGAAAATTGATGCGGAACGAAGGGAGTAATATCTTTTGATTACACCATTAGATGAATTACACATAGACAACGTAATTAAAGATGATTAATTGAACTGCACATGTATCATTTATCTAAATAGCGTAACAAAAGATATTTCATATACATACGTCAACTTTGAAGTTCTTGATTCCCGTCAACCTTGTAGCCTTTACAAGTGTTCCACCTAATCCATATGTCCAACCCTAGAAGATAAAATCAGAGTAACACTAAGGAAATGAAACAAAATACAACAAAATTAATGAACAAAAAAACAATGTATTTGTTACTAATGCAATATACATGAACAACTTTAGAAGAATTCACATAGAAGAATCGAATCATCAACAGGTTAGCAGTTTCGAATGCATGTGATGATGAGGAATGTTTTTGAAGAACTCACATGGTACGGACACACGAAACACGATTTTTCCCGATCCTCCAGCGAGCAGAGACGCGTGATGGCGACAAACATTGTGAAAAGCATGTAGTGTCCCGTTTTCGTCCCGACAAACCACGTACTCAATACTTCCCAATCTGTTCAACTCACAAGTTAATGGCCACATAGACCATTCTTCGAAAATGATCACATGCCTACTAATTTGTATGCATAAGGCAACACTATGATGTGAACTTATTAATTAATTAATTGTGAGTTCCTTTGCTTATGTAAGTTGATGTCTATTGATGGATGAAAGAATTCCGTGTCATCTAAAAGTCCGAACTTGTAGAGAGTTTAAGATTTAATTCATTTATCTTAATTCCCTAACAATGCACATATACTATTTTTGGATTTTCCTTTTCTTTCAATCCTAATTAGTCTTTTTTTTTTTTTTAAATTGCAAGTTATCATGCATACTTATATGAATGTACTACGCTACATACCAAAATTACCTGCCTGTAAAATAGTCACGTGGCTCTTTAATCTGTTCGACATATCCTACAAAATTTCATTAAAAAAATAAATGAGAATTAGAAATTACACATCAGTAGATCATTTGAGGATGCACACCCTCCCCGCTATATAGATTTTTATTCCATTTTTTACAAACACCTCCTAAATTTATATTTATACATTTTATTTTTATTTACATATATTGTTCTTCAATTATCATTTTGTCTTGGTGTATATTTTGAAACTCCATTCAGTATTTTTTAAAAAAATAGTATTAATTGATTTTTGTAGTAAAATTAAAAGTGAAGAGTATTATTTTTCTCTTCTCCCAATGAGAATGATTTTTAGAGAATTCAAAAGCAAATAAAACTAATTTTGCCAAAATAAATTTTAAATACTTAAAAAGTAGTTGCAAACACTATATAAATAATTAGTTTTCAAAATAAAAATTCAATTCATGGAATTGAGTTTGCAAACCCAGACACTTAGACTGTATTCTTTTCGACTTGAGTGGGATTTGACAAATGCGGATGTAGAAATAAAGTAGATGAGACAAATCTAATGAACAGTGGAATGGAAGAGTAAGGTGGATGTAACTTTATGTCAAATCTATAATTGTAAGTGATGATGAAATATTATTTTATTGTCTTTGGTTAGTGAAATAATGATTAGATGAAAAAAGTAAGAGAGAAATGAGTAAATGTTAGAAATGTAGGAGGATAATCGATAAATTATGAAAAGTATGAGAGAAAATAAGTAAATGCAAGAAAAGTAATATGATGTGATACTTTTAGATTTGTATAATAGAGGTGGATGTGTCTTTGGATTAAAGAATTAAATTTGAAAATTCAAAAGTAGATGGGAAGGAGAAAACTAAATCCTAAATCCCGACTTCGCAAACTGAAAAATGACAAGATCTTAATGTTGTCACAAGGGGAAAAGACTAATATTGCGACTGCGGCTTGAGTCTCTTTTCCCTCCATTACATTACTTATACTTATGGGCAGACACACATAGAGAGAAGTAAGGGCAGATGCCTCACCTCATTTTTTTTTCTTTTGAATATATCATATATATCCCTCAAATTTAATTAAAATTTTAAAGTTAACCAACAATCAGCTATTTTTTCCTAAAACAATTCTAGCAAACCCTATTATTTTACAAGCTTATAAGATTATTTTTGGTGAGGTAGCTCAAAAATGGTTGAAATAAGGGGAATGGAGCATACCCATTATTTTACAAGCTTATAAGATTAGCTTTGATTTTGCCGGTAACATTTTGTGCTATGAATATTGTGAAGAACCGGCTCCACAGCCAAATGGGTGATGAATGAATAAATGATAATTTTGTAGTGTATATTGAAAAAGAAGTATTCAATTATGTATCCAATGAAACTATAATTTCTAGATTTCATAGCATGGCAAACCGTCGTGGTCAATTGTAATTGTAATTGAATTATAATTAATTATATATTACTTTTTTATATACATGTTTATTTATTTTTAAAATTTATGCCTCACTAAACAGGAAAATCTTAAAAAAAAAAAAAAAAAAAAGCAACAAGAAACTTATGCCTCCAATACAACACTTATGTCAAAACTAAAATCAAAACTACTCAAATCGATCAAAAGAGAAAAAAATCAGAATTAAACTTGCGATGCCAATGAAAATAGCAGTGATTATAGGAATATATGAGCAAAGTATTTGGAGAATTTTAGGTAAAAATATGAATATAAATGAAGAAAGTGAGTAGAGTACCTACGGCTTGCCATCCTGTGTAGAAGACTTGATTAAGCTCAAGGGAATAGAAATCAGGGTGAGTGTACCAGGTAGTAGGAGGGGTAACTGCTTCTTCTATTGGGATTTTGGGGTTAAATTGTTGGAGAATTTTATTCAATTTCTCATGATTTTGAGTGACGGATTCAAATTGGGAAGAATTAGGATTGAGGCTCCGAAGAAAGGTGCAAGGCTTGTTGATTAAAGGAGATGGGGTGAAGGGTTTGGTCTTGACGAAGCTGGGGAAAAGGGCGAGTATCATATTTTCTGGAACTTGTTGATTTGTTTTGACATTGACATTTTGAAACACACAAATATCTAGGCTCAAAATTGTTTTTGATTACGTGTCCCATCTCAAGTCTCTATTTGATACGTGTCACTCTTCTCTTTTTTATGTGTAATTTCATTTCTTCTATGAGGGTGCGGCAATAAAATTCAATTTGGAGGTTGTTTAATATTGGGTTAGATGATGAATGTTTGAAAATTGTGCTCATTAACATAGATTTGTATTGCATTTTCTGTGATTAGCATGCCAAGAAAAAGAAAAATGAGTCAGTGTGTCTCTTCTTCTTCTTCTGCCCCTCTTCACCAGCTTATGATTTCATTACCTCAGTCATTTCTACACTCCATTCATGAATCATAACATATTTTTTTCTAATTCATCGTTTTTGTAGATTAGATGTTTTGAATTATATGACCCCAATTCTTGAATATTTTCCTTGTGTAAATAAATTCATAATGTGATGATCATATTTTATTGTTTCTACGAGTTTGGGATTTCAGAGATTCTATTCTTCATGAATATATGTATATATCCTTTGTGATATACATCAAACATGTCTATTGCTTAACAGAATTTGCATTGATTTACATCCATGTTTATAGTATCATATTTCAGTCAAAATTGATGTCACATTGCACTTCACGTTATCAATGAAATCTAATACACGTTTCAATTAAAACTAGTGTCATGTCTCTAATAAAATTGGCATTACATTACACCCCATGCCCAATTGTGCGGTACAATTGTTACACAGGAGATTGACCCTTGACATTTTACTTTGAGATTGTCTTTGTTACATTGCCAAAACAAATTAATATGGGTGCAGAGAGAAACATTGAGATCGTATATTCAAAATAGTAACTGCCAACAAGACCACTTGTTCATTTTCTGAAATTTTTTTCCCTACAAGGCTAAAATATCAACAAAAAAATACACTTAATCATTAAAAAAATAGAAAAAAATTATTTCCCCGTGTAAACTACTAAAATTGGAAGACCAATGAACTAATCCAATACCCCTTTTTCTAGGGGGCAACAAAAAATCACTAGTACTATGCAATCATTGCAAGGCTATCTGTCCTCAAGCTGACTTTCCTTCTAACAAAATGGTACAACACCACAAAACAACAACATTTATTCATCAGAGTACGAGTACAACACAGTGTGGGTGATAGGATGATTTCTAACCATTCTGAGGTGTTGAGAGATACGATTGGGCCAACGAAAAACACGAGTCCTTGCGCTTCTTGTACTCGTCATAGCGCAGAAAGAAGTAACCAAGATAATCAAACTCGATAGGGGACATTTTCGCCTGTCATATGCAACACTATAACTTCATACCAAATATACTCTGTTTGACTTAACAGGCAGTAGTTGAGATTAACAAAAATATACCTGGATTAAAGCCCATAATGCCCAGTACAAGTGTGAAACTAGCATATAAGTATTTGTTTCCGCATAAAGAGCTTCAAGTTCCTTATCAGAAACCTGCCATTTTTGCAAATTGTCTTCAGATTACAAAGTAGGACCTTTCCAATAAGCAAAGTCAAATACGTGAACAGATATGCTGCTCTTTCCAGACAAATATTAACAGAGATGATTCTAGTCCTTCCGATGTTTCTATTCAACTCAGGCCACTAAGATTAAGGTGGATTGATTTCACATACCTCGTCTGGTCTGTCAGGTCTTAAATAGTGCCTGAAAAAGTTGTACTGTTCATCTTTACTTGGGTACCTGAGGCAGCAACGGGTAAAAAAACAAAAGTTAAAATTTTTGTCATCAGTCTAAAAGGAAAATGCAATTCATAACAGAAATTTGTAATCAGTCTAAGAGGAAGAAGACATACATGCTGTAATCACAATCATAGCCAGCATATTCATTGAAGTGATTGCCAATGTCAAAACCTCTGTAATTGTATGATCCGTACTCAAAGTCGATGAAGTAAAGCTTACCTGAAGATATTCAAAGGTACATGGAAATTCAGTTTTATTAATATAATCGCATATTTCTCCCCAATCGAATAAAGGGAATCGGTTCAACTTGCTGAAGATCTTTGTGTCTTATGATATTAGATGAATGCTTCTAGTAATTACACTTACGTCAGATAAGAATTAAGTCACCAAATTCTGTATAATTGTTCTATCGTCCAAAAATAATGCAATATTTAGTGATGAAGTTTTTCATTGTTTTATTGGAAAAAATGCAATTATCTCCTTTTGTATTCAACCTCAAGACGCCAACTCCAATTTATAACAATCTACTTATCAAAATGTTTGGAACTATTATTATGTCATCATATATATAAACCAAATTTGTGCCATGACAAGTATAAATGCTCAAAACGAATGAAGTCATTCTTCTATTTCTTCACATCAGGGTACACCCTCATCAACTGTACAATTCAGTGCAATTCAGAACACAGATATTTTAAAGTTGAACAATCTAATTTATGTAAACACACCCCAAAGGATATATGACACACACTTATGAGAAAGGGGAGGGAGGGAGGGAGTTGATAATTTTCAGTAAAAACATGCATGAGAATTTACCTTCATTGTCATTAAGCATCAAATTCCCAGAAAGCAGATCATTATGACAATATAAAACTGGTGCATTGAAACGATCTGTCATTACCTGCACCAAAAAGATACTGTTTACGAATGAAATAGTTATATTACCAAAATAAAAGCCAAAATAAACATTATATGCATCAAGTGATAAAATGTTTCATGTTCTCCAACACAAGTTGCCATTCCGCATTTTGCTACTATTGACTAAGAAAACTTCAAATGTTAACAAAGAATAAGCTTCTTCATGTTCCATTAGTTCTTCCTTTATTCAATACTTGATGCAAAAGGGACTCCGGAGAAACAGGAATTTACTAAATAACGATAAACATAAAATTGGTAGATCTATTTATTAAAAAAAAAAAGATGATTCGTTTCAGTTGCTGCAATGCAGATAATATGCCAAGATCCTTGCTTAAGATAACTGATTTTCATAAGGAAATGGTCATACACATATCATAAGCAAGTACAAGCTCACCTTGAGGTCAGCAATATCTTTATTAATATCTCCAAATGATATAGTCTCATACTTCTTTTGCTTCTCACTATTGTCAAACTTCAGGGTCGATGCTGCATGCAAAAGCACAGTAACTCGCTCAGACACGAGATTGAAAGAAAAGGTACGGCCAGATGGCCAATAGAAAATTAAGAACAAATTACGAGAAACCAGTTCAAATTTATGATGAGAAAGATTATCACAGAATACCTCTGTCAAAGAACTTGAAGATGTCATTCCATAGTTGGGGTTCCTTAGGACCTGGGATTTCCACCTCATGGAAATTTCGCAACTGCTTAGCGATTTCTGCAACAAGCTTCGGTTGTCGCATATCTGTAAAGAATAATCAAAAAGACTTTTTACTTGAAAATAATAAGCTATAGAACCATTATTTGGGCACTAAGCTGAGGTCATAGTGGTAGGAGACAATTTCTTGTACAAGTGAATAGTGCCAAGGTCCATAAACAGTGTGCAGGAAATCAGATTTGTCAATAACTGAAATTAAGCTGCCATCATAACATACATAGGTTTGGAGGGCGACACATGTGATGATGGTAATATAATAAGCTATGTAATTCTCATCTTGGACTGTTTCAAGTTGAGCATTAAAATGGAAAATTAATAACTTTCTAAAAAGTTGTATATAATGCTCACAAGGAAAATGCCTTTTTTATGGAAACTAGTGTGGAGTAGTGCCTTCTGTATGTGCTTGTTAGACTGATAGAAGCTTTCAGCAGGGAACAAAATATCAATATATTATCGAATATGAAATATCTACTAGTGCAAGACGAATTAACCTTGACAGTTATTTTTGTAAACCACATAGCATTCACCTAAAGCTTATTTAAAATATATGTGTCGTGGATAAATGAAATACATAATTAAAAAAACTGTATTTGATAAGGTTGGTTATAGACAAAACATAATCACATAAATATTGAGAGCTAGTAACAACTTTCTGCAATTGTTCTCACAACTCGATGATCACCTGTTCATCAATAATAATCTCGGACTATTAATCATGGAAATTTGGAAAGGAATAAAAGAACAATTACGTCAATCATTAGGGACTTCTGTCAATCAAACATTACCATCTGAAAAAGAATTACTTAAACTCACAGATGGCAAAATGCTGAATAATATAACAGTCAATGGAGACTATGGAGAAGGTAACTGCCACCATATAATAGGTAGCTATTTCCAACTTACCGGATGGAGTAAGTGTACGAGCATCAATAAATGATTGCACCATTCCATTTCCAAAAACTCCCAGCAACTTGGCACCAAATCCTGCAGCTGAGAGGTGTGGAATAGCCTAAACACAATATGCAGGGTTCATAATATATTTAGAATCAATTAAATGAGAAATTAAACTCCCCCAACAGGTTTAAAGTGTAGAAACACAAAAATTGTGATTGCATTAAAAGAGTTTCATATATTTAACCAGTAGCAAGTTTGATGAATTGAAGTGAAACCGGATAATGTACCTGCAGTTCTCTTTCACGATTGATCACATATTCAGTATTTGGTCCATATAATCTAACTGTCATATTAAAAACACTCCCATCCTTTTCTCTCACAGATGCCTTGAGTACTGTTAAAATAGAAGATAGTTCTTGGTAAATTGATTTACTGTGTTACACAAAGCAAATAACAATATTAGATTTAGTCATAGTTCTAAATTTAATAGAAATGTTAAACGGAAAAGTGACTTCCATTTCATCAAGTAGAGGTAGAACAGACCCTATAACTGAAGGATAACAAGAGGAACTCACGCAGATTTGTAATGCCACCAGATACTGTATCGAGGGAAATATCTGACTCATCCAAATTTGACCATTGTTTATATAGATCTTTGAACAGCTCCCTGCCAGATGTAATTGTTCAAAAGGTTTAACGAAGAAGTATTGTAACCAAGTGAAGCAGCACTATTACATATAATGCTGCCAGACTCTGGTTTCACAAAAGGCCAAGTTAAGAGAATATATAAAAGAAAATGCTAGTTTACCACCTTTTGGTTTCAGATAATGCACATTATAGAATAGAATGGGTGAGGATATACAAATAAACATAAATAAAAAACAGACATCTAGGTCTCTTCCAAGTTGAAGCATTGAAATGCCTACATCAGATCAAAATGACAGCAAAAGGCACTTGAGTTACAAGCATTGACCAAATAGGGCAATCGCGCAATTTCTAAAATGCAGCATATCATTACATAGGGCAATGCTTCAAATGAAAGAAATCAGCCGAACGTTTACAACATTCTCTAAACTTATTCTGAATTCCTGGCCCTTTTTCCTTCACTGCCTTTACAAAGGAACCCCTTGGCATGAGTCATTATAAAGTTTCTCATCATCACCAAGGAAGGAATGGCGGAAGAAAACACAGTGCAAGCTCTCAAATTGAAGATGCAGATTTTTTGGCCATAATTCTGGATTACAATTAGACATGTGACATGTCATACCCGTTAAGGCACTCCGGGTCAAAAAGGACATACGCCCAATGTCTGTCATGGGCTGGTTCATGACAATTCAAGATTACCACACTCCATACTAAGATATCTTGGAGAAGCAAAGTCTACAGCTTAGTTAGAGGTAACAAACTGATGTGTAACAATAATCCTTAAAGCAAAGCTTCAACCTACAGATAGGACATGGAGAGAAGCTTGAATGTATGAAGCACACCTAAAAAACCATTAAGATCTAAAAGTAGCATGAGAATTCCTGATGGAACGTGATGCTTCCCAACTACTTAATTTATACAGGCAAAGGTTTCAGTGATAGAAGTAACATTCCAAATGCACAACTTAGACATGTACGTCTCACATTTCACAAATCAATCTCCAAAATAATTGATGCAATCAGTTAGAATCTCTTGGCTCATGATACATAAACGACGACCAACTATCTTCAAGGCAAATAAACAAATCATTCATAACAAAAGGGATCTCATCTATATCCAGTATTTTGTTCACCCAACAACCAAAGCCTTTTATCTGGAGTTTGCCACCTAAAATTCCCCATCTCCAATGATCTTGGACATGTAGTTCATCACCCTGGCTGAAATTTTAGCCTATGAATAAGATTAGAGATGCAAGATTCACATATTCAAAGGAAAAACTGCAAGAAAACCTCATCGTAAGCAAATATTTCTCTGCAATTCAATTGCGTATTCTGTTGTATACTGGACAAGATGAACCAACATCATATCTCAAAGTTAGGGTAGGCATATTCGGATTTAGTGCAGCCTCTACATACAATAAATAAATAGAATAAAAACAGAGAGACAAGAACGGAAACAATTATGGAAAAACGTTTACGATAAACAACATAAATGCGAATAATGATAAGAAACAAAAATGAATATACTAACAGGATGCGAGGCTTCATTTCGGGAAGGGAGAGAGAGTGGTCGACGGTGAGCGAAGAAGACGGAATCTCAAAGCTGTGAGAGCCCGCCACTTCCGTCGCATCCCAAATCTTTTCCGCCGCACCCATTATCAACAAAGATTGAAAGAAAATCACAATCTGAAAACGAAAAGCGATGCAACCAAGATGTTTTGCGCCGGTTAAGCAGTAGACTTCCCTCGTTATATGGCAAGCGGGGACGACGATATGTTTTTGCCATTCATACCTGCATCGGGGAGATTCGTAATGACTGAAATGCCCTCCAACAGTCTTACCACGTGACGTGGAGGAGGATTTTTATTGGTTTCGGTTCAATTTGTTTTTGGGTGGGTGAACGGATCCTAACCGGCTGTTGGACGGTTTCGGGTCGAATCGGCGCCGGTTTTCGGTTTAAGCATTACTTATTTTTTTACTTGTATTCTATAATATATATATATATATATATATAAAAGTGACTAGGCATATAAATTATTTGTGGACAATTATACTCCTCTCTTTTTTTTATTTGTCATTTTAATCCTCCACCGATTTTGCACGATTTTTTCTCTTTCCCGTTGTCTTTCGTTGAGGCGTTTCGCCCTCCTCTCCGTTCCGTCCCACGATCTCCCAAAAAGGCCACCGCGATTCAGTTGGAAGCGTCTTTTTGATGAGAATTATCGTAAATTAGACTAGGATGAAGCGTCCGATTTGAATTCACGTGCCTTAAACCAATGCCCATAGGAGTAGCAACTACTAAGCCTCTTATTCGTGTCCCATAGCCCGATGTCGATCGTCGTCCGCGTGCCGTCGGCCTACTCCGAGAGACACCGCATTCATGTAATTTTCTTTCATTTCTTTTTATTTTTTCCTATTTTTAATTAATTTTTGTATCACTTTGATCCGATATTAGCTTTATTGGTTGAGGGTTTTTAAAAAAAAAAAAAAGAAGAAGGGATTTAATATCTAGGGGCGGTCGTATTTCTTATCTTTAATTCTATTTTTCTTGTGTAATTTATTTGTAAATTTCGCTAAGAGATAGACACATAATTAATATGACCCTCCATTACTTTATCATGTGTTCATCTCGCTCCAATATTTATAAGAAATTTATACAAATAAATGCATACGATCTATAATTTTATACATAAATTATCAATATTTCTTAAAATCTTAGTGAAACAACTTTTTTAGTGAAACAACTCCTTTATGCAACTTCGATAAAAACTCATTAACTATCACTGGTATGACAAACACAACGTGCAACACACGTGTTAAAATCTAGTTAAACACAAAAGCCAAGCATATAATACATAAGGGTTTATTTTTATCGGCATAAGGTTTCACCTCTAAAAAAGAAAAATTAATTAAATGTATTATACGAAAGAGTATCAAATATGTGAGTAAATGTATTACCTATGTAATAACACGGTCTCATCTAAAAGTGTCATTTATTAAAACTCATTTTCGATTAAAATAAACTAAGGGGCCGCTTGGTTGGGGGTATTAGAATTAGATAATGGGAATGACTAGTGATTCATTCCTATTGATGAATTTTGGAAAGAAAGTTGAGCACGAAAAATTTGAGCGAAGAAAAAGTTGAGCGGAGGAAAAATTAATGATTGTTGAATGATTGATTATAAGTGAGAGATTATATAATCAAAATAAATTAGTGATTATTTTATTTTTAAATCAATTCCAAATTGTAAATACAACCAAACATCATTAATGAAAATGATTAATGAGTTATTTCCATTATTTACTTCTAATACCCCCAACTATGCAAGCCCTAAAGTGTCATATGATTTTCGTTGGAATTAAAAATGGAAACTACGCATTGAGGAGAATTTTGAAACATGCATACAAATAATGCATTTTAATTGTATCTGACTTAATGTGAACTAAATATTTGTCACACTAACTTTTTTATAGGGTCATTTACATCTAGGTACAATTCTAACACCTAAATTACTATTAGATACAATACACATCTAAATTACTACCTGGATACAATAATATGGTGCAATCTACCAAAATTACCCTTCTTCACACAAGGACCAAAATTTATTCTTAGCACCATTCTCAAGGTGATGTGACTTGTCTCATTATCTTTTTCATTCTTGCAACTTCGATTTTTTCCAAATTAGAGCCCAAATAATTCATTTTTTTAAATTCCTTCTCGTATATAATGTTGTAGAAAATAATTGTTGAAAAATTCTAATTTTTCATTCTTGTAGCTTTCAATTTTTTTCTTTGCTTGATACTTTCCAATTTTCTCTGTCAATTTTCATTTTCAATGTGCATATTACTTTCCAATTTTTCCAATTTTGATTGATACTTTCCAATTGCTTTTCAATTTTCTCTGTCATTTTCATTTTCAATAATTTCCGTTTCAATTTCCATTGATACTCACCCTATCATTTTCAATTTCCGTTACATCAACAATTTCCATTTCAATTTATTTTCTTTCCATTTTTTTCCGTTACATCTTGATTCAAAAATCAAGAAAAGCGATTCTTAAAAATTGTGAAAAACTCTTTTTGGATCAAAAACTCACCAAAACAATTCTTAAAAATTGTGAAAAATTGATGGAATATGAAGTAATGGAATTACAGAAAATTGTTTACGCACATGTGCGAAGTAAAATCTGCACATTGTCACTATCAAAAACACGAGAATTATTACAATTATATCCAATAACAAAAATACCGAGAACAGAAAAATCAAATTCACAACCTTGACAAATTCCCCAAAACAAAATTCTTGTTGAATCGATGCGTAACCATGAGAAAACCAATCTCACCATGGAACAAAATCACAAAGAACCCGACGGAAACCCGACGACGCGGTGGCGGAGAGAGAGCAGATCCACCGTCGGAAACCCGACGACGCAGCGGCGGAGAAGAGAGCAGATCCACCGTCATCTTATCGCAAATAGATCCCAAATACCCATATCGTCGTCGTCTTCTTGCCGCATGCATCCGTCGTCATCTTTCTCGAAGCAGATCCGCCGCCGCCGTCGCCGCACGATGGGGGTGGGCGCGGTGGCTGGGCTGCCTTCATCTTCATCGGTCGCCGTCACGGTGGGCAACGACACAAATCTTCCTCAAACAGGCTATGCGGCGGGCCATCTCCGCCTTCTTCGGCGATGGCCGTCGTCTTCGTCAATCTTATCGCGATTGCGGTGGGTGGGCCGTCGTCTTCGTCGATCTTGGGACCTTGGGAGAGAGAGAGAGAGAGACGAGAATGTGAGATTTGGGTGAGATTTGAGAGAGCGAAAGAGAGAGAGAGAGTGAGATTTGGGTGGGTGGTGTGGTGAGAGAGAGAGTGATACGAGTGAATGAGATATTTGGGGTTATAATACAAAAATATATATTAAATTAATAAATAAAGTCAAATGAGGGGTAAAATGGGCATGGATTGTATCTATCAATAATTTAGTAAAAAGGTAGTACCGGTAGTTATTTTTTCTTCTTAGTAGTACACGGTAGTAATTTTCCCTTTTTTATACTTATGTCATTAAAATTAAATTAATTCATCAAAATTAGTTAATAATTTAATAAAACTTTTATATATATATATATATAAAAGATTGTATAATTAATATATAATAAATATTTAAATTTTTAATTAAATTCTAGATATAATAATATTTTAAAGTATAATTAAATCACACAAAATACTTTAAAATACATAAATTAATATAAATATAATAATTAAACATTCTAATAATTAAAATGCTTGAAATTAAAATGTTGTAACGGAATAGTATTCATGCATTTTTTTTTTACCTAATTAAGGGGCGCATGGTTGTAAATTTTTAATGGGAATGAGAATGAATATAATGCAATTATGGTGCTTAATAAGAATAAAAAAAAAAAGATCATGACACCATTTTTCCTCCTAAATAAGTCACTACCCACCCATTTTGATTAACCTATTCCCCTCCTACAATCATTATTCCTCAATTATTGTTAGGCTTGACGGTAGAGCGGAGAATTCATGTTCCCCACGGGATCACCCCAACAGGCGGAGAATCCCCGTTTAAATTCCCACTGGCCGACTCAGACGGAGAATCCCCGTTTAAATTCCCACTGGGCCGACTCGGGACGGAGAATCCCCGTTTAAATTCCCCACGGGGCCGGAGTCGGGAAAAATACTCCTCGTAAACGGATGGGGCGGGGACACGGATAGTATTCCCCGCCCGATCCCCGAGGGCCCCAATAATATATATATATATATATATATTATTTTTAACCCTCTAATACTCTAAGGTACAATTTTTAACCCTCTAATACTATAAGATACAACAATTTTTCAAATTATTACCTGGATACAAGATTTTCATGCATTCTACCTATTTTACCCTTACTTTCCTTACTTTGAAATAGTACGGCCTTCAGCCATTACGCTTCCCCATGCAACATACGATCGGTTTTATTTCACCTTTTACTTTTTGAGATTCCCCACGTTCTACATTATTGTCCACATTTTTATCTCAGCTTTTGAGAAAGAAAATAAAGAAAAATAAATAAACTAAAATACAATGGATTCAACAAGTCCGATAAAATTATTTTGCACATGTGGAGTTTCATTACACATGTGCGTAAGAAAAATTCCGCACATTATTTTTTCCACCGTATACAAACAACTATTAGAAAAAAACAAGAATCAAGAAATCAAAACACAAAGAATCAAGAAAATAAAAAAGGAAATCGATCGAAAAAATGCATAAATTAAGAAATCTAACATGAACAAACATTATCACACGCACATTAATATTTTTCTTGAATCAAACTAATTTCCTAAGTGGCCAAGTGACATCAAGAATCATACAAATTCACCGTGTTATTTGTATATAATTTTGACAAGCGGCGACGGAGCACTACATCGGCGGTCGATCTGCCTTCCTTATTCCTCGCCGTCGATCTCGTATTCTTTCTTCGTCAACGACCGCCGCCGTCGATCTGTTCTTCCTTCTTCGTTAACGGGGCGGTGGCGGCGGCGGTGAACCGCCACTTGTTCTTCCATTTTCATCGGTGGTGGAGTGAACCGCCACTGTTCTTCCTTCTTCATCGGTGGCGGCGCGGTGAACCGCCACTGTTCTTCCTTCTTCGTCTTTGTCGGTGGATCAGCGCCGATCTCGAGCGTGACGTGGTGGTGGTTGTGGCATCGGTGCCTCGGTGGTCGCGGTGGCACGGTAGTCGTGGTGGTGGACCGGTGTTACGAGGACCGTGAGGGAGTGAGAGAGAGGGTGAGGCCGTGAGGGTTTTTAATTTGAATGAAAGAGATAGGGTGAGTCGATATAAATGGGGAAGGGATAAAATGAGAAAACTAAAAAGGCCTTGTACCTATTAGTATTAACTTTTTTGATATAGTATCTATGAGCAATTAATTTCCTAATATGGTACCGTTAATCAAAGTGGGTGTATTAACAATTATGTGAATGAACTAATCTGGCGATGAAAGATTTTGGACGAAGAAGACAATGAACAAGAGCCAAAAAAACCGAAATGTAAATTAACACGAGAGAATTTACGTGGTTCGATCAATGATCTACATCCACGGGGAGGAAGGAACTAATTCACTATTTCAAACTGGAAATTACACAATACAATGATCAATTGATCGAATACTCAGGATTTTCTCTCTGGAAAGAATAAACCCTAGAAATCACAATTATCAAAATGTGAATGCCAAAATTGGAAAGCTGCTCTCAATCAATTCGCCTAACTCAAATGATGAATGCCCAAAGAATCGAATTTGATCGACCCACTCGAGAAAACAAACTCTCAACCGCTGAAAACAGACTCTGTTCTTTTTCAACGGGAAAAGAAAACTGTTAGCAATCAACTACCGATTCGAACCAACAACAACTCAAATCCGGTTCAAGCAAAGCGACCCGGTTTTCCAAGCGAAGAATCTGGTTACGAACTTAATTGATCAAACCAAACTTGCCGCCAAACACAACCTTCATCTAAACTTGAGCTATTGAACTTGATATAACAATTCTCCACCTCAAGTGAAAATAGCTCCTCCCTTTATTCCCAAAACTTCAACACTTTAATGAACATCCCAAATCTTCGGTTTACCAAGTTGCGCAGAATCTGAATTTGTTTCTGGTAATGCTTTTGTGAGCATGTCGGCGACATTATTCTTTGTACCTATCTTCCGAATTTTGACAACCCCTTTATCAACAATGTCCCGACAAAATGAAGTTTAACTGAAATGTGTTTGCACCTTTCATGAAAAACTTGATGCTTAACCAAGTGTATAGCACTCTGATTGTCACAATGAATTTCAATAGACTTCGAGAAATGCCAAAATCACCGATAATGCCCCTTAACCAAATCAAGCTTCCTTTTTGCATCAAGAATAACTACATATTCTGCCTCTGTGGTGGAAAGAGCTACCACAGATTGTAATGATGCTTTCCAACTGATTCTTTGTTCCATATAAAGTGAAAACATATCCTGACAATGATTTTCTAGAGTCAATACTACCAAGAAAATCTGAGTCCACATAGCCTTGAAGAGGATGATGAATAGAATCTGTCCTTTCAAATAACAAACCAAGCTTTGATGATCCCTTCGGATATCTAAGAATCCATTTGAGAGCATTCCAGTGAGATCTACCGGGGTTTGCCATAAATCTGCTCACCATACTAACCCCATAAGCAAGGTCCGGCTGCTGCAGACCATAGCATACATTAAGCTACCAACACCACTAGCATAAGGAATCGAAGCCGTGTCTCCGATCTCCCGATCTGCTTTGAGGACATTGCTTGGATGATAGTTTATGTTCTTTGGTCCAGAGGAGTGCTTACTTGTCTTGATTCATGCATCTTGAATCTTCTCGAGAACTTTCTCTACATAACTTGATTGAGATAGAAACAATCTTCCGCAGTCTTTATCTCTGAATATATCCATGCCTGAGAATTCTCTTGGCATTGCCCAAATCCTTCATCTCAAACTGTGAGTTCACTTTGCCTTCAAATTATGTATCCTAGTAGCACTTTTACTTGCTACTAACATGTCATCCACATAAAGAAGTAAGTAAACTAACACTTCATTACCATGTTTCTCCAAGTAAACACAACTATCATAAGCACATCTTGTGAACCCAATGGAAATCATAAACTGATCAAATTTTTATACCATTGCACAGGGCTTTGCTTAAGTCCATACAAAGATTTTTAAGCAAACATACCTTCCCTTCATTTCCCTGGTAAGCGTAATCCCTCGTTCTTTGCATGAAGATTTTCTCCTCCAAGTCTCCATGTAGAAAAGCAGTTTTGACATCAAGTTGGTGTAATTCGGGTTATCCTGAGTGACTTTGGATAATAAAAGTCTGATAGAACAATGCTTCACAACAGAGAAAAACCTCATTAAAATCTATCCCCTCTTTCGTGAAAAACCTCTTGCAACAAGCCTTGCCTTGTATCTAACTTGCTCGGTGTTCACTACCTCGGTATTTCTTTTAAATATCCACTTGCAACTAATCACTCTTTGCCTTTCCGGTTTATCAACCGAGAATCCATGTTTTGTTTTTCTCCAGAGATTGAAACTCTTGTCATTGCCAACAACCATTTCTCTTTTTCCTTTCGATACAATCTGACCTCCTTGAAATTCCGAGGCTCATCAAACTCCACATCTTCTCGTAACCAATTGCATAGGATACAAGATGCATGGCCAAATCTTGATGGAGGATTGATATTCCTCCTTTGTCTATCTCTTGCCAATCAGTAATCTTTAAGATCGGAGGTGTGATCTTCTTCAATTTCTTCTTCTTCTCGATAGTTGATGCTCTAATCCAGGATCATGCTCTTGATCATCATTTTGAATCTGATTTTGGTGATGTCTCCACCTCAACCGAAATCACCCCTTGAGACTGATTTTCATTTGTGTTTTGATGATTATGAACATGTTTGTAACCCATAGCATGTTCATTGAAGATAACATCTCTACTAATTATCCACCTCTTATGACCACTTTCAAGACACCATAACTTGTATCCTTTCACACCCTTTGGATATCCTAAAAGATACATCTCAAAGCCCTAGGCTCAAGTTTATCCTGCTTAATATGAGCAAAAGCTTGACAACCAAAAACCTTGAGATCTCCATAACTGAACAGTTCCATACCACATTTCATCGGGTGTTACGAAATTGATAGCAGATGAGGGGGATTTGTTTATCGATAGCAAGTTGTGTTAACAGCCTTCTCCCGTAAAACTTTGGGCAAACTCGCATCTCGTGAGCATACATCTCACTCTCTCCGGTATGGTTCTGTTCATTCTTTCAGCTAATCCATTTTGTTGTGGATTAGCTGGAGCTTTATGTCTTGTAATCCCCTTTCTAGCACAGAAAATCTGGAACTCTTCCGAAAGATATTCAAGTCCATTGTCTGTTCTAAGATGTCTCACAACTCTTCCCTTCTTGGTTTCTTGCTCAAAGAATCCAATTCTTGAAGGTTTCAAAAGCCTCGATCTTTATGTTTGAGAATAAAGACCCACACCTTCCTCGTAATCATCTATGAAGGTCATAAAGTATCTTCCACCACTGTGAGTTTCGGTCCTTGATGGTCCCCAAATATCTGAATGGATATAATCAAGTGGCTCGTTTGTGTTATGAACACCCTTTGGATATGGTAATTTCTTTGCCTTTCCAAGTGTACAGTGTTCACGTAACTCAAGTTTGATACCTTGAGTTTTTCCCAGGAATTCCTCTTTTGGCAAGTTCATGCAACCCTTTCTCTCCAATATGTCCTAACCTTTTGTGCCACAACATTGCGATATCGATTTTCATGGTGTAATCTGAGATCCACCTGATGGTCTTTCCAATGAGAATATACAAGCCATTCTCCTTTTCACCTTTAATGACAGTCCTTCCATGTTTAGTAACAAGGATAAAGCCATTTTACTGTATTAAACTCATATCCCAAAAAAATTCAAAGATCCCAAGGAAATCGATTTCTTTTTAACTCAGAACAAATCGACATTGGTAAGAAGCCTTTCAACCCCATCAAACATTTGAATTCGAATAGAGCCACTTCCTTTCACCTTGCATGGTGATCATTTCCCAACAATACCGATCCTCCTTCAAACTTTTCAAGATCTTTAAACCAAGACTCATTAGGACACATGTGGAATGAACATCCCGAGTCCAAAACCCATTCATCACTCATTTTGCCATCGATACGCTAAAACTTCAAAGACTATCATAACCTTCCTCTCAAGCTACCGCATCCCCTTTCTCGATCATCTTATTTCTTTTTCTTTTCGTGACAATTTTTCTTGAGGTGTCCTACTTTATGACAGAGAAACATTTTCTTCTTTCAACAAATTCGAAATTTGCTTTCCGATCATCTTGAGTATTCTTTCCACCCTTCTTCTTCTTATTTGGAAATGACTTCTTGTTATTCTTGAATTTAACATTCAAGCTTTCACCTTGATTATGAGCCTTCTTTTCACCTTTCATCTGCAAGAATTTGGTCTTGATAGAATTTTGAATCGATCATAGGTGATTTCTCCTTGATTTCCAAATAACAAAGCATCTTTGAACATTTCAAAAGATTTGGGAAGAGCATTCAACAAGATAAGTGACTTATCTTCATCTTCAAGAGTGACTTCCGATTCTCAAGATCATCAACCAAATGATTGAACTCTTCAAGTTGATCCAACAAATTCTTATCATCTGTCATCTTGAATGAATTCAGCCTTTGTTTCATGAACATTCGATTTGTCATGCATTTAGTAAGATACAAACTCTCCAGTTTCTTCCATATCCCAATAGCGAGCTTTCTCCTTTGCTACTTCCCTCAAAGGTCGATCACCCAAGCTCGAATTATGGTACTATGTGCCTTCGAATCTCCTTCTGCTTTTCCTTGTTTCCCGATGATGATTCGGCGGTAGATTCCTCCAATGCATCATCCAAACCATGTTGAACCAATAATGCCTTCATTTTGATTCTCCAAAGACCAAAGTCATTCTTCCCAAGAAACTTCTCTACATCTAGCTTCATTGCGGTTGTCATGATTCCCATGACGGCGCCAATTGTTAATCAAAGTGGGTGTATTAACAATTATGTGAATGAACTAATCTGGCGATGAAAGATTTTGTGAAGAAGACAATGAAAGAGCTAAAACCGAAAAGCAGAAATTAACACAGAGAATTTACGTGGTTCGATCGTAATGATCTACATCCACGGGAGGAAGGAACTAATTCACTATTTCAAACTGGAAATTACACAATACAATGATCAATTGATCTGAATACTCGAGGATTTTCTCTGGAAAGAATAAACCCTAGAAATCACAATTATCAAAATGTGAATGCCAAAATTGGAAAGCTGCTCTCAATCAATTCGCCTAACTCAAATGATGAATGCCCAAAGAATCGAATTTGATCGACCCACTCGAGAAAACAAACTCTCAACTCAAAAATGTACTCTGTTCTTTTTCAACGGGAAAAGAAAAGCGGTTAGCAATCAACTACCGGTTCGAACCAACAACAACTCAAATCCGGTTCAAGCAAAGCGACCCGGTTTTCCAAGCGAAGAATGCAGTTACGAACTTAATTGATCAAACCAAACTTGCCGCCAAACACAACCTTCATCTAAACTTGAGCTATTGAACTTGATATAACAGTACCTATGATTATAAATCCATATATATATATATATATTATATATATTATTTTAATATATATAATATTTTATATGATTTTAAATTAATAATTAATATAAAAGAAATTAGAAAACGCTATGTAGAGTCGGTAGACAAAACACGAGAAAACTCACGCTCACGCTATCCCTCTCTGCTACGTCCTTCACGCCTCCTCCACCGCGGGCCCGCCGTCGCCGCCTCACTGCGTCCATCCGTCCGGCTTCTTCACGCCGTCGGGTCCTCATCACCGTCGCCTCACTGCCATGTGCCACGCCGCCTCCTCCATTTCTTGTTCGTCGCCGTCGGCCATCTCTCGATGGTACACGTATTCAACCCCATATCTTGCTGGATTCTTTTTGGTATCTTTTTCTCGAGTTTTATGTTTTTGATTGTAATATCTTTTGTTACCGTTAATTGGTGTGCTACAAATATGATGTGCTTATAGAATTTATATACTAAATATTTCACGAATTGCGGTTTGTTTTGCTTATTTGATGTTTCTATGCATTGTTTGGTTTTTTGTTTGTTGATTAAGTTTTGTTGAGATGAATAAGAACTCTTTTTTTTTTGAGAAAATGACCGAATGAGAACTCTTATAGGGCATATTTGGTTTCTTATTAAAGTAGGGAATGGGAATCCCCACGGGGACAAGAATCTCCGGTGGGGCGGGAATGGGGAAATAATTTTCCCGTTCGGTTCGTGGGATGGGAATTCCCGATTTTGCGGGGACGGGGACGCCCGCCCCCATTGACAAGCGTAATCATTGCCCTCCACGACTACCACCAAATTTATTTTGTCTCTTTTTTTTTTAAAAAAATTGCAACAAGCTTATTTTTTTTTTTTTCAAAATCGGAAGACAACATTAATGATGCAACCACAATCGAGACAGATAATACAATTTCATTCTCATTCTCATTAAAGAGCAAACAAGTGTATCCTAAATTTAGGTATGCCGAATATAAAAGCTTATTTTAATTAATAATTAATTAATTGATTAATATATCTATAAAATTATCAATCTGATGTTTAAATCAAATCGACCAAAACAATATCGCCGGATATATGAAGAACTGACTGTGAAAAACCCAATCCTGAAGAACAGAAATTGGAAACCGCCACACAAAGACGCCAAAGTTGAAAAAGAAACTGTTATCGTAGGAACTGGTGCCTGAATGAGCAGCGTGCTGTTTCTGCGCCTCTGAATCAGGTAACTATTTTTTCTTTGGATTTGCAATGACTAAAACTTATCAAAATTCATCTGTAATATGAATGAATGTTGATTGAAGGACGAAAATGGAAAGGAACCTAGCAATCCGCTTCTTTCATTTCAGTTTGCTGGATAAGCGTCTTCGCTTATTTTCCTCTGAATAATTTTTCTTTGGGTTCTGATCATATGACATTAGAAAAGGAGCTTTGATTGTAGTGTTTCTTCATGTATTTGATCACATTTATGTTGCCTAATTATTATTATTACTTTTTGGTGTGGATAACTTTAGTTCCTTGCATTTGGGTTTTGACGATAGGAGAAAAATGTTCAGAGCAATCATTTGGAGGCCTTCTCATAGGCAATCAACTGCAGCTGCTGGTTTTTCCCAGTTCAATTTGTGGGTGAGTTATTTTATCATATACTGATATTCATGTTATGTGTCATTTTTACTTTAAAGTTTTTGTTTATTTCATACTTTCACGCTTTTCTTTGTATTTGTTACAACAGAGAGGATTGCATAGTAGGACTAAGAAGGCAATGGAGTTCATAGCCAAAGGGTTTAGTGCCTTAAAGGAAATTGATAGAGTTATTGATCATTGTGAAATAGGTGACAAGCGTTTGATCTCTGGGCTTACGGTAATCTCATTTTTGAATGAACTATGAGACAATATGAGTTCTTTTTCATTTTCTGTCACATTATTTTTTGTGTTACAATATTTTAGTGTTACTAAAAACTGAACGGTGGGGATTGGGGGATTGCTGGGGCTTATGGATTGTGCTATCATGGGGACCTCATTTTAGTTAGATTATGGCACCGTGTGGAGTAAATGTTCAGAAATTACTGCTTTATCTGGTGCTTATATCATGTCGTCATGATCCTCTTGTCTGTGGCATTAATATTTGGGAAATTTATCTTGTACTTGTTTAATTTGGAATGTTTGTGTTTTGTAAAGTGAGAGTGGATTCATCAAATTATTAGATTCTGTATGAGTAAGCCTATGAACTAGTTGATTGTGAGGACCAGAGTAAATATTAAGGGCCCGTTTGGTTGGGGGTATTAGAAATAGGTAATGAGAATGACTCATTAATCATTCCCATTGATGATGCTTGGTAATATTTACAATTTGGAATTGATTTGAAAATAACATAATCACTAATTTATTTTGATTACATAATCTCTCTCTTATAATCAAGCATTTAACAATCATTCATTTTTCTTTTCGCTCAATTTTTTTCTCGCTCAAATTTTTTCGTGCTCAACTTTCTTTCCAAAATTCATCAATGGGAATGAATCACTTGTCATTCCCATTACCTAATTCTAATACCCCCAACCAAGCGGCCCCTAAATTGCAATCTCTTGTTAAGATCCCCACTGTTATGGCCTTTTGGGGGCTTACAATATTGAAACTTTTTATTTCTTAAGAGAATGGGCAAACTAGTTGTTGTGGTGATATATGATTTATCCATGATTGATTACTTACACATGATGGAGGCCTGATATTATGTCTTTAATCGTGTTTCCAATGCTAGCTCATGAGCTTTCAAGTCTTTATAAGCAACTCTATTATTTTTTCTTTTTAAATTTTCTAGTTGTTGGGGGTTTTGACTGTTAAATGCTGTTTCGTTTATTGCATGTGCTGTATCATTGAAGTTCTTATCTACCTCTATCACTATGTTTTACTGATTAATATTTAATGAAATTTTCCATTCGTTGTTGTGTGACATTCCTTCATTTGTTTGTTGTTGTCAGACTGCAAAAGAAAATTTTGAGTTAGCTCTTGAAGCTGACAACTCGAATGCTCATGCTAGATATTGGTTATCCAAAATACATCTGAAATACCATTTCTGCCCTGGTGCAAATAAAGCTGTGTAAGATAACATACTTTAGTGTTGTAACTTTTCATTGTGGGAGGGTCCTATGCAAACACGATTCTGATTTTACTAAATCAGCTGAGACTGGAAAAGCTCTAGGCTTCTTCTCCTTGTGGCTTTGTACACAATTCGACAGCTTCTTGCTCATAAATTTGAAATTTTGATCTGCTCTTCATGGTTCTTAAATTGTACTATATCATTACAAAATATCTGTTTTGACTTATCTTTTATCTTTACTCATAGCAAGCAATTCTCCAGTTTCCCAAAACTCACTACTTTTGTATATTCTTACTCATATTAATAGAGGAGCTGCTTTGCTAGTGGAAGCTGCTGAGATGGGCGATCCAGATGCACAGTATGATCTCGGTTGCAGCTTAAGATCTGAGGTTAGATTTCCTTTTGAACTAAAGTTATCTACTTGTTCTCTACTCTATCTAGTGAAGTTATTTTATGGTGTTAGTTATGATGAAATTAAACAAACTTCACGCCATAAATGGTCAAAATTGTACTACAAAGTGTATCTCATTCCTCTGTTGAATCAATGATCAGCAAATGTAATAGTTCTAATGCACCTCAAATTATGTGTGTAGTCGATCCCCTATGGTTTTCAACCATTCAATATATGTGGCCTGGTTGGTCTTTAAGGTCTAAATTGTTATTAAGAATCTATATAATATGTGACATGCTCCTCTGAGTCTCAACAATGAATATATTCAACTTCAACTGATTAGTTTAGTTGGTGATTCATACTCATATATACTTTTGAATTTCCTATAGCAGTAAGTGCTTGAGACATAGTTTTGTGGAAAGACAATAACTTAAGCCGAATAATTTAGGTGTCTAACGAAAACTTTTAAATTTAATTCTATTAACCTTTTTAAATTGGCTCAGGAGAACTATCACTGTTTTTGCGAACTTGGTGGAGTGTAATTTTGTGATTGTACTGTTAATTACATTTATGTTCGATTTCTCTATCTTTTTCCAAAGAGAGAAAACTTATCTTCTGGACCACAGTAGTTTTGATATTGTTTATTTTAATATTTTTGGCAGAATCCTTATGCATCAGATCAGCAAGCTTTCTACTATCTGGAGAAGGCAGTTGACCAGGTATTTTCTACCGAAAAAATAAAAGCACAGATTATAGCAATTCTTTTCTCTCATGTTGTTACATATGGTGTTTGGAACCTTAATAGAATTTGTGATGTTCTAGTTGCATCCCGGTGCTCTTTATCTCCTAGGAGCTGTATACTTGACTGGGGATTGTGTGGAGCAGGATATTTCCTCTGCCATATGGTGTTTCCATAGAGCATCTGAAAAGGTAGTCAATGCTTGTGCTTCTTGAATTTTAATTGCTAACAGCTACATCTCCTGTAAAAGTCGCTGAAATGATTTTATGGCCTATGCAGACTTGTTTAACTTTTTGAAAGATATCTTTGGACTTGAGGGTGGTTGATTATTTTATCCTATTAAAAACTATGCATTAGTTGACTTTTCAACCTTTTGATTTCATGTAGGGTCATGCTGGTGCTGCTGTAGCTTATGGATCTCTTATCCTTGCAGGTTAGTTCCTTCCCACGGGACGAATTTCAAGTTTGTAGGCAACTAAATAGATTATGTACTGTTGGTTTGCAGTATGGATACTTGACTTATGTGTTTGGCTGTGTGCTCCTTGTCCTATTGTAAATAATGGTGAAATGAATTGAACAGTTGCTGGGAGATTTTTATGAGTTCAAATGCTAATTAAGTGTTCAACAGTTGCTTTCTACTTCATGATGTTGATTTTCCTAAAAATGGAATTCATCTGACATTTTTGCCCTCAAAATTGGAAGTCTTGTGAAAAAAATGATAGAATATACCTTTTGGCAGAACTTTCCAATCAACATAGTTTTTCTCCGAGGGCCTATCCTCCTTGTCGTGCTACCCGACTTGCTCTATTTTATTTGGGTTTCTAGATAGAAATTTCATGTGAGATAAAAAGGTATTATTTTAAAAAGAAGGAAAAAGGAACAACGCTATATGTGACAGGATTAGCTGAACACCACCACCACCTCACCCATGTTTTCAAAATTTTGATGTTATTCATTGTGCTTCAAGACTCAACATGAAGGGCTGAAACGGAAGAAAAAAACCCCATCGGACTATTACGTGACATAATATTCTTAACAGCAAGAGGATGTATACTTTGGATAAATTTAGCTCATGCAACCAAATTTAGGCAGATGTTCTTCCTTAATATAAGCATAATCATGAAATTCCTGAGAAAGAATTTGCTGATTTCATGAACTCAAGGATTCTTATGGGATGTAGAACCACCATCTGTATAAGCTTCAATCTCGTGAGAATGAATTTTATTTCCTGCAATAGGATTACTTCACTTAAGGATGAGCTTTTGACCCTTTTTTAATCTTACAATACGAATTCGACTGTTTTGTTATCCATTCTCATTTTAAGATGGAGAGAGTAAATTTGGATTTTGGTAAAATTAGTTACGAATGAAGAAACAGTGACTAGGCATAGAAAGTTCAGGTAAGCTCGCTTTTCTAAATCAAACTCAGCTAAAAATTTCTGACAATACATGTTAATATATAACATGGAGTGGGGCACTAAGTTAGATCCCCTATTGTGATAATAACCTTACTAGCGAAAATTGAATTTGTCTCGACTCTCAAGTTGTATAGTTTTGTTGCAACTTTTAAGTGGGATGCGTTAAACATATCGAAATTCACTCCCTTATATATCTCAAAAATGTTTGATGTTGATCTTTCAGGTTACTCAATTGCATGCCAGTTAACGTTAATGGTACAAATGTTGTAGGTGTTCAAGTTCCTGAATCAGTATCCAAATTTTACGTGAAGAAGGCGGCACCAGAACGCATAAAATCGAGGAATAACGTTGAGTATAATCCAGTTGAGATGGCAAAAGATCAATTTGAAATTGCTGCCAATGCAGGATGTGATCTTGGATTAAAATGGTTAAAATTTGTCGAAGAGAAAGAGAAAGATAAAGAGAGGGAGAAAAGCGGGTTAGCCGGGATTTTGAATACATAAGATTAAATTAGCTTTAATTGTTATTATTATTATGTGATATTGATAGCTAATGAACAGTTGGTTATTATGAGTCGACAGTAGGTTACATGCTGCTGTATCTAATTCTAAACTGGAGAGCAAAATTGTCACTGTTTTGTATGGACTGCTTTAAAGTTAGGTGAATAAGTGGTTGGTTTTTGAATTATTTTTTTAATTTCACTTATGCAGTTATACTGCACCAGATATTTGATCAAATTTTAGGGGCATATTGAAAGCAGGACATGCATTAACCTTTTTCCGCCGGGCAGGTTTGGACTTGGTCAAACAGGTTCGGGTTCGCAGGGGATTTGGACTTGTCAAACAGGTACGGGTCGGGTATATATATATTTTTTTGTATACTTCGTCTTGCGGATTGATCCCCACGGATCTGCCACACATTTATTTATGCTTATATTCATATATGTATGAATTTATATAAATTCATTTTCATATTAAAGGGGTGTATATTGTTATTTTTAAATATTCATGAATACTATTAAATGTTATTTTAATTGGAATTATTTAATATCAAAATGAAGATATTTTGCATATCAAAATTAATTTAAAAGTAATATAAACAATAGGGGAACATAAACTTATGGAGTTGTGGCGTAGGAAACGAGGTATCAAATTGATATACTTGGAGAGACGAAGAAAGATATATGATTCGAATCTGTTGTAAATTGATCAATAATTACTGAATTGCGAATGCAATTTTGTGGGGGTTTATAGAGATGACATGGCGGTTCGCAAAAATATACTTGTGTTTGCAATTCAATTCTATGTAGAGAATAAAATCTAGTTTGGCAAAACAAGTTTTACTTGTTTTGAATTTTTAAAAGTGATTCTTATATTGGAGAAGAGAAAAATACTACTTCCGTCCAAGTGAAAATGTTTCAATTTATCATATTTATTCGTCTCAATTAAAGTGTCATTCTTTTTTGAAATACTTCAATAATATATTTAGGAATTATGACTATAAGGTACTATATTTAGGTTTTTATTACTATTGGGTAATATGTAAAAAGTTAATACTAAGAGATACAATCGGTATTTTCACTTCCCATTTTACCCCTAAAAAGTACAATATCACGTGACCTTCTTTCTCTAATTCACGTTATCCACTTTATATATGTGGCCATGATTTATTGTCAATAGATTGCTATCGATACAAAGTCGGATGAGTTTTTTTTTTTTTAATTTCACTTTATAAAACAATTATTTCTCTCTTTCGCACATTGACCGACGACCACCGCGCGACCCCACCGTGACCACCGCTCCACTAGCGACGGCGGCCCCTTTGACTGCAACGCAACAACGATGACTATGGGGTTCTCCCTATGCGGTGGCGATAGAGTCAAGAACGAGTTCGATGCGAGAAGGGTGTGAGATGATTTCAAATACAATTTAAAATGGGCGGATCCGACGACGTTGAAGAAAGAGGGCGCCGATGACAAAGTCGGTGGTGAGTGAATCCGAATTCGTCAAAGATTTGTGTTTTTCTATATTTTGATTGATGAATTTCTATTGGATCAATGTTATTCTACATTGGATATGTGAGTTTTTTTGCACATGTGTTTTTTTTTTGTACATGTGCAACTTTTTTTTCTGCACATTACAAATTTTGAATTATTTAATTTACGAAACAAATGTAATTAAATTATTTAATTTACGAAAAAAATGTAAATTTTGAATTATTTGATTTACGCACACTTTGGTTATGATCTTTGTTAAACATGTCGACTCTATCAAAAGAGATCGAAAAATTAAGTTGTAACGATATTAACAAATATTTATTTTTCTAAAACCTAAAAATGGAAGAAAGCTACGGCGATGTGTTTGGAAAAATATTTCGGATGACTTCATGGCTTGGAAAAATACTTGAGATGACTTTTCAAATGAATGTGTTCTTCAAATGAAGAAAACCCTCAACCTAAGTCCTGAGAAGCTAGAGAGAGAGAGGGGAAATAAAGTGGCGTAATGTGAAAATGCAGGGAAGTCAAAATTAGACGTCAAATCGCATATTTCGTAAATAGGGTAATTTGGCCGGATTCTATGAAAAACTTGTATCCACAAATAATTAGAAAATATGTTGTATCTTAGAGTCTTAAGACCCTTAATATTGTACCTCCTAATTATTGACCCATATATTTATTCCTATAAATAAAGTGAGGAGTTCGGTGGCCACCGGGCTCCTCACTTTAGTGGGAGACCAACTAACAACTAACAAACTAACATTTACCGATAATATATATATATATATATATATACACTACATAAATATTTACAAAAATGTCACTTATTTAATATATTTAAATACACTTTTTATCACTATATATCACATCACTTGTACTATATTATTACTTTACTATATTTCTTAAATATTGTGTCAATAGCTCATGAGACACTTTCATTGGGATGAAAAGTAGTACTCTCTCTGTCTAAAGAAGTTATGCACACTTCTTGGGACATGGAAATTAAAAAAATTTAATTTTGTTGACTTAAAAGGTAAGAGAAAAATAAAGTGTAAGTGTATTTTGGGTGATTTAATGAGATAAAGTATGAGAGAGAATAAAGTAGAGTAGAATAAGAGTGACATTTTTTTAAATTTAAATGATATTGTGAGGGTATTAATATTGTGTGATATTTTCTTTTTAGGAGTGTGCATAATTTGTTGGAATAAACGAAAAAGGAAAATGCGCATAATTTTTGTGATGGAGAGAGTAATAATTACCGCACATATAATTACTCCCAATGTGACTTTTTTAGGGATAAGGTACAATTTGGACCCTCAACTATTGTCTCGTGTACAAATTGGACCCTAAACTATTTTTGGTACAAATTAGACCCGGAACTAATGTTTCGGTACAAATTGGACCTTGAACTAATGTCTCGGTACAAATTGCACCTCAAACTATTTTTTTAACAAATAAACACTTTTACTTTTAAAATGGAACAAATATGTCCTTCAACTAATAAATAAAATATACAATAAATTGAATTGATATAAAATAATATTATATTAGTGGATAAATTGACAAAAAAAAAAAATATTATGATAAATTCTAAAAATAAGTGAAACATCAACAACACTTTTTTAATAATTGACTCATATTTTTTTATATACAATATAATATTAAACTAGGAATAAAAAGGAAGATAACTAATTTAATATAATGAATTGAAAATAAAATTAAAAAAATCATAATATTAAAATTCGTAAAAATAATAAAGAATTTTTTTAAAAAAATACGAGACTATTATGTTTATAATTTATATATATACATTTATTGTTTTAAAACTATAATTAAAGGGACCTTCATGTCTCATTTTATTAGTTGAAGAACATATGTATTTCATTTTAAAAGTTAAAGTAATTATTTGTAAAAAAAAAAGGAAAATTACAAATAGGTGTAACAAATTAGCAAAATTACAAACAGTGTAATGTGCAAATTTTTTGTGCTTTTGTGCAAAAAAATTTGTGCTTCGTGCAAATTTTTACACCTAGTTGTAATAAGGCTTACCTCTTTCTACCTTATTGTAAATGTCCCAAAAAAATTGTACTCAAAATGCTAGTTCAAGGTCCAATTTAGAATTTATCATAGTTTTTATTGATAAATAATTTTTTATAATTTAACATTATATTGTATATTAAAAAAATATGAGTCCATTATTAAAAAAAAATGTTGTTGATGTTTCACTTATTTTTTAGAATTTATCATAATATTTTTAATATTTTTGTCAATTTATCCACTAATATAATAATGTTCTATGTCAATTCATTTAATAAAAGGGTCTCCAAATTTTATTTTATTAGTTGAAGGGCTTATTCGTTCAATTTTAAAAGTAAAAGTATTTAGGACGATTACTACCAACTACAATCTCTACACCCTTATTACATCCCACTACAACAAATTCCATAATTACTCTCCACTACAATAATATGTGGCAATCTTCCCACATTACCCTTCTCCCTTTCTTTTTTATGTGCATGTGCAGATTGCTTTTTCAATTCCCAAGAAAATACTTTTCAATTTTTTTCTCTTTCCAATTTTAGTGATACAAAATATTATTCCAATTATATCTTCAATTTTTTTCCAATTTTTAATTTTTCTCTTTCCAATATATATTATTTTCAATTTTTCTCTTTTTCGTATATCATTTTTTTACAACATTAAAATTGACAAATACATTTTTCTCGTTTATTTTTTGGTTACATCTTGATTCAAAATAAAAAAACGCAAAAATCATCACAACAAATCAAAAATAATGTGCAACTTTAATTTTTTATTATCAATTTTTCTCTTTTCAATTTCTAGATTGATCGCAATTTTCACAATCTCATAACCAAAATTTCTACATTAAAAACCTCTCGATTTAGCATATGTGCAGAAAATCTCTGCACATGTGCGTAAATCTCTGCACATGTGCGAAATCTCTGCACATGTGCAATGAGCGAAACTCACTATATACGAAACCCCTTGTTCCGAGAATCAAAATCACAAAAATTCTCAAACACAAAAAAATCTCTTGTGCGAGAATAAATTTACATGAAAGAATTTACGCACATTTTTTTCGACTATATACAAACAGATTTGAAATAAAAAACAAAATTAAACAACAAAAATATCTAAAAATCAATATACACTCTATTTTTCTCGGAAAAATTAAATCGTAAATCAAATCACACCAAAATACCCCAATGCGAGAAGGAAAACAAACCAAATTTGTTTTTCATAAGCGAGGAGATAAAACCAAATTTGTTTTTCATAAGCGAGGAGATAAAACAAACCAAATTTGTTTTTCACACCAAAATCCCTTGTGCAAATTGAATGTTAAACGTGGCGAGCGCCGTAGATCAAAAAAAAATTAATGAATCAAATGCGAGATCTATATGCTCTTTAGATTTTGAAAAATAAAAATTTCACGAATCAAATGTCAAATAAATTCGTGAGCTTGTTCCATATGCCGCTATGCGAGATCTGTCCGTAGATCACCTTCGTCGCGCGTCATCGTAGTAGCGGGTCGCCTCGGCCGCCGTCGCGTCCTCGGCTCTGATTCGCCGCCGTCGTCTTCGTCTTCGCCGTACCGCATCGATCTTGGGCGCACGCGCGTAGATCTGGTGCGTCGCCGTCCTTTGGCCGGGGTGGCTGGCGGTGGCGTCAGCTGTACAAAGTGAAGGCGGCGGAGGCGGTGGTGAATCGCGACGCAAATCGCGGTGACGGCGGCTTGTGGCGGTGGTCCGACGGAGGATCGTGAGTGCGGCGGCGCTCCCCATCACTCGGGTCGAGTGGAGCAGCGTCGTCGTCTTCACTTGATGGCACAGGTTCACGTGATGGCACAGGTGCGGTGGGCGGTGGCGGTCGCCTTTGGGGCCGGTGGGTGGTAGGAGGTGGGAGGTGGGAGATGGGGCGGTGGGCTGCCGTCTTGGGCACAGTGGCTCGTCGCTTGGGGTGGGGGTGGGGCGGAGTGAGGGTGGGGCGGTGGAGAGAGAGAGAGAGGAGGGAAGAGGGATGTGGGCGGTGGAGAGAGAGAGGAAAGAGGGAGAGTCGGAGTAATAATGTGAGAGAGAGACGTGTGGGTTGGGTTTTATCAGTTAGGGGTAAAATGGGTATGATTGTAGTGGGTTGTGTTTTTTTAAACATTGTATCTATTAGTAATTTTCATCTACGTATTGTATCTAGGAGTTATTAACTCAAGTATTTATTTGTTAAAAAAATAGTTTGGAGTCCAATTTGTACTGAGACATTAGTTTAAGGTCCAATTTGTACCAAAAATAGTTTAGAGTCCAATTTATACCGACACAATAGTTGAGGGTTCAAATTGTATCTTATCCCTTTTTTACCTTTACTTCTTTAATTTGATTAAAATTTCAAACACTATTCATTATTCAAGAGACAATCATTACTTGAAAAAAAAATGTTGTTGATGTTTCACTCATTTTTAGAATTTATCATAATATTTTTAACTTTTTGTCAATTTATCCACTAATATAATAATGTTCTATGTCAATTCATTTAATAAAAGGGTCTCCAAATTTTATTTTATTAGTTGAAGGGCTTATTTGTTCAATTTTAAAAATAAAAGTGTTTATTTGTTAAAAAAATAGTTTGGAGTCCAATTTGTACCGAGACATTAGTTCAAGATCCAATTTGTACCAAAAATAGTTTAGAGTCCAATTTGTACCTGACATAGTTGAGGGTCCAAATTTTACATTATCCCCTTTTCCCTTTACTTCTTTAATTTTGATTAAAATTTCAAACACTATTCATTATTTTCAAGAGACAATCATTACTTGAAAAAAAAAAAAAAAAAGAAAGGGGGTAAAAAGGTAAAATGAAAATTTCTGGGAATAGCTTGAGCGAAACCCCGTTGAAGGTCCCCTATTCGTTGGTTGATTGATTGCTTTGTGTAAAACGCCATATATACACACACACACATACATACGTATTCTCGTACCGTACCTGGTAGATAAGCGTGATTCTACGCTAATTAGTCGCTGGGATCTCCAGTTCATGCTGTAATCGCAGCACATCCAGTGTGTAAACTCTCAAATCTGACCAATTCTCACCGAGTAATCAAATTGATAAACATGGAGGAAATCACAGAGGGAGTGACCAATATTAACATCTCCGGCGACTCTCAGAAGAAGAATAGAATTCAGGTCTCCAACACCAAAACCCCTCTTTTTCTACGTCAATCTCTCCAAGGTACCACCTGCATTTTCCTCTTTCGGTGTATTTTTGGGTGTAATTTATCTGGCTTCTCGTTATATGGATCTGAAACTGGGTTGTTTCTTTATTCTGCAGAGGTACATGCAACAGCATAGCGAGGTGGAGCTTTCTGCTCTAGGGATGGGTATTTCTTTCTCACTGATCCATTGTTTCTTCTTTTCTCTGTTGTATTAAGCCTAATTGTGATATTTTCTGATATCCCGTGTATTGCGAGAAGTTGGAGTTTCTTGTGTCTTTTGCTAGTTAATTCAGTATAATTCTTGTTAGTTTCTTTAATGGGATTTAGTTAATTGTTTATTTTCAAGAGTTAGATTGGATGTGCTTTTAAACTACTTATGCATGCTGTAAACATGGTTATTTCCAAAATAAATTGCATATAAAAAGAAATGTTTGTATTTATGCTGCCTACCTTTTTCTGCAATTGCTTCATATTAACCAACTTCCATTAGCTGTTGCTTTAAACAAGCCCCCTGTTTGCCTTTTTTGAGATGGTGTTTTAATTTCTTTCCTTTTCTTTTGTATCCTCATAATTCCGAACACGGAACTTCATGGTTTTACTAGAGCCTTGCACCAGGATTTCTTCTATGAGTATTCTATTCTTCATGATTTGTACTTTTTGCTTGATGTTATTCAAATGACTAGTTTCACCTTTGAGGTAATTCAAATGAGTGAAATGACTAGTTTCTCCATTGTTAGAGCTGCAAGAATATTTGTGTGCTTCTTTCTGAGGTAAGCCTGAGTTTTCAGTTGTTACTGACTGAGTGCTTGCCAAGTGATTTGAACAAATTCACCATTAATGGCATCCTTGCACGTTTGACCACCTTCGTTACTGAACTAAAAACTAAATTCCTTTGTTCCACTATTGTACATACCCCTTGCATCTTGATGAGTGTTTATTAAAGTTTTAAGCATTCTTAAATGTGTAAATTATTTTGTAATCAGTAATGTGCTTGTTTTTTTTTAAAACAGTGCAAGTATTCCACGTAGACACCAATTTGTATAGACAAATATGCATTTAATAAAATGAATGTATAAGTTAAACACGTAAATACTGATTTACAATTTGGGTGTAATTAATTCACTTTCGGGAGTACATTAGTGTTTTGATTACTACTTTGATTTAGGTTATAGGAAAATGGGAAAATTTCTGTTCTCTAAATGGAGCTCTATCATGTGAGGTGCGACTTTCAGGAAAGAGAAGAGAATGATATATTCTGGACCGAAGGGAGTCATAGATAAATACATAACGAGTGTATATATGTCATGTTTTACTTGAAAGTTCTTCAGTTCAATAACCATGAGAATATAGTTTTGTTTGGAAATATTACTTACTCTCTCACTCTTGTCTATTCCCTTTGTATTGTCAATACCAGTATGAATTGTTATTTGTTACAAAGAAATAAGTTCTCAAGTATTTCACTTCATCATATTGGAATTTCAACCTGGAATAATGTATCGTGGGAGCATAATTAGGACTGCGCTGGCCCCTGATAACTATATAAGCTCAACTTAACCACCTAAATTGTTCAGTTTGAAATGATATTAGTGTTATGGTACAATCTTTCGTTAACCAGTATTTACTTTTTCAGTTTGAATATCTATCATAAACTTTAGTGGATGAGCATGCCCTTCTTTTACACTCCTCGAAGTAGTGAGTAGGGTTGTGTTATTGGATCTCTCTTTTATATGAGTGACTAGTACTTGAGCTTTTATGGTGAAAGTTACATTTATTTCGTGAAAGACATGATGGCATCTCCTTGTTATCTTATACATTTCCTATCAACACCAGATCATAATAGAATGAACCTGAAATGCTCATAAGGTACCTTTGTATAATCTGTGTCTCTTTATTAGCTGGGAAGATTCTGTCATGCCAAACTTCTTGGTAGAAAGAAATCATAGCATTAATAGTGTTTTAGTGTTTCATTTGTGGGAGTTTAGCATATTTGGTGGGTGGGTGGAAGTCATTCCCTTCTATCTTTTACATAATTTTTCGTGCAAGTCAAAGGGTGCTCGGTTCATAGATTTTGAACAGCAAACTTGTAATTTGAATTACTTGTAGTTGGTTGTCCTACTCTATGGTGCTTTCGTTTAAGGGGCGTTTTGCAAGTGATTGTGCTTTGAAGAAGTTAATTAAATTAATTTATGTAGGAAAATTAAAAAAAGTGGGTAGTGTTTGAAAAGAAAGGGTTTAATGTTTATAAGTTAAACTACATGGATTCAGTTAAAAAAAAAAAAGACACTAATCCCAATATGCATTTGCCTATTTTTATTAAAGATAATTTACTTGTTCAAAGAGCTGAAGTTTTTGTAGTTTACTCCTCTATTGATGGCTAGTTATCTTCTTTATGCCCAGCTATTTCTACAGTTGTGAGTGTTGCTGAGATCCTGAAGAATAACGGATTTGCAGTCGAGAAAAGTAAGGCTCCCAGTATCATAACATTTTTTTCCTGTACATCATATTGGTCGATTATAAACTGGTTTTGTTCACTTGTTAACAAATATAGCTGTGACAATCTGCAGAGATTACAACGTCAACTGTTGAAATCAGAGATGAATCAAGAGGGCGACCTATCTCAAAAGCCAAAGTAAGTGTAATGTACTGTTCATGTGTATCGTATCAAGGCATGGCCATTGCATTTAAAACTCTTACAAACCTCTGTTGTCTTCTAGATAGCAGATTATAAGACAAAAACTTGTATGAGATGGACTCATACATGAGACGAATTCCATTTACATATATTATATGACTCATGAACTTGTGATACTCCAATTCAACTATGTTTTAAAAGAGAATATGATCCAATAAGTGAAGCACCGTTTCATATGGGAGATTGTACCACACAAGAGTGCCTCGGATTATAATGTGTATCTTCTATTTATCATTTTCTTTTTTGTTTGGGGTGGAGTGATGCTCCACGTCCCACCCAGAGTTTTGTTAAGACGAACTCCATTACTATATATTTCCCCTTATTAAGGCTCCTTTCTATTTTTTTCCCTGCCTAGATCGAGATAGTGCTTGGGAAGACACAGAAATTTGATGAATTGATGGCAGCAGCTGCAGAGGAGAGAGCTAGAGATGGCGAAGAGCAAAGTTAAGAGAAAAGTTAAAAACTTTGATTTGTTTTGTTTTTGGTTTGTTCTATTAGGAGTTGAGTTTTTGAGGTTTAATGACGAAGCATTTTGTAAGTTTGAGTTCACAGGATTTAGGCAAATGTAGGATTTTATTTTATTTTTTTAAGTGAGAAGGTTGCAATGGAAGCTTGGGAGATATTTATTTTTAGGGTATAAAACATAAAAAAAAACACTGTTGCTTGATAGAATATGTACAAATTCCTCGTGTGTTTCGTATAACTCATAAAATTATAAAATTCAATGTGTTTGATAAAAGTATGTATGAAATTAATTGTGTTTCATTAAATGCATAAAATTTCTCACGTGTTTAACAAAAGTATGGACAAAAATTTTCATATTTTTTCATTAAATACATAAAATTCACCCGTGTTTAATAAAAGTGTACATTAAATCCTCACATGTTTGTGTCCATTTAAATTAAAGTACATCATCTTCATCTATAGTTTTGGTGAATTTAACTACCTGTTCAATATATAGGCACACTTGCTTGAGTTGCTTTAGACATTTTCTTTGCATTAGGTAAAATTAGGGGTGTAAATGAGTCGAGTCGAGTAGTCTTGAGCTCGAACTTGATTCGATTGTAAGACTCGAAGCTCGATCGAGTTCAATTTCTTGAGCTCGAACTCGACTCGGCCAAAAACTCTATAAACTCGAGCTCGACTCGACTTGACAACATGTATTATTTTGCAAAATTAAACTCGAGCTCATTTCGACTCGACTTAGCACAAGTTCAATATATCTATAATCTTATAAAGCTAAAATTAGGAAAGCTTATGTGGCAAAGCCACATTCTTCTATTTTAAAATCCCTCACCTCTCATTCACTTAAGTTTTAAAAATTGATCTCAACCATCTATTTTAAATTTTTGATCTCAACCATTCATCTATTTATATATTAGTCTATAAATAATTGACATATCTCTCATTTATTTCTCATCACAAACCCTAATTTCTTCTTTCTCTCCTCTCGCCGAATTTTCTCATTCATCTTTCTAACCTCTTTCATTAATTCTTTTTGCAGATGTATATTAATTCATATGTCATATGGTTATAATCTCTTTTTGTTTATTTACGAATGTGCTAATCTATTTTTTTCTTTTTTTTTTATTGTTTTTGCAGATTCATATATCGAAAATTATGATGGTATATTCGTTGCTTTATGTTTTTTTTTCGGAAATTATTATTTTTGCAGATTCATATATTTTAATTACAAATTCATATGTTTTAATATCTTTCTTGGTTTTTTTTTTTTTTTTTTTTTTTTTTTTTTGCATTCATATTTTGAAGATTTTGATTGGTATTTCAATTTTTAACTATACTAGATGACCCTCTCAAAAAAAAAAAAAAAAAAAAACTAGACTAGATGTATATTTTATATAAGAAGTTAATTTTAATGTCTTTCTTTATTTTTTAATTGATTTTTTTTTCAGAGATGTAGTTTTGCAGAGTCAATTATGAGTCATTTGGAAGAGAAATAAATTAACAGATACAAATTAATTTTTGTTTTTCTAAAGGAGCATTTCACTTTTTCCGAATTAATATTGTGAAATCCCTTAGCGGTGGGATCTTGAATAGAAGAGGAGAAACAGGTATATCAAGGTGTCATAGTTGTGATTATTTTTTGAAGAGTCATAATTAAAGTCAATAATTGGTATATATTTATGAAGATATGATGGACCACTAATTATTTTAAAGATTATGATTGATATATTTTTTAAATTATATTTAATTTTAATTTAGAGTACAGTTTTATTTGAGTTAAAGTTAATTTTGTATGTGTAAATTATTGTGTATTTATTCAACTATTTATTTACTTTAAACAATATATTCATGCAAAACTAAACAATATAAGAATATATATATATATATATATATATTTGAATATGAGAAAAATATAATATTTAAAAAATTCAAATGTACATAATCAATCAATATTTTATGTACTAATTCAAAAAGTAATGTTGGTTTTGAAGTTTGAAATTTTAAAGATGTCACCCAACTAATTTTGAGATATTTAATACAAAATCTCCTTATTCAATTTCTAACTTTCTCATAATTTTGAATTTTTAAAGTTTTAAATTAATTTTTAAAAAATAAAAGATGTTTGTAAGAATTTAATTTGAGATAACAAATTTGTTCTTTTTCTTTGTGTTAGGTATAGAAAAATAAAATTATAACGTCAAGTTTTTAATTTTGAGCAATATAAATTGTAATGTCGGAAGTTATATATTAAATTTTTTTAAAATGTTACATTTTAATGATGATAGATGCATGTTATTCTCCATTTAAAGACAATTTATGTTGATCATGCAAAATCAATCCAAATTAAATAATTATATAATTAAATTATTTTTTAAAAATTACTATATTTTAAATAATTAAATAATTTCTTAAATATGTATTTTTTTAAAACAAATATATAAAATTCTCTTCAACCCCGCGTATACGGGGATTTTATACTAGTAAATATATATAATTAATATAATAAATGGTTAAATAGTAAATATTTACAAGCTCGATAAGACTCGCGAGCCTTTCGAGTTGAGTATTTATGAACTCGAACTCGATAGCCAATCGAGTAGCTCGAGGTCGACTCGACTCAATTAAAATCGTATCGATTTTGATCTTTTCTCGAGTCGAAAGCACGAATAACTTGCGAGCCGACTTAACTCACTTACACCCATGAGTAAAATAATCTCGACAACTCTCAAATTAAATGGGCCTTAATGTACTCTTCAATCAAGGGTTGCATAAATATTTTTGTGCCCTATAAATTATATGGTCAGACATTTCTACATTAATTGTCTCTAATAACTTTCTTTTCAAAGTTTTCAATGTCATATTTGTACTGTTCGGATTTGATGTTATGCCCACAGTGGATACTAATTTATATGTCCACCGCTTATGTGGCATGTCAATCACCTATCATGTGATGCCACATATACATGGGAGCCTACTATCATTTAATTAATAACTTATGTGGCAGCACATGATTGGTGGTTGACATATAAATTGGTACCCACATGTGGGCATAAGATCAAACCCGTTGTCTTTATTCTTGTCTCTAAGGTATTAAGGTATTTGTAATTCACTTTTGTGAGCGACAATTGCTCACTTGTGTTTTCATGCATGCCAAAAGACATCCAAACTTATACTCCTTCCGTCCAATATTAGTATGCATAAAATTTTTTTCACGGGTTTTAAGAAATATTAATAGGTTATGTGTAAATTAGATATATTGGAGGATATTATGGGAACTGTGAGGTCCATTTATGAATAAAATTAATGACAATTTGAGTAATTAAAGAGATGTTATGAGGATAAAGAGAAAGTCTTATATTCCATTTTATAACTTACATACTTAAATTGGACAGAAAAAAAAATATAAAAAATATATGCATACTAAATTAAAAGCTTTCTTATTCATATCTCTCATCAAAATGCGCTAATCAATACTATTTGTCTAGCAAATCCCCTGCTTCGGAAAAGGCTGATTAGCCGATGAGGAATTAGTATGCCGACTTGTTTTCACCCTTCCTGTTCATAGTCCAAGGGAAACTCTCTTTTATTTTTTATTTTTTTTTATAACGGATTTTTTTTTTTAAACGAGGGGACGCATGGTTGCAAATTTTTTAATGGGAATGAAAATGAGTATAATGCAATTATGGTGGTTAATGAGAACAAAAATTAATCATGACACCATTTTTCCCTCCTAAATAAAGTAATCACTACCCATTTTAATTAACTTATTCTCCTCCTACAATCATTTTTCCTCAATCATTCCCTTCCACCACTACCAATAAGTTTATTTTTGTCTCATTTTTCCTAAAATTGGAGTACAATATTAATGATGTAACTATCAAAGATATATTCCTTCCTCTAATATCAAAAACATTGATGAAAAATACAATTTTATTCTCATTCTCATTGGAGAGCTTGAAACATCTCTTTAGAGATAGTTCATACTTAGATTTCACTGTGCAAGACACTTTTTAATTTTTTATACGAAATAAAAAAAAAAAAAAACACATACAAATTACAATAGTCAAATTAGATAGTGGAGTATAATATTCACCTACGGGACAAAGGAGAATTAATAAAGAATAAAGGTTTCAGCAAAGGTGAGAAGGACCTATATTCTTTTTTTTTTGAACAGAAAGGACCTATATTCTTTAACATCGTTACTTTTATCTCAAGATAATATTCCACTTTAGCTACGCATATTCAACACTTCCTATACAAATATTCTTCTCCATATGTAATAGAATAAATAAAAGAGTCCGCCTCCACAATATAAAATTAATACAATTATATTCATTTAATAATATTATCACATTTATAGATTAATATCATAACATTTATTCACAATTAACATGTTTGTATGTATAAAATGTTATGTATTAATTTATGAAAGTAATTGTATTATTGAATAAATACTATAATATTAGTAAATGAATGTAATAACATTATTGATTGAATTTAATTTCATACAATAAACAAGTATTACGTAAAAAAATTGTCTAAATGAAGTGGACAATGAAATAGAGGATCCTAATTGACATTTAATATATTTTAGTTTTAATATATATTATAAAATAAATGCAAATTTTAGAATATTTAACCATTATTCTAGATCACTTTAATATGATCTGGAATATCATTTTAACCTAACCTTATTTTATCACTACCCAAAATTCACTATTCAATATTGTAGTATAACTGTTAGGGGTGAAAACGGATCGAGATATTTCCGACCGATTCGGAGCCATATCCGGTCGATATCGAATTTGGTAAAAAATAAGTATCCGGTCGGATTCGGATACGAATACGGATAGTTGAGTTCGGATACGGAATCGGATACGGAATACATAATATCCGACCGTATCCGAAGTTTTACCATATTTTATCGGATATTTATCTGGATAGCAAATCCAGATATCCATTTTTAATATATTTTATTTTATATTTTATATTAAAATAATAATATAATATTAAAAAATATTAAAAAAGCAAGGTGGGTGAACTAATCCGAAAGGTGGGTGTAGTAGGCGCATCAGTTGTGGGTGTACTGTCTAATCTGATGGGTGTATTGAATCGCCGTCCCAACTTCATTCGAGCATAACTTCTTCATACGGCATCCGTTTGACCCGATACTTTTGCGTTACGACCGTCTCTCAGCCCTCTTTCCAACCATGTAATTGCTCCACTAAATTGAATACATTAAATATCCTCAATTTGCACTCAACGTTGACCTCAAACCTACAATTTAAAGTTCCAAACATCAAATCAAACAATGAAATGTAATTGGATCAATTAATTATAAATTAACATGATCATATCAATTTGAGATAATTAAACACACAATTATCATGCAATTATTCACCCTAATCACTTGGGTTTTGATTTTATTTTTCCTATTCATTCGTAGGTAGTTTTTTTATGTGTTTCAATCACATTTTGATGATTTTCGTATGAAATATATTATCCAATTATAGTTATTCGAATTCGGCCCGGATTCGTCCGATATCCGTCCTGTATCCATTATACCGAATAGTCCGAATTCGTATCCGAATCAGGCTTTTCCGTATTCGACTCCGAATTCGAGAAAAAATATGGTTTAGAATACGGTATAAGCACTATCCGTCCGTATTCGATCCGTTTTCACCCCTAATAACTGTATAAGCGACACACTGGACAAAAACTTATCTCACATCATCTCACCGCGTGATGAATATCACTTTCGATAAAAAATATACTACCTCCATCCTAAGATTTTTGTAACACAAAAACTAAGAAAAATTAATTTTGATGACTTTTATGAAAATAAAGGGTAAGAGAAAGAATAAAGTTGATGCGTAAAACCGACTGGGCCCGTTTTCCCACCTCGGGTTCCACATGGGTAAAGTCTTTACGCAGCAGAATTCCTAGCTCTTCTCGAACGTACTGCAAAAATACGCCGAAGGGTTCTCCGGCGTAGGCACTCCGACGCCAAGTCGGGTCACCGAAAACACTCAAAAAGTACGTAGGAAGTAGCTAAGTAAGAGTGATAGTTGATTGACACTTACTTCCCTTCGGGTGTGTTATTTATACGTACATTAAGAGTGATAACCGTCATCACGGTTTCAGGCATTATCCCGCACGTTTTCTCATGATGTTGTGCGTGGATATCTTTTCTCTCAAGAAATCTGATGGTGCCTATGCTTTTCCCCCTAGATGGAGGTTGGACCCGATCAATGAAGGAATATAGGAGATATTCCTTGACTTGAGCCTCAATTATCTCAAGCGCTCGTTACTTCTCACGTTTCTCGGTCTTATCGGATAAGTAATCGATATGGGCTTGGTCAAATACCCGCGTGCTCTTCAAATCTCGTCTGGGCCTCTCGGCCCACTCGCACCTAGGTTTGGGCCTCGCGGCCCACCGCATCGGGTTTGGGCCTCGCGGCCTCGTAGCTAGGTTTAGGCCTCGTGGCCTATCTCGTAGTTAGGTTTTGGTCTCGTGGCCCATCTTTATACGAGGCCCGAGCCTCGTGGCCCACCTGTTGGTAGATTCGGGGCTTCGTAGCCTTATTGCAACCGATCTGGGCTCGGGCCCATCTCGGGTGTACCTCCCTCTATTGAGGGTGTCCGGTTACGTCATTTGGCCCTATTGGGCTGGGCGTATTTGGGCCCTACGTGTAGTTGGGTGCAGTACTTTTATCGGCATCAACCACTCCCCTACTCCGGTGAGCGATCTTGGAGCTCCTCGGAGTAAGGAAGATTTAGGCAGCCTCTCTGTAGCTTTGCTCTCGTGGACATCCTCGCTGCAGGCTTTAGCTTTGGGACATCCTCCCTGCAGCCTTCGGCAACCTGGATATATCCCCTCTCACTGAGTCTGTTGGAGTCTAGCGACCCTTCGGCTCCTTGGGCCGCCATTGCCAAGCATGCATCTCGCTCTTCGCTTTTCGTACACCGATACACGTCCCATTAATTTCCTTCTTTATTTCAAATCAGTTCCGCTTCTTCTTCCTTTTCTCTTCTAAATTCTCGCTCCATCGGGACTTCTTACGCAAAATCCTCCACGATCGCACTCTTCAATCCTTACCTCGACTTTTTTCCACTATCCGTAATCTTTCTTTCCTTTCTCTCACTCGCACATACGAACGTTTTTAGCAATGTCTCGGATCTGGTTCTTCTCGAACCATCTCCCATTTTCAAAACTCATCTCGTAGTTCTCATCACTCTCCAATCCCCACTCCATCTAGGGATTCCTCCTCGCTTTCTTCCTCCTCTCCGGAGGTGGATAGGGTTAGGTTATGGGACTCCTTTGCTGGTCCCTCAAAAATTTCGATAAAACCATAAACGACCTTATCTCCGGCGACTACATTGCGTCGGGATATAGCCTATCCCTTCTCGACCGGGGCGCGTCCTAACTTAGCGACTCCCCGACTTTAGCTTTCTGGCAGGCCCAGTTCCTCTTCCAAAATTTACGTGTCAAATTTCGAACCTCTACGGCATTCCTCTTAACCAATTTGTACCGAATGCCATTAGGATGATGATCTCCTTCTATGTCCTCCTCAAGGGAAATGGAGGGAGACCCTCTCTTGAATTGTTTTTCTCGGTATAACCGCAAAACCGCTGGACCCTTCTACTATGTGAGTAGTAGGGTCAAGGAAGTGTTCGCTTTCTTTGCAAAATCCCCAACATCAACAAAGAGTGGGGTGATCACTTCGTTTTCATCACTCTGGATAACCCCTGGCCTTTCCAAAACCAAAAATGGATTTACCGAAACCCTTCTCCTTCAGCTCCTTCTAATCGCATCTCCTCTTCCACGAACCGTCGGGTTATTCAGACAACAATGCCCATGTTCGTGCTCACGGGTATTTCGACTTACCCGAACTCGTTTCAATCCTCGTGTCCTCTCCCATTTTAAATTCAGCTCGATAAGGGTCCCTCTCGAACCAAAGGATGGTAATTATCTTGTTGTTATTTCCTGTATTTATGAGTACCATCATATCGATGTCTAACTCACGTCGTTTTCCTTTTCGTAAATGTTGTGGCTATCTAAAGTGTTGGAAGGTCCCACCGCCTCGATTGAATCAACCCCTCCTCCACTCGCTTCTCAAGATGATGCGCCTAATGCACCTCACTCCTCTCCTCCAGGCTCCCACAGAGGATCCAGAGGATAATCCCCTCCGAAGAAATCGAAAACCACCAAAGGCAAAGCCGGCCAGTGGCTCTTTCCACTCTAGAGACACTTTGCGTCGCAAGTATCCAACTAGGCACAGCCAAGGTCTCTCCTCGGCCCCTATTGATGTGGACTCTTACTCCTCTGGTCCCTCTGCAAGTAAGTTCTTCGCTGAACTAATCTTCGCCCGAGATTGCGACAATTGATCGGCCTCCCCGGACCAACAACAACATCAAGCCGCGAGCCACTTTGCTCAGGTAACATTGCCCTTCTCCCTTAAGTATTGAATTTTCTGATATAGCCTACTTTCTCTGTGTAAGCTTAATTTTCGCCGTATTCCTGCTTTTAGCTTGGCATCCTTCATCCGATCTATGGAGCCCATCTAACCTCGCTCCCCTCTCCACGGTTGAAGGAGTTGGAGGACTCTCTCCTAGCGGAGAAGAAGAAGGCCACCCTCGCCTCTCTTCGCATTAAGAAGGCTGGAGGATGAGTTGATGAAAGCTCAAGCGGCTCGCGAGGCTGCCTGAGAAAGAAACAAATGACATGGCTGTCTACCATGCCCTGCAAGAGTCTCAAGTGCACCAGAAGCCCTAGTGAAGGGGCACAATCCTTCTTGCAAACTCTTTTCTTCTCCGCTCCTGGTCAGCATTTCTTGCATGCTATATGGCCCGGTTACGGAAGCAATATCTAGACCATCCCAGCTTCCTCGGGGATATGGGGCCTTATATCCGGTTTTTCTACGACTACGGGTTTGATGCGGGCATGCGGCGACAAAGTGATCCCCCTTCTCTGGGGAGTTTGATAGGACCAAACCTTTAGCTGCAATGCCTACTCCCCCATACTTCAAAGGTGACCCTTCAAGGTCCATCGAGGAGGACTGGTGGTCCCCAACCCTCAACAAGCTGATTCTTGATCTCGGTGCGAGACCGAGGTTGTTACGGTAGAGATGCCCCGCCGATCCCACCTCTATGCCCCCTGGTCTGGAAGTTCCTGCCTCCCAAGAGGAGGCATGTATAGCTCGAGCTTTGGAGAAAGGAGCAGAGGTGGCCGCCACTGTTGATGAAGCAGAGGAACCTCCCCTATCCCCTGTTAATTTCTAAAACAATTTCATATTTCTATGATCTCGTAATGAATTCTCTTCTATCTCTCCCTTCTTATGCCGGTTTGGCATTTTATACTCTGCTCTCCCCTCTGTTGGGAGTTTACATTTTATTTTTGAACTCTGTGCCCCCTCATCGGGGCCCTTTTGCTATGAATATAGGCGATCCTCCCTAACCGGGAGTAAATTCTCATTTATCTTGCGTATCTTCCCTTGCCGGGAATTAGTTTTCATAATCGATGTTTATCCTCCCTTGCCGGGAGCTCGCTATTGCGTGAATGCTTGTGTCCTCCCTTGCCGGGAGTTGAATGCTTTTATCGGACTTCTCATATTCAATTCTGCTGCATACTTACAAACCGCCTAGCTTAGTAAGTTGTTAGTTTGAATGCTTTTTCATTTGTGCTTTTTTCGAATGCTCTCAAAGCTGTTAGCCTCTAGGGCATTAGTTTTAAATGCACGACTTAGATGCTTTGGAAAGCATCTTTTTGCGGCTCGAATCTGTGACTTTAGATGTCGGGCTTCATGCCCCGAGATTAGTTAAATCCTTACCGTAGGTTTAACATACTCTGTTTCGCAAAAACTTTTCTCAAGCTTGCACTAGTTAGCACCTTTTTCCCGTGTTTTAACTTAGCTTCTCCTTAGGCACCTTCTCCGGGTAAAACCTGATTTAAGCCCCTTTTTCTTTGATTTAGCTTAGACTCTATCTAAGCCATGTCTCAATTTCTTGTCTTCTAAAGTTTGAATATATTCAAGCCTCTCTAACGACTACGACTTTTAAGCTGCAGAATCCTCTTTTAAGGTTTCCACTAATATTGCGTTTTTCCTATGTCCCCCTTAATTTCTTTAGGAAAGACCTTTTCTCCAGTCAGCTAAGTTTACCCCTCTTTCATAGGTTTAACTTAGCGTCTCGAGGCTTCGTTTTTGAAGCTATCTCTTAGCCTGGTTTCTCGCAACCCTTCTTTGGGCTTAGGTCTAGCTTTTGTCAAAGCTCTACCTTGGGTGGGCTCTATACCCCCGTTTTTGGGCACTGGTGGAACCAAGTACACTTTGGTTCGACCTTACACTTTCGTAGTTGTTTCTCTATAGTTAAACCTCCCTTGTAGGTTTGATCTCATGTCTCTGAAGCTACTTGAGCTTTCATTCTCAAAACTTTATCTAGGCTCGAACCGATTAAGCTCTTGCCATAGATTTGACCTTGTTTATATAAAACTATCTTTTAGTTTTCACCTTTATAGTCCCCTCTCCAGGACTAATTCGAGTTAGACTCTCGAGATTCTAACTTAATTTCTTTAGGCCTTCACATGACCTCAAATTGCCTAATCCTTTCCGTAGTAGGTTTAGTTAAGCTTTACGAGTTTAACTTTTTATATTCGAAACTTTTCGCAGTTTCATCTCTTAAAGAACCCTTTTTGAGTTACGGGTCGAGTTAAGCCCTTATTGTAGACTTGACCAAGGCTTTTCTCCCGTAGCTATTTCTCATAGCTTATCATCTAACCGATTAAACCTTGCTTTGTAGGTTTAACTTAGCTTGTGGGAGTTGTCCCTTAATTCCAATCTTCGTGATCTCGTCTGATTTTAAGTGGGTTAAATCCTCTCTACAGTTTAACTTAATTTTTCGAAGTTATCTCTTAGCTTCTTTCCCATAATCCATCTCTGGGTTTAGGTGGGTTAAACCTTGTCTGCGGGTTTAACTTTATTTTTCGGAGCTATCTCTTAGCTTCTTTTCTCGTAACCCCTCTCTGGGTTTAGGTGGGTTAAACCTTATCTGCAGGTTTAACTTTAATTTTCAAGCTATCTCTTAGCATCTTTTCTCGTAACCCCTCTCTGGGTTTAGGTGGGTTAAACCTTATCTGCAGTTTAACTTTAATTTTCAAGCTATCTCTTAGCTTCTTTTCTCGTAACCCCTCTCGAAGTTTAGGTGGGTTAAACCTTATCTACGAGTTTAACTTTAATTTTTGAAGCTATCTCTTAGCTTCTTTTCTCGTAACCCCTCTCTGGGTTTAGGTGGGTTAAACCTTATCTGCGAGGTTTAGCTTTAATTTTGAAGCTATCTCTTAGCTTCTTTTCTCGTAACCCCTCTCTGGGTTTAGGTGGGTTAAACCTTATCTACGGGTTTAACTTTAATTTTTGAAGCTATCTCTTAGCTTCTTTTCTCGTAACCCTTCTCTCTGGGTTTAGGTGGGTTAAACCTTGTCTCAGCTTTAACTTTAGTTTTCAAAGCTATCTCTTAACTTCTTTTTGTTTGATGTGAATTCATTTCGTGAATGCTCATCGTATTTCTCATTGAATGCTTCTCGTACATTTTATTTATTCATTTAACTCTTTCGCAAGTTATCAATTCTCATGTAATCAATCACGTGTTGTGATGCAATCGTATCGAATATCATACAATCATTTTGTTTCAATCGTAATCAACGAAAGAATGAACTAATAAACTCATAGATAATGAAAAATCGCTTTCATTAATTAATGAACAAATTTGCCCCATTGACCATAATCGATCAACACAAGTTAAGAACTAACTTGGCCGGCCTCTTTAAAAAACCTCCTGCGGTAAAACCCAGTGGGAAACCCGCAGGAGGAAAAAAAGAATACCGGTGGAACGAAATTACAATTTATTCGATTTCAACTAACATGAATAAAATAACTCTTGCATAAAAAGAACCACCTACTTGCAGCGAGGCGGGTACTTTCTCCAGTGTAAAACCTCTTCAATTGGCGAGACATTCCGTGGTCCGGCCGTTGATTTCCTTCCATGTCCTATAACTCATAAGCTCCTCCTCGGAGGACCTTGGTCTCCTTATGCGGCCCTTCCCACTTGGGATCGAGCTTCCGATGTTTTTCGGCGCATCGGCTTGTCTCAAGACTAGGTCTCCTTTTTCAAATCTCGGCTTCGACTTTCTGGTCATAAGCAGCCTTTATGCGACTTTTGTACTTCTCGGTTTTTAGGTGGGCGATCTCGCGCTCCCCTCTAGCATGTCTAGGTTCTCCCTCATTAGCTCCTCATTTCTCCCCTCCTGGAAGTGGGCTAAACGATGTGTCTCCATCCCCACTTCAAGGTATGACCGCAATCGCCCCATACACTAAGTGAAAGGGGGACTCCTCTGTTGGCTCCACAGGGGTGGTCCGATAAGCCCACAAAACCGACTCTAGCTCATCGACCCACCTCCCTCCCGGCTTTGTCCAGCCGGGCACGTATTCCGTTCACAATAGTTCTGTTGGTGACCTCTGCACGGCCATTGGCCTAGGGGTGTGCCACCGATGTGAATCTACGAACAATCTTCGAGGTTATCACACCATTCCCGTACCATGTTTCCCATGAATCGGGTCCCATTATCCGATACCGTGATTCTAGGTATGCCAAACTGCGGCAAATATATCTCCATAAAAATTTGATTATGTTACCTTCTTCGATCCTCGCTAGAGGTACAAACTTCGACCCACTTGCTAAAGTAGTCCACCGCCACTAATAGAAACTTCCGCTGGCCCACCGCAATTGGGAATGGGCCCACCAGTGTCAATCCCCACTTCGCGAAGGGACATGGAGAGTGCATGGTCTCCATCTCCTCTGTAGGGAGGTGGATGAGGCAGCCATGCTTTTGGCATTTCTCACACTTCTTCACCTAGTCTTTGGCGTCTGGGTCATGGTAGGCCGAAGTATCCGGCCCTCAAGGCTTTCCGGACTATTGCCCGAGCCCTGCATGATCGGCCTGACAACCTTCATGTATATCTTTGATTACGTACCTCCCTTCTTGAGGGGATAAACACCTCAAGTAAGGCTGCGTGAAGGACCGCCGGTACATCTTGTCTCCGATCATCGTGTATCGGATCTCCAGTCGAGCTTTCCTTTTATCACGGGCAGCTCTCCGGGTTACGCAACACTCGGTATATGCCGGTTCTCCAATCATCTTGACTCCGATGACCCCTACCGAGGGAACTATTGCTTTAGCTTCTGCAGTCACCAGGGGTGATCTTCCCTCCTCCTGCGGTGTTGCGGAACTCGCTTAGCTTTGAAAGGCTATCCGCTCTTGAGTTCTCCTCCCGAGGTATTTGTCTAACCTCAAAGGAACTGAACCTTCCTTGCAGCTCGGCTACTCATTGAAGGTAGGCTATCATTTTCTCGTCCTTAGCTTCGTACCCACCTGTAACTTTCCGGGTTACGAGTTGGGAATTCGAAAATATGACCACCCGGCTCTGCTCCCGGCTTTGCGGCCATCTCCACTCCTCGAATCGGGGCCTCATATTCAGCTCCGTTGTTGGAGGTAATGAACCCGAACCTCACCGCAACTTGCGTTTCTGGCCTCTGGATCAATAATTACGATCCCAGCTCCACAACCCTGCATAGACACGCAGCCGTCCACATATACCTTCCATTCTCCTTCCTCCGGCGCACGTGTGCCCTCCCGAATGAATTTAGAGAGGGCTTGTGCTTTAATAGTCCTCCGTGGCTCGAAATCCACATCATATTCTCCCGGTTCGATGACCCGTTTGACCATCCTCCTGAAAGATCAGCTCTCCCTATCACCTCGTTTGAGAAGATAGTTAGTCCGAACAATGACCTTATGCGACAAGAAATAAGGTCGTAACCTCCGTGCCGTGACCATTATAGTCGTGGCTGCCTTCTCTATCTCCGAGTATCTCTCCTCGGCTCCTTGAATGAGTTTACTAATGTAGTAAACAGGTTTTGGGTTGACCCCTCCTCCCTCACCAAAGACGGAGCCGAGTGAGACCCCACCTCTGAGAGGTACGGGTAAAGTATCTCCCCGGGATTGGCTTTGTTAAGGTAGGTAAGCTGGGCCAAGTCTTTGTTTAAGTTCTTCAAACGCTGCTGGCATTGCTCGTCCCACTCAACTGGATCCCTTCCTCAAAATCTTGAAGAAGGGGTGGCTCCTCTCTGCAGATCTGGCTATGAATGCGCTTTCAATCTTTGTAATTCTTCCATTCGGTCTGCAGCCTCCTTGATGTTAGTGGGAGGCTGCATATCAAGCACGACTTTCACCTTGGCGGGGTTAACCTCGATTCTCATTTGGGTCACCATATATCCGAGGAATTTTCCAGTTTCACTCCAAAGAACACTTGGCAGATTGACTTTATGCCATTCCTTCAGTCTTGAAAAAGCTTCCTCCGGATCCGTCACATGCTCTCCGGCTTTCACGCTTTTCACAAGCATATCATCAATGTAGACTTCCATGTTCCTCCTAGCTGGTCTCGGAACATTTTATCAACCATTCTCGATAGGTTGCTCGTGCGTTCTTCAATCCAAAGGGCATTCTAATATAGCAAAAAGTTCCACTAGCAATAATGAAACTTACCTTTGGAATATCTGGGGTAAAATTTGTATTTGATGGTAGCCTTGATAGGCGTCCATCAATCTTAGCGGCTTCAAATCCGGATGTAGAATCGACCATCCCGGTCAATCCTAGGCAAAGAATAATGATCCTTAGAGCAAGCCTTGTTCGGATCTCGAAAATCTATGCACATTCTCCATTTCCCCCTGGTTTTGCCACCAACACCGCATTGGACAGCCATGTGGGAAATTGGATTAAACGCTGACATGTCCCGCCTCCAATGACTTTTACGCCGCCTTCGTAATGACGTCTTTTGGTCCAAATACCCTTAGTTTACCTTCCTTGGTTTAGCTTTAGGGTCCACATTCGGGTGGTGCATCGCCACCTCATCGGGATATTTGTCATGTCAAGAAGAAAAAGCAAAAACATCTGCATTTCTTCGCAAAGCTACTACTGAGGTCTCTCTCTAGCTCTGGCTCCAGTGAGCTCCGTTCCTAGTTGTGTATCCCTTCTCACTGGATATAACTCTATCATCATCGAGTTCTTCATCGACTTTCATTTTTGGAGGATCAATTTCTTCCGTAATCTTGCATCTCTTGGATTCTCGGTCCACCTCCTTGTCTCTTTTCAAGGCGTGGTGCAGCTCTTTGTCGGCCATCTTTCTTTGCCTCCACATAGCATTTTACTGCGGTGATCACTAGCTACTTCACCCACCTCATCGTTCACTTTGGAAACTTGAGTTTCATGTGATAAGTTGATATGACCACCTGAAATAAATTCAATCTTGGCCTACCAAAGATCATGTTGTAAGATGAGGGTACATCAACAATAAAAAAATTCGCCATAATTACCCTCCTCCGCGGAGCTTCACCCAGCCCCACGGAGGGTTACTGACCAAGAGGGTGGATCGCCCCTCCCGTGAATCCGCATAACGCTGTATCCACCGGTTCCATTTCTATGTTTAAATTCATCTTCTTGAAACATTCCAAGAAGATGATGTCTGTGAGCTCCCGTATCTGCGAAGATCCTTGCTACAGTATATCTAGCCACATCTGTTGTGATGACTAGCGCATCACCGTGGTCCTCCCTCCTCGAGACCTCCATCCTGCGGGCCAAAATAAATCCGAGGTGTACAACCGACCTCCTTCGATCTACGTCTCTTGACATTTCTCTTACCTCTCTCTCCCGAGGGTCCTCTCTCCAACTTTTCTAGTGCGGAAGGAGTCTCCCTCTGCGGACCTCCGACTATCATCTGGATAAGTCCACTCTTACGGGAGGGTCTCTCCTCCTGCCTCTCTTCGATCATCCTTCCTTTTTCCTCGGCTTTGTCATCGGCTTCCTTTCTTTTTTTCCCCGGAGCCGACCCGATCTCTGTAAACAAATTCTTTAAGATGTCCTACTTGGATCATCCTCTCAATCTCATCACGTAAATGGAAAGCTTGATTGTTAGTGTCATGACCATATTCATTATGGAAAGCGACAAAACTTATCGATTTGGGCTTCGAGGCCCTATGAACCGTGTCCATGGAGACTTCATTTCGGGATGGTCGATGCTACCTCCGGTAGCTCTGTGGCTCGAGCTTCGGGGTGTATTTGTCAAACTGGAGCGGGGTCCCGATTTTTCGGCTTTCTCCGGCTCCACTATTGAGCTTTTCTTTGATGATTCTTTCTTCTTTTCGTGTCCGCTAGGTTTGACCTCGGCTCTCTTCGCCTTCCTCACTTCCTCCAGGTGTGACGTACTTCTCTGCTCTCCGTAGTAGTTCATCGAGCGTCTGGGTAGCTTCTTGGCCGTGGAGGAAAACAGGTCTCCGTCTCGGAGGTTGCTAGTAAAAGCATTAATTTTTACCTCTGCGTTGGCGGTTGGAACCTCCAATGCCGCTGATTGAATCTCTTCATGAAGGCCCGCAGCTTTCATTTTCTCCTTGCTTCATGTTGAACAACGTCAATGTAGCTCTAGGTTGCCTTCTTGCACCGGCGAATCGATGCAAGAATAATTCTCCAAAGCGCTCGAAGGAGCTGATGGAATTGGGCTCCAATCGGCTAAACCACTGTGGGCCGCCTTGGATAGAGTAGTAAGAAAGACCTGCACTTCACACCCTCCCCATATCGATGGAGGAGGGCCGAATTTTCAAATCTCACCAAATGGTCATATTGGTCACGTACCATCATATTCATAATTAAGAGGTTTAAAATTGCTAGGCAACTCATCTTATAAGATATTCTCGAGAAATTGGCAACCCGTAGCAGGTCGAGGCATCTTGACCCGATTTTCCATCCGATGCTTCATGTTGTCCATTTGTTTCCTCAAAGACCACGATCTGGTCCTTCATGGCCTCCGATTGGGTATCTCTTGTACCCTCTTCTTGGTCCTCAATCTTACTTCCCCGGCCGAGGGGCTGTCTCCTTCCCCGTGCGGCTTCCTCCGACCGGCCTCCTCGGTCGAGGAACTGCTACCTTCTTTCTTGGACTCCTTGACTCACCTGGGTTTTCTCCTGGTTCCTGGACTCCACCTCCCTCCTTCGTTTTTCTTGATGCTCGTCCCGCCTACTCCCTAGTTGAGATCGAGCAGTAAGTTTCCTGGTCCTGGTTCTCCGAGTCCTTCCCGCAGGGAGTTTGAATTACAATTGGTCCCATAACTTTCTCGACAAAATAGATTTAGTCCCAAAATTAAGTTTTTAGCTAATTTAGTCCCAATTTTCTGACATATTTTAAATTACGTCCCATTTTTGCGGAAAATACAAAACGACGTCGTTTTATGTCATGTGCACGCACGTGTCGCGGTTTCCGCGACCTTGTCTACGTGGCGTCCACTGTATATAATTTTTTTAAAATTTTAAAAAAAACTTAAAATCCACATGTCAATTAAACAAATAAAAAAATATAAAATTCAAAAATAAAAACTTAAAACTTAAATTAAAAAGAACATGTAACTTATAAACAAAAGATCAAATCGTCTAAAAAAAAACAAAAGATCCCCAAAACATAAACTTTAAAATCGAAACTAAAACGTAAAACGCAAATGAACTAGGGTTCTTCCAAAATTCACATCTCTCAATCTCTCATACAAAATTCTCAAACCTGGAATAAGAAAGCTAGGGTTCGCTATGTGAATCGCAAGATCGGCTTCGTTTGCTTCAAAATCACAGTAGGAAGGTGAGGGCACACAGGATGGTTTTCATTCGCAAGAAAGGAGCTATGGATTGGGACCGTCCAAAATATGGTAAGATTCTTTAATATAAAGTGGACTGATGTTTGAGTATTGTTTTTAATATAATAGTGTATACTTTAATGTGACCCACATGATAGTGTACGGATTTTTGTCAACAAAGTATTTGTTTTTGTGTTGGTGGGTGTATTTATTATGTCTAGTAGTGTTTTGTTCCACATACTTTAACCTTTTGTGTTTGTTTAATAATTTATGTGGGTATTGATGGTGAATCTATTTTTTTAATTTGTTTTATTTTTTTGGACAACTTGCAGACCCCAATAGCAATTATATAACTTTGGTACTTCACTTTGAGGAGGATTTCGAACACATTCCTATTCCTTTGTATGTTGGGGGAATAAACTTGTGTTTGACTGGGTAAAGGCAGATGAGGTTAAGGTCGGTGATTTAGATCTATATAGTGCACAGTGGGGTTCCTAAGGTGGGTGTTAAAAAGTATCATTTAAGAATGAGGGATATGAATTTTAAACTTTGTCTTGATGATGCTGATCTTAGATGAGGAAAGTAGTGAGAGTGAGAGTGAACATGAGGATGATAAGGATGTTGTGGAGGAAGAGCATAACCATGATTTTGATGAGTTTAAACTTTCTCGATGAAGAAAATGATCACTTGAATACACCATTTTCAATCCATCCACAATATTTAATCCCGAGTTCACCATTAGCCAAATCTTTGCTAGTAAAAAGATTTCAAAAAGGTCATAGAGTCACATGCCATTAGACACAAAAGAAATATTTGTTTCCCTAAAAATGATAATAGAAGAATCTATGCTAAATGTGTTGATGTGGGTTGTAAGTGGCTAATTCATGCTTTAAAGAGAAAAATGAGGCCGCCTTTCGATTAGGAAATACTACCCTAAACACACATGTGTACCTTCACGTAAAGTAAAAACTTGACATCTACTTGGTTGAGTGAGTTTTTATACGGAGGTTTCACTCGATCTTTGAGAGAGGGGTTGATGGTTTTATGCTTGATATTGTGCATGACATTAGGTGTGAAGTATCTAAGGGACAAGCATCTAGGGCCAAGTCTTTGGCCTTACGTAAAATAGAGGGTGATCCAGATGCCCAATATGCTAAGTTATGGTCATATGCTAATGAGCTTAGGAAAACTAATCTGGATCAACTGTTATATAATGTGTGTGAGAAGGCAAAGTGTGACATGCTTTTGAATAATGTGTGTGAGTCTTTCAACTCACAAATTCGCAAGCAAGAGGTAAGGCTATCATCACCATGCTTGAGTGGATTAGAGAACATCTAATGAAAAGACTTCAAAAGAACAGGGATAGAGCAAAGGCAAAATGGAAAGGGAAGGTGTGTCCAAAAATTTCAAAGATTATGGAGATAAATATGGAGAAGCTTGCTGATTGCATCCCTATTAAGTGCAATGATAGACATTATCAAATTTCATGCTATGATGGGGGTCAATATATCTGTGGATTTGGATATGCATTTATGCTCTTGCAGTTGTGGCAATTGATCTGGTTATCCTTGCATCCATGGACATTGTGCAATTTTGAAACAAAAGCTTGATCCAGAGGACTTTGTGCATGATTACTATAGTGTGGAAACTTACAGAAAGCCTATGAACACCCTATACTAGGGATCGCTTATGATGCATTATGGGGTGATAGTATGTACATCCCCCACTTCCTCCTAACTTTGGAACTAAAAAAGAAGAGGCAGAATACCTACAATGAGAAGAAAAGAAGTCGATGAACCAAAGGGTAAGAAGAAGAGCAAAAATTGAGGATAAGAAGACAACAAACTACCGTGCATTGCAGAAGTGCGGAGGAGAGTAGGTCATAATGCCGCAACCTCGCTTATCGCAGAGGGTAAATGTGATGATTTTTACTATTATTATTAATTTTTTTTTGGTTTTTACAAATATTTTGTATACTAATATTTTAAAGTGGATGGTCGACTAGTATCGTAATAAGAGAGAGAAGAGTTCTTTGAAACAAGTAAGAAAACCGGAGCAACAAAGAATGTCTTAAACAACTAAGAAAGCTAAACCTGCAAGTAAGAAGAAGGTGAGTTGATTGACAATTTAATTAAAATTATTGATTAATGATGGTGCTTTTTTAAAATTATTTAATTGATTATATTATTCACTAATGTAGGTGTTAGGCGATAACAATGTTGAAATTGTACCATATAAAAAGACCAAAACTACTTTGGGGATGGAGAGATCGACATACATGTCAGTTTAAACCAATTGCAAGTTTTATAGTTTAAACTATTTTACTAATTTAGCAAAGATTGATGCATTACATTGCACCACCTAAGATAGCCATTGAGGACCATAATGATGGAGTTTCGTAAGTGTGCATTGCCACTCAAGCCAGTCGGGTTACAAGTGAGAGTTGGTTGACCCCAAGTTCAATACCAAATGTTCAAGGGCCTACTATGCATCAACAAATGCAAATGGGGAAAAAAATATAATTGATAGAAAGTGATCAATGATTGTACCCCAAAGATAACTATTCTTGTAGAGTTGATTTGTGGAAATATTCTCGTCTTTTGTTTGCTTTTGTAGAAGAAAACAAGTGGATTCTACTTATTTTGTATGTTTAAACTGAACATGGAAGCACTCTTTGGGCTGTTTTTTTGTATGGGGCACACCATGTGATGATTTTATGATCAATGAAAATCTGGTTTTAGTGGACTGAAAATCTGATTTTATTCTAATATTCTTTACTTTCTTGTGATGGGAAAGCAACTTTCTGTATTTTTTCATTTATTGTGCTTATTTTCAAAATCTCCATAATTAATAGCTTTAGTCGGAAGGTCAATTGCATGCAATACAAAACAAAATAAACCTGGTAACTTTTTTTGTATGCAAAAGCAGAGGAACAAGATAAACTTGGCTTTAGTAATAATCGATGCATTACAAAATAAATTAAATGGCTTCTATACAAAAAGTACAAGGCAACTTTTTTCATCAATCTAAAACACCATGCCTTAATTTTAAAATGCATCATTCCTAACAAACTACATTAACCTATCATCTTCATATTTATCTTTGAACTAAATCCAATCTTAACCAAACAACATGCACCTAACACTACAAAAATCTTCAACATCGTGCTCTATTCCCATATTTTTTCTCATTGTTCGGTGCCATGTTCTCATTCTTCTGCCATCTTCTGCCATCTTCAGTGCCATGTTCTCATTCTTCGTTGCCTTGTTTTCCACCTCCAACCTCTCGGTAACACTTTGCATAATACTTCTCATTTCTTCAAGTTTATTAATGATAGACTCCAAATTTCTTTTCTCATCCCTCTGCTCATTGAGCCTTCTCAACAATCCCGGAATAATTTGTTTAGCTCTTTCGCATAATGGTGGATCAATCCATCGGAAAAATTTGCAATATCCATTATTCTCGTGAAAAAATAAATGACAAAAGAGGGTCATGTATAATTTCCAGTATCCATTATTTAATTTGTTGTCAATTCTTATTGCAATTTCATCTTGATTAATACACAAAATTCTGGTAGTCTTACAAAAGGAAAAATAGGTCATGTTTCTACTTAAGGCTTAGGACATAATTATTAGGCAAAATGGAGTTGCTTGGTTTTATGCTTCGTATCAACCGCACCACCATCTAAGTCTACCTCTAACCTTAGTTTGTTATGTTCTTAATAAAAATAAGAAACTGGAAAGAAAAAAATAAAAACCAAAGAGACAAAAATAACGAGAGATGAGAAATAAAATTATATTTTTCGATAATCAAATCCAATTAATCAACCAGCTACTCAATAACTCCAGGTAAGTAAAATCTTCTATATGGTATATGCCCAAATAAAATTAAATATCAATCAAAACGTTTCTTTTCCAAAATTGATCGAATACCTTTCACACCCACAAATGTTCTTACCGGATACCTTTCACACCCAAGGAACCTCCGACCAACATTATCTTCCTTCCACGACGTAACAACGACCGCCACACGATGACAATAACAAGTGATTTGTTCCGAGCTTCCACTAGACCGAGACATAACAACAAATTATTCACAATTGAAATCTAATTTTGGGGTTTGGTTAATCGATTTTGGTTTTTGGGAATCTGGAAGAACCCTAGTTCAATTACGTTTACGTTTCGGTTTTAAAGTTTATGTTTTGGGGATTTTTGTTTTTAAGTTACGTGTTCTTTTTAATTTAAGTTTTAAGTTTTTTGTTTTTGAATTTTAAATTTTTTTATTTGTTTAATTGACATGTGGATTTTAAGTTTTTAAAAAAATTAAAAAAATTATATACAGTGGACGCCACGTAGACAAGGTCGCCGAAACCGCGACACGTGCCGTGCACATGACATAAAACGACGCTGCTTTTGTATTTTTCGCAAAAATGGGACGTAATTTAAAATATGTCGGAAAATTGGGACTAAATTAGCTAAAAACTTAATTTTGGGACTAAATCTATTTTGTCGAAAGTTATGGGACCAATTGTAATTCAAACTCTTCCCGCAGTGGGGGTCCTCCTCCGCGATTGCTCGCTGCAGCCTCGAGCTATCATATCATCCACCGCTCCCGAGTCGTGGCGACGGAGGCACTGGTTCTGCATTCTCTCGAGGTATCATCCTGGCCGGAGCATTGGCGGCTCAGGGGACCCCCGCTATAGAGATTCCTTCGGAATCGCAGAGGAAGAGGCAGGTGGGTTAACCCCTCCTTCTCTAGCAGCAGCCTCCCACTCCTGGATGGCGTTGGCACTGAGTCGGACTTTCGTCTCTCACCAGCATTCACGAGGTGGTGGTCCTTCATGTTAGGCACAACAATAGGAGGCACGGAGTTGGACGCAACTTCGCCCCGTATTGGGTTCGCGGGGTTGTCCTTCCTCGAGCCGTACTAGTGCGATCGGTCTCATAGGTGTGCGTTCACCACCATAATGTCCTTCTTTCGGATAATCGTAAAGAAAAGAAGTTGAAACTCACGCCTCAACTCTTCTTTCCCACAGACGACGCCATTGATGCGTAAAACCGACTGAGTCCGTTTTCCCACCGGGTTCCACGTGGGTAAAACCTTTACGCACAGCAGATTCCTAGCTCTTCTCGAACGTACCTGCAAAAAATACGCCGGAGGGTTCTTCGGCGTAGGCACTCCGATGCTCAAGTCAGGTCACCGTAAAACACTCAAGAAAGTATGTAGGAAGTAGCTAAGTAATAGTGATAGTTGATTGACACTGTTACCTCCCTTCCGGGTGTGTTATGTATACGTACGTTAAGAGTGATAACCGTCATCACGGTTTCAGGGCATTATCCCGCACGCTTTCTCATGATGTCGCGGCGTGGATATCTTTTCTCTCAAGAAATCTGATGGTGCCTACGCTTTTCCCCTAGACGGAGGTTGGACCCGGTCAATGAAGGAATATAGGAGATATTCCTTGACTTGGGCCTCAATTATTTCAACCGCCACATTACTTCTCACGTTTCTCGGTCTTATCGGATAAGTAATCGCTATGGGCTTGGTCAAATACCCGCGTGCTCTTCAAATCTCGCCTGGGCCTCTCGGCCCACTCGCAGCTAGGTTTGGGCCTCGCGGCCCACCTGTAGTTGGGTTTGGGCCTCGCGGCCTGTAGCTAGGTTTAGGCCTCGTGGCCTATATGTAGTTAGGTTTTGGCCTCGTGGCCCATCTTTATACAGGCCTCGAGCCTCGTGGCCCACCTGTTGGTAGGTTCAGTGGCTTCGTAGCCTTATTGCAACCGATCTGGGTTCGGGCCCATCTCGGTTTACCTCCCTCTATTAAGGGTGTCCGGTTACGTTATTGGACCCTATTTGGCATTTGGGCCCTACGTGTAGTTGAACCTGGTATTTTTATCCGCATCAAAAGTATAGACAAAGTCTAGTGTGAACCTTGGTTCACAAAAAGGTCCATAAAACTGGATCCGCGGATCTCAAAATGGGTCAAATATAAAAAGATGCGGATCTCACACTCATTTCCCCTTCCTTTTCACATCATTTTCTCCAAAGACAATATTTATGTCCTATTCTCTCACAATTTCTCTCCCCATTGTAGAGTACAAACCTTCAAACTGAATAAAAGAACACCGACAACATGTGACCTGATGACTCGAGAAATAGAAGCGGAAGAAGAAGATGGAGATAAATGCGAACAAAATATTGTTGGAATCGCAAAGGCATCGTGATAGCTTTTTGGAAGGATTGTCCGAAATTACGATGAACAAGAAACTTCAATTATGAAACAAATTCATTTAAGTAATGGTCATTTTCATAATTTAGGGATTTATATTATTTATAAATTTATGCTTACAAATTTATTCCCTAGAACAAGTGAATTCATCATTTAGTTATATAATCCTCCAATTACGACTATTTCTTTGAATGTCTTGTAAAACTCTGTTAAATTTGTGTCATTCTTAACTTTGAACGCAATTGAATGGTTTGTACTCTCACTTTGTTGCGATAGCTAAAGAGTATTAGTCGTGATAATCAAGATTATTAGTCTTGGCAACTAAAGAGGTATGACTTATATACTAAAGGGTATTAGTCGGGATAATTGAAGAGTAATGTCTTGATTACTAAAGAGTATTAGTCGTGAAAACTAAAAGGTATGACCTATAGTTCCGAAAGGTATTGAACGAGATAACTAAAGAGTATTAGTCTCGATTACTAAAGGGTATTAGTCGAGAACTAATACCCTTCAAGAAACGGTACTAATACTCTAGTAAATGATACTAATACTCTTCAATAAAAGGGACTTATACCGATAGAGAGCCGTGATGCATTTCTTTTTCTAAAATCGCAATTAGGCCCAACATGTAATGGGCTATATGTTTGATCCAAATTTACTAAATGGGTTATGTGTTTTGATCCATATTATAAAATGGATCTAGTTTCTACGGTGAACCATGGTTCACCCTAGTCATACTCTAAAGTATAATAGTACTAGATGAGCTCCCGCGTATTACGCGTATTTTCGTTAAATAAACTTTACAATATAATATATTATATATAATATTTTCAAATAATAATATATATATTAAAATAATGTATATGTATAAAAAAATTATAATTATAATATTAAATTTAAATAATGGTAATATTAATTGTTTGACAATTCATGCTAGAGATTAGAATTATTATAATTATGTGAAAGAATTTATTATAAGATTTGTTTCAAATTTATTTTACAATTAATAAAAAAATGAGACGATTAATAGAATTTTTTTATATAATTGATGCATAAATATTACTCCGAATAATATATGTACATCGTATATTTACAATAAATACTCCCATATATGATTATATTAAGTTTTTTTTTTTAATAAAAGTTGATACAACCACAATTTTTCTTACATAGATTTATAGACTTAAGTTAAATATAATTTTATATTTAAAAATTGTCATATGATAACATTTTTAGATATAAAATAGATATTTAAAATATTTAAAGATTTATATATTAAATTATTTATTAAAAAATATACATATTGTGCAAGAGGTCTAAGGTTCAAACCTCCTTAGAAATCCTTAGAAATATATTTTTAATTAATTTCTATATTAAAATGCCACATAGATGTCATATATTAATTATAAATCAATAGAAAAATGACACATAGATTATTAACATATATATGCATTTAATAAGAATGTGACACCTCATCCAAATTAATCTCATGACGACACCTAAGTAAAAACAAACTCCCTATTAGTAATATAGGGATTTTGGGTAGATACTCCAACCCAGCCTACCCTGAGTACCAACACACTTTGTGTTCTTTCTTCCTCAGCGTAATCCTCCTCTTTTTGACCTTCAATTGGTACATAAACTATGAGTACGCATTTCTTGAATTCTGGGTGAATTAAGATAGCTAGACGAGCTGGTTGATGTAGTAGATGAAATTAAATTATACATTAGGACATGGACATGAGTCAAAACTCATCACAAAATTAATTAAAAATTCTTCAACAAAAGTTACCATCGAATTCATGAGTATGTCACAGGTTCAATGCACTTGTCTAAATAAATTTGAGGTGATAATTATTCCATTTTGGAATTTAACAACACTTTGCCTTCAATCTTAGTAGTTGATATATATATAGGAAAAGCAAAAAAATAAATTGGTGATATTTTCATTAACGTGAAATATATATTTTCACAAAATCCCTTCATCCAATACATTACAAAAAAACCACTGCTGTTGATTAATATATTCACAGATCATAATTAAGCATCGCCGAAACTTTTGAGATAAAAACTTTACTTAAGCATGAAACAAAAACAAAATTTAATTAGAATGGAAGATCGAAAACTTAAAACATAAACGAATCAGCCAGAAATCTCATTTAAGAGAGAGAGAGAGAGAGACAGATTTGAATGCAATTTTAATATTGATAATCTTATCACGTCAAAATTTGAAATAAATTTGAGATTTTATGGCAATTACCAACTATACTCTATATAGATTGATCATGCATAAAAAAATCATATCCGGCAATAAAAACAAGACAAATTCTTATATGCAATATTTCATGGATCTAAGATCCGTGAAATTATCCATATAACAAAATTCGCGGATCCTGGACGGGTTGGGTCGTGTTTGGCTAAAAAAAAAAATTCGCGCAAGGACAAAAATACAATTTTCGCTTCCGGGTGCTCCTGGGGTGTTAATATTAGGTTACACATATGTTACTTAAACGATAAATATGTGTTACTATAAAACAAATAATATGTATTTGTCTAAAAATAATCGCCCAAATGCAAAAATAAAAATGAAAAAAATGGTCAAATAAATATCTAATCTAATTATATGTGTGAATCAAATAAGTATTTAATCTTCGACAACTTTATTCTTATTAAAAGAGTGTGATTTTATTAAGATGATGACTTATTTGATCTCAATATTAAAGAGAAATGATTTTAATGTGTTAAGAAAAAAATTATGGGTCTATTTGATCCCCAAGTATAAGATTTTGGAAAAATTACAAATAGGGGTAAAAAATTAGTCAAATTACAAACAGTGTAAAAGTGCAAATTTTTGTGCTTTCATGCAAAAAAATTTGTGCTTCAGGCAAATTTTTTACACTGGTTGTAATAAGGCTTACCTCTTTCTACCTTATTGTAAATGACCCTAAGATTTTTGGGGTAAATATGTGTTATTGTAAGGGCAAATGTGTGTATTAAACTTGTATGAAGGTAAAAATAAATTTTTACTTTCAGGTTGTGTTATTATTAGGTCAAACACATGTTATTGTATGAAGAAAAATGTGTTATTAATGAACAAAACTAATATTTTATTTTTTAAGAACTAGTAACACGTACTTACCCTTTACAAGAACACATAATAGTTCTTACAAGAACACATACTTTTGAAAAATATGTTACTCTATGAACACAAACGTGTTCTTGTATAGAGAAATATGTGTTACTATATGAAGAAAAAATGTGTTACTACATGAACAAAAATATGTTACTTTATGGAAAAATGTGTGTTACTATATGAATAAATCGAATCGATTAAGAGTTGCGATATTCATTCCATTTTAAACGAAATAAAAATTTATCATCGAAGTTCGCATAAGCTTTATATTCATCACCGTTTAAATTTTATTCACTATTTTTTTCATCAATCGGATCATCCAACACCTAATTATCTGAAATTTTTTTAAAAAAATCATCCATGTCTTCTCCTTTTTTTGGTCTCTTCTCCTCAATTGATCTCGTAGTTGAATTGTGTTGTTGTTTTCGTCGGATTTCATTGTTTTTATTGTCTCATGATCGCCGCCGTATCTGCGCTGTAGATTGTCGTCGCTGCTCGCGCTATAATCCGCCCTAATCTGCGTTTTTAATGGTTTGACCCGTTTTGATAGTGTGACCCGCTAGTTTTTTTTTTTAAGCGATATTTCATATGAAATATTTCACAAGAGACTCGCCCTAAAAACAAAAGGTAAATATGATTGAATCAAATTTTCAAAGAACTTGACTCGGACAAAACGTATGGCTGAAAATATATAATTGAAAATTAATCTAGGTGTTCTTGAGTTTCCATAAAACACTAGTGTCCTTCTCAAGAAGATACTCATTTTTTCGTGTCTTGATTGAGACGGTGTGCGAGAAAAATCAAAGCCTTTGCCTTCTGGGCATTGGTGGATTGAGAACCTTATACAATTGTTCCACTCAAATCAGATGAAGCTAGGTGAATCTCAACATCAAGGGCCAAGTCAAGTAATTGTTGTCAATATCGACATCCTTCCACTACAATTATTAGGAAGTAAAAATTAGGCCTAATATTAAAGAGACAATAAAAATATATTATTGTTTTCAAAGTGATGAACTTATCTAATAATTTTAGATAAATCTTCAGCCTCAATTAACTAATCTAAATATAACAAAGTGATGAAATTAGATCTTTCACAAGTTCCATCATTTTCTTTGGTTTATTGAACTTTAATAGCTCGTTTGGTTTCCCTCATAAATTATCCGGCAGACACGATTGACTTCATTTTAACACTTGTTAGCCCATGTTAACTCATTTATCATGTCCTAATCATGCAAACCAAACAAGCACTAAAAGGAACGTCACACCTAATCGAAGATTTGACCGGCAGCAGAGGGATGGAGATGATAGGCTTTGCGGCGTTAGAGGACCAGAGGTATAAAGGTAGTGATGTCTTCTTTACCATATGATTTTTCCAAAGAAATCCATCCCTATTCTGATCGTTAAGAATTTTTGTGTAACTATGAATACTGTCTTTCTAGATTATCATAATCGGGTTCTTATGAATTCCAGGATGCGAAATAATTATTTATTTATTTTGAACGCCTAGATTATTTACTGAAAAATATATTATTTATAAAAATATATATGCATATATCTATTATTGATGTAAGAATAATTAAAAAAATACATGAATCTAGTGCCTCAATTTTGGAATAGAGAAGGCCGATGATGTGGATTCGTAATTGGTAGAACACTCGTCTTGATAACGTATTGTAAAATAAAGAACGAGAAGAACACGAATTTGTTTACCCGGTTCGTCAAGAATGACTACGTCTGGGGCGTCTAATATTTTATTTTTATAATTTTAAAATAGAAGAATATGGTTGTACTATATAAGCTTCCACATGTTGGTTTTTATAAGATTATAAATAGATGAATTAATATAGAGAAAAATATATTAGGGTCTCTAAGTATAAGTTCACAAAACATAGAGTATGTTTTCCAAAAAGAAAAGTTTGCATTGGGTTGTTATTAGAGTTTGTGATTTCTTATGACTATTTTTTGAAGAACAATACCGTTTGAAACTCAAATACAAATATTTGAATTATTTGAAAAAAATCTCTAATAAAATCCGAATTAATATTCAGAAGTAAATATTAAATGGACTCAACTAACTAAGGGAGCTTAGCCCACTTGGCCACCGGGTTCCCACTTAAGTGGGAGACCTCGGGTTCGATTCCAACAACTACTCCCTCCGTCCTGCAGAACCTTTCACACTTGACTTTTTCAACGGTTTTTGTGTGAGAGTTATTTCATAGTAATACATTAACAAAAATTATTTTATATGAATGATATGCTAGGTTCTCTCTGGGACGGAGGGAGTAATATTTATCGATAAAAAAAAAAAAAGGGCTAGTAACTACTGTGTACAAAATTAGAACCCTTAAGACTATAAGGTACAATATATTTACTAATTGCTTGTAGATACAAGAATTTGACTTATTGTTCCAATTTTACCCCTTCTTTAAGGTTGATTTTTGGCAGGCTACTTTTAGTGATGTGACATCATTTTCTCTTTCCAAAACTTTTTCTCAGCTATAACATTTCTGCAATTTTGACGATGAACAACCGATTGAGGATTTTTTTTTTTTTTTACGGGGCTGCCTTGAGGTTTTTAAATGACAACTTAGTGAATGATTTAATTTCAATGCTCACTAGATGATAACTTATTAAATTCGTTAATTGTGTAAAATATGAACTCAACCTAACCATTTTTACGGTATATTCCAATAAAAGCGCACATGTGCAATAAAACTACACATGACACCGCATATGTGCAATAATATTGAAACATTTTACACACATCAAATATGAAAAAAAAAAAAAAAAGCGAAGCGAGGGATGAATAATGAATTTCCATTACATCGACTACCAAAATAAACACAACTTATTTTCGTATCCAAAATACAATCAGACTACCCTTACCCGTTACACATGAGGACGCACATGTGCAATAATATTGAAACATTTTACACACATCAAATATGAAAAAAACGAAACGAGGGATGAATAATGAATTTCCATTACATCAAACTACCAAAATAAACACAACATATTTTTGTATCCAAAATACAATCGACTACCCTTACCCGTTTCAAATTGAATCTAAAATCATCTCACATCCTTCTCGCATCGATCTCGTTCTTGAGTTTCAGATTCTGCATCGAACGCGTTCGCGGAACTCGGATTCGATCTCATTCTTAAGTTTCGGATTCTGCATCGAACGCGGCTGCGGAAGTCGGATCTTTCCTCTAGAACCCGTCGCCGATCATCGCCGCCGCACAAGGGAGAACCACTATCGCCTTCGTCCTTAGTGGGGTCGTCTCTTCCCTATCGGGCCGGCGCTAGAGATGTGCGGTGGCGGCACGGCTTGGTGGCGTAACCCGGTGGAGACGAGCCCGATTTCGGTCCGGCGAAGGGTGGCAGACGGCTTGGTGGCGACCACCACCGGATCGAGATGCGCTCCAAGCGCTGGCGGCCGGCACCGTGGCTGTCACGGCGGAGCCGTGCGTCGCGCGTTCAAGGATGGACGCCGCGATCGCCGCGGTGGTTGGCCGAAGGGTGTCGCGCGAGCTTGGCCGCGGCCGCCGCCACAAGGCGTGCTATGTTCAGTGGGAGCGTACTAGACGCCGGCGATGGAGATAGTGGGAGGAGGGAAATCATCGGATAAATAGAGAGAGAAAGAAAAAACCCAAGAGAGAGAGAGAGAACTCGGCGTGAAATGAGGATTGATTTATGACAATCTGGATTTGAGGGTATATTAGAGATTTTAGGAGGTGTAGTTGTATCTAGTAGTATTCTTTTTTTTTGGGTTGTATCTATTAGTAATAAAATTGAGAATATAATATCTAATAGATAAAAATCCAAAAAAAAAAAAAAAAAAAAAAGACTCGAGTACAATTACCCTTTACACTTATCAAATACAAATAAAATGGAGTAGGTTATGTCTCTTGTGTTTTGCATGCACAATAAGTTTACCAAGAATTGAAGTTAATGATATCATAATTGAGCAAGAATATAAAAAATTTGGCTAAGGAGTATCAAAATTTTGATGAAATTGAAAAATAACATTTATCAAATATTTAACCAAAAATATCAAATATTTTACCTAGAGTATCGTTGAAACACCGTAAACTTAAGGTGTATACGAAACACATAAAACTTTACCAATAAAATATTCCGATATTTTGATAATTGATTCACTTTATTACTCACCTTAAACAGTCAGTATCATGTGCATTATACAATGTAATTGAGTACATGGTGAAACCCAACACTAGTTTTGACTAAAATATAAAATTAACTCTAACGAAATGTGCACATTAATATAACGAAAACGAGATATTAGATTTGATTTAAAACATGAACTCTGATTAAAACACTAACACTAGTTGTAACTAAAATATTTTGAATATAATGATCAAATCTTAAAATTCGTGCATAAACCGGTTCGACTCCCTTTGAGAACGAATTATGGAGATATAAGGTGGTTTGGAGAAATTCTTGGAGGGTGCTTGATGAACTAACAACTAACAATCTAACAATTACCGAAAAAAAAAAAAGACATTTTCTTTCTAAAAACACATTCATATCAAATATTCACTCTTCATTTATTTCTATGGAATCCACTAGCAATATTTTTCTCGAGTCCCAATAATAAATTAATAATGTTAGAATATTCAACTATATAAAGATAATAAATTGAGGTAATGAAACATTTAAACTAATTCTAGATAATAAATTGAGGTAATGAAACATTTAAACTAATTCTAATTAGTTGGTCTTTTTATTTTAATAAAAAAATAAAGTAAATGAGAGAATGAGTGATTTGAAATTGTTTGACAACGAAAGGAGAGCATGTCTGTTCAAAAAAAAAAACAAAAAAGAAAGGAGAGCATGTTTTGCAGCATCGAATCATCAATCAATAGCTTAAATAATAATAATAATAATAATAATAATAATAATAATAATAATAATAATAATAATAATAATAATAATAATAATAATACGTTTAGAAAATCAAAGCGCACCCGGTCCGGATGGTTTTGGAGGGGCATTTTTCCAGTCGGCATGGGATGTAATCTCACACGATTAATAATGATGTTGGTTTCTTTTTTAGGACGGCTTTGATTCCTGCTGGCCTAAATGCCAATATTGTTACTTTAATTCCGAAGTGCACTGGTGCTAGCAAGATTGAGGATTTTCGTCCTATAGTTTTGGGAAATTTCCTTTTTAAACTATTTACGAAAATTATTGCGACTCGGCTTGGGCCTATTCTCCGTAAGATTTTATCTCCATCCCAAGATGGGTTTGTCCACTGCAAACAGATTCAACACTGTATTGCCACTTGCTCGAGAGCTTTCAATGCATTAATAAAGGTTCCGGGAATTTGGCATTGAAGATTGATATTAGGAAAGCTTTTGACACAATGCATTGAGACTACATTTTACACGTTTTGGAATGCATGGGGTTTGATCGGCACTTTAGGGATATGATTAATTCGATCCTTCATTCAGCTCGGCTCTCTATTTCAATTAACGGGAGACTTGAAGGGTTTTTTTCTTGCTCTCGTGGGGTTCGGCAGTGAGACCCTTTGTCGCCACTTTTGTTTTCCATTGGGGAGGACGTGCTTGCTCGCATGATGGAATATAGAGGTGGAATTCGGTTTTGGAGCCGACAATTGCTAAACTTGGTGTGGCGGTGCCGGCACTTTGTTATACGCGGATGATATTATGATCTTTTGCATGGCTACAAAAGGAAATATTTTGTTGCTAAGAGACATTTTTAAGCAATATGGGGACGCATCGTGTCGGTTGGTTAGCCCCTCCAAGTCAAGGATATTCTTTGGAAGTCAAATTAATACCGCATTCAAACATTTTTGTTACAACTCTCTGCATTTTGTGGAGGGCTCTCGGTTCCTTTTGGATATTTGGGCGTCCCTATCTTTTTGGCAAGCCGAGGCGGCGCCATTTGAATGAGATAGCAGACAAAATTTTGTTGAAATTTGATAAATGGAGTGGAAGTCTTTTATCTCTTCTTTGGAAGAGTGTGCCTTGTGAATAATGTTATTGTGTCCTCTTTAACACATAGCATGATGGTTTATAAATGGCCAAGAAAATTGTGAAGAAAGTTGACAAAGCTATGCGTAACTTTATTTGGCGAGGGGACATTTTGAAAAAGGACACGGTCGGTTTCTTGGGCAAGAGTTTGTGCACCATATTCGTAGGGGGCCTCGGGATTAGAGATATCGTAGTTGCCAATGAGGCTTACTTATATAAGTTAGCTTGGGAAATAATAAGCTGAAAAGGATAAGGGTCTCGCTTCATTTTGCGTCGTCATTCTACGGCAATGGGGCAGAAGTAAAATATTTCATTAATTCCTCAATATGGCATGGGACCGGTCATATTCGTTCGGCGATCCGGTCTACGGCTCGATGGATTCCTGGGCATAATTCGTCGATTCGATTTTACACCGATAATTGGTTGGGATATATTATTGCAGACAAAATTGGTATTCCCTAAGTGGTCGAGCCGCTCTCGGCACGGCATTTGAGTTTCGTTCACCTAATGGATGGGTTTTGGGAGAACAATTCGCGAAGTCTACCCCGATATCTGTTCGGATATTGTTGCGATTAAAATTGCAACAAGATCTCGTGACATGCTTGTATGGCCGATCCATAAGTCGAGTTTTGTTACGTCGAAAGCTGCATATGATTTTGCCGTAGCAAACTTCCGACCGTCGGTGGGGAGCATGGATATGGGGATCGTTTATTCCGCCAACTCGTTCGACTTTTCTTTGGCGGTTAGTCCTGGGAAAATTACCGACGGCTGATGTGTTATGTTCGTGGAGGATAGCGGGGCCTTCAATATGCGTTCTTTGCCGAAGGGCTTCCAAACTATGGACCACATTTTTGCTTCGTGCGACTTTGCGGCTGCTATGATTAGTAAACTTGCTGGACATTTTGGCGTAACGATTGATGTTTCATTTGGGTTTCATGATGTTTTTGTTCAAATATTACGAAGGGAGTTTAGTCCACGAACCGCCCGTGTTTGGCGTCTTGCTTGGGTCACACTTTTTGGATGATATGGGGTGTTAGAAACAACATCGTGCATAAGGAGGAAAAATTGCATTCTGCTAGCTTTTGGAATCAACTCATTGTTTATGTGCAAGAGTTAAATCAATTCAATTTGGGGAATAATTTCAACAAATGTGTTACGGATTTGAATTGCATGAGAGCTTGGGGATTGGATTTCAAAGCAAAGCCGCCACAATTTCAATTGTGGTTAGGTGGTTTCCGCCTCCGTGGACTATATAAAAATAAACACGGATGGCGGTGAAATAAATGGTTTTATTCAAGGAGGGGCGGTTTATCGAGACTCTATGGGTTTTGTTTCTGCCGCTTTTGTCGTCGGATGGGGAAAGGTTTTGCGTATGAAGCCGAGGTGATGGCGAATAGAGGGGGTTACAACAACTATTATGAAGGGTTGGAAAAAGCTTGTGCTCGAGGCGATTCTATGTATGTGGTGTCACTTTTTCAGTCGATTTATTGATACCGTGGAAATTTAGGTCTTCTTGGGATTGGATGAAAGAGATGCTAAGGGATATTGAATTTTATGCTACTCACATTTACGAGAAGGTAATATGGTTGCGGATGCTATCTCTACACATAAGATGGAGGTGAGTATATTTGGTGGGAAGATGTCCCGATTTTATTCGAAACTTGCGACGAATGATAGGTTCATGGATTATTTTCGTATTTGCTAATTTTTCTAGAGGAGTTTTCCCTTTTCCTCGGTTAAGGGTTTCCCTAAGGAGGGTTTTACCTTAACAAGGTTTTTAGTGGGGGCTCCGGCCTCCTGGATCGACTTGTGATCTTATGGCTTTTTAGGTTTTCTTTTTAATAAAACAATTAATTAGACGTTTAGAAAATCAATGATATTTAAGTCAAAATGATATAAATATTGTCTTATATATCTTTGATATACAATACAACAATGCCTAGCAACCAAAAACACACGCGGATGAGAAGTACACTTTTATTAAATTTTTACGTTTTTGTTGATTTTTTAAGAAGAGTTTTCTTTTTTCTTAATTAAGGGTTGTTTTCTAAGGAGAATTTTCCTTAACAAGATTTTTAGTTGAGATTCCAATTTGTTAACCGATTTGTGGTCTAATGGTATTTTATGTTTTTATTTTTATACAAGAACTAATTAGATCAAAACATGACTCAAATATTTTGACAAAAACTATTTCCTTCTTTTTTGTAACTTCATCACTTTCAAATTAATTTAAGAGCAAAAAAAAAAACCTTAAATTCATCCCTAATACATAGAGATAGAAGTTAACAAGAGCTAGAAACAGTTGCTGAGTGATCTGAAGTTGAATCTGCTGATACAGATGAGGCCATTAAAGATGGATTGATGGAGCTGCTGGTGCTGATACATTTCCTCTTCTTTGCATGCGTTCGATCAGCTTTGGAGACGATCTCTGAGACTGTGAATCCCGCAACTTCAAAATACTTGCATCTTTGAGGAAGTAGAGCATTTCGAACAACCACATCAACTCCATCATACGTCCAAACGCCTAACACCGCTTCCCCCTTTAATCCAATCGAAAACCAACCAAGACCAGAAACAGCAACGTCCATTGAGCTTGAATCCCACGTGTTCCCACTCACATGAATTTCCTTCTTCACCCATTTCCCCAGCTCCTTAACTCTCCCCTCTCCTATTGGGGGCTGAAAGTATAGCTTTTAACATTAAAAATCACATTTGCCAAATCTTAGCTTCTACAAATATTGTATTTGTATACTAAGTTTACCTGCATCTGACTGCCAAAGTGCTGTACAAATATTGAGTCAGCTTTTTCCGTCCTTCCCATATGTAAAGGAAGCAGAGAAGACGCCCACACTGTAACATAGATTGAATCTAAAGAAGACTCTTCAAAATCCAACCTCAACAGCCCACCAATATGAATTGAATATCCTGCCTGCAATAGAAGACCATTCTAATAAGTTTTACACAGCAATCTTACAATCACGTATACCTGTAGAATAAAAGTTGTTTTAGTAAACCCTATTGGAGAAAAGAAAAACAAGTTTTATTGCATCTAAACACGCAAAAAGCAATAGACCGCTCAAAATGAAGACAACAAATTCCCTATAGCATTCTCTCAATGAGTTAAGCACGCTGATGAGGATGAAACATGGAACATGTTCTTCTACAGTCAAACAATTGAAAACAATAACAAACACTTGCCTAAAAATTTGTTTTACCTAAAGTCCAATTGGCTTTTTTTGTTTTTATTGGTTAAATGGTGATTCGAACCCATGACTTTTTGGGCGTAGGTAGTGGAGCTCTAACCACTTGAGCTATACCACTTCGTCACTTAAAGTTCAATTGTAATGTGTGTATGCCTTCAGTGTTCTATAGATAACATTTAAAAACAACCAGAATCTCAATTGTGATTTAAGTTATCAGAGGCCGCTTGCTATATGATTAAGGGATAGCAATGTTTCAAAGTTAAGTTCCTATATAGATCCTCAATGTACTTTTCCAAAAACAATTAGAAACATATGCTAAATTTTAACCAAATAGTAAGGAGATACCATAAAGCTAACTATACTATGCAAACACAAACCAATAGGTATAACTTATAAGACTCATCCTCAGCATCTAATACACATGGTTCACACAAAATAAGAGCAATTAACACAATACATTAAGTTCAACAGACCTTGATTCTATACGTCCTTGGCCTCAACTCCTTGTTGATACGAGTCAACTTCTGCTCCTCCAAGGTCAACCTAGTCGAAATCTGATGAGGATGCAAAAGCCCCGGAGTATCAAACAACTTGGCTTTCCCAGGAAGCACTCCTTCCATCCTCACAATCCCCAACGTCGTCCCAGGCACTGATGCCTCTGTAACATGAGTCACCTTCAAGCCAACAATCTTCCCTATCGAATTAATCAACGTGCTTTTCCCAGCGTTCTGAGCCCCGACAGCCCATACATGCCCTCTTTGCCCTGCAAAGTTAACCACATCATCCACCAATGTCTTCACTCCCCAATCTCTCACGGCACTCACCAAGTGCACACTACTCACCTTCCCTGCCCCACCTTCCCTTGCCCGAGTCCTAACCCAATGCTCAAGTCTAGTAGGTGAAATGCTGCTAGACAAGAGATCAATCTTCGTCACCACCAACACTACCCTCGGTATATTCCCGATTTTCCTTCCTTCCATGATCTTGCATTCTCATCAATTATCTTGGATAGCATATTTGCCACCTTTCTAGGAAAGGATCCATCGAAATCAGAAGCATCAACCACCAGTAAAACCACAGTTCTAGCTCCACTTATCGACATCAACCTCCTCCCAACCGTGTGATCAAAATCAAAATCCGGCAATAAGTTCTCCACATTCGGGTCCTTCACCCTTTCATAGTGCCTCAAACTGTGACACCGGGCACAGACAACAGGCTTCTGACTACTCATTTGTGCAGGCATTTTATCGAACACGTGATCCGCTGTTTCAAGACTCTCGCATCTTTCAATATCCATGATATCATTTGCAATCCCTCTCTTAAGGGAGTCTGAGATTTCGGACTCATCTACAATAGGAGTCAATTTCTTGAATTTCTTGTAGTTGGGACCCTTGGGTGAAGGCTTTGTAAAAAACCCAGGCTGCTTAGCGTCAACATCTTGCATTTGGATGCCACAACCAGGGCAAATGGGAAAGGATTGTTCAGTGGCTTCGTCGTAATTCCCATCCCGAGTCACTGGTAAATTTGGAAAACATTGCTTCTTTAGAGGTTCAGAACAAAAAGGTTTTGCGAAAAGAAAAATGGTAGGGTTTTAGTAGGGTTCTGGGAATAGGAGAATGTGGAAGATGGGTCGATGATTAATGAGCGTAGAGAGTTAGATACAAGTCTTGTGTATGTATAGGTAGAGAAAGAAAATGGGGCGAGAAGCTTCCGAAGCCTTGATGGAGAGATATTCCTTGCTATCATCTTCCCTTAATTTTCAGCTTACACTCCAGCTACGGAGGTTTTGAGTGTATATTTGCAAGACACAGAAATTTGGGAAGATTAGACATAAAAATATAATATGTATAACGATTTCTAAAGTTCAATTTTTTATCAAAAGTCTTAAAAACGTTAAATTACATCTACTTCGATGAAATTTAGGTTGTCAAACAAAATTTTAAGAATAAAAATTATTTCTAGACAAAAATTGGATAAGACGAATCTCATTATATTTATAACACAAAATCTAGTGTGAAACAGTTCATAGAATGACATTAATATCATTACATTCATTCAATGATATCATAATATCTATACCTATATAATAACAAAAACTTATACCATATATAGAAACTTTTGTTGTCCACCCAAAATCTCATTACTAAATCTATAACTAAACTCTAAACTGTAATTATTCATTAGGCAAAATACGTTTCAACTAAATGCATATACCAATCGTACTAAAACATCCACCTCCCCCACTACAATAAATATATCAATCATACTAAACCATCCACCTTCTCCATTTCCCAAAACTGTTACGTATTAGTTAACACATTAAAGAAACTGTTATATTATTTTAAATTTGCAAATTAACCTTAAAAACATTTGCACCCCACATCCCAATAACCAAACCTAAATAAATAGATTGCATTTCTGATAGGGATATTAAATATAGAAGGCGTAAACAAAGTGGGCCTGGGCCTTTAGCTAAATAAATTAGGTATTGGGCTATTTTGTAATTAGTTAATGAATTGGGGGCCCAGTGAGCTACAGTCTGGGTCTTTAGAATAGTTACTTAAACTGAGTAGAAGAAGGGGGCGGACGAATTACGCAGAAGATTGTATTGTGATTTCAGTCGTAAGGCTTGGGACGGAAAGTGTATCGGAGAACTGTTATTGAAATTAGTAATCGAAGTTTCTTTAATTCTTGTTGGCTTCTTGACTCTAACAATTTCTATGTTAACACCTGCTAAGCACACTTTTTTCATCATCTACATTTTGAAATCCATTGACACACCTTTACAATGCACTTTTGGAATTTGATCAAAGATTTTGGGCATTGAATTTTCAAATCCTTTGGTCTTACAAGGCAGAAGGCTAATACACGTATTGAAGTTCTAAAAGAGAACAAGAGAAAGGCCATTCACAGAAAAAATGTAAAAATCACAAAGTGTAGAATTTAGTATTACCATGGTAAGTCACTTTACCATAACATTTATTGTAACAATAGCAGCTATTTATCTATTTTTGTTCAATATATCTGCTGATTTGTTGCTATATTCATTTTTGTTTAAATCTAATTAGAATGAATCGCAAACATAAAAAGATAGAACTCATGGTAATACACAAAGACACATATTAATGGGCTTACCAGTGCAGGTTGTCTCTGAATCATTCCATCACATATTAATCATGTCATGTCCCCATTCCATCAGGACCAACTATTTTGTGTGTAGCCCACCAGTTCATAAATTATCCAAACAGTGATTCAAGATATCAAAGCGCCCTACAGATATAGAAACAGTGGAATTTCAGAATTCAAATAAATTTGATAGACACATCATATCATATGAATCGTTCCTAATAATCAATAGAAGACCTGAATAGAGAAATGCTTATTAAGATTGAATATTACACAAATATTTTAGTACTATCATAAAATAGATAAGAGTTAATATTAAGTTCTAACAGCATAATTAGATATGGATAAAGTTTCTTGAATATGTTAGGCTTGAATAGAGAAATGCTTATTAAGAATCTAATAGCATAATTGGATACGAACATCGGATGAAACATCAAGAATGTATATGCCCGTCTTCATTTTTCACAATATTTTACAAGAGGAAATCTTTGAATATCATATTAGAAAATGCATAACCTAACCCAGTTTTGGAAAAGAAGGTCCGCCACCAGTAAGCTAAAGTCGCACCATCAACACCAGGATTGACATCACAGGACCTTGAATGTTGTTTTTTTATTAGTTAAATGGTGACTCGAACGTATGACCTTTGGACATAGGTAATGGAGCTCTAATCACTTGAGATATACCACTCGAACCTTTGGACACAAGATCCTGAATGTTGTACAATGCATCACAGGTAAAAGGATGCACAACATACGTAATTGGCAAAAAATAGAGAAAATAATAGATGATTACCTCTAAGAATTTAGAGACTGGTATATACAAATCATGAAATGCACAAACAAATTCCAAGAAGTCCAGTATCAATAATAAGCATATTTCCACCTATTGATATCATAAATCCAGATAGTGTAGATGAAAATGGATTGTTAAAAAAATAAATAATAAGCCTAATAAGAACATCTAAGACTTAATTGTGCCTCAACGTACGGCAGTACAAGACAAACATTACACCCTGATTTTCTTGAAAGAGTTAGCTCAACTAACTAATTGTAGTATGCACAAAAAAGAGCATTTAGAATTAAAGCCAATTAAAAAATTTATACTTAAAGTCAATGAAGAAGATTCATATCAAAAATGCAAAAAACAAATGAATCAGTATCATAACTAAAATCAACAAAATTATTATTATGAATTTAATAAAAAAATTTACTTTCAACCTCAAAATCAAAGCCCCAAACAATGACTCGAAACTACTAAAGAAAAAATAAATCAAGTAGATCAAGATTCGAATTCGGTTTGCATAATACGAATTCGAAAACAAACTCTGAAATTATCAGACCCGAAAATTCATGGGAAGAGAGCTGCGCGAGATGGCGATCCGATAATGTTTTACTGTACTATTTTAAACGAAATATACCTGGCCAAAATATTCAAAAATCTTTTTGGTCAAAAAATACAGTCTCTTTCAAAATTGATTAATCAAAAGATGAAAGAAACAAATGGCAGATGAGGCGAGCGGCGGTGGCGCTACAAAGCAAGGGGCATCGCTGGAGCGATGGCAGTGGTGATGGAAAGAAAACGACGGCGGCGCTTGGACGTAAGGAGGCGCTGGAGAAAAATGAGTTAATGGTTTTTTTGGGGGCAGGGAAAAAAGTGCCAATATCTGGCCTTAATTTTTACTTTAATGTTTTAGTTAGCTTCCGCATGAATGAGCTTTTTAGTTAATTATGGGCCCAAGTTATTTACACACCATTTTTAGTAATTACTATCTACTAAAAATTTAAATAAAAAATAATCCTAACCAAGATCAGCAAGTACCACGCGTTCACTTCAATAGTGAACAAAACATGAAAACAAACCAGTTTTGAACAAAAATTGAAAAAATATTGCAAAAATAAGATGGAAAGAGTTTTGAAAAAATCAGTTTTGAAAAATGCAATATAATCGAACATTCAATTTAAATCAAATAATACACTAATATTCGGATTTAATTTGTTGGAAAATAGAAAAAGTTTTTTTAATAAACCACCATCTGTAACATTTGCAGATACACCACCATCAAATTTACTTTGCAGATACAATTTAAAAACATCTGTCACTTCCCTTTCCCAGCCATCATCATCAATTTACCTTTGAAGCTATAAATTATAACATTCTTTACACATTCAATTTATAAACCACTGTCCCTTCCCTTCCCGGCATTAAAGGCACTTGCTTAAACAAAGAGGATATTAAAAATTTAACAAACATTGAAGAATATAACCTTTAAAAGCTGACTTCATAAATCAACATTGACATTAATTCAAAGGGAAAAATAGATAATTAATTCATATCTTTAATGCAAATATACTGGGAGTAAATAAAATATATATTATTTGTTCATATAATATTATATGTAGCAAATCACTAACAGATTCTGCCGAATTTCCCCAGAAGAGATGAAACAGATTCCACCATAATGTCGACAACTGGAACAAGAATTAAGTAGAAAAAAGTTGGCTCAACTAATTGTAGTATGCACAAATAAGAAATTTATAAAGTCAATGAAGAAGATTCATAACAAAAAAATGCAACAAACACATGAATCAGTATCATAACTAAAATAAACAAAATGCAACTTAAAACTTGCTAGATATCTGTGATATTTTCAAAATTTAAAATTTGAACAAAGATCTGAACCCTAATTTAAAGATCTTTCACTTTCTCTTTGAATAGTATAAAATCCTAAGCCCATTGTTAAAACTCATGGAAACACATTAGTTTCTAAGCAAGTTAAATATCGTTACAATTTAGGGACGAGAGAGGGATTAAAATTAGTCACAAATCGGTCACCTTTCTTGATCGATTGAAGCTCACGGGCTTTAGAATGGTGACTGAGGGTGTTTTCAAGGGCAAGCCAAACAGCCCAGATATTTAGAAAATTTTTGCAAATTTGGAAAAACAATTTGAACAAAAATAAAAGTGACAAATTTCGAAAATAAATTTAGAAAAATTCCACATATTTGGACAAAACAATTCGAAAAACAAAAACTACAAAATTCGAAAGAAAAGTTCACAAATTTCAGCAAAACAATTCGAAAAGAAACAAAATCTATAAATTAACCCTCTAATTTCGGCAAAAAAAAAAATCGAATAAAAACAAAAGCCACAAATTTCGATCACTAATTCCTAAAAAAGTCACAAATTTCGCTTAAAAATTTGACAAAAACAAAAAATGTCAAATCAGAAAATTGGGGGAGGGAGATAGAGAGGCATGAGTGATGGAGAAATAAATGCAAATTTTATTAAAGAAAATGAAAAGAGGTCATATTTTATTTTCATACAAAAGAAAAAATGGCATGTACAATGTTTGTTGAAATAAAAATTAGATGCATAATAATAAATTGAAAAAATAAGAACCCACATCTTTAGAGACAGAATATTTGGGCGAACATTAGTGATGTAATTTTAAACAAGAATAAACTCCTTTGCGAACAAAAAATGGTTAGAAGGGATCAAGAAAGTGTAGTTTGCCTACGAGTAAGTCAAGTTGGAACAAAGAACAAACAAAGTTAAGGAAAATGGCTAAGTGGGGCGACTAAAAGTAAGTACCCGAAATATAAGCAATCAGAACTATATAGTGACATTTATTTTATGCTGATAGACTCAAACTTTACAGAATAAACAGATGTTATAAATCATTCTCTGATATTGAGCAACAACATCTTGGTTTAAAAAGAGGTTACAAAGATCTCAATCTTACAATGTGAACAAGGGGCATTCCAGTTAGATGCAAAGTCAGAAAAATAGTAGACAATAGAATATATTTGCTTACTTTCCAGGTCAAACAAACAAAATCTTAATTCTTTAGATCTTGCAGAAGAATAACTTAACATATTACCAAAAAAAAATGGGATTTTTTTATGAAATAAATATATACCTATTTATGCTCTTGGAAGGTTTACTCCCCTGCTGCTCATCAGGATTCATGCTTTGCATTTCTTAGATAATTATACTGCCTAAGTGATTTTAGATAAAGAAATATTAATTTATAAAGAAATCTATCATTTAAGTATAGCTTAAAAGATTTTAGAAATAAGTTGCTTATATAAATAACTTATAAGCTTTAAAATAACTTTTTTGCAACACTTTTTCAGAGTTTATAAGCAACTCAACATCTTAAAAGTTGTTTCAAAGAGCTTATAAGCTCAAGGATATTTTAAATAAGCAAATAGAAAAAGGGTTTCTAGCTGCTAACCACACAATCAAATATACACAATTAGAATAAAGCCCCAATAGGTTAGAAACATACACTGAATACTGTCAAGCGCGATCTGCAGCAGGGCTAACCAAAATACTTCTACCATCAAAGTCCTGCATAAATAGATTTCAAGGAGATGTGGTTAAGAAACTATATATTTATAGAAAGACTATGAGCACAGACGTAAGTGTGAATTACATCAACTCATCAGGCATTATAGGCCACAGACCTTCCATATAAAAACCATAACACGACTCAAATAAGAAATCTACCCACTTTGTTTCCACCAGGCACAATAATTATCTATCACTTGGAAACGAAGAAAAAACTGTGAATTACGTCACAACATATATGCTAGGTCATTCATAAGAGGATAAAAAAAGTGCCTGAAATTTATCTCTTAACAAAAATATTTCTCTCTGAAGCATATTATCGAACAGATTGTAGGCAATAGTTGGGTAACAGAAATCCTAATTTCAAGTAACAGCACCATCCCAAATCGAGAATACCATCAACACATCAGAGCAACAGAACAAACCCAGTACCATCCAAATCGAAAGCTGCACCAATTCTCGAACTAGAAATTATAATCAACAATCTACCGATTTCGTAACACAACGCGTAATTTGAAACCTCCCAAAATCAAAATCACAGAATTTTTTTTTTTTTAAATAAAGAGTAGAACGATGAATTAAAGAGGCATGAGTGATGGAGAATTACCTGAACCTGAAGGAGCACGGACGGCGGTGGAGGGGGAGGGAGGAGACTGAACCAAAAAAAAAAACGAGGGGCCGTGGAGTAGGCGGTGGAGACAGTGGCGGCGGCAGCGGCGACGTGGACGACGCGGCGGATTTGCGGGAGAGACGAAACAAAAGGAAAAATTAAGAGAAAAGTAGGGTTAATAGATCCGTAAAATAATAAAGCGGTGTTATAATTACTCCAATATGGGTGTATTAATCTTATTGTAAAAATAGGTTGGTGTACTTAAAAAAATGGGGTGTATGAAATATAAAATCTTAAAAAGGATTCCGAAAGAAAAAAATTGGTAAATTATTTTTTTGAAAAATACAAAAAAATATTGTATTTCGCAAAAATAATCAAATGAAACTTTCAGAATTATTTTTAACCGGAAATATTTTTAAAAATTACCAATTTTCAGCACATTCACATATTTTTTAAAGTAGATATGAAAAGAGATCAAAATTTTAGAAAAAATATCCCAAAATTGTAATTTTTTTGAAAAATTTAAAAGTATTATAATAAAATAAAATAAAAAAATAAAATAATTTGTAAATATAAAAATAGGTAAAAAATAGCAATGAGGATAAAAAGAATAGATAAATTAAATAAATTATAACAAAAAAATACGAAAATAATAAAAGAAAATGTTATATTTATATCTATAACTATATAAAAGCGCACCCACCGCCCAAATTTTGGTTAGTTTTTTGGGCAAGTGAATAGTACTCGCGTTCAGTGCAATCGTGCACTAAACTCACTCAATACTCGCGTGAACAATATTCATGTGAACGGTAACAATATAAAAAATTAATATTTTGCAACTTTGTATTTATTAATGGCTATTGCATAGATTTTAATAAATATTTTATCTCATTTAATGGATGTAAATTAGTAATAACAAAAAAACCTAGAAAATCAGTCTAAGAAAGTATGATTACGATACGGAAGAAAGAAATCTCAAATCCACAGATTTTTCTCTCATAAATTCCTCCAAAAAAGCAAGTATGTATGTTTAAATACTAAAATTAAAAAAAATATATATATATATATATATATAGAAATGTAGATTTGAAAAAGAATGACTACTTATAGATGGTGGGGAGGGCGATGGCGGCACCAAGAATGAGGCGGGTAGTTAGCGGCGCAGAGCGGCGGTGGCGGCGCATATGGTGATGGCGGTGTCAAGGAGCGGTGGCGGTGAAGTGGCGGTGGGTGCTAAACGGTGGTCGCAAAGGAGCGGTGGCCGTGAAAATGGAGGTTAGGAGTGGTGGCCAACGCAAAATGAGAGAGGGAGAGGAGGAGAGTGGGGCGGCGCCACCGCGCGTGGAGGAGGGACTGTATCGCCGAAGACGGAAGAAGAAAGAGAGAGAGAGAGAGAGAGAGAGAGAGAGAGAGAGAGAGAATGGCGAGGTTGTGAAAATAAAATGGATAGGTGAGTCGACGGATAATAGGTATACTAATGTAGGTGTATCAATAAAATGATCGGACTATGTTTTTGCTAGCACAACATATATAACCTACATTTTTCTTAGCACATCCCATTTAATTTTACTGACCAATATGTTGGGCTAATTTATTTTTATGGGCCTGTAGTATATGCACCCCATATAGATGAGCACGCCCACATTAGATCTGTTTTGATATAAAATTTTAGATCTAACTTAACCGGTGAAGATCAATATTGTTCGATAAAACACACTACAAACAATGAATCAAACAATATGAGGAAATATTCAAAATAATTTGAAGAATCGAGATAATTCAATTTTCAAAGAAACATTTTATAGTGACACTTCTTTATGTATTTTACCTTCTTAAAAAAATAAAATAAAGTTAATTTTCAAGAAAGTATATGAACTAAGTTGCACCCATCGTATTATAAATTCTTAAAATTCAATTTTCAAGATATTATTATAAATGTATATGAACTAAGTTGCATTCATTTAATTATAATTGTATATGAACTAAGTTTTTCAAGAAATGTATTTGAGAAACATAGATCATTCTCTTGGTTTGTGTAATGGTACTCGGTTAGTAATTACAAAGCTCGGATCATATGTTTTAGAAGTAAAGATTATGTCCGAAGCAATGAAGGTCATAAAGTTTTTGTATCAAGAATGTCATTGAATCTATTAGATCAAATGTTATCATTTAGGTTTCAAAGAAGACAATTTTCCTTAATTGTGTCTTATGCTAATCGCAAAGGACTTTTAATTTTAATTTGCAATGAAGACGGTGAACATAGTCGATCAACAAAATATATTGTATATAAGGAAGTCGTTCAAAATTTTGAGATGTTTATTTACTTAGATAATTTGTTTATTTTATATACATTAGAAAAATATTTTTAATCAATATTTATTTCCTTATCTTTTATTTGTTTTTATAATACACAAAATTATTGATTTATAATGTATAAATAGTAAAATAATTTAAAATATAAATTCCTATAATTTACACCAGTGCATCGCATTGAATTAATTTTTATTCAATTTTTAGTCGATGTAATTACTAAGAAAAGGGTGCAAATAATGTGGGCCTAGAATTAACTAAAAAGCCCATTTATGTTGAAGTCCGTTCAACCACTTTCTACTGCCCAAAAAAGAAAACAACCTTAACTTATTTTTCTTGAAGCGCCGCCCTTGCCCAATACCCACTTGAACAACAACTTCTTTTATCCACCGCGCCACCGTGTAGCGCCACCGCCGTCATCTTACGATCGCCATTTGTTTCTTTCATCTTTCGATTAATCGGACTCGATCTCGAGTGACGAAGTTATGGAAAAACCTCCCCCTCCTTCCCCGCCGCCTTCCGTCGTAACTCCTTGTGATTATGAATCCGCTTGTTTGGAAAAAGACTGTATTTTTGAATATTTTGGCCGACAATTCAAGTATATTTCATTTAAAATAGCTCGGTAAAACATTATCGGATTACTCTCTTCCCATGAATAATTTTTGGGTTTGAATAATTTTTGGTTTGGAACTGTTGCATGAACTATATATGTATGGTGAACCTCCTTCGATTTGAAATAATTGCTTTGGGTTGTCGATTTTATATATGAAAAGTCTCGGAAAGAGTTTCTATATTTACTTTTCTCGCATTAACATGAACCTTACCATTGTTTGATTGACAATTTTTTTAATTACTAAATATATCGTAAACTATTGACTCTTAATATCTTCATATAGTTTGTCTAAACCTTTCTTGATGGGAGCAAATTTGAGGTGTCCATGATTTCAAATTCGAGCTATGTTTCTTGAATTTAGTTAGTTTACATGCAAGACCAATGTGTATGACTTCTGTGAAAACTAAACTATGTATCGGGATCTCGCAAATCTTCAAATCGCCATCTATATGCATATATATGACTCTAAATCCTTAAAAATATGACTGAATACAATATTATGTTTGTAAATTTGGGTTTTATACAAATATATACAATGATGTTGATATGTTTTCTTGCCTTTATCGGATAATAATTCATTTTTCTTTTTATTAGTTGATAAATTTTGATGTGAGACTAGGCGATCGGTTAAAAAATTTTCAATGCGAATAGGAATGGGAATGACTTTAGGTCAAATATAGTGACTAATGAGAACAAAATGATCAATGTCACTACTTTTCCTCCTAAATAAGATGATCATTATCCAATTTTGATTAACTTTTTCTCCTTCTACAATGATTTCTCCTCAATTATTCTCCCCTACCATCACTACAACCTTCTTTTGCTCTATTTTTTTCAAAATTGGAATACAACACTTGTGATGTTACCATCATTTGAAACAATTTTTCCTCCAATATTCTAGGGACATAAAGAGAAAATATATTTCATTTCCATTCTCATTGAAGAATCTACAATGAAGCGCCTCACGAGTTCTCGGAATATTTGTTTAGCGTGTGAAATTATATTATTATATTTATTTAATAATATTATAATATTCATTTAACAATATTATTATATTTATTAAATAATATCACAATATAACTAAATGAATGTAATAACACTATTAATTTCATATGGTGAACAAATTTAAGATCAAAAGTTACACTCGCATGAAATTTGCCCATAGTATAAAAGCGATATCATTACATTCATTCACCGACACTATATTATTATATACTTTGACATAAGTTTATAAGTGCAATAATATCACTAAATGAATGTTATGATATCATTGAATGAATGTAATGGTTAGGGGTGGGAATAGGCCGAGGCTACAGACGGGGGCCTACGGCACTGGCCTACTAAAGCTGCCTCGGCTCGACTCGTTTAATAAATAGGTCGAGGCTCGGGCTTTCCGTAGGTCTTTTAAGCCTAACAAGCCAGCTTATTTAACTATATATATATATATATATATATATATATATATATACATATATATAATAGTATACTCCCTCCGTCCACTAAATCTATGCTCACTTGCCATATTTGGACGTTCACTAAAACTATGCTCATTCTATTTAAGGAAATAAATCACTTAATTTATACCCTTTTTTGAATCACATAATTACAACAAATGCCACTCAATTATTCTTACAATTAAAAATCCAATTAAAACAAATTAAACTAATTAAATTAATCAGCCCAATTAAAACATCTAACCCAAATCTAATTAAACCCACCCACAATTAACTAATCCAACACCTTAAACAAACCCTACCCCCTTATCGTCTCATTCCCAGCCTCCCTCTCTCTCTCTGTTCTCGAGTTCTCTCGAACAAACCCTAGCTACCGCCACTCTTCGGATAGTCGCCTCCCACAAAAATCGTCACTATCCTCTTCTCCGATATGTTTACCGATGGTAAGCCCTCCGATTCTCCGATTATTTTGTGTGGTTTTTTTGAATCTACCACAATCGCCTCATGCACACACACACCTTGTCGACACCCCTTTCTCCGATCCACTCACCGACGACACTCCTACCTCCGATTCACCCAAGATCGACAACTCTAGGTCGGTTTCACCCACATACAAAACCCCCTTTCTGATTCTCTCACCAACGAACCCCCTTTCGTATTCTCTCACCATCGAACCCACCCTCTCCGATTCTAACACGGTGGTGCCCGAGTCACCGATGTGTGAGGGTCTCGACTCCGATTTGTTGATTTGTGAGCATGGGGTGGCCGATTCAGTGAAGTGTGAGCATGTGGTGGCTGATACCCGTGTTGGTGATGACTACTCGAAGATTTGGGGTAATTTTTGTGGGCCATGGTGCCCCTGAGCCGCGGCGGTATGCGGTTGAGAGATATTGCATATGGATTCCAAATGCTAAAATACTTTTGAAAAGGTCATCTCTCGATATCTTTTGATTTTCTCGATGGTTTAAATTTATGATGGTCTCGTATCTTTGAAATTGTTAGTTAATTGAATTTGGTGATGAATTGACTCTTGAGCATGTGATATTGTTTTAATGCCACCACTATGCCCGCATGTGTAGTTAGGAGGCTTAAACAACCCTGTGATGATTTTTGATTAATTTTCTCGAGGGTCTTTATGCCGATGTTGCCGGTTATTACCGAAATTGGTGTTGAATTGACTCTTGAGCATGTGATATTGTGTTTAATGCCACCACTATGCCTGCATGTGTAGTTAGGAGGCTTAAATGACCTGTGATGATTTTGATTAATTTTCTCGAGGGTCTTTATGCCGATGTTGATGGTTATTCTGAAATTGGTCTTGAATTGACTCTTGAGCATGTGATATTGTGTTTAATGCCACCACTATGCTTGCATGTGTAGTTAGGAGGCTTAAACAGCCCTGTGATGATTTTTTGATTAATTTTACGAGGGTCTTTATGCCGATGTTGCTTTGGTTATTACCGAAATTGGTGCTGAATTGACTCTTGAGCATGTGATATTGTGTTTAATGCCACCACTATGTCTGCATGTGTAGTTAGGAGGCTTAAACAGACCTGTGATGATTTTTGATTAATTTTACGAGGATCTTTATGCTTTGATGTTGTTGGTTAATGCTTTGAAATTGGTCTTTGAATTGACTCTTGAGCATGTGATATTGTGTTTAATGCCACCACTATGCCTGCATGTGTAGTTAGGAGGCTTAAACAACCTGTGATGATTTTTGATTAATTTTCTCGAGGATCTTTATGCCGATGTTGTTGGTTATTGCTTTGAAATTGGTGATGAAATGACTGTTGAGCTTGTGATATTGTGTTTAATGCCATCACTATGCCTGCATATGTAGTTAGGAGGCTTAAACACTGTGATGATTTTTGATTAATTTTCTCGAGGATCTTTATGCCGATGTTGTTGGTTAATGCCGAAATTGGTGATGAAATGACTGTTGAGCTTGTGATATTGTGTTTAATGCCACCACTATGCCTCGCATGTGTAGTTAGGAGGCTTAAATGACCAGTGATGATTTTTGATTAATTTTACGAGGGTCTTTATGCCGATGTTGCTGGTTATTACCGAAATTGGTGTTGAATTGACTCTTGTGCATGTGATATTGTGTTTAATGCCACCACTATGATTGCATGACTAGTTATAAGGCTTAAACCGACCCTATGATGGTTTATATCTTTGGCACATTGATTGTATTATGAGTTTCATATTGAAAATGATGCTTAAGCATGTTTAATCAGATTTAATGTCACCACTATGATTGCATGACTAGTTGGGAGGCTTAAAGTAACCTTGGAATGTTTGTTTGAATCATTTTTAGTAATTCACATAAATTTTGTCATTGCATCACCATTAAAAATTATTCATTCATTCACAAAACCGCTTCATTCATTTCTTCATGGTCATAAAATATGATTCATCAATTCATTCACAAAAAGATTAACCCTATGCTAGTGTTTACAACTTAAACATGCAATGATATTGTGCTATGTTTAAACTGTAAGCATTACAAAAAGTTTATACTTTGCATCATTACAAAAGTTCTATACCGCATCTTTTAAAAATCGACCTTGCATGATTATGTCATCCACATCAAATCTTGCATTAGAGTATCCACATCATATGCACACGAGAATTTGATTCTCAGGTGTCTTAAGTATTCAATGCATTCTTTGAGTAGTAGTTGATCAACTTGAAGACAATGCTGAAGTCTTCCTTCTCTCATTAGTCTTTCCTTGCTCATGTGGGCAGCTTGTATGAATTGTGACCCTTACATTTCATTATCTCGATCATGCAATTGTAGACTTAGAAAAACATTATTCAATGTGATGTGGGTTAGTTTGTTATATGAAAGCATCACATTTTTAACAAGATCATCAACATTATATGATGTTGTTCCAACTTGCAAACTACTGAATTGCTCTAAACCACCCTAAATCATTAATGTTAGTATCGGGAGTTAGTCGGTTGACAAACCAGATGGATATTAAATCCATCCGAGCTTGCGGCAACTACGAAATCGGTGTCATTGTCTTAAATATGAGGTCCGGCATTGTCTTGCTGAATAAAAATGTCCCTTGTTCCATTTGTTGGCCATTTATCCTTAATTCTTTGGTATTATCTCGACAAAACAATGTAACCAACATGAATATTTGTGTTTAGGATACTTGGTTTGTCATGCACTATATGATGAGTTGAATCGATAGTGTAAGTTAGAGTGAAAAATAATGAACCGATTGATTAAGCATTGTTTGATGACATCCTTGTTGATTGCTTCAATTAGCTTTGTCTCAAATGTGCCCTTCAATCTGTTTTTGTTATTCCTCTTTCTTGCCTCTTGTTTGGTGAATGGGAAAATGTCTATTTTCCCATCAAATATCAACTCACCATTACTTGCATAATGTGGCCTAGCCACTGCACACATAAACATCAATTTTGTGATGAATCTTTTGCTCTTGCATGATCTGTATGGTTCGGTTTCACTGGAACCAAGTAGTACCTCTCACTCTGTTTTGTGAGGTAAAACCATTTTTCATCAATATGGATTGTGTTGTGCATGCCCTTGAACTTGACTATGTTGGCTTCTCTATCATACTCTAATCGGCTTAAAGTGAACTTCAACCATTGAAGTTTGTTTTGAGTGGTCAAATCTGGCTTGATGGCATTTGTATGAGGTCCGATCGGACCATTTTTACCCAGATTGCACACCGCACTTTTGCTTACACCCATCTCTCTAGCTATTCTTCTATAAGTACACCTTTTTGTAAAGATAAACTCATCAATTTCTCTTTATCTACCTTTGATGTGTCACTATGTGTTGACCATTTTGTTGGTTCGAAAATGACAGCCTTACCTTCACTTATTTTTGTTTTGTTGCAGCCCAAATGGAGGTCATGACCTTCTTGAGATGTCAAATCTCTCACCACTTCCTTGATTTTTCCTTTGTCGACTTCCCATTCACCGAATTTTCAAGAAGCGGTTGAGTGCTTGTGTCTTCAATGCAAACTGAAAGATTTGTTCCAGCTTTCCTCATTCTGCTTGAATGAATTTAATGTGTAATAGGGCTTTTAATGTTGTATTTATGGCAGAAATTTATGTGGGAAAGTTAAAATTTTAATCCCACCGGTTTGTGTCAAATTAGCCATTAAGGCTGAATTTTTTTTTAATTGTTTATGATTTTAATTCCCTCCAATTTGAAATTGGAGGGAATAGTTAATTTTTAATCCACTTTTTCTTTGTGTTAATTAATGACGGTGAGGTACCAAAAATACCCTCACATCTCTCCTACTTTTTCAATATTTTCAATTTTTTTATTGTTGGTCATTAAAATCATGCCCACCAATGAGCATAGATTTAATGGACGAGAGGAGTAATATATTATATTTATATATATAAAATAAAATATATGTAATATATGTCATATAATATATATTATAATTCTTGAACTACTTGGAGATTTTGTTATTGCTTTTGTAAGTTGATAATTCTTGATATGTTAATTTTATTCGTATTTTGAGTTTAATAGTGTTTATGGTGTAATGTAACAAGTGTGATTTTTCAAAATTTGATGAAGAATAGAAAGATTGCAACAAATAGGTCTTTAAAAGCTTTCGGGTTTGACTTATTTATTAAAGAGGTCGTGCCAAACCTTAAAAAAGTCTATCATAGATAATAGGCTGATCGACCTAAAAATTATATAATAGGCCTAGGCTTTCTTATGCAAAGTCCGGTCTGGCTCGACCTATTCCCACCCCTAGTAATGATATTAATTTCATATTATGAAACTGCTTTATACTAGATTTTATGTTATAAATATAATAAATAAGATTCGTCTTATACTATTTATGTCTAGAAATAATTTTTATTTTTAAAATTTTGTTTGGCAACCTATATTTCATCGAAGTAGATGTAATTTAACGTTTTTCAGACAAAAAGAAAAAAGAAAAGAAAAGAACTTAAAAGTCGCTATACATACTACGTTTTACGTCTAATCTCCCCAAATTTCTGTGTCTTATACACTCAAAACCTCCATAGCTGAATGTAAACTGAAAATGAAGGGAAGATGATAGCAAAGCATCTCTCTCCATTTTCTTTCTCTACCTATATATACACAAGACCAATATCTAACTCTCTGCGCTCATTAATCATCGACACATTATACACATTCTCCTATTCCCAAAACCCTACTAAAACCCCACCGTTTTCTCATTTTTCAACGGGAAAGAAAAAAATGGTAGGGTTTTATACTTGAACTCGTTTTATAGGAGAGTAACCATGAAATTCTTTCACCATATGAAATTAATATATAGGAGAGTAACCATGAAATTCTTTCACCACATGAAATTAATATTTTTGCATTCATTCAATTATATTGTGATATTAGCTAATAAATACAACATTCGTTATAATTTAGATTGCTCAAAACTAAATGACACGAGTTTTAATAAAAGTGTTGTTTATTAGTATTAAAAGATCTAAAGTGAAGGGTAAGAATAAGGGGTTATTGTAGTGAGTAATTGAGTGGAGAGATTTAATTATAGTTGAAAATTAAGTGACATGAGATGTAAATAAAAGATATTTGTAAGGGTTTAGATTGGGAGAGTAGAATTACTTTTTTGCTATTTTGGGTATGGAAAAATAAAATTGTAGCATCCATTTTTGAATTTAGAACAATTTAAATTGTAATGGAGTAAGTATAATTATATAACTAAATGAATATTATAATATTATTGAATAAAGTAGAATTATTTTTTTGCTATTTTGGGTATGGAAAAACAAAATTGTACGTCCATTTTGAATTTAGAACAATCTAAATTGTAACGGAGTAAGTATAATTATATAACTAAATGAATATTATAATATTATTGAATAAATATGATATAGTTTCCTAGGTGAACAAAAATTCTCGAGACCTCAATCTCACACGAGATTATCAAAATATATCAACTAATAAAAAGAAAAGTGAATTATTATCGGATAAAGGTAAGAAAACATATCAACATCATCAATGTGCATAGAAATTGTTGCACATAAAACCAAGATATTCATACGGATAACGAGTGTATAACGAGTGTATATAAAGGTTTAAGATTGATAGAGCACGATTGCCACATCATTTTTAGCTCATTTACACTAAGGACCATTTGGTAGCCCTACAAAATTATTATCATGAAAAGGAAATTGAGATACCTTTTAAGGTTGTTTGGTAGACTTGAAAAGCTTTAGATAAAATTACTACATATGTTTAATACATAAGATAACTTATAAGATTAGTAATTAAAAGACATTTTTAACCCTCTTAAAATATCCTTTTCCATTGCTGTGAATACCCCCACTCCCCCAAAAGAAATCCATTTCTCAAATCCTACTTATTTTTACTGAACAATGAACAGTTGCAGTTTACTAAAAAATTACCACGCTTCCGGATTGAAATAAACACCCATTGACATTTGTATTGTTGGTATAAAGATTTACATTTTTCATTGTTGCAATCTGTAATTCAGAAGGGCACATGTCATAAGGAATTATTTAAATGTGAATACTATACACACACAATTGTAGAGAAAATTGAAGTGGAGAAAACAGAAAATTGTAGTAAATTACACTTTAGATTATTGTCAGTTTCTATCCACAGAACAAAATTGAGATACATAAAAGTTAAACAAAGCAGTGTACAAAATATACAAGTCTACTCAGTAATATCAATGTCGGGATTGGAATTTCAAAACTCATCGGCAACCAAATACAAGCCAAAATTTCTTTGACAAAATATAAAACAAATGACAAGAAATTGTTTCATTCTTGGGAAGCAGTTGCACCGTTCGATGCTGCGTCCATCGGCTCAGCATCAGCTCAGCAGCATCCTCAGCTTTGTCACCTTTCTTACCTGCAATATCAATTATTTTGCAATCTTCATTGTTGCAATCTGTAATTACCTTCCAGTACTTGTAACAATGTCAATTGTGTAAACTTCGTTCTCCTCAAATTCGGCTTCATCAACTCTTGTATCAGTGCCAGAGGCACTTAGCACGACCTTGTTACCATCGATAACGAATTGTTTCATTTGATGACTCAGTACTCCTTCGACAATCTTGTAGTCATAAGCAGCAACAACTTTCTGAATTGCCTCAGTGACATCCTTATTCTACGATCAATAGCAAAGAAAGGTGGTTAATTTTGTTTTTTTTTTTTTAAACGACTAGCCATATACTAATAAAAAAGATCGAGAAAAGTGATCACCTAATAGGAAATCACAAGCAGTTATACTACCAAGTGTATAATACCAGCTTGTCGCAAAGGGTCTGTCCAAGTAAGAACTTGACCTCCAGAACATCCAAGATAAATAATAGCAATGATGCTAGGGAAACTGGAGAGCAACAATTTAGTTTTATCAGAACAAAATTTTTGCTTACTTGACTTATCTTTGTTTTAAGAAAAGAAGTTATTTATTGTATGTCATTGAGAAGTGACGCTTGAAGCTTTTGAAATCAAAGTTCAATCCACCGCCACGTGAACAAAAAAAAAAACAAAGTATTGACATATGAGTTAGATAAAAATTAACGAGTCCCTACCAGAACGTCGTTCCTTTGTTTCATGACTCCCTCGCAGGGCTTTTTCTGTTTAAAATTTCTAACCTATACAGCAATATGCAATAAGCAAACAGACAAGCACGGGCCGGCATGCTAACACACATATAAGATGAGTCGTAACATCTAACAACAAGAGACACTTATCTGGAAAACCAGATTTTACCAAATACTAATTGTTATATCCAAAAGAGTCTTTATAGATTAGGAGAAAGACAAAACTAAGATTTCAGGGGGAGGGGGAACAAGAAAAACTGTGTTGGAGTTTAATCTAGTATATGGTTAAAACAGACAATGATAAACAAGAAAAACAGATAGATGAATATTGAAATAACCCCATCTGAGGAGTCCATAAATTTGTAAGAAAATACAACATTAAACAATTTTGAAATGGAAATCTCAAGCACCCAAAGAAGCAAGAAATTCATCAAATTAAACTGATAACTCACTCTCGTTCCTTTCTTCACTATCGTTCCATCAGGCAAAACATCATCACTCAGAGCTGCTTTGGTGTCCATGGGAGCTGGTGGATAAAGCCTCATGGTTTCACACAGTGAAGCGTGTGTATAGACCATGTCTCTCACTTCATCATAAGCTGATACTGTTACAAACTAGAAAACATATCATTCATTGATTGTTGGGATAAATTGAAGTTTTAGTTTCACGAAGAATGAGTTTACCTGCATACTGGCGGCAATTCTTCAAGGGTTGGAGGATCAGGAGCAACTCGACAGTAGACAGTGTCCCTCCAATTAGCCGCCGGTGAAGAAATCAAATCAAAATTGCTATTATAAACAACCCTTCTTTTCAAATCCCTAGTGTACCATTTCTTCTTCTCCTCGTCATCTTCTTCAAAGAATCGCACGCCATCGAGCATTTCCCCCAAAATCGGAGCCGGAATTCCATGGTTGATCACTTGGAAGAAGCCCCATGTCTCCGACGCATCTCGGATCTCGTCGACGGCTGCCTTGCGCCTGATTGGATCTCCGGAGACGACGTTTAAAAATGGCTGAAACTTCCGGTTCTCATAGTCGGTGTTTGAAAATGCCATCGATGACACACCACCACCGCGGCTCTTCGTTGCTCACATCCACCGCGGCAGGAAATACTATCACAACCAGAGCGCCGTTCCACGACTCTTCTCACAAAGCTTTTTCTTTTTCAAATTTCTAGGGTTTGTGAGTATGGCTAAGAATATTGATTTAATTCAACCAAAAGAGGGGCATTTTCGTTCTTTGCTTTTGCTTTTCAGTAACACTGTTCATTAACGAAAAAGTATCCGAGGAGGAGAAGCAGATATGGCTTCTAAAGAGCTACAGTGTTTTTCAAAATTTGAATAAACGGGCCGCTGCTTTTCTCGGGCCGTCAAGATACGATTTCAGACCTACCAAACAACAGGAAATACCTGAAAACTTTTTTCTTGGCCTTGAACTACCAAATGGGTCCTAAATAAAGAGAGCCATAACCAACAATCGGAGGTTTTATTCACATGTATGTATTGACTGATCATCGGACAACGAATGTTTCTTACGCTTGTTCTTTCCATATTCGTCCCGCCACTTTGAGCTTCGATTCTTGTCTGCATTACCTCCAGAGAAAAAAGCGCCATGCTTCGTTGAATGGTTAGCCCGTCCATCGCGTCTCGTATCTTTGTATGATCACACGGATGCTTCTAGGGATCCCTTGCAACGTCGACTTTCTACCGTTTGTCCCAACTTCCAAGTCAGAATGAGAACTTTCTAGCATCATGGTCGTCTCCCATGAAACGAATGAACGCCATGTACACCTTTGGTGCCATTCCGAGATGGAAAGCCTCAAAGTGCAAACAGAATCGGTATCCATAACAATTGAAAACCTGAAATCACATTTTTATTAAAATACGCAATACACAATTTCAAAGTGTGAAAGATTGAATTTAATCGTAAAACATAAAACTCGAGAAACGAGACAACCTACAATAAGCATCCATGTAGCATTTTCAACGTCTTGGGCATTAGACTTGACATATCTCGTGGTTAAAAGTACAACCATCATGCATATCAACCTTGTGATCACTCCTCGGATGTTCCACAAGAGACGGGTAATCACCGGTTATAGGGCACTCAGCTCAAAGATAAGGGGCGATTATAAGGACGGAATGTGCGATTCTGCTCGTGCCTTAGCTTTGTTGTGATATTGAAATATGTCCCGACAACCTAGAATCTGGTATTTGCACGGTAGTTCAAGTGATTCCGCAACTCTCTCTAATGCTAAACACCTTATGTTTCCGAGCTCATGACGAAAAGTCGGGCAACAACATACCTTTGATGGCACTTTGCGCATAAAGTATGGCCATTTGGACACTAGAAACAAAAGCGATTACAACGTATTCAATGCAGTTGATACCATCTCAAATGCACTGCCTTAACAGACAAGTAAACATTTACATCTAAATACGTAATAAGATCTATGGTACCTAAATTGATGCATTAAACAACAACAATAATAAACTAAGGGGATGCTTGATTCATAATTCTCAATGGGAATGAGAATGAGAATGGATATGACTATCGAGTAATTGTGGTGGTTAATGAGAATAAAAGATGATCAATTCACATTCATCATACTTTGTACAAGGTAATGAGACTCAAATAAGTTAATCATTACCTCATTTTGATTTACTACCTCATCCCATATAATCATTTATCCTCAATTATTCCACTATTCCTCAACCAACAACCATTTTTTTGTCCCAACTTGTTCAAAGATTAGAGCAATACACTAACAATATAATCATCGCTCGATGATTGTCATTACCATTCCCATTGAAAAATTTGAACCAAGCACCCCTAAGACTTTATCTCGACATGGGACTGGTTATATTTAAGTACAACTAAATAATGACATATACCTTCTAAATATATTTTATTCCAACTCCTTTTCTGTCTTTCCTTTTCCCTTTTAATTTAGTTAGTGAGTCTAATTTTTACTCACCGTATCTTGGAGCATTTAAAGGTTTTCAATGTATATATGAAAACTAAGAAAAGCCTTATCAATGGAGAAAAAGTGTTACAATGCATACTTTGGGCGAAAAGTTCAAATCTAATTTCATGTAGACTGACAATCTGGAGAGTACAACATAGAGTTTCATAGGTGGTTTTCATGACAAGAGATTTGTTTGATGTTCGCAATCAAAGAAGATCAACAAGAAAAAGGGAAAAGAGGAAGCTTATTTCTTTCTCAGATTCATCACCACTTGTCATAAGAGTAGTTTAGGAGACAAATGGCAAAATACGAGTCTTTAATTTGTAATATTCAGATCCGGATCAAAAGAATCTAGTAAATCATGACTAGTTGACACTAACAAGCTATCCATAATTACCCCGTAAAACCATAAACAATATTCAATTTAGTTATTCAAAATGCAAATAAGTAGAGTAGATACATCAACTACGATAGAGTGTAAAAGAATTTACCTTTTGAATTGGAGGGTACATTACGTTCATACAAATAGGGCATTCAAGTAGTTCATGCACAGCAATATTCGATGATATCCCATGCCTTGAACCATTAACGCTAGAGAATTTTCTAAGTGGGGACCTTCTCGACTTCAACAATCTCGGATGCACTATCATATTCGACATTGTGAGACTCCATTATGCTCTCATAAGGGTCGATTTTTTCCCAATTGCACCAAAATGAATTGAGCGAAGTTTAATGTAAATGGTAAATTGCGGCAATTTATGAATATGTATTACAGGACCTGATTTTTTAAGAACTCATGATGAAACAAGCTGTTTTATTTCCATATTATTCCAAACAAGACTCACCCGCACAAATCTTAATCAACATAAAATTGCGGTGTAGTCGATTAAGAAAGAAACATGAAAAACCAAGTTTCAAATCGAGATCATATCATCGATCCACTTTCAACAATTCCTTTCTTTCCTAAGACTTAAAATTTAATTTTAAAAAGACCAAAATATCCATAACACAGATGCACTGAATTACATTCCAGGATAATATCAACTAAGTCCAATAATGCAACAGCTTCTAAGTATTAAAAGATCACTACTTGATCCAAATCTAAAATTCTAACTACACTTGAATGTTTGTTAATAGATTTTCTCTTGAAATTAGGAGGTGTTTTGAAACACTACTTGAACAATAGAATCACTTTTTATTTTTGAAAAAGTTGAGTCACACCAACTTCAAAAAAAGTGATTCTAACTATTCCAAATAGAATTGAAAACAAGCCCTTAATCCCTTTCGGAAAAAGAAAAGCAAAAAGGCTCTTAATCTAGTCAAGAAGTTGACAACCGCCGCTCGGAATCATGGGGCTGTGAATTGCGTAAAATTATCCATAAATAGGAAAGTTGAACAATCAAAATTAAAGCGGCATATGTAAACTTGGGTAGCTTTTCTCGCAAATGGTCGCATCGATATTTCTTTCTAGGACGAGAATCGGACATTTTAATCACATAAAACCAACGAACAAATACATAGTGCTATATTCATTAAAGAAAGAGAAAGGTTATCTTTAAACGGTAGTAGTGCTTTTGATGTAGATAAACTTAGAGAAACCAAAAGCTTGTGACTCAATCGAAGTTTACAACCCAAAAGTTTCGATTACAGAGGCACGAGTATATGACAAGCAAGAGAGAACTGGATTAATAGTAAATTTTCTACTTCTTCGATCGGCTTGGTTTTTACCTTTCTAGGAAATAAGATAAAGAGAACATTTCAAAGCATAATCCAAAGACAAATGAAGTTCGAACAAGCACATAATAAAGAAAATGGTGTGTAATATTTCAAATCACAAAGTAAAATGTTCCAAATTTGGAACTAAATTTAACAAAGATTGACCACGTGCAAAGGATTCAAATCATAGGCTATATATCTACACTCGATGCCACATTTATGAATCTATGAGCCCTAATGAAAATCGGCACCGCAATCCGCATTTATGTTCATATCTCAAACATTCTATATTTTGACCTAAAATAGTCCCGTTTTATTGATTTTCCTTATCAATCTGAATCAACATTTTCATAAAAAAAAAAATTACCAAAAAGAAAAACACAAAAACAGAAAAAAAAGTTAGGCGGTGATCCTCCCAAACACCAAGAGAAAAAGAAATCGAAACTTGATTTTTTTCTCTCTCATCACTTCAAAAAAATTCAACAAAGAAGGTCGAAAATACAAAATTCATCAAAGATTTTGAACACCTATTTTCCAACAAAATCAAAAGCCACAGAGAAAATCCAAACAAATCGCAAGATCGTATTCCTTTTCAAAGCTTGCACCATTGAAACAAGAGAGAGAGAGAGAGAGAGAGAGAGAGAGAGAGAGAGAGAGAGAGAGAGAGAGAGAGAGAGAGAGTAGAAACAAACCAGAAAAAGCGCGAGAAAAAACAGAGAAATTTGTTGAAATGCAATCAAGGCATGATGGAGTAATCAATTATTGGGAGGTGAAAATGCGATTGCTCCCACAAGACAAAGAAGTTCTTAGTTGAGGTGCACTCAATCGTTGATGCCCGTTTCTCTTTCCTATTTACGTCCTTTTAAAAATGTATGCAAACACGACAAATTATGAAAATGTATGCAAACATGACAAACGTGGAGGCGGAGGTGAGCGACGAAGCCGGGCGCGGCGGACAATGCCGGAGGCGGTGGCGGGCGACGCCTGAATAGGAGGTTGGCGGCGCTGTATCGAGAGAGAGAGGTGGAGCGCCACGGCTGAGGAGAAGAGAAAAGAAAGGAAAAATTGAAATTAGGACTCGTTTTTTAGGTATTAAATTTTGAGTGACGGTGAAATAATATTTGACTTTTATGTGTAATATATTTTATTAAATAATATAAATTAAATGTTTGTTAATATATATTACAATATAGTTTAATATGATTCATAATATTTTTAAGTATTTGTATTGAGAATTAATTCATGTGATAAGTTAAAATTTTACAATTATACCCCTATTTACTAATTTTTTAAAAATAGAAATTGGATATTTTTTTCAATTAACTTGATAATAAGTGGATGATTATTTTAATACCTCATAAAGGGAGGGATCCATTTTCACTCAAAAATGAGAAAACATATATTAGACTTTCATATTTTTGCGGGCCATAAGTAATACAAATCAACAATAACAAACACTTAATTTTTAGGGAAAACAAACTATATCCCTAGTAATCACTCAAAACAAACATGGCAAAGGAGGGTATTATTGGTAGTTTCTTCAGAATTGTGGTGTATCCATTAATTATGAGAGTGTATACAACCGGACCCATTTTTTATTCGACTTATCCACTAATTCCATTAACCTTTTATTTTGGATTAATTCATAATAAATCTTTGGTATTCTTTATTTAACAGGATAAATCTTTGGTATTCTTAAATGAGAGTTTATGGGATTTTTTTTTTTTTTTTAAAAAAGTTTTTGAATTTTGAACTTAAAACTGATTTTAGTTTTCTTTTTTTTTTTTCGAAAAAGTGCTCACACGTGTACAATAAATTATACTCTCTCTGTCCATCAAAAGTATGCTCACACTGCTTTTTTAACAATTTATTTTGTTTCACCATTTAACCATTACTTAATTTTTTCATATTTTGTCGATTTTATACTCATAAACAACCACTTAACTTATAAATGGACTACACAATACTAAAAATGTCATTATTTTATCTACTTTATCTACGTTTTCTTAAAACCTGTCAAAACCAAACGAGCATACTTTTAGTGGACGGAGGGAGTATTAGTTTTAAAAATCATCACTATAAGATTTATAAATCTACTAATACATTTTTCAATATAATCAATTCTCTCTCTTTATATATTTATATATTTAAATCATAATTCACATCATCCATTCATTTAAATTACACTCAACAATAATATAATACTCCCTTTATCCCATAAAACTTTTCAAAGTTTCCTTTTCGCTCGTCCCACTATAAGTTTCGCACCATTAAAATGGAAAACCCTTTATAAACTCCACCTTATAATTTTCACTAATTTACTCAAAATGTCATTATTTTTTTATTCACACACACAACACGGGGCGCTTGGTTGTAAATTACTCAATGGAAATAGAAATGAAAATGAATATAGAGCAACTATGGTGGTTAATGATAACAAAAAATAATGAAGGTCAATGTTTTTCCTCCTAAATAAGGTAATAATTACCCAATTTGACATTTTCTCCACCTACAATGGTTTTCCTCAATCATTCCCCTCCACCTTCATTACAACCTTATTTTGCTTAATTTTTTTCCCAAATTGGAGCACAACACTTGTGATGCTACCATCATTGAAATAATTCTTCATTCAACATTCTAAGGGAATAGAGGGAAAAATATTTCATACCCATTCCCATTGAAGAATCTATGACCATGCGCCCCCACAATATTTTTTTATTTCATAGTTTTAACTTCATTCACTCTTACATATTGATTTGACATAAAGTTAAATTTCATTCTACTCAAAAACCCAAAGAAAACACACAGCTTCTCCCTCCATTACAATTTAAATTGCTCAAAATCCAAAAAATGGACGTTACAATTAAACCCAAAATAGCAAAAAAATAAATCTACTCTCTCAAACTTAACCTTTACAAATATCTCTTATTGACACCCCATGCCACTCAATTTTCCAGTATAATTAGATTTTTTATCTCACTCACTCAATCACTCACTTCAATAAAGTCGAAAAAATTCATTTGTCTTTCGCTTTATATCTTTTAATATTAATAAACAATAATTTTATTAAAATTTATGTCATTTGGTTTTGAGCAATCTAAATCGTTCTGAGATGGAGTATTTTTTATCGAATTTCAAAGCCTACTAGACTTCAAAAATCAAATTTTAAAAGTCACTTAAACCCAAAAAGAACATCACCATAATTTTTATAGCAATTAATACTATTCAATATTTCATTCGCCAAATTTAAATATTATAAAAATTAATTTTACATGGATTATTAGAAATATTAGTAATTTATTTATAAAGTAGATATGTTGTAGAGTATTATGAGGTAATGAGAGATTCATTTATTACTAAAGTGATTAATTATGAATAAAAGTGACAATTTTTGCAATTAAAGAGATATTTGAATATATCAATTTTACGTTGTTCGTTTCTCTTCTAACTCTCTTTGTCTTCTTTGTGTTTTCAGGGCTTTCGCATCTCTGCTATGATCGGATCTTGTGTTATTGCTCTATGTTGAAATCTCCTGCGATTCTTGTTGGAGATATTTCTACATCATGGGGAAAACCCTAGAAAAACTCTACTCTAAATTATCCCTCAACCTAGACGAATCCACTCCCTCGACTTCTCCCCGATCTTGCTGCTAATCTGCCTAATTCTTTTTCTTTTTTTTTTTTTTGGAAAAATTCTAGCCCCTCGCACTTTTGCCGGCCGTGATATCAAAAATATATTCCGCAAAGGCTAAATTGCAGAGTAGTCCCATGAGAATAGGCTCTCACAAAAGTGGTCTTTTTTTAATAAAAATTGTCTCATACGAATTTGTCGTTAAAAATTAACGATTTTATAAGCGCGTGTTATTCATGCGCCGTTAGCACTTTTAGTCCCGTAAGATTGTATTTTAAGTTTTAACATGTATTTTATTCAAAAATATTTAAATAAGTTGTTAATTAATCAAATTTATTTTTAATTAGAATCTTTTTTATATAATTTTTTTAACGTATATAAATTTTTATTTATATTTTATATTATTTAGATTATTTATAATTTTGAATATTTTAGAATAATATCAGAATTTAAATTTGAAGAATTATGATTAAAATTTTTGAATTCTATTTGATAATTTTTATTAGATTTTTATAATTAATAAAATTAATTTATAATCCCAAATATTTTAGAATAATATCATAATTTAAATTTGAAAAATTATGATTAATATTTTTCAATTCTATTTGATAATTTTTATTATATTTTTTTATAATTATTAAAATAAAATATATAATCCTGAATATTTTAGAATAATATCATAATTCAATGATAATTATTTTATTTCATCACAATAATATTAGATTTATTAAAATTCAATGATAATTATTTTATTTAATTAGAATAATATTAGATTTATTAGAATTCAACGACAATAGAATTTTTTTATAATTTTATTAAAATTCAATGTTAGTTATTTTATTTTATCACAACAATATTTTTAAAAAAATTAAACTAAGAATAGTATGTAGACAATGACGGTAGTACTTGTAGAGGCGACAGTATGTAGGCGGCGAAGGTAGCAGGGAAAGGGAATTTGCTATAATTTTAGATCTTAAGTTTTATTTTAAATATTTAGTCTTTAAGTTATTATATATAGTTTATAAATTTTTATAATTATTATAGTTAGTTTTATCCAAATTTAATTCTTAGATCTTACATAAATTATTACTTGTTTAGATTTTTTTTTGTATTTTCATATTTTAACTAAATTCTATAAATATGTTTTTGTTTTTATTTTTGATTTTACATATATTATTATTTGGTTTTAAAGTTTTTTTGTATTTTCAAATTATATTCAATTCTATATATTTTTATAAATTTTCAGATTTTTAAATTTTATTTTTGATATAAATTTTATGTATTTTTATAAATTTTCAGATTTTTAAATTTTATTTTTGTATTTTTAAATAATGTCCAAATTTTATATATAATTTTACAGTTTTTTTAATTTATAATTTCATTTAATTATATAACTATTTATTTTTACAATAAATTTAAAATATTAACGAAACCGTTAAAAATTTAACGGACGTGACCATTTTTGTTATAAAAAATGACAAAAACAAAACGTGGGACTAAAGGTGTTGGCCGAGAATTCTCATGGGACGACTTCTACAATTTACCCATTCTCGCAAATTATGACAACCGAAATCCCTGCTTTCATGCAAAACCCTAGGCGACAATATCATGTTATTCACTTTTTTATTAGGTAAAGGGTGACTCGAACCCATGACCTTTAGGTTATAGGTAGTGGAGCTCTAACCACTTGATCATGTCATTCACTTTTGATTCGGAGACGGACTGCTTCGAGTCTTGAAGGGATTGTCTTAGGCTTTTGACCGTGATATCCTCCTTCTTCAAAGAGTCATCACAAATACGGTGGCTTCTAAACTTTCGTTACAAACTCCCCATTCGAATTCGTATCGAGCCTGCCTCTAGGTCTTATGACAACTGATTTTGCGAAGAAATTTGGAAATCATGTAGGCCAATTTATGGAATTTGAGAACAACACTCTTTTTGGGAAATTTCTCCGTCTAAGAGCCTTTTTGACATCGACAAGCCATTAAGAAGAGCTATTAATGTTGCGAGGCAATGCCTGTTATTTGTAATATGAACAATTGCCTATTTTTTGTTTCTTTTGTGGTCGAATTGGTCATAGAAGTTTCACTCATCGGGCGGCGGTAAGAATCTAGTTAGCCCGGTATACCCACTTCAATCTCCTTTGAAAAGTCCTGCATGTAGGCGGGAGCGGAAGTGCCCGCGGAAGAGAGAGCGGAGATATACTTTGAAGCTAAGATCTTCGAGAGAATGCCCTATTGCAGAATCTAATAGAATCGTGTGCGACTCATGAGTGAGGAGACACTGTGATACTCGTCTTCACAGCCTCTCTCCAAACCCTATCACTATGCCTTATGGTGTTTGGCTTCGCGCCACTCTCTCAAACCCTCCTCATACCTCACCTCGCTAATACACCCTCCAAACGATCCCCACACGTAAGATGATCCCCCACCACCCATATCCCCTTGGCATCCTATTTCTACCTCTACTAATACCCCGCCTCTACGTTACCTCTCCTTTTACCGCCACCTCCCGCCTCTCAATTCACTCCTCCTCCCCTCCCTACCCATTATTCCACAATTAAACCCTAAATCTCTCTTTTTTAAAGTATCTTCCTCTTCAGCTCCTAAAGACGATTGTGCCCCCTAACAAACTCCTCCTCACCTACCGATAATAGTACTCCTAATACTCCACTATCTACTCCCATTCCTAATACCAACCCTACCCCTCTACCGACTCTTTTGCCTACCGATCCCCCTCTTCCCATTGTTTCCCTGCCCCCTTTCAACTCCGAAATCAATCCCCACAATACCTCTCTCCCTATATATTCATCACCTACTGATATCATGGATCTTGGCAATCCCTTCTTAGTGACGGTCCTTTTTCGGCGAGCCTCCCGCCTAAAAAGGTTGCCAAGAAATTTGTTCGAATTTGGAAGAAAGCACTTCACCCTCGCTTCTATGCCAACTTCGATTATGATCCTATGAAACAAAAGTTGTGTGATGCCGACTCTATCACACGGTGAGGAAAAAAACTCGAGTCGATATAATACTTCATGATTCTTAATAACTCAACGGTGGAGACCGGCAAGACCTAGTCCCGCCGATCCCAATGAGTATCATATCCGGAACCGTAGAGGGCTCGGGAACCCCGGTACAGCTTCAAGAGCTTTGCGATTTTATTCGCGCAAAGACGCCCCATTTAGTTTTTCTCTGTGAAACTAAATGTAACTCAGCTACTCTTGATCGTGTAAAAATCATCTTAATATGTTTGGTATCTCTATTCCGTCGCATGGCGTAAATTGTGGATTGGCTTGTTCATGGAGAAAGCTCGTAAAGGATAGTTCTCACTCTTTAGATTTCTCCGATAGATTTTTGGATCTTAGTGCTGAGATTATGGGTAAACAAATTAGAATCACGGTGTATCTATGAGGAGCCTAACGTTTCGTTATGACGCGTTGCATGGGAGGCTTTTCGTGCTCTTTGTTGGGCTAAGGAAAGGGTAATTAGGGATATTTGGTCCATCGTGTAAAACCCTCGAGGCCCACAACAACTTTCTCTCCTCTTTCTCATCCTCGTTTGGAAAGAGATCGCAGATTTGCGGTTATTGAATGTCTTTCTTCCAGAGATTCCATAATCGTCTCCCTACTTGGTGTTGGAGATTCAAATTCGTAATTAATAAATTAATGGAGAAGACGCCCGTATTCGGTGGAACTCAAAAGTAGCCTTTGTGAAGAGAACCCACTTTGTGAGAACGGTTGAGAGAGCATGTTGAGACGTTTGGTTCATGTGCCCGCACCGTCCCTAGAAACAAGAATCGAGCCCATGCTACACTGAATCAAATCCGAGACGATGACCCAAAATCCTAACAGGTGGTATCTAGAGCCGGGTTACATCGCCATCGCCTACTCCACCGCCGATCTATTTTGGGACGTGCGCCGCCACCCTGTACCCAGCGCCCCGCCGTCGATCGGGATTGCACTGCCGCCGTAGAGTCTCGATCCAGGCGCATCATCTCGATATGTTCTTGATCGCAACATCTGCTTACGCATTCGTGGTGTATCATTGATCGCGTAGAAAGAACAACCGCCAATGCCGCCGCTGCAGCGCCGCCGCTGCTATCCGTCTTGCCGATCAGTGTCTGGCCGCCAAGCACTGCCGCCTCCGTGTGCAAGAGTTGTTGTCCATTGGTGTCAATCAAGCTTCGATCAAGCAATTGTGTTGTCCCATCCGCCGCTACGGCCTTTGTCGACCACCGTCCGCCGTATGTAAGGAAAAGGTAAGTGAGGTAAGTTGTTTTTTCCAATTGTTTTTCTCGCAATTTCGTAAGCCTGAGGTGTATGCATATTGTTTTATTTTCCTTTTGTTGGAATTTTTTTAAGGCAGTGGGTTATTCAAATTGTTGTATATTGAAGGCAGGGGTGGGTTTTAGAATTTTAAGTGTGTTCTATTCTATATTATTATCCTGTTTTTCAATTATTTCAGATTATTGTTTGAGTTTGGATAATTCTTATTGTGGAGAAATTCGTGGATTCAGCTTGGTGGAGTATTAGGAATCCTTACCTAGGATTCCAATCGGTATATCACCTAAACTCGTTCCTTTTTATTGCTTTAGTAGCATAACCGCTTCTTTGTGGATAGATAGGTTGGGTTTTGTTTGTTGTAGAACCTAGGTTTATTTGTTGAGCCTACTCTTTGTGATTAATTATTGCTTTGTGCTTTATTTGTTTAATTGCTTCCGCTTTGATTTTATTTACTTTGTAATATGAAAATGTCTTTTGCCGCTTCCTTCACTTACGGTTGATTCCTTTTGATGGGAAGTCTCGATTTTAGTATTTGGCAACAAAAATAAAATATGTTTTATTACAACAACGTTGCTTTAAAGTTGTTAATCTCTCGCTTGCTTCCACCGATATCGATGATAAAAAGAAAGAAATCAATGAACTTGCTTTATCTCGCCATTATCCTGCATTTATCGACTCGTGCTTAGAAAAGTAGGTGTTATGAGCTTTGCCAAGGAGTTATGGGACAAATTGGCGGAGCTATACACTGAAACTTCGTTGCCTAGTAAATTGTTTCTTCTTGAGAAGTTCTTTCGTTTTAAACTAGATTTGTCTCGTGATATAGAAGAGAACTTAGATGTGTTTACTAAGCCGATTCAGGATATTAAGTTGGTCGACGATAAGCATATTGATGAATATTCCCTATTATGTTGTTAAATGCTATTCCCGATTCGTATAATGATGTTAATTCTACCATTAAGTATGATCGTGATTCTCGTGTCACTTGATATTGTGGTAAATGGTCTTAAGTCTAAGGAGTTAGATTTAAATCATAATGGGAATGAGAAGCACTCCGAGGAGGTCATGCATGTTAGAGGGAAGGGTAGTAAGAAGCATGATAGCTCTAATGACGAGAGCGATGAACGTAGGACTAAGTCGAAATCTCGTGGTAAGCCTAGGCATAGAGCTAGGAAATGCTATAATTGTCATGAACTTGGTCATAAGATTAAAGATTGTCCTAAGCCTAGGAGAGACCAACAAGAAGATCGTGATAATATGGCTTCGGGTGAAGAGAAAGTAGACTATGGAGATGTCTATTAGGTTGTGCATGTGCGCCTTTGTGGTTTTATGTTATATGCTTAGATTTTGTATCTTGTGCATGTCTTTGTGATGCTTCGTGTCTTTGTGTTTCGTTTCATGATCATGTTCTTTGTGCTTTGTGTTTTTTGTTGAGGCTTTGCATCTCATGTGTGCTTTGTGGTGACTTGGTGTTTTTCCTTTGTAACTCCTTTGTGTTTTATTCGCTTTGTGGTTGCTCCCATATAGGTGGAGTATATGCTTTGTGTTATTTCTTTATGGCTTTGTGTTTTAAGAGTGCTCCAAGTGAGGTGGAGAACTTGTCTTTGTGATTGTTCTCTTACGTACGGGAACTAACTTTGTGTTTTTTCATTTGTAGGTATGTGTGAGTGGGTTGGGCGATGATGCCCACAACTCCTTTCTCTTCTCTCTCTCTCATCCTGTTTGGAAAGAGATCGTAGATTTGCAGTGATTGATTGTCTTCCTTCCAGAGATTCCATAATCGTCTTCCTAATTGGTGTTGGAGATTCAAATTCGTAATTAATAAATTGATGGAGAAGGCGTCTAGATTCGGTGGAACTCAAAATTAGCCTTTGTGAAGAGAACCCACTTTGTGAGAATGGTTGAGAGAGAGTGTGTTGAGACGTTTGGTTCGTGTGTCCGCACCATCGCTAAAAAGGGAGTCTAAGCCCGTGCTACACCCGAATCAAACCCGAGACGGCGACTCCAAAATCCTTACACTCTTTATTCTCATCCTCCGACCCCATGGCTCTGTTTTGGAGATTTTAACGAGGTCCTTCATCAATCAATATTTGAGAGTAATAATTCGCGTGTTGAATGGCAAATCTCTTCTTTTAGAGAAGCATTGCAACAACCGTGGCCTTCTTGATATGGGTTACGATGGAGGATCCCATTTCCTTAGATCACCCGTATACCCAAAGGGCCCGATTAGACCGCTTCACTTATAATGCAACTTTCTTTGAACTTTTCCGATGGAGTTCGATTTTGCCATCCCACTATGCACTCGAGTATCATGTGTTGCTACACCTCAATTTTGATGAATTGCCACCTTTCCATTTTGAGGCCATGTGGGTGAAATCTAAGGATTGTGAAACCATTATCGAAATAATTGGGATAGTAAATTAGACTCCTTTAATCCAAAATGGAGCGGTGTGCGGTAGGCCTTACATTATGGGGTGGAACCGGTGGAAAAGACCTCAAGGAGAAAATTAAGGTCATCAAATCGAAATAAAAAAGCTCGGCACTAGCCTTATTATCGAGCAAATACGACTCACTTTGAGAGACCTTCGAGCAAAACTTTTTTTTTTTTCTTGAAGAACAGTTAAATCTTCTTTAGAAGTAAAGAGCGAAACAACATTGCCATAGGGAAGGAGATCGAAATACTTAGCTCTTCCATAATTACGCTAGCAAGCGTAAGGAAATTAACCACATCTCCGCTCTAAAGGACAACAATGGTAACCTTTATCGTGATCCGAAAGAATCAAACCTGTTGATGTTAGTGACAAATGTTACTCAGTAATGTGCCAACATTCTCGTCACAACATCGAATTCGTCTTTCCACTTCCACTAACCCTTAACCCACGAAATGTCTTGTTCAATGTCTTGTTTTTACGGTTTGAAGACTTATGGCAGTTTCCAGTCATGCGGTTGAAAAAGCAAGAGTGAGGAGTTGAAAAGAACATGGGAAAGTTACAAGGAAGTTACCTATTTTCAAGGGAGATGTGGAAGTTATCTTCAAGCATTAAGAGTCCATATTATCTATATATACACGGCTGCTATGAAGAATAAATCTCGAAGTTGAGGGAAACACAATCTAGCATAGTCTATTAGTTTAGATTATTTGAGTTTATTGATGTTTCATACTCGGTGCTTCCGTTGGTGAATGTTCCAATATTTCACTCAACATTGGATCTTTATGTGTATTAGTGATAGATTAGATTGATCATTGTCTAGTCACTATATATCGTAGATCCATTCACGGTGTGGCTTATATTTTCACCGATTGTATCACTTAACAATTTAGTGATAATTTGATTGGCGGTATAGACTTATTCATAGTCTATACAAAATTTTGATATCCATCTTGCAAAGTGTTTAAGACTTCCATTGTATATTTCGATTATTTATATTCGTACGTGTTGTCTCGATTGTGCCAACATTCATGACAACGATTCTGCAAAAACACTCACGCACACCTTCAATTGGCATCGTAACCATTGAACTTCGTTATCCCGAGTTTTGATCCTGTGTTTGGTGTGATTTATTGCAATGGATTATCCTATGATAACTCCAATTAGGCCACCGAGTTCTAGATGGAACAAATTATGTGATTTGGAAGCCTAAGATGCGCATGTACATCAAGTCCATTGATGAACGTGCATGGAGAAGTATTTTGACTGGATGGACTCCACCGATTGTTCCAGTGATGATAACACCGAAGCCCAAATTAAGAAAGAGCTAGAATGGACGAATGATGAGGTTACCACGGCCAGTTTTAACTCTAAAGCACTCAATGCCTTATTTACCTCTACGGATGTTTCCATGTTCAAAATAATTTCTAATTGTGTATCTCGCAAAAGATGCATGGGAGAGATTACAAGAACATTGTGAAGGATCCGAGAGTGTTAGAAGGACAAAGTTGCGGATGCTTGGAACCAAGTTTGAAAATCTAAGGATGAAGGAAGATGAGACCATATCCTCCTACAATGAAAGAATCACCGAGATTTTCAATGAATCACAAGCTCTTGGTGAAGCTATATCCAATACAAGGTTAGTACATAAAATCTTAAGAAGCTGTTCCTAAACGTTTTGATGCTAAGATATGTGCTATTGAGGAAGCTAAAGATACTGATGTTATTACACAAAATGAGTTGGTAAGTATTTTGAAAACGTATGAAATGAATTTTTCCCAAAGAGATAATGAGAAATACTGAAAAGAAAATTTCGTTTTCAAAGGAGAAACATCTTCAAGTACTTGATAAACAACCATTTGTCACTGAAATAGATTCTCGATGAGATGTTGTTGATGATTGTGCGACAATGCCGATAACATTGCATTCTTAACTAAGCGGTTTAATGCGTTTTTGAAAAAGAGAGCAAATAGACTTAGAAATAATTTGCAAATTAAGAATCAAGAAAGAGATCAGTTGGTAGTTCACGACAATTGCCTAATAAAAATAGGAGTTTTAATCAACCTAGACAATTTGATAGAGGTAACAAGATCAAATATGATCCGTAATATAGGAAAAATGTTAAATGTGATGCATGTTTTGGTTTTGGTCATTATGCTAATGAATGTGCCAACACTCTTTTGATAAAAAGGGTAAATTTCAATGCTACCTTAAGTGATGAGTCCTGATTGTGAAGATGATTCCGATAAAAATGAAGAATATGCTTTTACGTAAGAATTATATATGATGATACTCTTGATGATTTCTTGGATGATTCGATGTCGAGTCAAATGTGCCAACATTTGAGGAAACATTTGAGGTTTCAGAATTTAATTGTTTCTCAAGTTCTTGTGTAGATAAAGCAGTACTTCTAACAATATTTGCAAAGATTGTAAGTCCGAGTTATCTAAAGCTTGAAAAGGAATTGGAATCCACTCGTAAAGCCTTGAGGGACATGACTATTGAAGAGTCATATCAAAAGGATTTGGTGATAAAGCTTGAGGTCATATTGACAAGGAAAGATCTAGAGATATGCAACCTTAAAGAGCAGCTTAAAGGCACAACACCGAATTTCAAAAGATACTCAAAGTTCAAAAAACTTGATGATGCATTAACAATTGGAAGTACAAGTAGACATGGTCTTGGTTATAATGGTAATATTACTCAATTTTTAAACAATAATAAACTGTTGTGTTTACAAAACCTTCATTGAACTCCGAAAAATTGAAAAATGATTCTCAAAAGAAGGATGTTTGTCATTATTGTTTTACCGATGGTCACAAACGACCAAACTGTTTAAGAATGAGACAGACAAGAAGTCTTCTAGAATGTCTTTGTAAATGTTGCCACATTCTCGCTCAATATTCGAAATAAACAGCTTCAAAATCTTTTCAAATATCTGTTCAAAAATCTACTTGGGTGAAAAAGTCAAATTCTCAGTATGTAATGTTGTTTACACCTCTTTAAAAACATGTGTTCCGGGACCATGGTATTTTGATAGTGGGTGTTCTAGGCACATGACCGGTGAGGAAAGTTATCTCACTAATTATAAGGTTTATGATGGTGGAAATATTATGTAATACCCCAAAATCACTACGTGAATTATAAATATTTGTATATAATTATTTTTAATAAATTGAGTATCTATGCAGATCGCCGCCACCGAGCCGAACCGCGGCAGCGTGTGCTCGTGGGCGTGTGTGGTTATCTTTGGTATAATGATATGTAGTGCGTATGTAGTGAGTTATGTTTTTGTGGTTTAAATTTGGAGCAATAATTTAAGAATGAAATTTGTAGTGCATATGCAATGACTTATGGTTTTGTGGTTCGATTTGAAGCAATAATTTAGTAATGAAATTTATAGTGCGTATGCGGTGACTTATGATTTTGTGGTTTAGATTTGGAGTATTAATTTAAAAATGAAATTTATTATTCGATATGGATTTTGGATTGTGGTGTAATAGTAATTATGCAATTGAGCTACCTTCTAGCCTTGTATATGAGAAAATAGAGTGAGAAAGGTAGTATGATCTATGCATTGTGCAAGATATGAATTATTTTTGGTTGATTCCCTAATCAAAAGGACTAATAGTATGGATGTGAACTACATTTGGAATTAGAAGGATGAAGAAATAATTTATAGGATAATCTAGCATGCAGAGTAAATTGTGATGATTTAAGCTATAAGCTGAATTTCGAGGACGAAATTTTTAGAAGGTGGGTAGATTGTAATACCCCAAAATCACTACGTGAATTATAAATATTTGTATATAATTATTTTTAATAAATTGAGTATTAGTATTAATAATTAGCCTTTAATTAAATTAATAAATTTTTAAAATAGAAAATATAATATATATTATATTTTATAGTATTACATATAATATATATATATATATATAAGAATGTGTGTGTGTCGTGTGGAGTGTGTGTCGTGTGGAGTGTGTGTGTTAATATATATAATATATTATATAATAATAATAATAATAATAATAATAATAATAATAATAAAATATCGAAGCTTACAGGAAGTATCTTGAGGCGGTGGAAGCATATCAATCTATTCAATTGATATTCAAATATATCAACACACACGCACACTTATTAGAGGAAAAAAAAGCGGGATTAAGAAAGAAAAGAGAGAAAGAAAGGAGAAGAAAGAAATTGCGCAGAGAGAGAGGGAGAGAGAGAGTCGCATTTTGGTAAGTATTCGGTCTCCGTTAATTATGATATTATATATCAAAATGCTCATATCCATTCGTAGTTTGTTGATCCGACGCTCGTAGCATCCGAAATTGGAGATTATTAAGAGTATATTTATTTGTAGGATATAAGGAGAAACTTGAGACCTTTAAGATTGTGCATTTTCAAGGAGTTGAGGATCATTAAGGGGGCATTGCATTGCATCATTTGTTGCGATTATTGTTTTTAAGGTGAGGGCAATCTCCACTCTTAATCGAGTTTAACATTCAATGTTATGATTGCTATGTTAAATTGCATTATTAATCAAGACGGGTAATAACCCGCACTATGTTCAAGCCGGGTAATGACCCGAACAATGTTCAAGCCGGGTAATGGCCCGTACTATGTGCAAGCCGGGTAATGGCCCGTGTAATATGTTCAAGCCGGGTAATGACCCGTGATATTATGTTCAAGCCGGGTAATGACCCGCATAATGTTCAAGTCGGGTAATGACCCGTACTATGTGATAAAGCATTAAATGTTCACATGAGCTTTATAATAAAAATATCATATGTCACATACGAATGTTGTTTAAGCGTGCAATCATTGATATTTCCCTCACAGGTGTATTTTCAAACACTCATTCCCCCATGATTATGATTTTCTACAAGTCAAAGGAGCTCGAGCAGGCACGAGGCGATGGTTGCATGTAATTTATTTTATATTGTTTTTATTTGTAAATCTCAAATGATTATTTTGTAATAAATCTCGTTTATTCAAATACAATTTTCTCTTTAATTGAAAGGTTAACAAGCCAAGTTGGTAGCGCCTCAATTGTTATGTGTTACTATTAAATTCGGGCGTTACATGTTACATATGGAGGAGGTTCAAAATGTCAAATCATTGGAATAGGTACATTGAATGTTTCTGGTTTTCCTAACTTGACAAAAAGTCTTGCATGTTAAGGGTTTACTTGCAAATCTGATTAGTATAAGTCAACCGTGTGATGATGACTTACATGTTAAGTTTGATAAAAATTCATGCTATGTGTTAAATAATGATAATGATTGTCTAATGGTTGGAAAGCAGATTGATTGGAGTGAATTGATACATGTTTTTAGGGCTATTTTTAGTGCAAAAAGTGAGTTAAAGTGTGATTTTGTGCCTAAATGTGAAAAGTATCACTCTTTTGCCTAAAAAGTATTACTTTGTGAGGTTTTGATGTATTTCGCCCATTTTGCGGGTAAATCGGTGGAATTCGGCCAAACCGAGAGTACTTATTCTTAGAATGAAAAGACGAACATACGGGACGAAAACGGGGTCGGGACCGAAGCTCTTCTCGATAAAAATTCCACTGGTCTCGAGTTGGAGTCGAGGGTGCACGACCTCGACTCGAGGTTCATGTTGGAGGGAAATCATTTCAAAAAGACAGGATCATCGACTCGAGGGAGGAGCCTCGAGTCGAGGGATATGAAAAAGACAGGAAGCTCGACTCGAGGGCGAAGCCTCGACTCGAGGCGGGAGAGATTTTTAAAGAAACGTGTTAGCGACTTTTAGGCCTCGACTCGAGGGCTTGAAGCTCGACTCGAGGAGTGCCCAAAACCGAAAAATTCGGTTTTAAGCCATTGAAAGCCAAAACAGAGGGAGAGTTGATTCTAGCGATTCGGGCGGTTTCTAGGAGTTTCTTTGAGCGAATTTTACATTTTGTAACTTGAATTTCCTTGTAATTGCATTAGATTGTTAGAATTGAGAGAGATTCTACATTTAGTTCATTAGATTAGTAGATTGGTGGATTGTAATTGAAGTTTGCAGGTGAGAATTGGGAAGAATTGAAGTTGTATTGAAGCATTGTACAAGATTAATCATTCTTATTTTTGCCTATTGAAGCTTAATTGGTGATGTTCTTACCCTTTGATCTCTTTAATTCATTGCTTGTAGTAATTAGATTGTTAATTGCTTTCTTAGATTTTATAGCCATGGTTTTTGCTTGTAGCACCATGGGCTAATAGCTTTGTGCTTGGGATAATTGAAATTAGGGATGAAGTGATTGCCTCATGCTATGATTGTTGATAATTGTGATCAATTGAATTAGATTGCTCCCTAATTGTGATTCTTAATTGTGCTTCATGAAAAATTGTCTCTTTTGATTAATGGTTGATCACCCTAGCAATAGGCGAGAGTTGAGCTAACGTGATTAGGTGTTAATCGGGTTTCAAATTTGCATGATTGTATGAATTGGGGACTTCTACATTGAGAGATGGGAAGAACTAAGGATACTCACATTAGGCATTGCGATATTAATGGAGTGATTAATTTCATGATGGTTTAAGCTTTCTAATTTGATTGATTTGCATTTGGATACAATCATAGCTTGTTAATCACGGATTCCTTGATGGAGATTATCCCTTGCACCCAATTCCCCTATTGATTTTAGCCTATTTGATCTTGCATTCTAAGTGTTTGATAGATTGTTTGCATAAACTTGCCATTTAATTTCTTGCAATTTGTAGTGATTTAGTTCAAGAGCTTGTTGCAACTTTAGCCATTTAGAACTCTTATCCTTGAATTTCGTTTGCATACTTTCTCCCTTGGGTTCGATATTTTTGTTGATTGGTCTTAATAACTCTTACCCTATACACTCCAATCACGGATCGGTAGATAATTGTTATTTGATTGATTCAAATCAAGCATGTTTTAATGTTCAAACTGATGAAAGTACTCTTTAGCATCAAAGACTTGGACATACTCACTATAGAAATATTGTCAAAATATTAAAATTAGATCTGTTAAAGGTCTTCCTAAAATACGAATGAATACTTCCAATATATGTGGACCTTGCCAAAGTGGTAAACAAGTCAAAATGTCACATGAAATGTTGACACATTGTACTACAAAACATTGCTTTAAACTTTTACATATGGACTTAATGGGACCAATGGAGACCGAAAGCATTGGAGGAAAAAGGTATTCTTTTGTCATTGTAGATGATTATTCAAGGTTTACATAAATTGAATTTCTTAAGGAAAAATCAGATGCTTTTGGAGTATTCAAAATTTTCTATAAACGTTTTAAGAATATTTTAATTCTAAAGTAAAGAAAATAAGGTCGGATCATGGTAGGGAGTTTGAGAACAACTTGTTCACTAATTTTTGTGAAGAAAATGGTATAATTCAAGAGTTTTCCTCTCCTAAAACACCTCAGCAAAATGGTGTTGTTGAAAGAAAGAATAGAACTCTACAAGAAATGGCTAGAGTAATGCTTTTATCTAAGAAACTATTAAAAAGGTTTTGGGCGTAAGCTTTGAATACTTGCTTGTCATATTTCAAATAGAGTTTATTTGAGACCTAATTCTACTAAAACTCTTTATGAATTTTTGAATAATAAAATGCCTAATCAAATACTTTCATGTCTTTGGATGTGTTTGCTACATTCTAAATGATAGAGACCCACTACACAAATTTGATTCAAAAAGTGATAAGGGTTTTTTTCTTGGTTATGCTAGAAATAGTAGAGCTTTTAGGATTTATAATCTTAGAACCGATCTTGTTCAAGAATCTATGAATGTTGTTTTTGATGATAATGCAAGTCTTGCAGATAATACCATTGAAGAAGATGTGGTCGATCTTATTGAGCGGATGCAAAGTTCGATATTTACGAATCGATTGAGAATGTTGCTACAAATGTGCCCACATCCTGAAGCAACATCACCTCAACATCCAGAAATTAACAGAACTATGTCTTATCTTGCTACGGTACCATCTTCCAGATTCTCAAAATCATCTACAACAACAGATCATAGGTAAACCACGATCAGTGTACAAACAAGGAGAAAATTGAGTTTTGATGCAAGACATGTGGTAAGATCTATGTGTATGACATCTATATGCAACAAGGTGAACTTTGAATGTTTTCATTCTCTCAATGAACCTAAAAATGTTGATGAAGCAATGAAAGATGAAAACTGGATTAATGCAATGCATGATGAGTTAAATCAATTTGAAAGAAATGATGTTTGGATACTTGTGCCTAGGCACGATAATATAAATATAATTGGTACCAAATGGATCTTCAAAAATAAACCGATGAATCTGGTAATGTTGTAAGAAACAAAACTAGATTAGTTGCTCAAGGCTATACACATGTAGAAGGAATTGATTTTGATGAGACTTTTGCTCTGTTGCTAGAATTGAATCCATAAGACTATTACTTGCTATTGCATGTTACATTGATATAAAAGCGCATCAAATGGATGTCAAGGCCGCATTTCTAAATGGAATTCTTATGGAAGAAGCATATGTAGAACAACCTAAGGGGTTTGAAAATCATGAATTTCCGATCATGTTTATAAACTTAAGAAGGCTTTATATGGTCTCAAGAAATCACCTAGGGCATGGTATGGTAGATTAACTAATTTTCTTGTTGAATTCGGTTTCCATAGAGGTGAAGCTGATAGGACTTTGTTTATAAAACATTCTGGAAACGATATAATGATTGCTTAAATATATGTTGATGACATTGTGTTTGGTTCTACATGTGAAAAATGTTTAAATTATTTGTGCATGAAATGACCACTACCTTTGAAATGTCGATGGTTGGAGACTTGAATTACTTTTTAGGTCTTCAAATTAAACAATGCAAAGATGATATTTTCTTTTGTCAAAGTAAATATGCCAAAAATCTTGTGAAAAGGTTTGGTTTAGACAATGCTAAACACATGAAGACACCTATGGGATCGACACAAAAATTGTGTAAAGACAGTGTTGGCACAAATATTAACCCAACATTATATAGGTCGATGATTGGTAGTCTTTTGTATCTGACTTCTAGTAGGCCGGACATCATGTTTAGTGTTTATTTATGTGCTCGTTATCAAGCTAATCCTAAAGAATCTCACATGAATTCGATTAAGAGGATCATTAGATATGTGGCGGTACATGTGATTATGGAATATGGTATAGCAAAGACACTAATTGTTCTTTGATTAGCTATAGTGATGCAGATTGGGCGGTGACAGTGATGATAGGAAGAGTATAAGTGGAAGATGTTTTTACATGGGTAACAATCTTGTTTCATGGCATCTATCTACTACCGAATCCGAATACATAGCCACGGGAAATTGTTGTACTCAACTTCTATGGCTTAAGAAGATGTTCAATGATTACGGTTTGGAGAGCAATACTCTTACCGTTTATTGTGACAATACAAGTGCAATTAATATATCTAAGAACCCTGTGTAACATTCATTAACTAAGCATATAAGTATAAGACATCACTTCATTAGGGACCTTGTAGAAAAAGAAGTTGTAAAGTTGGAATACATTCCTACCGAGAAGTAAATTACGCGTACATTTTTACTAAAGCCCTTGATAATGAGATGTTTTCTTCTCTTAGAAAATCTCTAGGTTTATGCACTAATTAGACCTATTATTGCTTGTGTGTTGTAACAAATGTGTCAACATTTGTAACAACACTAGAACAATTTATTTAAAATTTTCTAAGTATTGTAATATTTAGTGTTTTCGAACTCTCTTGTGTAAATAATATTAGAACTCGTGATTAAAATAAACCGTCCTGGACACACTTCTCTCAAATGCAATCAATTAAAACTCACGATTAGATGCTATGTCACCGAGTAACTATGGGGCACGGAGTTGATTACTACGATGTTCTCTTTTCAAAAGGTGACTTGAATGCATCAATATATTCACAATCCATTGAGTAATTATGAGACACGGAGTGACAACTACGATGTTCTCTTACGGAAAAATGGATCAATGTGAATAAGTGAGAAAAGCAAAATATAGTGCAACACAAATGAATTAATTTCATGTAAAAACCGTAGAGAAGTGTGTGTGCCGACATTCGGTGAATAACATTCTCGGTTCTCATATGTATATTTACCTCTATGAGTTTGAAAATTTCTGAATATTATTTTATGGAGATTTATTTAATTTAAATTGTTTCCAGTAATATTATGTAGTCTAATTAATTTTATTGTGCAGTTATTTTATCTAGATTAAGCGGTTTTTAGCATGTTTTTGAAATAAACTTCCACGCATTCGGTAATGTCATATTTCTTAGGGATGTGATTAAATCCTATTCGATTAACACCAATGTGATCACAACTTCTACAATCTTTCTCTTCCCTATTTAAGGTCCTTAATACTCGAGTGTGTTTTACACATTATATTATAGTTTCGAATTAAACACAAGTGTTTGAAGATTATTAATTATGCTTATTGGTATTAGATCTTTATTAGCCTTTCTTGAATATTCAAATTGATTATTTAATTAATTTAATTTGAAAAGTGTTTGCGGAGTTATTAATATGGCTGATCGAAGAGACCTCTCACCTTCACAATCTAAACACTCAACCTCTCCAAACTTCATCCTTTACCTCGAAAAACCTTCATCTTCTAGCTTCAATGGCCGTCGACAATGTGTCCGAGAATGTTGGCGTATCTCGCCCAACATCACCCTCTTCAATTAGGGTTGGCTCTGTCGATGTTCCTCTCCCACCTACTGAAATTCCTTCAAATCCTGAAACTCCGATTTTGGGCGAACGCCATAAAATCCGATTAGCGGCGAAGCCCAAGCGGAACCCGTTCTCGAAACATTCCCTATAACCGTTGAACTAACAGAGGGAGCTACCACAGATCAAATTGTCTACGCTTTCAAGAATCGACCAAGCGGCATAATTTATCCCATAATCATGGTCGGCGACGTGGAAGTGGATTTTCAACAATTCAAACATCTCGTCTTCACACCACCTCAATCGCCACAAGACGCTCCAATGGAAGACCCAACCTCGACTCAACCGATACTAGTGAGCTCACCGCTCGTCTTCGAACCTGCTCGACAAAAGCTTCAAGCTCAAGAGGACGTGGGCGTAAAATATGTTCTTACGAGAAAAATGGGAAAGAGGGTGGATTACTTAGAAAAAGGGAAGAAACAGAAACACGATGATGGTGTTGCCTCAAAGCCAATACAAGTCTTTGATTCGACTCTTACAAGAAGAAATGAGGGAAGCAAGTCCAGAAGGAGACTAGTGGTCAAGCCTCTGTCCCGGTGCTCGGTTCGAGGGAGTACCGAGGATTCGTAAATGGATCGAGACACTGGCTGAAATGGCTGCTAATCTGGAAAGGAGAAGCAAAAGCAAAAGCGATCCCGTGATGTGCGGTAAAATGTTGCCACACCTATGGCAACATCGAGCTCTTCTTTAGAGTCTTCCTTATCAAAACACAAAGCAAGGATAAATCTGTGAGGTACAACAGATTCTTCACTATCCTTGACATCTAGTGACTCGTAGTCTAGTTATAATGGTGTTAACGGTGATAAATTTAGAACTTTGAGAACTAGGATAATTGTTGGGGAAATAATCATTAAGATGGATGATTTTGTGTCTATGAATTTGATCGGGTATCCGATTGATAGATCCTTGATGCATGCTCTCCAATTTGCTACACCCTACTTAGTAGATTGGATATATGAATTTTATGCTAATCGAAAGTCGAGTCTCTAAATGAATTATAGGCACTATGGGAAAGTGAAGTTTAGAGGTAAAATAATAGAGGTGACTCTCTACTGTGATTAACTCTTTTCTAAGGACTAGAGATGATGAAGATCCACAAGTGGATAATTTGGATGAAGTAGTCGAGTGTGATTCTGGGAAGGGTAAGCTGTTTGGAGATATAGAATGAACTCTTACGTGTTAACCAGCCTATACAAAGTGTCCTTCATAAGTTAATTGTTTACAATCGGTTTCCCTCCTCAAATACTACCACATTAACCTCTGAACAAGCTGTCTGGTGTACAAGATTGGCCACCTTAGGAGGTTTAATCTTGGGAAAACAATTTTTGACAATATGATGACCTACTCGGGGAGAATATCTAGTAAGGGATTGTTGTCATATCCTAGTTTAATTCACTTGATGATTTCGGCACAAGGATTTCAAAGAGAAAAGAATGAGATCATTAGCTCTTTTGCACCGAGTTTGGGGATATCTCACATTCTAAGAAGTGGACTAAGGGTCATTGATTTACCTATAAGAGATCCCAATGCACAACCAGAAGCTCCTGAACAAAGAACTCCGATGTGCCGCAAAATGTTGGCACACATGCCGCCAACATTCCACAACTTCACCTCAATTTATCCAGGATCAAATTACTATGACGGATAATTCAATTTCTAATTTGAAATGTCTCTAAGTAACCTTGAAATGCGTAAAAGATGTGGGAATGGGTGCTTTCCACTGTAACAGGGGAGTAGGACTGATGTTGCTACGCCGATGCTACCCATCCCTGCTGAGCCTCGCCGATGTTCTTTGGACCCTCTAATGTCGCTTTGCTAATATGGATGCAGCCGGTACTGTACTTCGGGAGGACCAGATCTTGACATTTCGGAGCTGGTACAAGTCTTTGCTCCCGATCTTGATATGGGAACCGATACTCGAGAATGTGCACGATGATGTGCCCACAAATCCAGCCAACAATGATGATAGACCCAGCAGCTTCGAACATGGATGTTGATGCTTTGAGAAGATAGATGCAGATCGGGATGATGAGGATCTCGGTGTGCTATATGATGACTTGGATGACTGGACATTAAGGATCCGAGTAAGGGGAGCTTTCAAGAGTAGAAGAGCTTGAAGAAAGGGGAAGTTTGTGCAGACTTATGAAGATGCAAATGTTATACCTAAACAGCCCATTCCTCTCCCGATTTTTATTATAAGCTCTGTCCTATTCTTGTAATAGACTCATTTCATTTTCTCGTATATGTGTTTTATAATTTCCTTGAACGTATAATAGTATAAGTATGTTTTGTTCATACTCTTTTACGAACTTATGAGTAGTTTGGTATTTTGAGTATTTTTGTTTATGTCTTTGTTTTAATGTTCGATTTATTTTTGTTTAAGTCTAGTATTTGTTAATGTTCGTATATTGTGTTATATGTCCTTATATCTTGTTGCTCACGATTTAGTATTACTTTATTGTTTTAGTTAAGTGTTTAGTCCTTGTTATGTTCATAATATGGTTTAGTGATGTTATATGTTTATTGTTTTATATTTACATTCGTTTTTGGCTAAGTAATGAGATGTCAATTACTTGATATTGATTTACTTATCTCTATTGTGTACACATTACATTCATTGGTACAACATCGGGTGTGTTCAGTAGAAAGACCAAATTGGGGAGATTGTTGATGTTAGTGACAAATGTTACTCGAATGTGCCAACATTCCGGTCACAACATCATAATTCGTCCTTCCACTTCCACTAACCCTTAACCCACGAAATGTCTTGTTCAATATCTTGTTTTTACAGGTTTGAAGACTTATGGCAGTTTCAAGTCATACGGTTGAAAAAGCAAGAGTGAGGAGTTGAAAAGAACATGGGGAAGTTACAAGGAAGTTACCTATTTTCAAGGGAGATGTGGAAGTTATCTTCAAGCATTAAGAGTCCGATTATCTATATATACACGGCTGCTATGAAGATTAAAACTCGAAGTTGAGGGAAACACAACCTAGCATAGTCTATTAGTTTAGATTATTTGAGTTTATTGATGTTTCATACTCGGTGCTTCCGTTGGTGAATGTTCCAACATTTCACTCAACATTGGATTTTTATATGTATTAGTGATAGGTTAGATTGATCATTGTCTAGTCACTATATACGTAGATCCATTCACGGTGTGGCTTATGTTTTCACCGATTGTATCACTTAACAATTTAGTGATAATTAGCCGATTGACAGTATAGACTTATTCATAGTCTATACAAAATTTTGATATCCATCTTGCAAAGTGTTTAAGACTTCCATTGTATATTTCTCGATTATTTATATTCATCTGTGTTGTCTCGATTGTGCCAACATTCTCGCAAAAACAATCACGCACACCTTCAAAATCCATTATATATCTTGGATTACTTTGCCAACCTTTTTTCTTCCACACCCAACAACTCCCATGATGTAGACTTCGCTCTTAGTAGGATTTGCAGATTGGTGGATGACGGCATGCACTCAATCTTTGGATCAAGATTTTACGGATGTGGAGGTTCGCAAAGCACTCAAAGATATGCATCCCTTCAAATCTCCTGGACCCAACGGTATGAGTCCTGTCTTTTTCAAAAGTTTTGGCATATTGTTGGTGTCGATGTCACAAATTATGTTCTGAACTTTCTTAATAAGTTAATAATAATGAGCTTGATACCACTGTCAATCACACTTTATTGTGTTTATTCCGAAAATAAAAAGAGTGAGCTTGTTAGTCAATTCCGCCATATTAGCTTGTGTAGTATTGTCTACAAACTTGCTTCTAAGTGCATTGCTAATAGAATTAAATTGAAATTAAATGAGGATGTCTAGCATTAATTGCAATTTTACCTTTTGTCCTGTCCTAGGGCAACAAAAACCATGTATAAATAAGACCTATAAGGCACAATAAACGGATTTGAAGCATCCACACTTAAGACCGAGACTAACACTCCCAGCAATTCTCTTGTTCTTTACAAGCTTTTCACATTCATGCCTGCATTTATTGCTTATCATTATCATTGATTGGTCTTGGGTATTTATCACCATAAATACCCCAATCAATATTATTTTTAACCGATCAAAATGCCACATTAATCACTCATAAATATTTCGATTAACAACACCGAGCAACTCATTAATTATGATAAGTCAAGAATTATGTTCAGCCCAAACACCTCCCGGATTGCATTGATGATCACTTGTTCTTGGCATGAGGCATGTTGATTCGCATGGAAAATATCTGGGTTGTCGTCGGTTATAAGGAGAAGCAAGCGTGAGGTCTTTTCGGTGTTTAAAGACATAATTTGGCATATTATTTCATCTTGGGAAAGTAAATCTCTTTCTCATACCGACAAAGATATTCTCATTAAATGCATGCTGCAGCCATCCAGTCCTATGCAATGACTTGTTTTATTATTCCCGATGGCTCGATCGAAGAAATCTCCTCAATTATCTCGACATTTTGGTGGGGAATGAAGGATAATAAGAGAAAAATTTCATGGGTATACTGAAGAAAACTTTCAATTTCTAAACGTGATGGGAGACTAGGCTTCAGAGACTTGCGCACATTTAACCTAACACTTTTGGCAAAGCAAGGTTGGAGATTTCTAACTCACCGAATTCTCTCCTTGCCGCCTTCTTCAAGCTAAGTACTATACCCATTCTTCCTTTTAGATGCCACTCTTGGACCCGCCCCTCATGATCTTGGAGAAGCATTATGGAGGGTAGAGAAATTCTTATTAAGGGTTGCCGAAAAATGATTTGTGGGGTGCTTCTACTCGAATAATAGAGGACAAATAGATTCTCCTAAACCCTTCTCATTTCAGATTGTTAACATTATTGCTCTCTGCGACCCTTCGGCGAAAGTGAGAACTCTTATTGATCCTCTTATTGGTGCTTGGGACTCTTTGAAGATTCGAAATTTATTTCAGAAGAGGATACGAATCTCATTCTTTCTATTCCCTTGCCTCGCTACTACTCAAGCGGATCAATGGGTTTGGCATCACCCGCACAATGGGAAATTCACGGTGAAGTCAACTTATCATATATGTTCCTCTCTTCAGGAATTTGGTTCCTCGTTGCAATCCCATGGTTCTTCAAGTTACGACCCAATCCGTCTGGAAAGCACTTTGGAAACTCAAGTTGCCGCCAAAGGTGCTCCATTTTTATGGAGATGTTGCACGGACTCCCGCCAACAATAGAAAATCTTTAGAAAAGAAGAGTTCAAGTCCATCAATTTTGCAGTCATTGCAATGAACCTATAGGATCTGCTGTCCACCGCTTCTTTCAATGCGACTTCCCCCTTAAAGCTTGGAATTTTGCAGGTTTGCTTTCACCAATCCTCCGCTTGCAGCAACCTTCAACGTGCCTTTAATTTTGCGAGCTCATAATCAATTTGGAGGCAGCTTCGTTGAGTATTTTGGGTACCTAGCCTATCAAATACGGTACTCGAGAAATAGGTTCTATGAGTCAAAAGAAGTTTCTCTCCTTACTTCAAGATTACTTGTTGAGTTTCACACAACTAGAGCATCTCTAGAGAGGCCCCATCCCCGTCTCTCTTCACCGAGATTCAACTCTGGTTGGAGGATTTTCTTTGATGGTGCCACCTCTGTTGGCAAGCTTGGGTATAAGTGTTCTTATTCAAGATCCCTAAGGTACTTTCTCGTTCACTCTTTCTAGAAAGGTTGATTATTTATGTGATCTTGAGATTGCCAAATATTATGCCCTCTCGTGATGCCCTCCAGTTGCTAAGGATCGGGGTCTTCATAATTTCTCATTAATTGGGGGTGTCGTTGTTGTCATTACTTCGGCTTTTGAAGATGGTGACCGCTCTTCTGCGTCTCTTAATTTATGGACTGATATTCGGCTTTTGTTTTCTTCTTTTTCAAATTGTAATCTATGTTTGGTTAGTCGAGGTTCCAACCTCGATGCCCATGAGCTTGCTTTCTTTGCTAAGAATAAAGTTGTTTGTTTAAGCTCATGGGATTCTCCTCCCGACTTGCTTTGTTCAATCAAGGTCTTGGTGATTCCAGATTATTTAATGAATTTAATTCCCCTTAAAAAAAGAGATATTTGAATGATGAGGATAAAGTGTTATATTTTATTTTATTATGTGCATAATAAAATTAAAAAAACCAAAAAAAAAATCGAGCATTGGATGGAGGGAGTATAAACAATTAATATTGTTAAGTGAAAATAGTTAACATTGACTAACTAATATTGTTCGGTGGAAATAATCAATATTTCCTTAGTTCCTCTTCAAATTTAATATTTGAGGAACAACATGAGTTTTAATGAATATAATATTTTATTGTAAAATTGTTGGTGGAAATTATAAAAAAAAAGTAAAAAGGTAAAGAGAGAGTGTAAGAAAAATAGAACTGTAAGTATTTTATTATAAATGTTGGACCATAACTTTAAAAATATTAAATTTTAATAGGAACGACTCAAAATGAAAAAATATTAAAGTTAAAGAGGTTGAATGGAGTATTAATCGGTGAAAACAGCTTAACATCATTTAAAAATATGGTATAAAATTGTTGTATATAAATTCTTTTTTATAAACTATCGTCTCATCTCTTGATGACTTATTTTAAGGGGGTTGGACTTAGCGGAGATGTGTATATACAATTTTCCTCATTGAATAATATTTTATTAGTTCAATTTTTATAAAAATTAATCCTTTTTAATTTATAATTTTATATCACATTCCATAAAAATAGATATAGTTAATTTCATACAAATTGAAAAAAAAAAAAAGAGATGGTAATATAGTTTGGAACATTAAAATGGGCCTAATTATAATGAAGAAGAGTTTGGGCCAGATTATAATGGGCCTCCATTATTTGATGATGCTCCGATATTTGATGAAGACCCAGATGATGAGGCATAATTTGTTATTAATTCAGTTTTACTCACTTATGACACCAACCCTAAAGCTGGGCCGTGCTAGATATTTGATGCAAACCCCGATGGTGATGTCGATTATTCCTCTCAAAATAACTATAATTATTTCATTAATAATGATAGTTTTTTTTTGTTGGTAATTGTTTGTGAAATTTTGTTAATTATCGTCTCAAGACCTTGGGCCATGTACGCACCGCAGATGTTTTTGACGTTAAGGGTCCCGTGATGTTAATTAATTTTTCCCGCCCTCGGAATAAGCGCGTTGTTGACTCTTTATACCAAGATAAATATTCTGCAGATTCGAGGACGAATCTTTTCGAAGAGGGGGAGAATGATGGAGATATTGAGTGAAATCAATATCATTAATTGATTTGATTATTTATGTTGGTTTGATTATATTTAGCATTTATGTGTTTCTTAAGTTTATTATTTGTTATAAATAGTAGTATGATGAATATTGTAAGAGGGGTTGAATTATTATGAATTAATATATTGAGGTTGTTCCTCTTTGAGACGTGTTCGTCTCTCTCTGTCTCTTTACGTTCTCCGGTATTCTAAGAATCGAGCGGAGTTTCGTTTATATTGTTACTCTTCTCCTTGCATCATTTTCACTTCTACTGGCAGCCATAAAGTAAATTAATTTTGTTCGGGGTGGGGTGATGCTTCACGTCCCACCCAGAGTTTCATTAAGACGAACTCCATTACTGTATATTTATTAAGGCTCCTTTCGATTTTTCTCCCAGCCTAGATCGAGATAGTGCTTGGGAAGACACAGAAATTTGATGAATTGATGGCAGCAGCTGCAGAGGAGAGAAGAGCAAAGTTAAGAGAAAAGTTAAAAACTTTGATTTGTTTTGTTTTGGTTTGTTCTATTGGGAGTTGAGTTTTTGAGGTTTAATGACAGAAGCATTTTGTAAGTTTGAGTCACAGGATTTAGGCAAATGTAGGATTTTATTTTATTTTTTTAAGTGAGAAGGTTGCAATGGAAGCTTGGGAGATATTTATTTTTAGGGTATAAAACATAAAAAAAAAAAAAAACACTCTTGCTTGATAGAATATGTACAAATTCCTCGCATGTTTCGTAAAACTCATAAAATCATAAAATTCAATGTGTTTGATAAAAGTATGTATGAAATTAATTGTGTTTCATTAAATGCATAAAATTTCTCACGTGTTTAACAAAAGTATTGACAAAAATTTCATATTTTTTCATTAAATACATAAAATTCACCCGTGTTTAATAAAAGTGTACACATTAAATCCTCATATATATGTTTGTGTCCATTTAAATTAAAGTATATCATCTAAAGTTTTGGTGGATTTAACTCCCTGTTTAAGTGTATAGGCAAACTTGCTTGAGTTGCTTTAGACATTTTCTTTGCATTAGATAAAATTAGGGGTGTAAATGAGTCGAGTCGGGTAGTGGTGAGCTCAAACTCGACTCAATTGCAAAACTCGAAGTTTGAAACTCGACTCGGCCAAAAACTCTATAAACTCGAGCTCGGCTCGACTTGACAACCTGTTTAATTTTGCAAAATTAAATTCGAGCAGCTCGGCTCGACTCAACACAAGCTCAATATATATATATATATATATATATATATATATATATATATATATATTAAATAGTAAATATTTACAAGTTCGATAAGGTGGCGAGCCTTTCGAGTCGAGTATTTATGAACTCGAACTCGATATAGTAGCTCGAGCTCGATTAAAATCGAGTTGATGTTAATCTTTTCTCGAGTCAAGCACGAGAATTTGCGAGACGGCTTGACACACTTACACCCCTAAATAAAATATTCTGGACAACCCTCAAATTAAATGGTCCTTAATGTACTCTTCAATCAAGAGTTGCATATATATATATATATATATATATATATATATATATATATATTGTTTTGCCCTAAATTATATGGTCAGACATTTCTACATTAATTGTCTCTGATCACTTTCTTTTCAAAGTTTTCAATGTCATATTTGGACTGTCTCTAAGTATTAACAAGTTGTAATTCACTTTTGTGAGCCACAATTGCTCACTTGTGTTTTCATGCATGTATATGCCAAAGACATTTAAACTTATATTAAGGTTTTTTTTTTTTTTTTTTAAAGCAAACTTATAATAAGTTAATATTTTGGAATCTTCAGACTTGAAAAAATATAGATCTCAAAACAACTCAATCGCACATAACTTGTCTATATACTTTCCTTAAAGTAAACATCATTTAAATCTAAAATTTCTTTTTATCAAGATAGTTTTTCTGCTTAAAACATAATTCCAACTTCAACTCAAGTTTCTTTTTATCAGGGTACGTAGTTTTTCTGCTTAAATTTCTGGCAATTCTTTAACACATAGGTTTTTCATCATCAGAATAAATTCTTTTATTTAGCTCTTCGTTACTCCTAGATTCTTCACTAGTGTACCACTACTCTTCTACGGGCTTTTGGTTAGGGGTGACAGTTTCGAGATACAATACGATAACACAATATGAAAATGATACAAAAATTGCGAGTTAGTGTTTAGGCTTATCATGTTCGTGTTGTTACCGTTTCATGCTCATGTCAATTCATTATATTTGAAAATTGGTTGCATATTCGACTTGGTATTTTGTGTTTTTATTGTGTGTTATAGTGTCATAATGTAAAGTGTATTATCGTATCCTGTCATATTGTGTTGTGTCAAATAGTATTATATGAATTTTACTCTTAAATTTTTTTATTTATTTTTTATTGTGTCATATTGTGTCGTGTTGAAACAAACTTTTTCGTGTAAGTGTCGTGGTCAACACAAATTCTTATTCTGTTATGTTAGTGTTACTCCGATCATGTCATGTGACTATCATGTCGACTTGAAGCAATGAAAATATAAATTGGAACCCCTACTTGGTGATTTTTCACGTGTGTGGATTTGAGTCTCATGAGTCTAGGATTCCAAGGAAAATTGCTTCAATTTAACCCCCTCTTCTTTGAACTAAAGTGGACGATGAAGATTTTGCACTTACTTTTATCAAATATAAAGAGATTTGAGAAGAACTTGTTTGAAACGGTCCATATATGAGTTTATGAGAATATAATTCAAATATTCAAGTGGAGTATGGTCTCATGTATAATACCGTCACAGAAATATTTCAAAAAAATTTATGTATTTAATAAATCACGGGGGATTTGGTGCATAATTTTATGAAACAGGGAGGATTCTATATATTTAATAAGACAAGAGGGATTATGTGAATGTTTTCTCAAATGCATGCAAATTTTATGCTTTTTTTTCGAATTTCTTTTTATGCTTTTTTATACCCATATTTTCTTTATTTTTAAATTTTCTTCACTTTTATATATATATATATATATATATATATATATATATATATATATATATATATATACTTTTAGGAAGAAAATGATATCAAATTGGACCGATCGAGCTAGGATCTCGTAAATTTTATATTTGAACTATAATTTCATGGATTTTGATCCATAAAAAAAAAGTGTTGTCAATTAATAATACTTCTATTTCATAAATATATTTTATTTTTAGCATAATAATATTGCATCATTGTAAAAAAAAAAAAAAGTGATTAAATTATAAAGGTATTTTTTTGTTTTTTTAAAAACGTAAAAGTTTAAAGCCTCTTTCGGTGGCTCAAATTAGTTATTTGCCGAGATAGTTAATTAATCTAACATGCCCGATTAGCAGTAGTTTTATTAGACAATGTGTTCTTTGGTATACACATTAATTGGTCGATATTGTGTGAAAGCTACAGTAGATTATGTGCAAGCTAGTGAGATATAAAATAAGGAAAATATGACTTTTCTATTATCCAAAATAAGGAACTGTGCTAATGAGATATAAAATCGGACCAATTCGGTCTGATTAGTAAGTGAAAGTGGAACACTATAATCTAGCGGGCCTTGGTTTTGTCATGGGCCCATCGGATATCAATCGAAGCATATATTGGATTGTTAACTTGCATATCTTGATTTTAACTAGTCTATCAAAGAAACCTAAGAGATGTAAATTTATTAATGCAAAAAAAAAAAAAAAAAAAAAAAAAAAAGAAGAGAAGAGAAGAGATATTAATTTATTTGAAGAGTATGCACTATATTACTAAAAGGTATCAACCATGATAAATGAAGGGTGATACTTATATTACTAAAATATATCGGTCGTGGTAATCAAGGATATAAGTCGTATGACTTATATTACACTACAAGACAACATTACAAAGAGTATCGGTCATGATAAGCTGAAGGGTATCACTTACATTATTAAGGGGTATTAGTCGGAATAATGAAAGGTAAAGCTGAATCTAACTTTTGATGTTAATCAAGTTTTACCGTGAAACTTGATTCATAAGAAACACACACCCTTTCTTTTATGAGTTGGTCTTATGCATGCACTCAAATTTTATTATAATACTTTCAATTAATTTATTAATACTTTTTATTTTTAATTTATATGATCCTATTATTTTGAAAGTGAGTGCATACATACATTCACCTCATATGAGACCAAACCTTCTTTTATTGTACATGTCGGCTGACCGCTTCTTTATTTGCAATTTTTTCTTTATTTTACGTGTCGGTTGAGCCCTTTTGAAGAATAATAATAAAAAAAGGGTTCAATCTTGTTGAGGGATATGCATGAAATCAATCAAGATTTTCCAGTGATATGATTGGTTTGTTGATAAGAAATGCAATGAGATTAATGTATGTGTGAGGATTGACACTATTCCTTATTCTATTAAACAAGAAATTAATATTTGTCTCACTATACAATTTCATGTTAAATAAATTTTAAATTAAATTTATTTTGTCCACCTACGATTAATTTTTTTTTACTACTACTTTTCGTGGGTGTATTATAATTATTTAATTTATCATATAATTTTAATTATGTTCTAAATTCACCACAAATACTAAAATTTATAATTACTTTTAAAATTCAACAAAACTTATATAATCTAAAAAAATATTATTTAAATTACATTCTTTTAATTAAAATAAATAAAAAACTTTAAAAGACAATTAAAGTGTTGAAAATAGATTTGAAATAGTTGGTGAAAGTAAAAAAAAATAAAAAATTATTGGAAAAATTTATTTTTAGTGGAAAGCGAGACACACTATTTCACCATAAAACAAGTGTCGTTGAAATTAATGTGCGATACTTTTGTATATTACCCATCTGGAGCTAGAAACAAAAATAAAAAATATTGATCATAATAATTTTTAATATTATAAAAAATGGAGAGATAAATCCTTTATCTATACTGTTAAGTAAAAATAATTATGAGTTCAATAAAAATAAAAATAATAATTTAAAAATACATTTAAATTTAACAGTTAACTTAATACATAAGAGACTTACCTTTAAATTAAATATAGGTTCCGCGAAGGATATTTTGGTGGCTCATGTCCTCGCCACTTTCTCCAGCAAAGCAAATATGGATATGCCTTTTATTTATCCTTTTTCAGAATCTGAGTGATTATTAAAGATATAGTTTATTTTTTAAGTATTTATTATTATTAATTTGTATTATTTATAATCGCAAAATAAAAATAGTTCGACTGATGTTTTCTCATTGAGTAAAATTGTATTCAATTCTCTTTTCACAAGTTATTAAAAATTATCACCCACTATATCACAAAGTTAATTGACAAAAGTATCATTTTTACTCCAAATAGTATTTAAATGAAGGGTATAATCACAAAATTTGAATTTATCCCATGAATTAATTCTCAATATAAATACTGAAAAATATTAAGACTCGTGTTAAACTATATTATAATACTTATTAACAAAGATGTGATCTGAAAAATCTAATAAACCATATTACACATAGAAAATCAAATATATCAACATTTCACTATTTTAATACCACAGAACAAACGGAATCTCAGTATAAATCATGATATTCTTTCTTGTAATTAATGATATGGATTTTGAACAAAGTTTCTGGGACAAGCAGCATATACCTGATCTGTTTCATGCATATATGGATTCTCTTTTGCCTTTCTCTTCTTCTCCTTCCCCACCAACCAATAAATAAATTAATTAAACAATATATAAATATAAACACAAATCTTTATATATATATATATATATATATATATATATATATATATATATATATATATATATGAAAAGAAGAATGAGAAGTGGAGAAAAGATCATGACTGGACAAATGTATTTGAAGTATGAGTTATCCTCAACTAAAATAACATAAAGTTATTTTTTGGACAAATTCTCGTGCGAGATCATCCAATTCAACATTTTATTCAAATCAAATCAAGATTTTGCGGATAAGTTGCTAGAGGAGGTGAAGGATAGACTTTTGAGTTAGTGGTCTGCTTGTAATCCTAAAAATTTGTTGCTTCTTTTACAATTTTTGGTTGAATAATCCTAGAATAATTTTGAACTGTTAATATATACTTATTGATTATTTTTGGTATGCCTTATACCTATTGCAATAAAGGCTTTCTTACTGATAAAATAAAATCAAGATTTTGATCACTAATCTATGTCAAATTATCTCATAAGATCGATATATACTTTTCTTTTTAGCTAGGATGGACAAACTAGATAAAGTTTCATAAATTATTAAGTTTTATATATCTTAAATTGTGTGGTGTGCATTTTTGGAAAATTTGGGTTCAGTGTAGACGACGATGGCGGTAGAAATGACACGGAATAAGTTGAGGTTAGAGTTTGATTCTATTTCATTAAGATGATATAGCCACCGTACTCGGGTGTAATACAATTTGGTGGCAATCGCCCTCAAGAAACAATAACTTCTCAACTTTTCGACCGCTACACTACGATCTGAAGCTATCGACAAGCCAATCATTATTTTGAACTCTTTTGAAATACGAAACGAGAAAAAGGAATAGGAAAACTTCGATTTCAATTAATACGACTCATGAAACAATTTTCAAGTATGAATCAAAGTACGAATTGAAGTCATGAATTGTAGAATAAGAGGATGTATTTATAGATTATTCTAAAATATTTCTTGTGAGTAGGTGCACCTTTTGGAATAAACCATTCACTAGCTTATATCATTTCACAAAATGACACGATCCAAATGTTGTATGAACATTTACTTTACGTCTTTTTACTCATATCTCTTCATCTAATACACATCATTTCAAGTGACTTTTTATTCGCCTCAAAATTCAAAACATACATGTGTGTGTGTGTGTTTTTTTTTAACAGGTGTAAAATGATATGGCCAAATGACCAATTTTAGCTAATTTTTTTCACTTTTTAACAACTCTTTTAGTAAACTAACATGGGGCTTTCTTATTTAAATAAGGGTAAATTAGTAATTAATAAAATACATTTAAAAAAAAATTAAATATAATATATTAGTGCAACAGTTTCCGGTCGGTGCGATGGAGTTCGATGACACGTGACACGATTTTAGACTATAACTATTGATAGTTAGGCGACATCCCGACCGACCTAAGAAAACCCCAACTAACATATCCATATTTGCAACTTGTGTTTAAAATAGACATCCATGTTCAAAATTTCGACGAATTAACCGCCGAAATTCATATTATCCACTAAAGAGGCCACCAAGAAAAAAAAATGATCAATTTGAGATATCCTCTATTTTCCTTAAAAATAAATAAATAAACAACTTTGTAACATATAGCTTTTTTATATGCTAGTAAATAGGTGATCTTTGATATTACATTAGGTTATTTCACAATGTATTTTATACACATGTTCTTTTTAGACCAAACACTTTCTATGATTTATTTTTTAAGTGTTGAATTCAAGTTAATTTTATTCTAATGATATTTTCTCTTCTATTGGCTGCCATAAACTATATTAATTTGTATAAAATTTATTCAATGTGCAAAAATATTTTTATGTCTTCTGTTGTTATCCAATTAATGTGTAACCACATTTAGGATAACATTCTCATTTTTATCCCCCATACACTTTGAAAATCAATTCGTGCAATTTATTAAAAAAATTAAAGTGTAATAAATTAAGACATATATAGGACAAACTATTTTCTAAAATATTTTTATTGGGATATTATCAGAACCAACAATATTGATTTTCGTTATATTTTTTATTTTGTATTTGACAATTTTAAAAATAATTTTTTTAAATAATTTGATTATTTTTATGAGTATTTATCTAACAAAAATATATGTGCAACAATTTTTTAAAAGTGAAAAACATGTAACAAAATTTGGGTCATTTACAATAAGGTAGAAAGAGGTAAACCTTATTACAACTAGGTGTAAAAATTTGCACGAAGCACAAATTTTTTTGCAGAGGCACAAAAATTTGCACATTTACACTGTTTGTAAATTTGCTAATTTTTACACCTATTTGTAATTTTTCCACAAAATTAATCATTTTTAAGCACATGTTGAAAGTATTGATATCATTTTGATTTAAAAAATATATATTAAATTTGTTAAAAAATAAAACGTGTGGACTAAAATTGATCATTAGTGATAAAATAATTCATGCATATGACTATATGCATTTTGATGTGGTGGAATTGTGTTATTTATCTTTTGGTTTTTTTTTTTTTTTAACAAACCAAATGTTTATCTTGTTTTATATTATTATTATGGTACGAGCATGTTTACATAGGTTAATGTCATCCGCTAGTTGATTACTTAAAAAGAAGAGGGAAAGATAGTGCATGAAATTGAAAAGAATAAATGGTTATTAATAATCACAAATTTATTTAACCAGGTGGCTTATCCATCTGGCCGCCAAGTTATTCATTTTAGTGGGTGCCTATAAAAACAAAATCATAAATTTATTTACAATTATCTAATTAATATATATATATTTTTTAATTTTGATGGATGTCTTCTTAATTTCGTGTATCGTTGTATGTGAAATTGAATTGATATTTTGTGAGGTGTGTTCATACATTCACTTAATATTTTTTTGTTATCATAAATTTATAATTGACGTCACTTTTTATTTATAGTAAATAACACTTTCCAGCTTATAACATCCAACACTTTTTATGATAGATTTGAGTGCATATGAGATCAAACCTATAAAATCAATTTCATCGTAAAATTATTTGTATTTTTGTGTTTATTTTTAATAACATTAATTATTTTATTAAAAAATATTAAACTCAATAACAATATACATAATAATTTGATCTGCACGATAAAACTGATTTATAAAAATTTACAGGAAACGTAATGATTGCATATATGTGAAGCGCAAAATAGAGAATCAAGGATTGAAGCCAACAAGGAAAGAGATGAGGATTTATTATTTGATAAGGTTTGGGGATAATGGAAGACAACATCGAGTGGGTAAAGAAACAGTTAATTTGTGACAAATAATTGCACACACTTTATGCATATAATTATGAAGATGAATCCCCCTACATTTGGAGCTTCCATAAAAATAAATCAATATCAGATTTTATCATTCTAAGTTGTTGGCCAAAAGTCAAAAGATAATTATAATTATATATATTAATTATACACAATAAAGTGTAGTGGAAGATAGAAAATTGAAAATAAAGGAAAATAGACAAAATGTATTAATCCCACATGGGCTCCCTCCATTAACATCATCATATGCATCTTCTCTGTAACAAAGCTTTCACGTTGTGTGTTGGTGTAATTTTATTGAAATTGAATAATTCAAGTGGTTAGAGCACTATTTTTATGTTTCGAAGTTTTTGAGTAAAAAATATTGATGTAATTGTTGCTTTCATTTTAAATTTTTAGGATAATATTTACGTGAATCATTTGCATCGTTCAACTTGTTTAATTTATTAATAATATTATTCAATGAAACAAATAATATTATTGGAAAAATTATAGTTTGGTCCCATGAGAATTTTTAATAAAAATGTTAATTCCACGTTCTTTATTGATCTTTTTTTTTTTTTTGCAAAAATAGTTCCTACCATTATTTTTAGGATGAAAACTGCAATTTTATCTCATTCTCTTGGGACCAAAATTACAATTTATTTAATTTATTTTAGGATTAAAAATGTCGAATAAAATTATGGGACCAAAAGTGTAAAAAAATGATCATTTTTCAAACCACTCATTCTTTTGGATCAAAAATGCAATTTACCCTAATATTATTTAGTTGAAACATGTAACCATTCAACTGGTGTACATGGTGCAACTTGTTTTCAAGTAATATCATTCGGTGAAACGAGTAATACAATTCAATTAAATAAGTAATGTTATTACAAAAAATTGTACAATATTGCAAATAGTATATACAAGAATTCACCTTTTTATTATAGACAGAGTCTTGTATGAACAAGTTTCATCGTGAAACCGACTTGCTCATTAAAAGAAAAAAACATTAGTAATTGTTTATTATGAAATATTAATTTTAAATCAATTTCACGTTGAAATTGGTTCACACAATATCAACTTGCACACAATGTTCAACAACTACCAATGCACATCCCGATACTTGATCTTTATTTACGGCAACGATGTCCCGTAACACAATGGTATAATACACTTATTAGATTATTGACAAGTGTCTTTTAGAAAAAGAGAAGAGAGATACACGTGAGATATGAAGAATAAATCACATCTTTGATTTATTTAAAATAATTATTGAAGGTGTGTGTACGTGTTTTGCGAGAATGTTGTCACGAATGTTGGCACATTCGAATAGCAACATAGACAAATAAATAATCGAAATGTACACTGGAAGTCTTAAACACGTTGCAAGATGGATATCAAAATTTTCGTATAGACTATAAATAAGTCTATCTTACTTAAGCGGCGTATTATCACTAATAATTGTTAAGTGATACAATCGATGAAAACATAAGTCACACCGTGAATGGATCTACGTATATAGTGACTAGATAATATTCAATCTAACCTATCACTAATACAAATAATGACCCAATGTTGAGTGAAATGTTGGAACATTCACCAACGGAAGTATCAGTATGAAACTACAATAAATTCTATAGTCTATGCCAATCGACTATGCTAGATTGTGTTTCCCTCAACTTCAAGTTTTAATCTTCATAAGCAGCGTGTATTTATAGAATTCTGGACACTCTTAGTGCTTGAAGATAACTTCCACATCTCCCTTGAAAATAGGTAACTTCTATGTAACTTCCCCATGATCTTTATAACTTCTCTTGCTTGCCTCTTTCAACCGCATGATTTCGGTAATCGCCGTAAGTCTTCAATCCTGAAAGAACAAGTCAATGAACAAGACAAAACGTGGGTTAAGGGTTAGTGAAAGTGGAAGGGACGAATTACGATGTCGTGACCGGAATGTTGGCACATTCTCGAGTAACACTCGTCATAACATCAACAATTATATTTAAGGTAAATTAATTATAAAGATAATTATTTTTCTTTAAAAAAAAACATATCACTAATCTAACGAGTATAATACAAAAAAATATTACACCATTATTACAGGACATTCCGATCACTTTATCTACGCGTCTGCATTAAACATGTATTGCTTGATTAAGCTTTTTAAATATTTATAACATATATTATAGAGTTTTAAAAAACGTTTGTTAAATGTATAAATACAAGATATTATTTTAATATAAAGAGCTTAAACGTTTTTGCTTAAAAGAAAAATAAGTGAGCCACGTCTTATTTTGATACTCCCTTTAAGATTTTATCGCCTTATATAATTATTATGGTAAATTGTAAATAAATTGATTTTGAAAATTTTACAATCTAATAATAACATTTTAAATTTGGGTGCATTACACGATTTCATATATAAGACGTGTTATTTTTACAAATTTTTAATACTTTTAAAATTTAAATATTATAAAAATATCATGTGTTCATATATGAGATGTGCATGCAAAGGATTCATACAAAATTTGCTCATTCTAAAATAATTCTCAACATTTTGTACCAAATCTCATTTTAATTATTATTTCAAAGTGATGATGATCAATTTTTGTGTACCAATCAAAACTATTTTTTTTTCCTGAACGCCACATGGAAGGAAATGAGGCTAATTGTACGAAGATTCCTCATGGTTTTAAAAATCTCTCGCGAAATTCTCTAGCAGTTTGAAAATTGGACGAAACTCCACTGATTTTTTTTTTTTTAAAAATAAATCCACTGATTTATTAAATAAAGCTATTTTTCTCTTTTAAAAAAGCAAAGTCTACTATGAATAAGGGTTCATGGTGAAACTTGATCAATTTACTAAAAATATCAGTTGTCATAAATGAAGGGTGTTACCTATATTACTAGATGGTATCGGTTGTGATAACTAAAAATATGCACTATATTACTAAAGAGTATCACCATGACAATTGAAGGATGTTACATATATTCTTTGAAAGGTATCGGTCGTGATAAGCTGAAAGGTATAAGTTGTATGAACTATATTACAACACAAGACAACACTACAAAGAGTATTAGTCATGATAAATGAAAGGTATCACCTACATTACTAAAGGGTATTAGTCGGGATAATCAAAAGTAAACAAAATTTATTTTTTCAATTTGAATCAAGTTTCAACATACTCTTTAAAAAAAGGAGTCAATAGTTTTATTTATTTCCTCTATTTCATGTATCTTATGTTTTCAAATATTGAGATAACGAGAAATAGAGAAAATAGATAAAATCGTTAATTCATTTTCTAAAAATGGATTAGAATTCAATTTATTTGATAAAACAAAGGAAAGTTTCGTACTGTTTCCAAACTACAAGGGAATTTCGCACAACATTTAACATGAAATGTCCACATCATAATTTTTAATTTTTTTAAATCTAAATTAACTAAGCTAATAGAAACATAATAATAAAAATAATACTACAATTTAATTAGATTAAAATTAATAAAGGTAATTTTAAAATTAATTTTGATATAGCATGCGGTTCATCTTCCCCATTTTCCCATCCGTCGTCCTATACACATAAGTGTTTAGTGCTTTCATCGAGCCTGTAAAAATATTTATGAACTAAATTTAATTTTTGTATATGAAAGTTAAGCATAAAAAGTAATAAAGCTAACTCAGTGCGTTCCTAAAAAAAAAATTAGATCCATAATATTTAAATATTACAAAAATTTAATTAAGTTTCCAAGTCATAGATATAAGATAAAAAAGAAGAAATTGATGCATGTAAATATTTTTCATAAAATTTTTGATTAGTTGAAGCATAATATAAGAAAAGATTTTAAATGATCCATATTTATAATTTATACTTGAAAATATAAATTGACAAAATATTTCGACAACACAATTTTATTAAATTCGAAGCTTAACCCTTATAAAAATGATAAAAAATATAAAAAATAATTAGAACGACCATTAATAAGCTGTTCATTAATCCATGGGCGTACAAGCCCCAAGCTATTTAACCTGTATTTTTATAGTCGAATTCATATTTATCTTAGAGTTGATTGGATTGATCATCCGGCTAGGCTCAAATTGTCGTTATATATAAATTAAAGCTAGATTGTGGAGTTGGGTCTCGACTTATTATTCAACTGTTAGTAGTGTCTCTTTCAATGAGTGACTCAATGATCCTAGAAAGATTTTGGAGTGTGATTTGTAATTAGCGAGATTTGTATTCTTGAACTCTTTCTTTGAGTATTTCTTGTACCCATTTTAAAATATAATTTTCTTTTCCGATAAAAAAAAAAATAGAAAAGCATCTATAAAGAAGAATGTGTATTTATATAAAGTAAAAGGAACGATACGTTGGTTGATTGAATATCTCGTGAGATATATGAATGATTACGAGCGATGAGAAGTTTGAACTGAATTGATGGTGCTTATGTGAGAACTAAATTCAATTATTTGTACAATAATCAGTCATGTGCAATTGTCAACTCTCCATTTCAATGATTGAAATTGCAGTCAAATTCTCACCACCTTGTCAACATAACAGTCAGTTTCATGGGAAAAAAGGAAAACGTTTTGACATCGGCTCATGGGTGTGTGTTATTTGGAGGATTAATTTAGTGGGTAGAAATGAGCTTGTGTTTGATAATAAGGCTTTTAGATGGGAGGAAATTTTAGTGGATATTAAAATTAGGTTGTGGAGTTGGGTGATGAAAATTTATCCGCGTCTTCATAATTATGCTTTTAATGATTGATTGAGTGATCCGAGAACTATCTTAGAGAACTTATAGGTATACTCACTGTTGTATTTTTGGTACTTCTTATGTCATATATTCTTTAATAAATATATTTTTCCAATAAAAATATATATTTGTTGTATATATTTATCCATCTATATAAAATATATTATATTATATTATGTGATCAATTCTACATGTTCGTTACATGATAGGTGCCCAATGGGTCAGGTCCCACCCATACTGACTTTCGGCTTCATTTATATAGTTAATTAATGCAGAGTTTTAATTAATTTTTGACAAACACTGGTTTGAATTAGACACATATTATGAATTTTATTTTTATTATCAATATCATGTACATTCACTATTATTGTCATTTATGTACACTGTTATGTACATTTCTTGTTATAATAATTGTGACAAAAATAATGCATGCACATGAAACTAATAGTAAAAGAGAGTTCATGGTATACATTCGATTCACAAAATTGTTACTTTTAATCATGATGTTTGAGAAACTATTTTCTACTTCTGATAGGACTTTATTTTTGAATCCAGCTGATTTATCCATCTTGATGATATATGAAGTAACTTTTTGTACATCGATGCAATATAAATTTTTTTCTAAATGATATTAGTTATTTAATATTACTATCAACTCAATAATTTTTAATAAAATAATTAATTATAAATTAATTTCATGATAAAATTGGTTTACCATAAACTTTGCCTTAAGATTAATTAAATGAATTTAATAAATTGTCTGTCATACTTATATAAATTACTCCCTCCGTCCCGGAAAAACTTTTATATGTAGGATTTAAGAAAAAGATAATGATTGAGGTTTTGAGGGGTAATTTTGTAAACTTTTATGTATAAATTAAAAAAAAAAACTTTATTGGGTTAGGTGCATGTGAGAATAAAAAGTAATGACATTTGTGTAAATTAGTGAAAATTGTGGGGGTGGAGTTTATAAAGAATTTTTCATTTTAAGGGTGTGAAACTTATAATGGGACGGACGAAAAAGAAAAGTATGAAATTTTTATGGGACGGAGGGAGTGATATTTTTGATAAGTATGTGAATCGAAAAATCCATGATAACTTGCATGCACTCAAAAGACCTAAATTTGGGTAAGACTTTTAATTAATAAACAATGTATATATATATATATATGTGTTTCTTTTTATACCACATGTCGTGACTCTAATACTACCATATGAGTATCCCAATTTTTTTTTTTATTTTAAAATTTCCTTAAATGCCTCTAGATCATATATAGTGCGCCCTATAAATATTTCCCATTGTTATGGACACAATATACTTGCGTAAAATATTGTGTAGGATGATGCAAAGTTTTTCTTTTTTGGCTCAACACTTATGATCGAATCTTGTGTTAAAAAAAGAATCACGATATTTTGATATTTATGCAATTTATCACTATTTTTTTTTAACTTTTACTAGTTATATCATAAACCATAATTTACCGTTTGATTCACAAGATTATTTTTCAGCAACTTAATGTGTTTTCTCAATCGCAAGATTAGAATTAATTCACTTAATTTCATTAATCATGTTTCAATCTATTTGGTTACGTTTCCGTTTGGAAATTAAAAACTAGATTAGATATGATAAGGTTATATGAAATAGGGATGAAAGATTGTTGAGAATATGATAAATTATACATGTGAGTTATCTCATATCGAGTTATTGAAAGAAGTGAGACTAGTTTATAAGTCTAGTGAGCTGCTACTCCCATTACCAATTAATTTTTTGTTAGTCTCCTTAACATATTGGGTACGCTCAATTTGTGGAAACGCATCGAGTCCGATTAATTTCTACAAAGATCGACATTGAAAGCAACTTTACAAACTTTATCAAACACAAACCTTTCACGAATGTCCTGAACATCCAAAACCCTAATTACAAAATTTTCCGCATTTTCGAGAATCGAAAACAATCACATTGTCACTCCAAAACCCTAATCCATGATGATGTTGTAGATTGATTTTGATGTACTTAAAAGGTACATTCTATTTGGGTTTGTGATACCCAACTTATGATAATCTTGTGTTGAGTGGGTATTCATATTCGATCTCTAATTAAATATGGTGGTTGTAAGATTGACCAGAAGTCAACCAATGTAACATGTCAGTTCCTAAACAATAAGTTAAATGTGAGAGATTAGAAATTTAAGGAGAGATTGAAACCAACTCGGTACAAGTTATAACAAAACTTGGCAACTCACACATCAGAGTTAAAATTCAATATTAGACATTAACTTGGACACATTTCAAAGTGCATAATTTGAAAATAGGGTAAGTTGTATTTTTGGTCCCAAGAGAATAAATGATTTGCAAAATGATTATTTTTTCGACACTTTCTGTCCCATAGTTTTTTTCGACATTTTTTGTCCCAAGAAAACTACGCTTTGGTCCCATGAAAATGATAACTTGCGATTTTGGTTCAAGGAGAATGAGATAAAATTGCAGTTTATGTCCTAAAAAATAATGGATGGGACTATTTTTGCAAAAAAAAAAAAAAGGACAAAAAAAAAAAGTGAGATTGAAATTTTCATTGGTAAATTTTCATGACACCAAATATGCAATTCCCCTTTGAAAATTGTGGGGTATCACTACTTCAAAAAAGTGTCATATTTGATCTATGCATTTCAATTACCACAACAAGAAATATGATGATCTTTTAAGAATCTTAATAGACCTCTAGCTTTGTAGAATGATTGTAGACATTCTTGATAAGTACACTTATACAAGTATAGGAGTAAGAGGCCACTTTTAGGAGTCACATTTATATAACCAGGTGACCATTGGGTTCCTCATTTTAATGGGAGACCTAGTTTCGATTTTCTTTGGGAACCAATTATGGAGTTATAAGGTGGCTTGGAGAAATCTAGGAGTGTTTGAGTGCTTGGTGAACTAACTATTAAAAACTAACATTTATAAGTTTTGAGTACTTGTGATATCAAGGATCCAAAACAAGGCTCGTATTCAAATTCACAGAAAGTAATATCTCCCTCATATTAAATTATGTACTCGATGCTCTTCCTCCCTATAGGGAAGAGTCGATGATTTACCTCACGAATGAGACAATGTGTTAGAGAGTTAATATAAATGAACTGATTTCATGCCTTTTTACAATTGTAGACCATTGCAAGTTCACTTTTAAACGTGATGAAATGAGTTTAACCCACTGTCTATAATTTCCTACAACACATAGACAATTGTAACTAAGAGCAGATGCAATATGTATACTTAGCAATTTATGTTCTTCATGATCAAATACACAAATAAATTGCTTTTTAGAGATTGAAATAGTTTAATTATCATGATTATTCCCAGAGAGGTGCTATAGGCCGATGAAGTCGAGCTCAAAGAAATCTTTTAAAATGGGGATATTCATATATATTTAATTTTCACAATAATTAGGGTTTGAACTTTGACGTACGTCTCTCATACTAGAGAATAGTTAAAAAATAATTAATCAAGGCCCCAAAATTCCTCCACCCCTACAATATCATGTGTGGCTATTATCGTTGATGGGCATCAAATCAAGCCTTCCTCTTTAATTTCTGAGTGCAAACAAAATTATACGAGACGACCTCTCGCGAGACCATGGGATCGAGGAAATAATATTTTTAAGACCAGTAATTTAGTGGACAAAAAGAGGACCATTTACGTTGATATATAATTTAAGGAGCACAGGTTTAAAATTTTACAAATTATGACTTGGAAGAATTTTATGTTTAAATTGAGCACAATTTGTGAAACGCTCTCACACTAAATTCTGTGAAATTATAATAAAATACTTCACTATTTATTTTCCAATTAGTCTCGTATGCAAATTAAGACGTATTGACAAAATAAGAGATCCTAGAGAAAAGGCTATTTCATCAATGGTCCAAAATGGTTGTGGAGCTAGCTAGGTCGTGGGAAAGGAGCCAGAGCCAGTCCACTAATTTTGTAATAATTAATTAATTAGACCCTTGATAGATTCAAAGCGATCGAATTAAATCAACTACTTTATATAGATTAGAGGTATTTCTTGGTGAACAAATTTTTTTGTAAAATTAATTTGAAGGAGTATTAATTATTTATAAGATTATGATTATCACGGTTGTATGATTTTTAAATTAATTACCAGCGCACAAAATTACTAGTATTAATTTTAAATAGTAACACTTTGTATGCAATACAATGACACTCGAATAAGAAAATTTCCGTGAACTCAAATTCACAAGAGACCTATCCACATTATACTTGTTTACACACTTTTATATATATATATATATATATATATATATATATATATATATATATATATAATTATAACATAAATTTGTAATATTTTGTCATTTTGCTCCCCTTGGTTTAAATTTTTGGCCTCCTTTGTGGATTTTTAGTGATGTAAACTATTAATACTTACTTTACGTGGGTAAATTGCATTTTTGGTCTCAAGAAAATGAGTGGTATGCAAAATGATTCTTTTTTGATCCCATAATTTTTTCGACATTTTATTCTCTTTTTTTTTTTTTTTTGACGGGACGACATTTTTAGTCTCAAGAGAATGATAAATTGCAGTTTTGGTCCTAAAATATAATAGTTGGGACTATTTTGCAAAAAAAAAAAACATGAAATTGAAATTGTCGTTGTAAAATTATCATGAGATCAAAACTACAATTTTTTCTATTTTACATTTATAAATTTTAAATTAAGGTACTTTAAAATTTTCTTTCCTTGAAATGAATCATGAATCCGTAACTAATTATAATCGTTTCACGTGAATCGGTCTTACAAGGGAGAAGCATGATATCTTTTGTGAGAATTTCCACTATCTTAACTAAAACAATTAAAAACTAATTTGAAACCAAAAAAGGTGAAGAAAATTCATCAACCAAAATAAGAACATTTAATTATTAATTAATACCTACCAAATTAGATATGTAGGTCATTAATTGGAGGTTGGGGAGAAAAGAAACCTACTAGTAGGTATCTACGTAAAAAGCCTTACGACCTTTATTCAATCTCTTTTCTTCTGTAACATCCATATTGTATGGAGTAAAATATCCATAATTCTATAGGTACTCTTTTAATCTTTTTCATTTGATTAGTATATACTACTAGTCATCAAGTTTAATATTATATTTTAAATGCAATGTTTATTATTGTACCTAATTTAATGTGTAAGTTATTTATTAGCATTATAAAAATAAAATTATTTTTATAAAATTTAAATACTCCCTCCATCCCCAAGAAGTTATGGACATTTTTTGGGACATGGAAACTAAGAAAAATTAATTTATTGACTTTCATAAGAATAAAGGGTAAGAGAGAAAATAAAGTGTAAGCGTATTTTGTGTGATTTAATGAGATAAAGTAGAATAAAAGAATAAAGTAGAGTAAAATAAAAGTGATATTTTTGTAATTTAAAAGATATTGTGAGGGTATTAATATTGTGTGATGTTTCCATTTTACGAGTGTGCATGCATAACTTGTTGGAACGGACAAACAAAAGGAAAGTGCACTTTACGAGTGTGCACGGAGGGAATTGTTTTTGACAACAATAGGTTAAAGATCCAAGTTCATGTGAAACACACTATGAAATATGAAAAATAACACGGGAGAAATTGAATTAATTGATACTAATTAAACACTATATAAAACATAGAAGTTGATATCATGTCAAAAAAAAAAAAAAAGAAGTATGCAATAAACTTGATCATGATCACCATTAATTAATGACTCAAAAACCTCATTAATCACGCGGCATGAACATAGTTAGCATAATAAATTAATTAATAAGGCAATCTTTCTTAATTAAACCATTCTTAGAATGCCACAATTTTTTTATCAGAAAAAATACTTGTATTAATCAAAATATATATAAGATATACCCCAAAAATATAAGTATTGATCAGAATGCCACAATTTTTTTCTATAATTTTATATTCGGTCCAAAAATTAATTTGTAAAATTAATCTCACCATTCAATAACTACTACAAAAAACACCAATTTTAAAAAGGGGAGTTAACGGCGTTAGTTAAAGAGGGTGTAGACGAGGGGTAGTGTTAACTAAGGTTTTAGCGAGGGCTAAAAAACCCTCGTTAATTAACGAGGGCCCACACGAGGGCACGTAGACCCTCGTTAACTAACGAGGCGATCTCGTCGGTAGGCCCGGGTTAACGAGGGTGAGGGCCCTCGCCAAGGCCCAGCATCAAATTAACGAGGTCCTCGCCCCCTCGGCAAGCCCAACATCATATTAACGAGGGCCGCCTCGCTAGCCCATAACATTAACGAGGTGCAGGCCCTCGGGTCGCCATAATTATATTAACGAGCCTTTCAATTAAAATTATAATAAAATTTTTGTATTAATTGGTTTAACTCAAAAATTAATAGTATTGGAGAATTTAGTAAATCCCAAACCTATACAAAATTAAATCTGTTAATTGCTTGTCAAAAAAAAAAAAAAAAAAAATCTGTTAACTGCACGATGGATGTGTATCAATAATATTCCTGCAGATGGTCGGCAAATCCAATTAGCTTTACTGAGTGTGACTGCCAAAACATGATCTTCGTGATATATATATATATATATGTGCCAATATTTTGAAAACAACAAAAACTTTTTCTAGAATCACTAAGGTGATGTTTTTGGGTTTTAAGTAATTTTTAAAAATCGATTTTTAAAATTTAGGAGTTTTTAAATTTTGAAATTTTTAAAATCTATATTTATTTTGAGTTTTTGAATAAGGTAAGATTTAATTTTATTACGTAAGAGTGAGTAATGTTATATTATTATATTATTTGTTGAGTGTTGTAGTTGTAATGATTAGATAATTGAGATATAGAAGAGAGAAGAGGATTTAGAAAAGAAATGAGAGAGAGAAATATTTTTATAATAGGTGTATAAATTTTATAGATTATTTATAGATATGTACTATGAGATTTTTAAAAACCAAATTTTAAAACTCAAACTGAAATGAGTTTTAAATTTTAAAATCCAAATCCAAATCCAATTTTTTTTTTTTTTTAAAAATCATACCCTAAACATTTTAACCTTTACCGCTGAACATTTTAAAAAAAAATCTTCAATTTTTCATAAAGAAACTTCATTTTGAAGTGAAGTGATGAATAATTAAAAAGAAATAAATTCTGAAAATTAATGTTCCACTATCTCTCCATAATCTTAAAGTTGTAAGAAAACTCTTTGGAAGCACGTGTATGAAACCTCTAGAAAGTTATCATCACTCAAATAAAATGATTATATCTTGCATTTAACTGATTAAATAACATCCTTTAAGGTGTAATCATATACTAGACCAATTTAAAACTCTTTTTGTAATTCAAATATTGTTTTTAAGAAAATATTTAAAATTTGAAAACACCTCTTTCTAAAAAAAAAAAAAAATCTACGTGCCTTTTAATTTTTCTACGTAAATCAATTTCAATCTCACTTCTTTAAAAACACATCGAAATGAGATAATGATATAAAAAGAAAAGAAAAATTTATAAAACCATAAGATAATAATCACTTAAAATTACAAAGTATCCCTTCTTTATGTAATGCTCGTATTATTCTATGTATGATATTTTGCAATATTTTGGATGTTAGTGTAAATTATACTATATAAATTCTATAGATAAAATGTAGAAGTATTATCGTCTCGTTGTGTGACTGTCTAATCACATATATTTTTGTCATGTTGATCTTATGGTAATCAATTTTACTACTTAATACAAAATCAATATCAATTCCACGATAAAAGCTGGTTTACACAATATTTTGCATTTTTGTCATATACTCCCCCTCCCTCTTTAAGTTTTAGGGGTCTTGGTTTGTTGAAAGGAATTGAAATGGTAATGAGTTTGAAAGTAGTGAGAAATGGTAATGAGTATGTTAGTTATTGTTGAGTTGTTTGGTTTATATGTAGGCATGACTATCGATTACCATAAAAAGTGTTTGATTTTAATAAAAAATATTGATAATTAAAATTGACTATTAACTCTTTTTAAATATTAATATATATATATATATATAATTTTTTTATCGGTAAATTTTAATTGTTAGTAGTTAGAAGTTAGTTCGTCAAGTCTCCTTACAATTTCAAAATCTCCAAACTTCCTTATACCTCCCACTCCAAATTCGTTCCCAAAGGCAAAATATTTGTTATTAATATTAATAAATTATTTAGAAGGCAAAATAAATTTTTAAAAAATTATATATGAAATTTTAAAAGCAATGACTTTCATTCCTCCCAAAATTGGGAGGAGTGAATCTATGACTTTAATTACTCACTTTTAAGATATCATATATTTGATTCTCAACCAAACATCACACTCTCCTTTCATTGTTATTTCTTAGCTTTAAAGGTGTTAACCAAGCACCTCCTCATATTTTGTCATTCGGGTGTTTTTCTTAAAGCTTAATATTTTATTTTTGAAAAGTTGTTGCTCCACATTTATAATAAAATATTCCACCGTTTTACTTTTCTTACACTCTCTATTTTTTATTTTTCTTTTACTTTTCACCAATAACTTTTTAATAAAATACTATATATTCATTAAAACTCGTGTCATCCCTCAAATGTAGGGGTGACAATTTGTGTATTCGTGTTGACACGTTAAGGCTAAACACGAACAAGACACAATAAGAATCTGTCTTTGACACAACACAAACACAAAAATTTCGTGTCGACACAACACAACACGATAAGGCGCGATAAGAAAAATAAATAAATATAGAAATTGAATTTTAGTTATAATATTTGACAAGACACAATATCACACGATGCGATAATATACGTTACACGATATGACACGATAAAAAAGTATAAAATCTCTAATAAAAAAGTACTAATTATCAAGACATATATACAATCAAAACTTTTTTCAAATTCAGCGGCTTGACCGAGAACACGATACGACACAAAAATATCATGTTCTTATCTTGTCGACACGATAACAACATGAACACGATAAACCTAAACACCAACCCACAATTTTCATATTGTGGTATCTGTCATTATCTGAAACTGCCACCCCAACTCAAATAATAGAGAGAGAGAGAGAGAGAGAGAGAGAGAGAGAGAGAGAGAGAGAGAGAGAGAGAGAGAGAGAGAGAGAGAGAGAGAGAGAGAGAGAGAGAGAGAGAGAGAGAGAGAGAGAGAGAGAGAGAGAGAGAGAGAGAGAGAGAGAGAGTTTGGTACGTATACACAAGAATAAGCTAGGTAATTGATTAATTAGTTGTGGTGCACATCTTTCTATTCTACTACCCATACAAAGACAATGAAGAAAAAACCACAGGTGGTGAACAAACTTTTATAAAGTGGGGTAGCAAAAGCACTGGGAGTACAAGTCCAGGGAAGGTTGTCTACTGTGGTTCACAAAAATACACACACTCAAAATTCATGCATACCATCCATACATTCAAGTGCCACTCAAACTACCTCCCATTACCTTTCCATGTTCCATAGATTCCATTTTCTCTTCCATCTATACCTTCCCACTTCAATAAATCAACATCACTTTTTCTTTTTGCCAAAGATTAATTGTTCATTAAATAATTAATGTTTGTTAATAGGTTAAACTTTGAGACAAGATGGTCAATCAATAACTACATAAGAGTCAGACCTATCTAATAGCTTTAACTTTCGAGTTAAAAATATTTTTGGTCATGTAACTATCACATTTTTGTAAATCATTACAAGATAGTTAAACAATTTATTTTGGTTTTGTAATTTTGTACCTTGCTCAAATTATGTTCAATTTTTGTCAAACGTCGATATTTTAGCCTTTTAGGCATATGTGAAAAAGTAAAATTTACAGGACAAAAAATGATGCCGTTTCACAAAATTTGAACGTATTTATAATGTAAATGGATTAATTCCCCACCTCTGTACAATGTCGTATTTTAGATTAGACGAAATTCTTTTCATGCTATCATAGCAAAACTTTGGGTTCAAACACCTTTAATACAACTCCACCAATTTAAGGGGCGCTTGGTTAGGGGTATTAGAATTAGGTAATAAGAATGACTAGTGATTCATTCCCATTGATGAATTTTGGAAACAAAGTTGAGCACGAAAAAATTTGAGCAAGAAAAAAGTTGGGCGGAGGAAAAATGAATGATTGTTAAATAATTGATTATAAGAGCGAAATTATGTAATCAAAATAAATCAATGACTATTTTATTTTTAAATCAATTCCAAATTGTAAATATTATCAAGCATCATCAATGGGAATGATTAATGAGTCATTCCCATTACCTACTTCTAATACCCCCAACCAAGCGAGCCCTAAATTATATACTTGTTGGGTCTCTTTAGTGCTCCACATGATAAATTTGACGCTAGACCACAAGTACGCTCGTGAACCTCGCAATGATGGAGTTAACGTCGGCACACGGGTGAAGGGGAATAATAGAGTGCTAATATAAATGGATTAATTACTCTTTAACTTTCAGTTATGTGACCCATTTTTCACATGCAAAGCTTAGATGCCGTTCGATTAGTCTGTGCAATACTCCATCATATATTTTGCATCTAGCTAAATCTTTTTGTACGTACATGTGGCATATACAGTAGTTTATTATATCTTTAAACTGTATATGTACCATGCATCTAAATAATAAACAATAAAAATATTGGAAATACAATTAAAAAAGGTACATGTGACATGCATGATACTGCTTAAATGGTGATTATTAAATAAAATAAAAAAGGAAAAACTATTACATGAGGCTAGAAGGTTCTTTCCATAAATGGGATAGGCCTAATCCTAGCAAGGAGTGATCTGTCTCAACCTGGTGTAGAAGGGTCATTTATTATTCAACAACATAAAAAATTAACATCATTCCTTTGCCTATATATACCTGCATAATATTCCTAAGACATAAGCAACTCAGAAAATACAAGTCCCACATTTTTCTTTCTTGAGCTCTTTTTCCTCTTATCCCTCTGCACTTATATATATATTATTAAAACAGACAAGAAAATGGTTAGTAGCTTTCATATTTTTTTCTACTCCAATTAATGATTGATCTTCATCACATTTCAAGTTCTTATTCAACATTTGTTTAATTCCTTCGTCGTCGTCTTCTTCTTGCAGGCCGAAAAAATGAGTTTAACAGTTGCGGACGCAGTCGATTACAAGGGTCTCCCTGCCGAAAGGTCCAAAACTGGCGGTTGGGTGCCCGCTGCACTCATCCTAGGTTTGTTTTTCTCGAGTTTTTAACAGTATTAGTTGTTTTATTAAAAGGTATTAGTTTGATAATAAAAACAACTAATACTACTTTACAAGACTTGCTCTGGAAATTATATATTGAATCTTCTAATGTGTTGGAATTATCATTAATGACATTTATTCCAATATGTTAATTAGTGTCTAGCTAGGTGAATATTAATTCTACCATGCTACAAGAAAATCACCTGAGATTGATTATATATATATATATGTGTGTGTGTGAAATAATTTAGTGTGTTGTTATTTGAAGATTAATTATTTACATGCAAAGAGATAGCTTCAGGTCCACAACCACAGTATAGAGCATAACTTTTACAAAGAAAACAAAATATCCCTCACCTTTAGGACCATCTTTCCCATGTGTAACAATTTATTAATATGTTCAAAAGCTTCCACTTTAATTAATTTATTCAATAGGTTTTATGTTCAAGAACTTTATTTTATTCACCGTTACAGCATAAATAATAAAAATATTGTTTCGAGGGGTTTAGTTGTTTCACTGAAGAGTTAATATATTAGTTTTGAATGATATTAATTGTTTTACTAAATGGTATTAATTGTAAACCATGCGATTTTACAGTGAGACGTGTTCACACAATACCAACTTGAACGTGAATTTCAAGATTAATTAGTTAAACTAATTAAATTGATTGTGTAATTATTCAGGGATAGAAATTGTTGAGAGGCTTTCAACAATGGGGATTGCAGTAAACCTTGTGACTTACCTTGGTGGTGTCATGCATCTGCCTAGCTCTACCTCTGCTAACATTGTCACCGATTTCATGGGCACATCTTTTCTCTTATGTTTGTTGGGTGGATTTCTTGCTGATTCGTTCCTCGGAAGATACAAAACGATCGCCGTTTTTGCCGTTATACAAACAATGGTAATGGAACTTTATCCTCCATGGATTTAGATCCTCTGTTGTGCACATACAGTTTTTACGGTACAAATTACTTGTAGACGGCTTTTTCTTCAAGTAATTTGTGCTGTAAAATATGCACGACAGACAATCCAAACCCTATTGGAACGAGCTAGTTTTAATTCATGGATTTGAATCATCCGTCGTGCAAAGACAAAGTGTGCAGTTTTCAAGACATAATTATGTTACTGCAGCAGGCTGCAATAGCAGTAGCCATCTGCAGTAACCCATCCTGTAAAATCTGCACGACAGACGGTCCAAATCCCAAGATCTTGTTTGGTGTGGGATTAACACGTTCAATTCTCTATTCAAATATTCATCCAATATATTTATTTTCACACAATTCAATACAATCACGTCACTTTCTCTCACCTAACCGGAAACTCAAAAATCCAGGGAACCGGAATGCTGGCGATAGTAACCGAGTTACCCCAGCTCCGACCACCCCCTTGCCGTCGCCACGACGCTAACTGCACGGAAGCCAGCGGCTTCCAAATGTCGATACTCTACATCGCCCTCTATCTCATAGCACTAGGCACCGGAGGCCTGAAATCGAGCATCTCGGGATTCGGAACGGACCAATTCGACGAGAAAGACGAAAAGGAGAAAGCTCAGATGGCCTTCTTCTTCAACAGATTCTTCTTCTTCATCAGCATCGGAACTCTGACTGCAGTGACTGTGCTGGTGTACATACAAGACGAAGTGGGTCGAAGCTTGGGTTATGGCATTTGTTCCATTGCCATGGTGATAGCCATATTCATTTTCTTGTCCGGCACCAAAACTTACCGGTACAAGAGGAGCTCCGGCAGCCCCACCGTCCAGATTTTTCAGGTCATCGCGGCGGCGATCAGGAAACGGAAGCTGGCCCTTCCTTATGATGTTGGGATGTTGTACGAAGACACGCCGGAATCTTCACGAATCCCTCACTCCGATCAATTCCGGTTAGTCTTCGTCTCTTGTTGTGTATTTCATTATCTTTAATACATGACATGTGTTGGTTATAGCATCTTTTGATATATTATCATATGAATGACAAGTGTACGGTGCATTTAAATTGAAATAATTTTGTCTCATCTAAATGTTCGAACGGTAGAGAGTCCTTAATAATTACATTGATCATTTGTCATCATTTAGATAGTAATAGAAAATGTTAGATCATCAACTGAATAAATAATAGAAGATCGTGTGTGATCATGTATTAAAAATAATGAAATACAAGATAAAATATTAAAATGAAGTACGAGAAAACTCTCAAAAAGTTAAATGATTTTGCCAGTGTGTTTAATCGTCTCAAAGGAGACTTTTTTCTTTTTTACAGGGCTCAAAGGAAACTTAATGATACTAGTTTGATAGTAACACTACATAATGAAAACAAGAAATACAATTTTTGTTACATGGCCAAACTGGTTTACAAGAAATTTACTCTTATTTTGCACACATCTAAATACTAAGACAATTGACTACAAATATGAAACACAACAAATTCAAAATATACAAGATTATTTAATTTCTTCATATTTGACATTAATTTAATTTCGAGCAATATAATTAATTAAATTTGTTGTGCATGCAGATTGTTGGACAAGGCAGCCATTGTAGCAGAAGGAGATATAAATTGTTCATCAGGGCCTAATCCATGGAAGGTATGCTCAGTTACAAAGGTGGAAGAAGTGAAAATGATGGCCAAATTGCTCCCAATTTGGGCCACAACCATAATCTTCTGGACAACCTACGCTCAGATGATTACGTTTTCCGTCGAACAGGCGTCCACGATGAAACGAATGATCGGAAACTTCCAGATTCCCGCCGGTTCGCTCACCGTCTTCTTCGTAGGTTCTATTCTCATCACCCTGGCCGTTTATGATCGACTCATTATGCCACTTTGGAAGAAATGGAATGGAAAACCAGGTAATATAATATTACTTTAAACTAATATTTTTAACGAATAATTAATAATGTTAAAAAATACACACTATAAACAAGTTTGACGGTGAAACTGTTCACATGTACTAATCAGTTCTTTTTGTAAGGCAGTATTTATTTTTAGTACAATATGGTCGATAATTGCATGCAATAACAGTATGTTAGAAAAAAATTGTTAATCTTTCAGTTTTGGTCACCATATATTATAAAAATGTCTAATTTGGCCTCAAAATCCTAAAAATAAAATAAAACAGTGTCATTTTATGTCATGCGAATATTGTTTCATGAGAATTTAATTTGGAGTCAAAATTGGACAGTAGACAAGTTATAGTATCAAAACTGAACAGTAGGCAATTTATGGGGCCAAACTTTTACATCGCTACGATATAAAATGATATTTTTTCAATTTTCCGATGATTTTGGTCCAAAATTAGTCAAATATTTTATTTATTTGAATTGAACCGAATTAAGAAGTTAACTTTTTTAGGAACAAATTTGGACAACGTCAAATTAATGGAAAAAAACTTGCACATTAACTAACTTTGTAAACATGTATTTTCTTTTGCTGAAAATTGCTGACTCAGCTTACATCCACCACGTAGTTGCTGAGTCAGCAATTTCATATAAAAGTTGGTGTACGAATACCAAATTTAATATAACGAAATCATCCTACTTAAAAACTCAAAATCGCAATTCTGCAGGTTTCTCGAGCTTGCAGAAAATCGCAATCGGGCTAGTGCTGTCGACAATGGGAATGGCAGTAGCAGCATTAGTAGAGATGAAGAGACTGTCAGTAGCAAAAGCAGGGAACAAATCATCAACCAATCTTCCCATAAGTGTGTTTCTCCTGATCCCACAATTCTTGCTTGTGGGAGCAGGAGAAGCATTCATATACACAGGCCAACTCGATTTCTTCATCACGCAATCTCCCAAAGGGATGAAAACCACAAGCACGGGGCTCTTTCTGTCGACTCTTTCCCTCGGATTCTTCGTCAGCAGCTTCTTGGTGTCAGTGGTGAAGAAAGTGACCACCAGCAACGGCGGCGAAGGGTGGCTGGCCGATAATATAAACTACGGCCGCCTCGACCGCTTCTACTGGCTTTTGTCCATTCTTGGGGTGGTGAACTTTGTCATATATCTCATTTGTGCCGTGTGGTACAAGCCTCAGAAACCTGCGTGCATGTTCAATGCAAATGGTGAAGAGAAGTGCTAGTAAATGATGATGATGATAATGATCATCATCACTAGTGTAATTTGTCACCTTTTTCAATAGTGTTTTTTTTTTTTTTTTTGAGAAAATGGAAACATCGTTGTGTGCATTGTACTATGTACAATGATTGTGTGCGTTGAATGCAAAGTTCAATTATTTTGATAAATATTTAGACGAGGAGTTCCAAAAATTAAATACCACAAATAATTAAGTTGTACCAACTATTCTAATTTTTTTTTATCAATTGTGATGGGCCCCACACGCTTTGATCCCCGGCCCCACCACGCTCGTAAATTTATGTCCGCTGGCATTTGATTTCCATTCGTCTGTCCAATGAGCGAGTCGTTTGTTCACTCATTCATTGAACGGAATCGTACTTGATATTGGTGGTGGGTTTGGGAGATTATATTAATTTAATTCTTAATTTTAAAGTAAAATTTAAGGACAAATATGTCTTAAACGTAAAAAAATGGTAGATAAAAATTATTTATTTTAGACTAGCATAAGAATATTTGTATTATAAATACTCTAATTTCCTCATCAGTTCAAGTCAAGCAGACTTCGGAAGAGAAAATACACATCAAGCAATGTCAATTATAGCAAGAATGTCGAGATGACAAGTTTACCGCTTCCTAATCACGATTTTCAACAAGCTAGCTCTTGATTTGATGTCGGACTTTTAGATAACACATAATTCTTTCATGGGACCTTATTTAAGAAGGTTTAGTTACTAACATGTTTACTTCCATGTAGAAAATGTATTTGGATTCAAAGCCCTACGTGCTCTATCGAGAGCCTCAGCTCACGCGTCCCGAGTTCGATTTCCGAAAAAATAACCTCAGTACTCATATTAAATTATTTACTCGTTAAGCATGTTCCCTAAAGGGGAAAGTTGAGAATTCAATCCATAAATAAGGGGAGTGTTAGAAAAATTAATACATTAATTAATTAAATTCACACCTCTCTTCAAGTTCAAACTTTTAGATGAGGCATTTAAATTCTTTCGGTCAAATTGGGGAGATTGTTGATGTTGGATGACAATATTGTGCAATATGTTTCCAACATTTCAGAAAACATCAAAATTGGTCCTTTCGACTAACACTAACTCCGTTTGTTTCATGTTGTGCTTAACATCTTTGACTGATGACCTCCATTCTTGATGAAGTGGTATAGCTCCACTACTTATTTCCAAAGGTCATGAGTCCTAGTCATCATTTGTTCGATTAAAAAAACATATTTGACTGATGATCTAGAACTAACTAGAAGGTTCTAGGTCATGATGATGCAGTTACAAAGATCATGTGGAGTTAGTGGGAATTATTTTCTAAATCCTTCCAGGTTGATCTGTGATTGAGGATGCAGTTTACAAGAGTTCTCTATGTCTATTAAGAAAATAGAGCTAGGTTGATACACTTATAGTTATTGTCTATGGAGTGTTACATAATTAACTTAGGTGATCATAGGTAGAGGTGCCCAACCGCCGGAAACCGCCGGTTCGGTTCCAAACCGGCGGTTCCGGTTTGCCGATTTTGGAACCGGAACCGAACCGGCGGTTCCAAGGTTTAGGTTCGGTTCGAACCGGCGGTTCCGGCGGTTTTTCTATTTTTTTTTTATCTTTTTAATTAATTTATGTGTATTGTTACAAATTCAATATAAGTGTGTTATTGTTACAACTTACATAACATGTGCAAATTAATTTATTTGACATTGAAATTGAATTTAATTTAACTTACATTGCAAAATTAACTTACATTTTATATTGAAATTAAAAATATTACAACTTACAACTTTAGAATATCAAAATTAAAAATATTACAATTTAGAATATTGAAATATTACAAATTTACAAATTACAACTTAGATAATACATTACAAATTTACAAATTACAAATTAAATAAAATTAAAGGGGAAGGGGGAGGGATTAAAAATTTTGACTTGAACTTAATTTTAAGAAATTAACTTAGAATTTCTAAGTCCATAACTTAAAATTAAGTTGCCTACGTATCCAATTAGGAATCAAAGTCCACGTAGTTCTCTTACCTCAAAATTTACCTTTTCGGTTTATACGGTTGAATGCTCGATTCTTTAACCTTCACTAGTTCCGCCGGTGGATGTCGTCCATTCTTCGCTATCTTCATCTTCTACGAGCGCTACTTGAGTTCTATGCTCGGCTCTTACCCAATCATCGAGCAAGCATTGGTTCTCGACATTCTCCACCGTCATGTTTGATCTCGTTGCATCCAATGTATAACCTCCCAAGCTAAAAGCTTGTTCACAAGCAACGGTGGAGGCGGGACATGCAAAAATGTCTCGTGCAACTTTAGACATCACCGAAGTATGGTTGCTCTCCTCGCCCACCACTTTAGCACGTCAATGCCTTTCTCACTATGTTCGCCGCTTTCAAACTCAACATTAAGAGAAAAATATGTTTCTAAATCTTGACAACTGTTAGTAGAAGATCGTGCCCTTTTTTGATAACGATTATCCAAAAAAGAATTAATACGACTAAGAATAGGACCGGAAGAAGTTGAAGTAGAACTATAAGATGATGAAGAAGAAGTTTGAGTTTGAGTTTGAGGTGGACCCGCATACTCTCTAAGTAAATCAACAATAATTTGTCTAACTCTAGCAATTATCTCACCTACATTAGGACGTATATCACTAAATTGATCAAATTCCGTTACATCACCGCATGGATATAAAGTTTCATAATAAAAGTTAACAAATCTTCTAAACCATCTAATTTAAAAGTAGGATCAAAAACTTTAGCAACTAAAAATAAATCGGGAATGGTATGAAAATATTTTGTCCATTTTTCCATCATAGAAAACACACTAGCATTCAACATAGGATCATGCAAATTTTCGCGTAAAACACCAACAACTTTTAAACAATAATCAATCGCAATATGACTAGTAGGCTCGTAAATTTTAGACATAGCATAAGTAGCATCATTAAAAATACCTAAAATTTCACAAATTTTCACACAAGGATCCCAATATTGAGGATATAAACGAAAACCAATATTTTCATTAGCAAAAAAATTACATAAATGATTTTTATATTCATTAGACTCATTTAATAATTTATAGGTAGAATTCCAACGTGTAGAAACATCAAGAGAAAATTTTTTTGGATGCACGTTGTTATTTCTACAAAAAATTTTCCATTTTTTCATTAAACTAGAACGACGAGTCATAAAATAAATAGCATCTCTAATAGGAGCAATTTGTGCACGTAAAGCATGCAAACCATCTTGAACACATAAATTTAAAATATGACACATGCATCTAATATGAAAGAATTTACCTCCAAGGCACGGTTGACAAATCGCCTTTAAATCTTCAATACTAGCGGTATTAGCACTAGCATTATCAAAACCAATGGAAAAAACTTTATGGGTTAAAACATACATATTCAATATATCATGCAATTTATCTCTAATATTAACGGCGGAGTGATCGGTATCAAAATCTTTATAAGCTATTAATCTTTTGTTTAAAGTCCATGAGTCATCAATCCAATGACAAGTAACTCCAATATAAGAATGTTTTTGAAAATTATCACTCAAAATATCGGCACAAATTGAAACTTTACCATCAAAATCGGCAAAACGGTTAATCAAAGCATATTTATATTCTCCTACAACTTTAGCTACATCACGAGTAGTAGTACTACGAGAAACTTTTTTGCACAAGGTTGAAGACCAAGTTGAACCATTTCGGTCCACATAAAATTATCGGGAGTACTAAAAGGAAGATGTTGCACACATATCATTTTTGCTAAAAGTTTTCTATAAGCAATTTGATCATATTTCCAAATATTAGTGTTAGAAGTACTTACAGCGCCTTGAGCTCCACCACCGAAGGACTCGGTATATCCGTGACTTGAAAGTTGCGTTTGGCTCGTTGCAATCCCCATTCCGCCGGATGCTTCGACTTTGTATGACTATTCAACGCTCCATATCCGTTTCCTTTTATAAACGAATATTTCATGTTGCAATAGTTGCAAATCGCCTCGAACTTGTCCCTCCCTTTTGAATCCTTCCCCACGTAATTCTTCTTAAAATGACGAACAAACGTCATGGACTTCAACACCTTTCTTGATTGGTTTGAATCCGGAGTTGGCGTTTCTTCTTGATCGTCACTTTCTTCTTGAGTGGTGGCTCGGCCTCGTCGTGGTTGTGGTGGAGGCATTTGAGTGGTGGCGTCGGGTTGATCATCATCCGAAAATATATAATCTTCGTAACCAACACCGAGAGTTTCACGAATAGCATCATCGCGATCATCGTCGAGATCAAAAATAGGAGAATTGGTTACATTGCTAGGAGGAGGAGGAAGAGATGGTTGAGAACCGGAGGTGGAAGCTTTGCCTTTGCCCTTTGAAGAAGATGACTTTCGGCTAAACATTTTCGGTTGATTTTGTAAAGTGTATAATATAAGTGTATAATAAAATAATAAGTGTAGTGTATAATGTATAATAAGTGTATTATGTATATAATATAATAAATGTAGTGTATAATGTATAAAATATAATAAGTATATAACTATATAAGAATTTGAGTATAATATAAGTATATAAATAGATAAGTAAACTAAACTAATATAACTATAATATAAGTATAATAATTGAAATTGAGAGAATTTGAGAATTGAGAGAGTATGAATTGAGAATTGAGAGTAAGAGAGTAAGAATTGGTGTGGTAAAAATGAGAAGAGGTGTGGGGTATTTATAGAGGTGAGAAATTTAATTAAAAAAAAAAAAAAAAATTTGAATTGCAACGGTCAAAACCGGCGGTTTGACCACGAACCGCCGGTTTCGGTTCAAACCGCCGGTTCCATCTAACGGTCGGATGATGCTGGGCCGTTGATCTCCAACGGTCAACTAATCTGATCCGTCCATTTGAAATTTCAAATTTTTAAAAAAAAAAAATACAAAAACCGAAACCGACGGTTTAACCGCCAAAACCGCCGGTTTCGGTTAAACCGCCCGGTTCGGTTAACTGCCGGTTCGGTTTAACCGCCGGTTTCGGTTTTGCAATGACCGAAACCGAAACCGGACCGTCTAATACTCGGTTCGGTTCGGTTTATAAACCGAAACCGGGCGGTTTTGTCGAACCGGCGGTTTCAAACCGAAAACTGGTTCCGAACCGCCGGTTCGGTTTCGGTTTGAACATCTCTAATCATAGGTTTATTATTCTTCCTTATGCGTTGCTATAAATGTTACCACAATTTTTAGCAATATATATAAACTTCTTTTGTATGTTAACTAGGTCATTAACAAGTGTGGTGCACGTTGTATATACGTTGGTGACAAATTTGGATTAGAATAGAGGTTTTTCACCGAAAGTCATGAAGAATTTGCTCCAAAATCTGTTGCAATCCCTCCTTCTAAAACTCAATCTATTGAATCAGTAACATCCCCATCATCCACTATTTAATCAATTTGATCGAAAGTAACCGAAGAGACCTATATGTTGTTGTATATTAAAAGTCCGATTCTTTAATTGACTCGGGTTAAAAAGGAGAATACAAGAAAATACCAAGATTATTAAGAATATTTTATTAGTATAGATTTATATTAGTATAGATAGGTATGAAGTCTTTGACATATAGATAGGTTATTTGGTGGTGTATGTATACACGTAACCCTTTAGATCGAAATACGTTGTAGGTGATCATGATTTGTATTAATGCCTTGTCATATTGAATTCCAACATGAGGCACTAATAGACTAAAAATCTATAAAATATTTTAAAATTCATTTTGCAAATATGTGTTTAATGTCTAATGTTGTCATTGTGTTGAATGTTATAGTATTGTTGGTGAAGAATTTTATATTAGGGCTTAATATTTAGGTTAAGTCTCAATTTAGGTTTTAAAGTTTGAAGTGTCTCAAATTAAGTTTTAAAATAAAAAAATTAAGATCTAATTTTATTCATTATGTCTCAATTCAAGGCCCAATATTCTTTTTCTATTTTTTCATTTCTAATCATACATCATTAATTTTTATAAATAATTATTTTTATTATATATAATTTTTCTTATCTACATTCTGGAATATATTTTATATATTTTTATATTTTGAATTTTATATATTGTTTCCACCGTATTTATTATAAATACTCACGTTCATCACCTAGATTACAAAATAAAAAACTTAAAATTTTATTTTTAAATAAATCTAATGCAAGTATCAAATAAAAATTATTATTTTTTAATTTAACATATTATATTTTAAAAATTGAATAGAAAAAAGTTATTATACTTTGAGTATTTTAGAAAAAGATTGAAATAAAAAAATGGTCGGGCCTTGAATTGAGACAAAACGAGAAAATTTGGATCTTAAATTGAGAAATAAACAAAAATTGGACCCTAATTTGAGACATTTCGCAACCTAAAAATTGAGCCCGAATTTCATATTCTTGACAACATTATCTATTTAACAAATTCGCACACTTTCAATCTACATAAAAAGAGAGATAAAATTACTCCAATATTTTCTTGTTGTTCTTGTTCATATTTTCACAAAATATATATTCAATAATTAATTATTTACAATTTGTAAGGTGATTATATTCATAAAAAAGTTGAATATCAATAATCACACCCTTCTTCATATCCACTACTTTAATTTAAAACTTTCTTTCCTAAATAAAACCACATAATTATGTGGGCTCCCCTCAACCCATTTGTTCATCGAAACATCACCACTGTCAAAATCGAAAATGTCTTAATTCATGAGATCTACATTTTAGTGCATTTCATATTCAATTTCGTGTGGTCGTTTTTAACAAAATCGACAATAGAGGTGAGAATTTTGGAGATAGTGAAGAAGATTTACTTGATTGGGAAGTTTTGAGGAGAAATGAATGATATGGATAGGATATATATATCAATGATAGGTATTTGGTGTAAAGTATTGGAATGCAAAATAATGTTTTCATTTTGTAAGATTATTCACAAGAAATTGATGATACCAAGAAAGTTTTGAAAAAATAAGAAAATAATTTTTGTCATGATATTGTGTAAGGGTAGTAAGCGAGTCCACTCGGTTTACGAGTTACTCATATTTGATTAAAAAAGATCAAAATTATTGAGTCAAGTTCGAGTTTAATAATACTCAACTTGATAGACTTGCAGAGTTGAGAAAATTGCTTTTTTGGTCCCACAGTCATGCCTCGCTCACGATTTTGGTCCCAATATATACCAAACTAGTCCTGTTCGTCATTTTTTCGCAATTTTTGTCCCACCGTTAGTTCCGTTAGCAGTTTTAGTCTCAATCGAAATATCATTATTGTGCAGCGAATTAGAAGGAAAATTGGACATATTTTGGAAAATTTTATTTTATTATTTTAATGTGTAAATTATTTACAAAAATTATATTTAATCAAGCTTTGATTTATGTCAGTTATATAGTTAAACTATTTCATGAGTTATGTAGGCCGAACTCGATCGTTTTCAAAACTAATCTCAATATATCAAGTTGCAGGAGAAGTGATTCGTAAATTATTCTATCTCCTTTCTCGTTTTATTTAATTAGATTTCTCCAAAACTTTTAGGAAAATATTATTAAATTATTCTATCTTTCTTGTTTTTGATTTAATTATATTATTTCCTTAGCTATTTTTGTTTTTTATTTATATCATAGCTGAAATTCATTGTAATTAATTGATGAATAAATAGCTAGAAAATATTTGGTTATTCACTTTATTCGTGTTTTATCGTTGTTCCGCTATTCGTGCATGAATCAACGACATGAATACCAACGGAATTAACAAGTTAGTCGCGTTTTACGTACAAATTCGAGTGTTCTCAGAATTAACAGATATTTACGTATAGTACCGTGCTTCTGCTGCATCACTACTTTTGCACTTTGATATGTTTTGCAAGCTGCAATGAATGTCAAGCTGAGGCGAATTGAGGTAGAAAATGACTCTGAAGTTCTTGCCAAGACCTTGAATGGGAATATGGATAGTGATTTATATGCAATATATGTTTAGTAGTAGAAGATATCGTATCTCTGGACAAGGATATTGACTGTGTTAGTTTTTCATATACATGCTTTGTCACACTATAGAGATGGTGATGATGTTGAAAGAGTTTGGATTGAGGAATTACTTGATTGTTGTAATAGTCTGTTAGCCAATGATGAAATTATTTGATTGTTGTAATAGTTTGTTAGGCAATGATGTAAGCCGCGAGCTAAAAGAATTTTGTCTCATCTAAAGTCCGAACTTGCAAAGAGGTTGAAAATTAATTCATTTATATCAAATACCACATTACAAGTCTAACGTTCTTGAATAATGAAATTCCTTTTTTATGTAAAAAAAAAAAAGTTACATCGAGTTATGAATTTTAATTTTTTTATCGGACAAATGATGACTCGAACCCATAACTTTTAGGCTATATTTAGTGGTGCTTTAATGTTTAACCAATTATATATAATGGTATCACAAAGATATAATATTTATGGTATCGATGAATGAATGCAATGATATCGGTATTGTAATGATGTCAATTTTGTACTATGAATAAGTTTTAAAGAAGAGTGACTCTAAATTGTATAGCGAGAAAGAAATACATCTTAATTAAAAATATATATTGTGTAAAATTATCTTACAAATTCTATTTTATGAGATGGAGCTTTAATTTGTATTTTAGTTTATTTCATTTAGAAACATGAATTAATTTGATTAAACCTTATCCAGTTGATCTCAAGAGGGAGTACTTATTTATTTTTGAAGGGGTTCTAATGAGATTATGTGGCATGAACTACAAAATAAAAGACTTGTTTTGCAAATCCAAAGGTATGTTTGTTTTGGATTTTAAAGGATTTTAAAATCAAAATATAATGGATTTCAAAATTTTGATAAATAGTGTTTCCTCCCTTTCAAATTAATTTGTGCCAAAAATAAAAAAATGGAGTAATGAGTAAGGTTTTTAGGGTAATTTGTAAAAAATATTTATAAAGTAAATTGTGTGTATGTGTGGATTCATAAATAATGACATCTTATATAAAATTGTGGTTATCGTTAGAGTAAGTTTATGAAAGTTTTTATATTTTTGAGTGTGCAAATTGTTATGGGACGCCCATAAAAAAGTGTGCAAGTTATTAGGGGACGAAGAAAGTACTAGTGTGTGTTTGTTTTGAGATTTAAATAGAGTATGATTTAACTTTATATCAAATTAATGTGCAAGAGTGTGTGTTGTATTATTATATTATTGTTAATTATAATTATAATGACCGAATGATTGTGTAATAATTGTGTGTTTTATTGGAAGTTGCAAAAATAAAAATAAAAATAAAAAATTTGAAAAGGGATAAAGAAAATAAGTGAATTTTTTTTTAAATAAAAAAGAAAAAATCATATAGATCAGTGGAGAGGGTGTTGTAGAAAAAAAAAAGTTCATTTGTAAGGTTTATAGGTATTTGTAAGTGGATGTATTAATATTTTTAAAATTGAATTTTAAAATCTCAAAGTAGAATCAAATTTAGATTTCAAAATCTCAAATCAAACATAAGTAGGTCTCTCATGAACAAGTTCATATTACAAAACTTGTATTTGACACATTTCTAATACTCACTAAACATGACCCATTGAAATCGATCTGCAAAAACAGTTTCATAGTATGAAATTGTTTTACATTAAATTTTGAAATCAAACATACCTTTGAACGCATCAACCTATGAGTCACTCTCCTATGAAATTTGTTCATAGTATGAAATTGATACCATTATATTTATTTAATGATATCATAACATTTTATACAAATATTGTCTTCTATTCAACAAGGCTAGTGAAATACGTACCAAATAATAGAAATTTGACTGTCAAATACACACATTTAGCTGGTTACCAACCAAGAAAATGACTCTTGCATTGTGGAGTTTGTAAAGGTGACTCAAATAATTTGTAGTTGGTGCAGGTTGATCAACATATAATGTAATATTAATTATATTTTATTTAATTTCAGAAATTATTTTAGATTAAATTATAGATTCAATTGCAAGGTGTTCACTAATTTAATATATATATATATATATATATCATTATTAAGTTCTAGTGTGTATCTCTCTCTTCAAATTCAAAAGTTCTCCAAATAGCAACACTGTGAATCTGTATCCCACAATAGATGGTTTGCACATGGAGTGGAGATGGAAATGTGAATGCCATAAACAGGACAAAATTTTTATTACAAAAATTAAATATATTGGTACCCACCCACCTACTCTCTTTCTTTCCCACTTTTACCAATAAGATGAATTTTCTCTTATTTCCCCCTCCTTACCAATCGATGAATTTCACTACTTCCACACATGCCAATGTGATTCAATTATTGAGTCATATGATCTGAGATTAGAAATCCGATTTCTTTGTATTTACGAATCGATTAATTTGAGCAAACAATTCATAAAAGAATCAATTGGTGAGAGAACTGATGGTAGAGCAGTTAAAATAAACAAGCTGCTTTCGTGAGCTCATTTCGACTTCGTTAAGGCTCGACTCGAATTGGCTCGTAGTGTTAAACGAATCAAGTTCGACCTCGCAAAATACTCGTTTACTTAACGAGTCACCGGAGCTCAACTCGTTAAGCTCGATAGATAAGATTTCCTTAAAATTCCATTAGACTCGGCGACTCGTTAGACTCATTAAACTCGTTAGCGAATCAAGCGAGCTCTATTTCTAACTCGTTAATATTATCGAACTCGATAATCGCTTGAACCGAGCTCGAACTTCCAATACTCTACTTGGCTCGAATAAAAAGTCTAATTGGAGCTATATAGCTGAAGACGACACCTCAAATTTTCTAGTATTATTTAAAACAAAAATGAAAGATGAAATTAAAATAAATAAATAGTTACTATCTATAAAATTATTAGAATGTACAAAAGAAACTAAATCATTTTTAAAATTTATCTATTATTTATATTCAAATGAGTTTTAAAAATATATATATTTGTAAGATTATAAAAATATTTGTGTTAAAATGATCATGTATCCTCCTAAAATTCTTACATATAAATATAAAAAATTGATGGATCCGAACCCATCAACCCATGGGCCACTTGGTCTGGGCCAAATAGGCCCAATTTTTTTGGCCTATTCTTCAGATCAGTCCAGCCTTTTTAACGGGTCATTTGGTTGGACAAAATTTGCCAGCTCTAGCTATCACAGTGGTAAAATATTTTACCAAAGTAAAAGAAGTTGGATAAATTCTTGGGTGAGATTCTCTCGCAAACTCAACTATTCAAACAAAGAAAAAGATTTAACCCATTTGACAAATTGTAATTCAGACAAGAACATAAATTTAGGTGTATGAATCATCTTTCTTGATTCTGGAAAAGTAAAAAGGGCAAACTTTGTTCTTGTTAAGGACCTGCTTAAGTAATTTGTGCAAGTGCAACTTCATCTCACAGCTCTACATGTAAACAAAAGGAAAACACAATGGATTGAAGTTTATTTTAACTGCTAACCTGTAAAACACTAAATCCTTCTGCTCACCTTCCATGTAGAATTCTACAGTTAGCAGCTTCGTGCCGTTGGACTGCAAAATGAATTGTCATACAGATTGCAATTCATATGACCATAGTATCATTACTATCATCATTCAGCATGAATATTGCCTACTAAAGGATCCAACAAAATATTTTGAAAGGCACTTACTATCTAAATTCTATAAAACCTTTAAACAGATAATAGAGGAGAGGAATTCAATCATTCAAGTCTCTACACGCCCCATCCACAGGCTATATTCTTACATGTTTCTTCTGATTTAGATACCAAGCTTGTGGACTTTAAGCCAACATCATACTTTGTTTAACTCTAATCTACGGACTTAGCTCAAAATCTCCATGACTAATCAGCAATCCATGGTAAGAATTCAAGATTCTATACTTAGTTACTTGCATTTTACACCCACCCTACTATAAACCATGGAAATCACCTAAAGAGCATCTACAGTCATACTAATGGATAGCACACAGGGGAAACTAATCTGAATAGGATAGATAAAACCAATAGGTTCAAACTACCGAAAGCATAGAATCGTATGAATAAGCAACATAATACAATTCTCTGTAGCCAACAACTACATTAAATTTGTAAGTGCACCTAAATTAACTCACACACCACAAAGGAGAACACATAAAAGACTTGCAATTGGATATAACTCTAAAACATTTCGGAAAATAGCATCACTTTCAAATGAAATGAAATATAACTTCGATAATTAGACTACAACACAACACATTCAGAGAACCAAAGGTTTCAAATTAGTAGTACTATATAATAAAGACCAATGAACAATAGCCTCAAAGTATTTATCAGGTAACAAACATGTCCCTGAAAATTCTGAGGAAGCCTCAAAAGGGTCATCGAAGGATAATTCAGATAAACATATATATTAGAAACCCCTAAGACTACCACCTATATGAAAAAGAACCTACGGAATAGTTCATCAGCTCGTCCAGGCAAAAAATCATGTCGAAGGATATCCATATACCAGCCAATCAATTTTGGGACTCGTTTTTCTTAACTCCATTATTAATCTCCCCTTCCCTTTCTTCCAACAACCTCCCAGCTTCCTCATCCTGCTGCTGAGTTTTCTTCTGTGCTTCCTTTGCCTTAAGAGCCTGCAACTTTGAGTGATTGTAATAGGCAACCCCCAAGAAAGCTAATCCATAACCAAAAAGATTGATAGGTGTCACAGTATCCATAATTACAGACCAAGAGAAGGCAATCAAGAGCCAATCCTTAACCACCCCTGCTACATTCATGGTCAGAGCAGAAGTCTTCCCAACAAGAAGGAACACAGCTAGATTAAGCGCAAATGCACATAGAGAATTGGTACCAAAAATCAGATAATCGAAATGGAAGCTTGAATTCTCTTTCAGTTTTGGGAATTCCACGAACATCCACGGGAAAAACAGGAAAACCAAGCAGCATGGGGCCACATAATAAAGAGAAGTAATAGGATTGAGCGTGATACCCTTGGAAGTGAGCAAGATCTGAATCATAACAAGCCTCGTCGCCTCGAAAGCTACAGCGCCGAGTTGAAGAGTAACTCCCCACGAATCGAACTTCGCCTCACCATAAGCTGCAACCCCCACCCCGATCGAGATCGAGATCATGTTCGCCATGGTCTCCGAATTGAAGGCCTCCTTCTTGAACATCACACCGATGGTGTAGACAGCGACAGGCATGAGCGCCTTAAGCATTTGAATAAATGACACAGAGAGATAGATGTAGGCAGAATTGGAAAGCCAGAGAGAGAGGGAGTAGAGAAGACCGATAGGGACGACGGATTTGAGGTAGAGATCCCAGGACATGGTAACGGAATCGACGACCTTGAACACGCGGACGAGGAGATAAGCGAGGGAAGAACAGAAAGACATGTGAATCATGGTGAGCGAGATGGGGTAAGGCCAATTGTACAACTTGCGATCCAAGATGTACTTGTTGTAGACGATGACGGTGAAGGAGAGGAAGATCCATATGGCTACATAGGTGTAGGATAGCACGATCTTCTTCAGCACACCATCGCTTAATGCTCCGCCTTTCCCCATTGATGAGTATCACTTGCTTTCTGCAACTCTCTTCTTCAGTAGAAGTAGTCGATAAAGGGAGAAGATGGAGTGCAGGCGTTTGAAGATTGCAGTGTGATATAAGTATTATTATTATTATAATTGTTATTGACTATTGAGCTCATTTTCCTCAATTGGAAGATCTCGAGACTAATTAAGATTACATCCATTCTTGATTTTCATACATTTTATTTTGGGCAAATTATTATTATTATAAATAAATAAAAAGACGTGTGCGGGATGGTATCGCAAGTTCATGAACTAATACAAACTCCTTTTTACAAATATTGCGACACTTATAAATGGAAATACATCTCATTTTTAACATCCCCACAATACGCGTTTATTCACATTAATATCATTACTCTTTTTCAACTCAATTAACCTGTTATTTTTACATATACATGCTTTACCTATAACACATTTTATTTAAGTTGGTCAACACATCAAAAATGCATTTTTTTAATCTCTCAGGCAGGAGGAAATATAATTATTCCTAAATTATATTCCGCCTCACCGATGAAACTGTTCATATACTAGCATAATCATTTTCAAATTATATTTTATTTCGGTATGAGATAATCTCACAAAACACCTCCTCATTATCAAAATGTTGTTCATTACCAACAACCTTCTAAAAAAATTAAAACATTTGATCAATTGACGAGTAATGCAAAATTACGAAACAATCCATGCAAATATGAAAAAAATGCAATAAATAAAAGAAATTTGAATTTTTACAAACTTTTTTATTTTTTAAGGAGTATTTGGTAATTCCTTAAACCACAAACTTCTTTTAATAAGTTGGATAAATCATGGGTGAGATTTTGGTATTTTAACTTATAAATTGGTTTATAACTAATATTAAAAATTAATACAATTCAAAATTAATATTTTATAGTAAAATAATTAATACATTTTGGTGAAATAATTAATACTCTAAAAAATAAGTTTCATTTGTTTTGCTATGAAACTTGTTCAAAATATTTGTCATTTTAAAACTATACATATATAATTTATATTATTGATAATATAGAAAATAAAAATACATCACATCTCGTCCAAGATAAAAAGCCGAATCTCGTTAAAACTTGATAATAAAATTCCAGCTAGAAAATCTTCATGCGGAAAAAAAAAAAAAAAAGACTCATAAAAATAAACCAAATAAATTAAAAGGCAAGTTGAAAGCACAAGTTTTTAATAAATTATTTTTTGAGTTTCTATCTTCCATTTCAAAGTCTATTTTTCATCTAATAGTTTATCATAAAAATTGTATTAGAGCATAAAATTTTATTTGCAAAATGAAAAGTTAGAAGTAGACTTAAAGTGAAAGATATAACACTTGAAATATATTTTTAAAAAAATAATGCTTTGTTTACATAAGGTCAATTGAGGTGTAGGGTTTACTTTTGCATTGTTTTTCTTAACCTAAAATATAGCGTTTTGGGCCCATACTATAAACCTGCTTTTATTTAATGGGCATAAAAATGAATCAAATATAAATTTCATATTATAAAACTTCATCAACAAACTATTTTCTTAATTGTCATGCAACACATTGTTTTGTTTATATTTTACCCTTTACAGTGTAATACATTTTCATTTTACAAAATCTATCTTTAGCAACATATATATATACAAGTTTATATGCAAAACTACACGCATACACACATAGATTGAAACACTAATAATAGAGAATAGTCGAAAAGAAGAATATCATTCCCTAACTTTAACAATTATTCATCAAAATAGTTACGAAGAAGAAAATAGAGAAAAATCACAGGGAGAAAGAGAGAATATTCATCACGAGAAAGAGATCAACATGGAAAAGGAGACGAAGGAGGAAGACGAGAGGAAGAAAAATTTCCTTATAAACGACCTGAATCAAATTGAGTTGGGTAAGATTAGACAATCTAGACAAAAGTTGGTATTGTGTGAATAAATTTCACCGTAAACTAGTTTACAATTAACATTCTTTAGAAAACAACTAATACATTTTAATAAAAGCACTAATACCTTTAAAGGTTTCAATAATATCATGCAAAGTTACTATCTTATAGTATAACAACTAATATCCTTTAGCGAAACAACTAATACTCTCAAAATAAGTTTCACGATAAAACTTATTCACACAATACTTCGTCATTACACAGATTCTAAATTCATACGAATTTGCATAGACTTGTTTGCCTTCCATCCATAAATCCCCACCCTCTTAACTTGACATTCAACCAAGGTCATTCATTTATATGTGGACATTAAAACCATGGTAAAGAAAGAAGATACAATCTTGTCAAACAGGCATGACAAAAACTTGTGTGAACTGTGTGCATACGATTAACTTTATTTTCACTATCACTATCACCGCCACATTTATTTATAGCAATGCATGTGCATGTGACATTTACTTATAACGTCATGTGAATGTGAATGTGCATGACAAGTAATAATAAAAATAAAGTTCATCGTATTCACCCGCTTCACACAAGTGTTACTCAACGAACATTGTCCCGACATCACTATTCTATCATTAGAATCCCAATGTAAACAAAACAAATCAAAAAATAATACTCCCTCTGTCCCACATCGGTTTTCACACTTTCCTTTTTGGTTTGTTCCACATTAGTTTTCACATTCCAAAAAGAAAACCCTCCTTAAACCCCACCCTCACAATATTCATATATTTACACAAAATGCCATTACTTTTTACACTCAATCCAACCACCTCTTACTTTAATAATAAAAATTTACAAAATTACCCTTCAATGCTCCATTCATTACACTTTTTCTTAAAATGCGTGCCTGGTTAGTATGAAAACTAATGTGGGACGGAGGAAGTAACAATAAGACAACTGAAATAAGACCCTAGCAATTGTCACAATCAAATCAAGGAGTTTCATTCACTAAAAAGTATTACCAATACAAGTATATTCCAAGAAATGGGTACATGATTACATCTTCTAGGCTATGGTTGATGACAATGGTTTAGTAAATACCTGCTGCAGATCTGTCATCGGGACCAACAAGTGTAATCTGTTTAAAGAAATAACGAGTTCCTTATCAATTTCACCGAAAAACTCAAAACAAACTAATCTTGCATCAATAATTTGATACTTACATTGCAGTCAAATGCAAATCTTCTTGCCAGCATGATAGCTGCATTTCTTTCTCGCTTCGATTCAAATGCTAATACAAAGGACAGTTCTGTCTTTGCTTGCCAGTATACGGACTGAGCTGAAGCATTCCCACCTCCTCTCATCCCACAAATCTGGACATAAGAATATATACTTCTTTCTGTTACTTATACACAAAAATAATACTCCTTCCGTCATAAAATATCTTTCACACTTTCCTTTTCGTCCATCCCACATTACATTTCACACTCTTAAAATGAAAAACCCTCCATAAACTCCACCTCACAATATCCTCAATTTTACACAAAATGTCGTTACTTTTGATTACTCATACACACAAGTCAACTCATTTCTTTACTTTGTACTTTAAAGTTCACAAAATTACCTCTCAAATCTATACTCATTCATTCATTTTCTTAGTGATAGAAATTTAAATTAAATTAATATTTATCTAGACAATGAATTTTTGGATCTTTGTTATTTTTTCTTACATATATATGAATTTTTTGAGATAGTATGTGAGTATCTCACAATCATTAATTAATTATATAAAATTTAATATATTCTAAACTCATCCTAAATACTAAAATTTATAAAATGGTATTAAAATTTAATTAAAAACTCATAAAAATTGAAAAATAAGATTCAACTCATATAATCAAAGTCAATTAAAAACATTAAAATTCATATATTGAATCTGAATTTTATTTTTTTATATATGCACTATGTATGTCAAACCAAAAATGGTAAAAAGACGATTTATTTGACACATAGACGTTAAAAATAGATTTATCGAATTTGAAAACGTGAGTAAAAAGTAAAATGTAAAAAGAAACAATTTTTTTAATTGGTTGATGTCAAGTCACTCTCTTTGCTAGAGAGTGAAGTTCACTCCATCATAAAGCAAGTGCAACACTTGCTTAAATAAACATTCTATAAAATTTCACAAAACTTCTACTTTTATATATGTGTATAGATGATGTCTCCATGTTTCTAGAAAACAAGAAGAATGTGTAGCTGTTGTTAGGTGGTGTTTTGAAACACTGCTTGAATAATAGAATCACTTTGTTTTTTTATTGAAAAAGTTGGGTCACACCAACTTCAAGAAAAAGTGATTCTAATTATTCCAAATGGATTTGAAAACAAGCCCTTAATGGGAAGTCAGCTACACAACTTCCAACCCCTCCCGCCCCCACCCTGGAAATGGATCCTCTATATTTCGTTTGTGTTAATTTCGGAGAGAGATAGACACACAATAAAATAATTAGTAAAAATACTAAAGAGTGGGGTCTTATCATTCCCACCCCCAAAACAAAAGTCAGATGAATACCTGCATTGAATTGGAATAGTACTCTTTTGAGATAGTTGTTTTCCCTTTACGCAGTTTTATTCTCATTTTTCCTATGTGTAGTACATGAATAGATTCTGAAGGATGATCTACTCCATTCATCTGGATAAGGACCACCTGCCAGGCATTTCTTTTATTATAGTTTCGGTTAACGGCACCTCTAATAACGAAACTTGAAAGCAAAATATTTGTGTAGCAATCGAAATATAACATACAGAGAATTCAGTATCGTGCCTTCGAACCAATGCTTCGACATAGTTTCCCAGTCCTGGAGCTGTACAGGAGAAACTGGTTTAGTTTTTATTAGAAAAACGAAAATGAAAGAAGTTAGGGCATACCTGGATCAATAGGAGCAGAGGTCGTTACAGTTATAGTATGATCATCGGATGAAATATCCGCTTGCAGAATTCGTCCAACATCAAAGGGCTCTGGTGCATAAGCAGCTTTCGTAGCCCCTGAGACGGTGTAAAATCCCGTTATTCATGTGTAATACTACATGTTTTATACTGTAATACTGCACAATTTCTTCATTATAAAATGCAGCTACATGACTTACAAAGTATTACGACAATGAGCAACAATGTAATATTGTGTATCTTATACAACAAAAGTCGGCAGATCTTGATTATTTATTGTCTATCCTGAATGAGCTTTATCAAGGTACAGGTATGATAATGGCATATTGATGATGCGCATTATCGGCCTTACGTAGATACCTGATATAAGCTCCTTCTTGCCACCCTCAGATGTTGACCGATACCACTGAATAGTGCATTCTGAAAGATTTGGAGCACTTTCAGAGCATGGATATATCCGCAGATATGAACCCAATGCCTCATTTCCATCCATTTCGTACAAATAAGGTGTGTTTTTGTCACCCTTCTTGCTTATTGCCAACTGAAAATATTCATGAAATGAAGATATCAATGCTTGATTATGCTTCAACACAGATTATAGTAGTTTGTTTATAAATGAAACTCATCAATTTTTCATTTAGAGAGCATAATTTTCTGGTTAAAGACCTTTTGTGGATATTTTTTCACCACATTTTGTAATGCTAGATATTTAGCACGTGCTTCGCACGCTACATCTAAACAATTGTTAAAAAATAATTTTTTTTTCTTTTACATGTACATATAATTTATGATGCGCAAATTTTTATTAATGATAACAGTTGTAAAAAATATAATATTGCATGAAAAAACAACAAATAAATATTATTGAAAAAATCATGATAGTATATAAGTAGTGCATGAAAAGATGATAAATAAAAAATTTGTATGGATAATTTGTGCTAAATGATTAAATTATATAGATAAGACAAACATATACATTTTTTTTTTTTTTGCTCAGCAAAAGAACAATTTTATTAAATAAAAATAAGAGAAGGATACCCACAAGGTACAAGGAAATACAAAAAAATACAACATATTTATACATCGTTTAATTTACCAAAAATTATTCAAGAACTCGACAAAAAGCCCGTGCTTCCTATGTTGAAATAAGGATAAAGGGTTTGATTCGCATTTACTAAGAATCGACTTACCAAATCAACTTTTTCACATATCGGAAAAATGACTGATAATAATGGATGAAAATAATAGAAAAAATATCAAATGCTCCAAATATTCAAAATTGATATCGAAAATACCACATATTTATACATAATTTAATTTACCAAAAATTTATTTAAGAATTAATATGAAAAAAATACTCCCTCCGTCCAGGTGATAATCTTCACATTTTCCTTATTCACACATTCCAACATATTCTCCACATTCAAATAAAGAAAGTCAACACAATATTAACACCCGCATAACATCATTTTAATTTACAAAATATCACTCTTGTTTTTCTTTATTTTATTCTTTATCCTACATTTTATCTCATTTAATCACTCGGACGAGCACTTTATTCTCTCTCCTACACTATTTATACCAAAAATAACTTTTCTTAATATGTGTGTCCAGCCTACCGTGAAGATTGTCACGGGACGAAGAGAGTACAAATTACAAGCCATTATTTTCTCAGCCATAAAAATAATCCACAAAATAAAGAACCACAACTAAACGTATTTAAGTGAAGCCAATGCAATGAATAATTATCTCCATTATGAGAAGCTAAAAACTACGGTAGTAAGGTATGCATTATACGGGAAAGGGGACATGAACTCTTAGACTTTGTTTGTCAATAACATTGATTCAACCCAACTTTCAAATATAAATTATATAATATTTATTTCTCTCTTATCATATATACAATCTACAATCCAATCCAAATTTAACTTTTTCATATTTTATAAGTGACACCAACCCAACCTAAAGTAATTATTTTTATTTAATATTTTTAAATATATATTATGTATAATCAAATTTTATTATATTTTAATATGTAAAAAAGTATATAAAAATTATTTGACATTCTAAATTTATAACTATAATAGGAAATAAAATTACTATACACTTAAAATAAATTCTAACTCAATAACAAAATTAATATTATAAATTTTGGAATGCGAAATTGAATAGAAATAAATCAAATTATAAATAGATGTATGAAATATTAAATTACAAATACAAAAATAATAGAAGAGAATAATTTTAGGAGTTTGAAAAATAATTTGAATGATTTAGATCAATAATAGAAAATGATGGATCAAAATTTTGTACTATTTAAAGGTGTTAGAAATATTTAAAAATAATAAATAAAATAGTTAAATAAGAAATAATATTAAAATAATATATATAAGTGTGACATCCAGGAGGCTAACCATCATCGTATATACCCTTCAAACACCTAAGAATTACAAACAATACCATTACGTTAAAATAATTTTTGTTTGTTGTTGAAAGTGGAAACTAATAATTTTGCTTTCCTAAGTTAATAATACAATTTTATTTAAAAATGGTAAATGTACTATTGATAAATGAAGTAGTAAATATGGATAAAGCAGCAGATAAATAATAAAAAAAAACAAGTAAAAATTATGTTACAAGTGAAATTAAAAAAAAGGACGAATGTGTATGAAATAAAAGATGAGTGGGTAAAATGGTCCAAAAATGATTTACACTCTTAGTCACTTTTATATATATTAATGTATGCTAATCTTATTTTGTGAACAGCTTTCATTTCAGAGTAATGCATCATTCCCCTTCTTATACGATCAATTTCTATAAGCTACTTCCTCTAAATATCTTCAAGAGCAGATATTGTAACATTCATAAGTTCATATTAAGTGGATTCTCTTACTCTAGGAGTGGAAAACTAACATCCTCTTTCTTGTAAATTTTGCATCATCGGAATATTCTTATCTATTTCTACAGTTATTCATCCTAAAAAGGGTCCTAAGTTTTCTACGCTGAGCACTCAAACTCGAACTTATTTCAATGATTTCAAGAAATATATTCAAAAAACAAAAAAACAAGACAGACCTCTTTCCGAAGCTGCAGGGAATGCTTTGACTTTTCTACAAGTTTGATCCTTAATGCACGAACCTCGTGTTCCATGTCCATAACCTGTAAAAACAATGTCTCTTACAATACAAGCGGCATGAAGAATGCAATTACTATTTACTGGTCCAAAGTCTAATCTCTTTCGGATAAAAATATAATGTAATGGGGAGTAGGGGAGAATGTGCATAGTGACACCAGAATTTTCAACTTATAATTCAAAAACACAGCCATATATATGGACCAAAAATACCAGAATGCCATTCTTGAATAGAACATAGGATGCAGATGACATTACCCTACTAGGCTGATGAAGCATTTTGATTCGTCTAGCCTCTTGAACTTCTTTCATCAGTTCATCCAAGTCCTGATTACGAACACAAGACTACATATCACACATCAAGGCCAGAGGTTGAATTCATAAAAAGAGCAGGTGCTGGTGCAATTGTATGTACTGTACAGAAGAATTACAAATCCTGATCGCATATTCAGACATGTGAATTATGGTCATACAGACAATCATTCCAAAATGACAAAGATAATCTGTCCAATTAGATGTGATTACATATGATAATCACTGATATATTTGAGATGAATGATCACATTGGCAATTTCAAACGTAAAATTAATTTGTGAATAGTGGGAAATGGGAAAACAAGTTATAAAAGTTATATACTAAAGCCTATTCCATTTTCATTTGAGGTACATAGAAGGCAACACAAGCAAGGAAAATCACCCAACCCCACCCGGCCCTAATACATGAGAACATAAGAACTTCAATTGTACCTGCTTTCCTAAAGCTCTAGACATTCGTTCATGTTCTTGAAGAGCCTCTTCCACTCTCTGCACTGCTGCTCTCGCATTCTCAATTTCTGACCGTGAAAAGGCCCTTTCTTCATCAACAAGTTTTTAGCATCTTCAGAAGCCTGCAAGAGAATCTAGTTTTATAAAAGATGACAAAAAGGGAAAAGGAGAAAAAAATCATACAGAAGAAGTCCTTATCCAATTTCTTTATAACATGCCAGTAAACACATAAATGAGATAAAACAATAAGTTTTTTTACAATCAGACCTTGCAAAACCCTGTCATCCACATTAAATAAAATATCTTCACAGTTTTAAATCCAGGGCCTTGTCTGATATAGGAGGTGAAACACTTAAGTGAAGAAAAACATTAGGGCAAAATGAATTTCTTCGGGAAAGAGATTGAATGAAAATGAGCTAGAATAAGAAAGCACTGAAAAGGCAAATTATATTAATGACTGAAGATGGTTAAACTGCCATAATTTTTTTGCACAAGTTGTAGTACTTTTCTAGGAAAAATGAAAATTCAAACATCCATGAAAAAATAAATATAAACTTGTAAAAATGATTATGTCAAGTTTGCTAACTTTGCAACGAGGACAACGGCAACAATAATAATAAAAGGACAAACATTAGAAAAGTCACCTGCTTTAGAAATGTTGCAAGCTTTTTCACTTCTGCCTTCTGTTGATTTAGCTCTCCTTCTCTTTGAGTTAACTGAATTGTTAGAGATTCGACCTGCATATGTAAAAAGATGAAAACTTAGATAGGACAAGTGGGAAACTAATGAAAGCACATAAGATAGTTATCCATAACTTTCAAATGTAACTTTTGGAAGAATCAACAAAAAGACAGTTGGAGAATGATATCCATACAATCACCTATAGGATCTCCCACCACAAAAGTTTCGACATAAAACTATAAAGATAATAATACACAAAGAAGGCAACATAACAATGCAAAGGTAGGATTTTAGAAATCTTTCTGTAAGAGTTATTGTCTTAAATAAGTTAGTCGAATAGTTGTTAAAAAGTAGAAAAAGACTGCATATAGAAAGCAATTAATGTCAGCTAACAGACTAATCCAAGAAAAAAACCCTTAGCAAAGGGGTGTGGAGAAACAATATCAATACCAACACATTTTAGACGCGTCTATCATTAACAAAAGCACAAGGTAAAAATATTCATCTAGCATAAATTTAGTTACAAGTCTTGAACAGCCGGCCTATTACTAAGTAGATTTGGTCACATGTCTTACATCAATTTCACGAGGAATTGGAGACTAAAATTTCTCTTGAAAGACATAAAAACTTGTTTTATGCAACATCTTGATTTAGGACAAGAGAGTCTTTGATATAGGATTAATATGTTTGCCCCCATTATCTTTTTTTTAAAAAAAAAAAGCACCTTTGAAGCGCTAAAGACCAATTGAATACTCATGATCTTCTATTGCGGTATCCTAGTAAATGCAAATCAAGTCTAAAAATTTTTTAGAAAAAAAATGAATTAAGTCTTTATACGGGAAAAACCAGAATTCCCATAGAAGGCTGCCATTTGCCATAAGTAGCTTCCACTGATGATAAGATACTAGAACTACACGCAGCAATTCCTAGTATTAGATTTCACAAGGACCTACTTTTCCGTTGATCTTTTCTTTTGTTACTTATTGCCCTCTTTTATTTCTTTTCCCCTTTTTTGAGGTGTGGAGCAGAGAGATGGATAGTGTTATTTAAGTGGAATATTGTGGATCTTAAGGAGTTGAAGATAACTTACAATAGTAATAGCTTCCACCACATCATCTTTGCTCTTGGCAGCTACTCGGCCTCTCAGGGCTTCAAGTGCATCCCTAAGTTTCTTCAGAAGCACGTGTTTCTCCAATGAAGCTGCCTCTTTAAGTCTTGCCTGGGAACCATAATAAAGAAAATATCATTTAAGGATTGAACAGGTGGCTTGTGTACATAAATATTATACACACACATAGAATGACTATAGCTTTGAGTGGAAGACAACATATAGAGACCCAACCTTATTAGGGGACGCTTGGTTCAAAATTTCTCAATGGGAATGGTATTGGAAACAAACATGGGGTAATTTTGGTAGTCAATGAGAATAAAAGATGATCAATTCACCTTTTGTCATACTTAAATGCGGGATAATGAGACTCAAAATATTATCTCATTTAATTAACTACTTCACCTCCTATAATCATTTCTCATCAAATATTCTACTATTACTCAACCAACAATCATTTTTTGTCCGCTTTATTCCAAAATTAGAGCAAAACACAAACAATGTAGTCATCATCGAGACAACCCTTCGTCTAACATATGCCTTTCATCACAGGAGCGTAGAGGGGGAAAAAATTCATTATCATTCCCATTGAAGAATTTGAACCGAGCGCCCTAATTTTTACTTCTTAACATCCACTTAACAACAAGATTTCAGATAAATAAATTACTCAAGATACTTCTGAAAGACTAGATCGTAAGGGATCACCAGCTCAAAGAAATTGACAACAGCAATCTGCCTAAACTTGTGCATTTTCTGGAACCCTGAGAAGCAAACTTCAAAAAATGTGGGGCTAAGTATAAGAGCAGACCTCATTAGACAGCTTTGTAGCAGCTGCTAAACCCTTCTCAAATTTGGTAGCAAGATCACGTACAGAAAGGCGTTGCTGCTGCTCCACCAGCAAAGCAGTTTCTCGTGCAACCATTTCTTTGGTAGGCCCCACAATTGAATTCTCTTTTACCTCCACAATCTGATTGTTTGCTCCAATTCTATACCTTGGGAAACGACTAGAAGCAAAAACCACATCTGCTGAAACCGGTGAGACCGCATCCTTTTGCACTGTGTAGCTAAATCCACGCCCTAATCTTGTCATTTTGCAAGTTTATAATATCTGCAAATTATATTTAGTCATTACCCTAACATAAATAAGGCTATGCCACATATAATCTCAGGAGATAATAGTAATACACACAGTTACCTAGAGCAGCATTTGGTTGAAACACATACACTTATGTGATAATACAACATTTGCCCACATATCTGTGTTATTAATAGAGCTAAAAACAGAACCTCTTTTGCTCACATTTTTTTACTCAACCTAGATATGATTATGTTAATCAAAGTAACAAAAGTTTTGCCATAAAAACGCAATTCAGGCCAGATAAAAGAGGAAAGAAATTACCACCCCCAAACATTTACCATTTCTTGTAGTTAGGTGTATTAATGATATTTGAAGCACCAAAATCAAGCAATTATAGGAATATTTGGCATAAATTTGTTACCTCTACCCCAATAAACACACACACACCAATGATAGGATTTTTACCTATTACATTGAGTAAATCTGAATCAACTCAACTGTACAGAAAACTAAAACCGATGATTAAACCCACCAAATAAAACCAACGCTAACTAACATCTCAAGAAAATCAGTACCAATATCTAGCTTAACTGAAATCAAACAAATTACAGCGAAAAATAAAAAACAAATCAACAAATCAAAACCTTAAACTCAAGAAAAACAAGGCAAAAATCAATGAAGCACCAGCAAAAGTTAAATTAACCTACGACTTCACTCGCAGATCATGCAATGTGAGAAACTGGGTGCAAACTTTAAATTACGCAATGGATCGCTACCGTCGACGTCTGAATGTAGAGAGAGAAAGCAAGTATGTAGGAATGGAGAGAGAGAGAGGGAAAACGGAAGACGTTTGTTTGCTTTTTTATGGAAAAATATACGCGCTGTTTTCTCTCTATGCATATAAAAGCATTAATGGTGTTAGTACTGTGCATAGTTTCACTGTGAGTGTGTGTTGAAGGCTTGTAGCATTTCTTTTTGGGGAAAAATTTGCAAATTTTCTGTCCTTTTTTCCATCAAAATTTTAGATTTATGGTGATATCTTTCCATAAATTGCTCTACTTGCAATTTTTGTTGAAAGTAGTAGTGAGTGATTGTGTAATCAGTATTTTTGAACTGTATCAGTTTTTACTGAAAATATTATTATTTTGATTTGTATTCTTCAGAGAAAATTACTTTACTTTTCATTAAAAACAACTGAAATGGATAAAACGCGTTTCACTCATAAAGTATGAACATGTCTGAAATAATATATTTAATATATTTTTACACCTTTTAATATATTCAAATAAAATTTTCATCTCAATTAAAATTTTTCATTCCTTTTTTGGTATACTTAAATAATATATTTAATATATTTTATTACTTGTACTATACTATTACTCTACTACAAATTCTTAAATATTGTGTCAAAAACAATGTAAAACTTTACACCTTAATATATGTTTTACTTGTAAAATAATATTATATCCGTGAAAAGGCCTTATAAATTTTATTTATTTTATTATGCTCATTTCTTAAAAATAAAAAATAAATAAATTTTATTATATTAATTTTTAAAAGTATTACTCCCTCCGTCCCGGCCTAAGTGTCCCATGTTACCATTTTCGTTACGTCCCACTTAAGTGTCTCATTCATTTTTTATTCATATCCTACTTTTATAATTATCTTTATATATACTACATACATATTTACACAATATGTCACTCATTTAATATATTTAAATACATTTTTCATTTCTCTCCATCACATCAATTATACTATATTATTATTATATTATCTTTCATCTCTATCTATCACATTATTTATACTATATTATTATTATTATACAATATTTTTTAATATTTATACCCAAAAGTGTTGGCACACTTAAACTAAGGCGAAGGGAGTATTTTTATGCCGTGAGACGATCACAAGAAACTATATATCTTGTGTTAAAATAATAATTTGAGTCAAATTTGACATATTTTAATTAGGTCTAGTTGAGGGTATCTTTTCAAAAGTAGACTGACAAGACGGGGAATATTGAATACTCCAGTACTGTCTTTTATATAGTAATTTTTTTAAAAAAATATATCTATTTTTATTTTTTAAAAATAAGCATTTAGGCCTCACTTGATAGCAAGTCTTATTTTTGTATGGGTCATATTATTTTGTAGGGGGAAGGGGTATTATCTTTGATTGGTAGCATGTAATATATCAATTAATACATCACTTGGTAGCATATATAAAATCCGTATAATCTTATGTTGTGCTTGATAGCACATATAAAAATTGTATGGGTCTAATGTAGTTACTTGGTAGCATGTATAACATCCATATAAATAAGCAAAATACCAATTTTACCCTTCAATTAAAATAATACTATAAAAACTATTTTACAAATCATTTATCACTTATCCATTACGCGACATTGTATAGTAAAATTGCAATGTTGAATTTTCGGTTGGTTTCACGTGGTATTTGTGTGGCTGTGTGGGTTTTATGTGGTTTATATGTGCTATTGATGTGGTATTTGTAGTGTTGTGTTCTCAAATTGCACTAAAACCGCAATCACAACAATGTGTCTCATTCTTCAAAGCAAATACGTAAAATAATTATTGATAGTTGTTTAGGAAATTTTTGTTCAATTTTCCTATGACATTGTAAATTGAATTTTGTCCATTTTTAATTAAAATTAATTTTAACTAAAATATTGAATACATATAAAATATGGAGGGTTGTCTCTTGTGAGGTGAGTGTATAATACACTCGATTTCTATTATGATACTTTTAAATTAATTTATTGTTATTTTTTATTTTTAATTTTAAGGACACCATTATTTTAAAAGTGAGAGATCAAACCAAATATGGAATATTATATAACATATTGCAATAATTTTTAAATATTCTATTTGTATAGAAAAACTGTAAAATGTTAGAAATTATTCTCATCTATTAAATCAAAATAGTCTCCACCATTTATTCATGATTTGAATTTGTATAAATAGAAGTAAATATTTCATTATGATACCTTCAAAATATAATAAAACATCCGGCCACGATTTTAATTTACAACTTGATCTTATGATATAATTATTTTAACAAAAATCATTTTATAGTAAAATATTTTTTTAAATAAACAATTAATACTAATAGATTAATAATAAAACGCGTTCTTGCTATTTAAAAATACACAAAAAAGCCGTAACAAGACAAAATTTAAAATATTATATAACAATCATTTCAATACACAACATATTACCACATCATATGGAACAAAATTGCAAATAAAATTATCAATGATAATATAATTCTTCGATTTCTTTTGCAAAACTTCAACTTTTTTAGCTCTTTTATTTCTACTTGCAACTCTGAAACAATCAAATTTTCTCTTGCTTATAATGGAGGATTCAAATCACACCCACATCTATAACAAAAAAATATTGTTAATTAATCAAATAATTAGTATCTAGTATTAAGAAAATTAGTTAATGCAAATTAACATTGTCCACACTAATGTCGATATATATGTCAATCATTACCATAAATGCATCATTTCATTAAAAAAATTGGCAAAACATTTGCAACCCACATTTTAACAAATCTAAAAAATTATCATTTAAATTATAAAAATATGTAAACTCAATACTATGATTGCAATCTTATTGGATTCATTTCCAAAACAAGCATATTCTTTTATATACGCTGATACATGAGGATAATAGAAAGGTATTTTTATTTTTGGGTGGGGGTTTGGGGGAGGCATCTTGAAATAATTGATTTGGAAAATAGACTCCTTTTATATACGCTGATACACTTTTTTGTGAGATCTCTCATCAAATGTTTAGAATAAAAATTAAAGAATAAATAATAATTAAACATATATTTATTTTAAGTTAGTCTAGCAAGACTCATCTCTAGAGTTGTTATTCAAATCGAGTACCTCTCGAGTTCGTGAAATCTTGATATACTAACGATTCGGTTCAAGTTCGACTCATTAAACTCAATATATAAGAATTTTTATAAATTTTAATATAATAATATAAGGATTCGTTTACTAGTCGAGTTAATTCTATTTTAAACTCGTTAATATAATTGAGTGAGCTCAAGCTCGACCAAACAAATGTTTAAGTCGTATTTAAATTTAAAGTACTTGACTTGACTCTACAATTTTCTATCTCCCAAAGTATTTTGTCACGTAAAACTGATTTGGAAAAAGATGCCTATCTACTTCGGGGCAGGTGAGTGTGTTTTGTAATAAAGAACATAAAGATTTAGGAAAAAGAACATAGCAGTTGAAAACTAAACGTGAACTGCGGTCACTAATCATTATCTTTTAATTCAATATTTTGATCATTCTTTTCATAATATATAATTTGGATATTATTTATTTCCAATTCCTAAATAATGTATACTTGGACTTTGGAGCTTTACAACTGTATTTTAAAAGAAATTCATCAAATACGAAAAAAAATCTCTCATATTTGATAAAATATGTGCAAAATTTAATTTCCTGTGTTTTATTAATTATATATATATATATATATATATATATATATATATAATTTCTTTATGTTTGATAAAAATATGAATAAAATTTCTACTAACCACTTTCGTTCGAAAAACACTAACGACATAAAATTGAAATGTTAACTTACATAATTGTCTTCTGTATAAATAAATAATAAAAAAAACACAACACTCAAACGAAACTATTATTGACACGAGAAATGAACATATCAAAGATCAAGAAGTGGACGGTGAGAATTTTGTGCATACTTTTATCAATTATTCGGGAGTTATATATGACTTTTATGCAAGTTTCTATTAATATTTTTGTTTTTCGTGCAAATATTGAAAAGTAACTCCTCCCTTCAAGTAGAATAATTGGGGGTTTTTCATGATTCTTGTTTTGAATGAATTTCAAGTATCATTTGGCTAGCATTGATACCTCCAAAAATATAACCATCATTCTAGTCGCAATAATTTAAAGAAATGTTCCAGAACCAAAAAACATTATCAGAACATACTATACATGATTGATCGACAATACACTAAATTAAAAGGAAAAATGTTTATATGACGGAATCACTTTTTAATAAATTGTTATCACTTTTTTTATAAATTCTTATCACTTTTTAATTTGTTATCACTTTTATACTAATTTGTATCACTTTTTTAAAAAGTGATAATAATTTATTAAAAATGACTCATGCATGAGATGGTCTCACACGAGTTTTTGCCTGTTTATATTGATGTATCTAATTTTATTCTCAATAATGAGTAATATTTTTAGAATAATGTAGATAGTGGTCGTTGTTGAGCAGTCGACTAGGTTTTTCAAGAGAGCAAAGAGCAAATTGCTCACGCTAGGCCGGACGACCTTACGCAAGGCGAGTTTGCGATTTGACTCTCCTGTTCGGATATTTGGCGTGAACGAGTCCAGATGGTTTTGATTTGAGTTTGCTCTCTACCACTTAGCTCGACTCGTTGTCAGCGAGCGATCAACGTGGACATTTTACCCTATCCACGCTCGATCGGCGACCTACAAAATGGCGAGCCATCAACATCATTGTAGCATTATTGTAGCTAGTTAGATGTCGATGAGTCATTTTTAGCTCTATAAATAGAGATCTTAACATTATTTGTAAGGATTAATTGAGTTATACGTGCAATAAATACACAAAAGAGACTTAAAGAACGTTTATTCGTAGAGCATTCTCAACCCTATACCCAACCTCATGTATAAATTTGTGTCACCTCAACCGCCACATTTTAAATAAATTATTATACCTATCAATTTATATCTCTACGTACTCCTCAATCATCTCGTATACAATTGTTACTATTCATATCCACATCATCTAAATGGTAATAAAACAACTTTTTCACTTTTATCTATCCCCTTCAAATACTACAATATTACACCATATGTCACTACTTTTTCAACACTACCAAAATTTAATACTATTAAACAACTCTCTTATTAAAGTTGAAAAGACTACTCTACCCCCATAAAAAAATAACTTATATTATTAAACTACTCTTACATTTAAACTCGTGTCAAACAATAAATATCACAACGAATATAAGACGGAGTGATTACATTATATCACAACAAACGTCTACCCAAAAGAAAAAGAAAAAGAGGTATGTTATTATGGGCAGACATTTTAGCTTTTATCTCAAACTATGACAGCACCAATTTTTCTTCCTCTATTTTCTCTCTCTTCTATTTCTACCTCTCTCACATTCTACCTAGGTAGAAAACATGTCACATATAAATTCTACCTAATATTCGTGTTACCCTTATCTTTACAACATTCAAGAGCATTTAATAATTTTCAAAGTTTGTCTTTATTTTTTATAAGGGAAAATACCTGAAGGTGCAAACCCGTCCACACTGAAGCCTTTTGGTCGGACGAGTTGTAAATCAAGAAATGTGCACGAGTGATATTCATGCAAGGGAGAGGACTTGTACGGAACAAATCCATCAACAACCGCTATAATATTTCAACAAAGAATTGTTACCATACGAAATCGAACCCACGACATCGGAGTTTTGTAACTTCATTCACCTTACCCACTTACCATCCGTCTATACCGTTGGGGGCAAAGTTTTTCTTTATTTGTTTGGTAGATTGTTTGTCCATACAAAAACAACACTATTACCTAGTCAAGGGTTCGAATTTATGAGTATCAACAAATACTACAATAAAGATAAAGATGTAGAATATAACGTTGAGTTTTTATGGAATTTAATATCAACATAAGTTAATTGAAATTCTAACATATTCTTGTCCAAAATTTTTTTAAAAAAATTCTAACATATTATGCTCTATATATTCTTATTATATTAATAGAGAGTTTGATTTAGTTGAGGTGCCGCTCATATATGAGTTTCGCATAGGTGTCAATTTTTCAAGTAAGTTTGAGATACATATCACTTTTTTAAATAGTTATTTTTCTTAAATATAATCTTATGTGTCATTGAGTAATTTTTGTTAAATTATTATTTTATTTATGTTGGTGTATATGTGACAATTACAAACTTTTTAAGTAGTTATTTTCTTTAAATACAATCTTATGTGTCATTTAGTAATTTTTGATTTCCTATTATTTTATTTTTTTGTATATGTGGCAATTACAAATTAATTATGTTTGTAAAAAGTATTAACTAAGAATCGAACCTTGAACCTATAGCATAATAATCATAATGGTTACCACCACTAATTTATAAACTTTTATATATTTTGAAAAACTATTTTATTTAACTCTAACCTATAAAATGTATTTGATTTTTACTATAATAGTATCAAGTTATATTTTACTTTTTACATAAATATTTATAAAATCAACCCTCAAATTAATTCATATTCATTATTTTATTTTCTTAATAGTGGGTCCACTTTCATATATGGTGATCATGGGATGGAGGAAGCATATTATTTTAATATATTGATTATATTAATTAGCTCCCTCCGTCTGATGAATGTGTCTTTTTATTTTTGACACTATATTTAAGAAATGTAGTAGAATAACATTATAGTAAAAATGATGTCATGAATATTTATAAAAGATGTATCTAAATATAGTAATTCAGTGAAATTTGTGTAAATATGTATATAGTGTAAAGATAAATATATTGGTGAGATATTTTCACAAAAAAAGCGAGACACTCTAATTGAGACCGACCAAAGTGAAAAAAATGGAACACTCATGAAATGGAGAGATCATATTATTTTTTATGAAAATAAGATTATATACATATGTACTAGTTATATTTTCAAAATTAAATTTAAACATTTCGCGTAATTACGCGGGTCTCATCTAATGTATATTATAGAGTACATATATTTTACCGAAGTAGACTCTTAAAAAACTCAATATTAATTTCATACGTACTCTCTCCAATTTACTTTAACTGTCCTTTTGGAGGACAAATTTTATGTCCATAAAATTGTCATTTTACACTGACCAATAAAATTAAATGATTAGATTTCAATGTAGTCCCTCTACTTAATTATTTGTTGAGATAACGTTTATCAATTTATTATGAATATGTAAACAAAAGGGCAAATGTATCGCATTGTACACAATTTGTAGTTATTTAATAATTTTTTTTTAATTCGTGTGAATTTATTTAAAATGTTAATGATATGAACTTGACAAAGATTTGTATGATACCGCTCACAACTCGGATCTCACTTTATGAGATTAGATTTCGTTCAATCAACAATTAATCCATGAGAGTTTCACCCATAATTGTCCATTAATAAAGATTTCCTTCAAACCAGCCTATTAATCAAAATTGAAAAGTGATAATAATTTAAGTAAAAATGATAATATTTTAAGTAAAAATAATACACCACTTTTAACAAAAAAATATTATCCCATTTTTATTAAATTTTTATCACCTTTTAAAAAGTACTCCCTTCGTCAAATAAATTTATTCCCATTTTTTGGACACAAATTTTAATGAATACTAGTAGTTTATGTATAAAGTAAAAAAATGTGATAGATATGTGTTGTTTAGAGAATGATAATAAAATAATGTGAGATAGAGTTATTTCTAAAAATGAAATAAAAATAAATTTAATGTACAGACAAAAAGAAAATGAGTTTGACGAAGGAGTAATATATTTCAAGTAGAAATGATATATTTTTAAGCAAAAAATAATATATACATTTAATGCCTGTTTGGTAGACATGTTTAGCTTGATAATATAACCAAACGGACACTTATAGAATTTGTTATCATATTTCACAAGACTCGCCCACACAATTTGGTATCTTATTGGACCAAAATCACAGAGTTTCCCGTCATATATGTTGTCTGTAATTAGAAGCAAGCCTTTAATTATATTTTATCTCGACGTGTTTAAGTTCATGTGCGAGATGATTAAATTATATACTGGTGAAGATTTGAAAAATCAAGAAAAAGGGTATAATGAAATAAAAATTAACACATACTCTCTCACGTGAAACTTGCTCACCATATAAAATTAATATCATTGCATTCATTTAGTAATATTATAATTAAAGCTATTAAATAAAACGAGCCACTCGTAGGCTCGGCTCGTTAAGGCTCGACTCGTAGTATTAAACGAGTTTGAGCTCGCGAATTTTTACTTAACGAGCCGGCTCGAGCTCGACTCGTTAGACTCGATAGTTAAATTTTTTTATAATTCCATTATACTCGTTAGACTCGACTCGGCTTGACTTGCTAGCGAATCGAGTCGAGCTCTATTTCTATGTTCTTGAGTCGAGCCGATAAATGCTTGAGTCGAGCTTGAATTTCCAATACTCGGCTCGACTTGAATAACGAGGTCTAACCATAATGTTTATTTAGTAATACCATTGCACTTATAAACTAATATTATAGTGTAAAATATAATGATTTATATAGTTTATAAAATAATGATATTACTAAATGAATGCAATGATATCGATTTCATACGGTGAACAAATTTTATAGGAGAATGACTCGAAAATTAATAATTCAAGTGTTCTTTAAATTAAAACATAGTTTAAATCTCAATTTACTTTTATGCTTGTTGCTATTTAGGGGTGACTTGGTTGAAAATTTCTCAATGAAATTATGAATGACAATGAATATAGGGCGACTATGGTAGTTTATGAGAATAAAAAAATGATCAATGTCACAAATTTCATTCCTAAATAAAGTAATCATTACCCAATTTTGATTAATTTTTTCCTCTCCTACAATGGTTTCACTCAATCATTTCCTCCACCATCACTACAACCTTTTTTGTTTTATTTTTTTCAAAATTGGAGCATAACGCTTGTGATATAACATCATTGAAATAAATTTTCCTCCAATATTCTAGGGGTATAGAGGAAAAAAATTTTTCATTCCCATGAAGAATTTACAACCCAACGCCCTCTTAATTTCACTCTGCATTTGTCAGTATGTTAATAGTGTTAATGGTGTCTCTTGAATGTACTTGTGAATTTGTGATTTATAATTCACAAGACTTTGTTGCTTGATATAATCAATGACATTTATCAGGCTTATTTTATCGTTGAGATCTGAATACCAATAAATTTATGGGCTTTTAATAGATTTTGACCCCTTTATAATTTTTAATGGGAGGGTCCAGTTATATACAACTATACACCTTCAACATTAATAGATACACTTACTCTCATATTAAACTACCAATTATACCCCTCTTTTAATAGACGACGTAGTGATGGTTATGACAACGCCAGTGGCTGAGAGTGCAGCAATGGTGTAAATAGGAATGACAATGGAGGCGGGATAGGGCGGGTATCAAAATACCCAGGCTCACCCCGCGCATTGCTCCATCCGCCTGTCTTGCCCCGCGTCCCCGCCGCAGATTGAGAATTTTAACTTCAAGCCTGCCCGCTCTGCTCTATTTTAATATTTATTTTATTTTTTTAAATTTCTAATTAAATTATGAAAAATAATTATCAAATAATATTATATATATTGAATACATTTAATATATGTAATATTATATAATATAATAATATATTTTTTATAATATAAAATATATATAATATTAAATACATATAATAATATATATATATATATATATATACATATGTGTGTGTGTGCGGGACGTGGCGGAGCGAAACACATACTCATATCCGACTCCGACCCGTGCGTGAAGTGGGGAGGACTGCCCCAATTGGGGCAACTTGTTTTGCCATCCCTAGGTGTAAAAATTAATAGCTTGCCCTAAAACTATATTATGTTCCCCCTTTTAATCTCAATATTGTTGCTCGGCCTTTTACATAAATCGCTGAATTTATTTTCTCTTTGTTCCTGCTGAAATGCGCTTTAATTTCTTCATCAACTGAATGTGAATCAATTCCCATTTCTATCAAGTAAACATGAAAATGGGCCTTCTGACTTTGGGCTGCCATGATGGGCTCAAATTAATTCATGAGTCCAATCTCATTTTCTTCTCATATTTTGTTTCGTTTCATTTGTTTCTGGCTCTTTTCTAAATGCATTCCTTCAATTGACTTCAATAAAAATTAGGTATGTATTTTGCAATAAAAAGTTCTTAATTTCTCCAAAGAAAAAAAAAAAAAAACAACAAAACTCTATCTTTATCATTTCAAGTGTAGTTAGTCAGTTTAGTGTAGATAATGCATGAAATTGTATGAAATTAAACAACACATGAATTTCAAGCAATTTTCACACTAATCATAGTTTCTAAAATTTAATTTCTAAATATATAAACATTTAATTCAAATATTAAAAATATAAATCCTAAACAAATAATTCTACAAATATAAATACTAAACAAGTCAATTAGTATCTACATATAATTCCAAATGTAAATTCTAAATTTCTACAATTACATTAACACATGCCAATCCTAATTTCAACTAAACATGTACATCCTAAATAAACACATGCATTCAAGCATATATCCACGCACATATATACATTCATATATTGAAAAAGACATTTAAATAATTAAAATCGGGAAATTAAAATAAAAAAACTAACCGTAGAAATTGTTAGGTGAAGACTGTGAAGTATAGAAAACAACTCAATAGGCAAAGTTTTTTTTTTTTTCCTAGTTTGGAAACAACGGTCGCAATGGGGAAGAAAGGGTTCTGTTGGCTTTTATATTAGAATTTAACTAATACGAGGTGAGGGTTTTTTTATGCCTTTTGCCTTCTTTTTAAATAAGAAAAATTATAAATAGGTTTAAAAAAATTAAAATTATTAATAGATTCATGTTTAAAAATTTATAAGTTTGTTCATATATTTTTTGTGTTTCTATTCAATTTTTAACCTAATTATATTTAGATAGTTTTTAGGGTTTTTATCGGTCCAAGATCTCGAAAGATATATTAATTATCAATTCGGGGCCTAAAAGATAGAACTTATCAATCCGGAACCTGAAAGATATTTATATTAAGAAATTTTATCAATTCGTAACCTGAAATTAAGGTCTCGAATTGATAATTGGCCTATCTTTTAGGTCCCGAATTGATAAAATCCTTTAATATAAACATCTTTCAGTCCCGAATTGATAAATTTTATCTTTCAAGCCCCGGATTGATAATTAACATATCTTTTAGTACTCGCATCGATAAAAACCCTTTTTTAACCTATATGTAAATAACCCTTAAAAATATCCTCGCCCTCCCCTCTCTCGCTTAGGACTTATCAATGACTAGTACTTTCGGTTCTCATCTTTTCACACCCCCTCCGTCCCATACTTATTGTAATATGTCAAAAAGGTCCATCTCATATTCGTTACATCATTTCCTTAAATGGTAATAAAATAATATTTTCACTTTTATCTATCCTCTCAAACACTATAATATTACACCATATGCTACTACTTTTCCCACATTAACCCAATTTAATATTATAAAACAACTCTCTTATTAAATTAGGACTCGTTTGTTTTGAGGTATTAAATTTTGAGTGATAATGAAACATGTGATATATTTGACTTTTTATGTGTGATATGTTTTATTAAATCATACAAATCAAATGTTTGTTAATATATATTACAACATAGTTTAACATGAGTCATAATATTTTCAAGTGTTTGTAATTCATGTGATAAGTTAAAATTTTACAATTATACCCCCATTTACTTTTTTTTTTAAAATAAAAAATAAATATTTTTGTCGATTAACTTGGTAATAAGTGGATGATTATTTTAATACCTCATAAAGGGAGGGATCCATTTTCACTCAAAAATGAGAAAACATATATTAGGCTTTCATATTTTTGCGGGCCATAAGTAATACAAATCAACAATAACAAACACTTGATTTTTAAGAAAAACAAACTATATCCCTAGTAATCATTCAAAACAAACATGCCCTTAGTTGAAAAGACTAACACACCCATTTAAAAAATCCAACTTATATATTAAACAACTCTTACATTAAAATTAATGTCAAACAAGAAATATTATAACGAGTATAGAATGGAGAGGAGTAATAAATTAATATCCCTTGCATTTTCCTCAACATTATTGGTGAGGTTTAAACCTTAGGGTGTAACCAAAGTTTCTTTTGGTAGTTACCACCCATATCGCCGCCAGCGTGTAACCAAAGTTTTTTGGTAGTTACCACCCATATCGCCGCCAATAGGTTTTTCCGATTATAATGCACAATATTGTTTGATTTTTTTTTTTTTGAGAGAACATTGTTTGATTTTCAACCAAAAAAATTGTTCAGCTTTTTTTCCTTTTTTTTCCTACAAACAAGGTTGAAAATAGTGGAGAAAACAAGTTTTTTTCCCGCCAACAAGCGTCTGATTTCTCTCTCTCTCTCTTTTTGTTGTTGTTCGGCTAACAAGGTAAAAAAACTGATGCAATGGTCATATTTTTGGCCAAAAATAAGTTGTTTTTTTAATTAATTTGATCTAACATTAAAATAACTTTCGACCCACTTGGCCGAAAAGTGAAATATGGCTGGCGATGGCGATGGCGTTGGCGCGGTTACGACTATATTTTGATGTATAATTAGAATTTAAAATAGATTAATTAATTCAAATGAAATTATCTGTGTTACTCTTGGTGTTTCACTCCATGTTAAATAATGTGGATAGATGACACGTGGCACGTTAAAAATATCTAATGAATCACCAATTTTGATCCATGTGTTAATTAAAGATCCGTAAAATAAAATATACATTGGAACATAAAAAGTGGCTCGTAGGAATTGAATGAAATTAAATTAGTTTGATGTATAATTATAATTTGAATAGATTAAAATAAATTTAATTTAATTAGTGTAAAAGTGATAGATATTTACCAATTTTGGGGTGTAAATAAACCTAGCTTAATTCTTCTTTCAATTACATCCTCGATTATCGGCAACGCCTGTCACTTTCAACCATACAACAGTAATAAATTTTACCAGCTAAAAGTCGGTGGTAGTACAGCATTTGCCAGATCTCTTCCATTTTTTCCAAAACGCTTCACAAATGATTTCACACTAATTTAACACAATTAAATTATCTATTTCATGTTTGTTGTTTCACGTAACTTATATTTTCATCGATCTTTCTAATTTTATTATAATTAATAGTGAAAGATTGAAAGGGCGGTTTTCTCGCCACAAAAGCCCGCAACTTATCATGAGGCCAACACACCACATGTGATTTAATTTTATTGGTGGGGGATTTTCCACTAAATTTAATACTCCCAATGTACCAAATTAGTTTTCATACTTATTTGGACACACATTTTAAGAAAAAAGTAATGAGTGGAGTATTGAAGACTAATTTTATAAACTTTATTATTAATGTAAGAGAGGTGGTTGGATTGAGTGTAAAAGTAATGACATATTGTGTAAATATATAAATATTGTGAGGGTAGAGTTTAAGGAGAGATTTCTTTTTTTGGAATGTGAAAACTAACGTAGGACACACCAAAAAGGAAAGTGTGAAAATTGATATGGCTAGAGTATCTCGTATTTAGGTTACACAATATCAAGAATTTTATACAATATGTACGAACCAAAAATTTACACATGCGGTTAGATGCCTATTTCAAACTTTATCTTATATCTCAGCTAATCAATTTCATCTTGTAACGCAAAGCGAACCCTCTAGTATTACACTCTGCTAAGTTATTAATACATGTTGATATGGTGTATGTCTTTATTGATAATTTTTCACCCTCCCACAAGTCATTCTTTCACAATATGAAACACAAAGTGAAACATCAAATATGAAATAGATGATTTCGCGTGACACGTTGTACACATGTTGACTTATTGTAACCACAATGGATCTAAATTATGTAAATAAAATATTACTAAAAATCTTGATAAATTAGGCGAGCTATTCAACATATTAGATTAGACTATTGCATTTCGATCAAAATTAAGAAAAAAAAATAGTACGAATGTTGATAAATTAGGTGAGCAATATATTCAACATTAGAATATTGCATGCCACTTCTATATAAAGGGCTTTCAAATGTTGTAAATCAACAAGCTTTCTCTTTATTTCTCTCTCATCATCTGATTTAATTCATTTGCATTATTTCATTAGCAATGGAAGACAGTAAACTTCTGCAATACTTTGAGGGCAAGACCATTTTTATCACAGGAGCAACTGGCTTTCTAGCAAAGGGTTCTCTCTCTCTCTCTCTCTCTCTCTCTACAATATATCTTACACTATCTTTGTCTCTTATAATGCAAAACAGTTTTTGTAGAGAAGATACTTCGTGTTCAACCCAATGTCAAGAAATTGTATCTTTTAATCAGAAAGCCAACCAATAAAGCTATCGAACAACGCTTGCAAGAGGAGGTAACAAAGCTAGCTATATATATATACTACATTTGTCTACTTTCTTTTCCACATACGAGTTAAATATATTTTTCGTCCCATAATTTTTTTCTTTTTTCTCTTTTGCAAAATATCGTCCAAAAAAATTCAATTCAATTATACTTATTACTCAATTTTAGCTGGGACATTTTTTTAAAAAAATTAATTTAGAAAATTCATGCGAATTTAAGGCCTATTTATAATTTCGGACCAAAATTGGACTATAAATGAGCAATGTCAAAATATAAAATGACTAAATTGATATTTTTAACCATCATGAGACCTTTTGCAAATAAAACAAAACTTATGGGACAATAAATGTATTAACTTCATTATCAATAAATTAATTACCATGAAACATAAGATTATCTCTATAAAATTTTCATTTAAAAAGAGTCACTCTCCCTGAAGCATTAGAATCATTCACCGATACTATTATAATCATTTACCGATATCATAACCACTTTATACTATGATGTCAATTTATAATTGTAATGATATCACTAAATAAATTTTATGATATTAGTGAATGGATATAATGATATTAATTTTTATACTATGAAACTGTTTCACATTAGATTTTGTGTTTAAAAAAGCTGAATTTGATGTGTCAACTTTTCAATTCAAATATAGGTTGTTGATACTGAGCTTTTTCGAGTTCTAAGAGACAAGTGTGGAGATGACTTCAACTCACTAATATCCTCAAAAGTTATTCCAATTTCTGGTGACGTGGCGTATGAGAATTTAGGAATAATTGATTCACAACTAAGAGAAATTATGTGGAAAGAAATAGACATTATTGTCAATTCAGCTGCAACAACCAACTTTTTTGAGAGGTATTATGTATACATTATTTAAAACAATGTGTTATGTGAACTAGTTTTATCGTAAAACCGATTTCAAGGGTATTAGTTGTTCCATTAAAGAATATTAGTTATTTTTACTATTAAGATGTTAATTTTGAATTATATTTAATTGTTTCATTAAAAAATATAATTAGTTGAAAGATACTAGTTGTTTTATTATTAGGTATTAGTTATAAACCAATTTCACAGTACTAATACTAGTTCACACAAGATCACTTTTTTTTTTTTTTTTAATAATTAAATTTCATTCTTGTTAATATTTATAACATAGTATCTCGATTTATGGTTGACCTAACTTCAAAGAATTAAATTATTGGTCAAAACAAACATTCGTCATCATGTTTGACTCCAACAAGAAGTAGGTCGATGTTGCCACATGTTAGGCGGAGGACTATACCAAACTTCAATTAATTAAATGAGGCCACGCCTTGTGTACTATCAAAATTTTCTTACTGTCCTAAAAAAATAATTATGATTTTATTTTTGATGTGTTCTAAATTATAGTTATTTATAAAGTGTGTAAATTGTTTGAATTACCTCTATTTTATATCCCTATTTGTAATTTGTCATTATATTTTTGTATTCAATAAATCAATAAGAGTACGTATATCAAGAATTTATAGGTAAGATCCAAAATTCCAATCACTAAATGATGCTTTATAAGTCTGTATAAAATCATAAACATGACTATTTTTGTGGAGCGAATGGAGTATTATATTTCAACGTAAAAAAATAAAATATTTTGAAGATAAAAATGATTTTTATATTTTTCTCATAAGAGGTAATTTTTTTTTCTTTGCCGCAACAAGACATATTTCACAAGACTGTCTCATAAAAGAGTTGCTATTTTAATTAATATATACTCCTACTTCATTTAATTTGTTGGTTTCAAATAAAGATGTATATATTTTGTGGTGTGTCAATTTTTTTTTTTCTTTTACACAGGTATGATGTAGCTTTTGGAATCAATGCCTTGGGAGCCACGCATGTCCGAGACTTTGCATTAAAATGTTCAAAACTAGAGACACTTCTTCAAGTGTCCACGGGTATGATTTTTTTCACATGGGAGATATTAGTGTAATGCATGTGTGTGTATATATATAGTCATATAGATGATGTTGCGTTCAAATTCCATTCAAAGTAACTCTATACATATTAAATTGTTCACTCGATGCGATTACCATTTGCCCGATCATGGATTCAAGTCACCATTTGACTGCCGAGCATAGGTGCGAGTCACTATTTGGCTGCCGATCATAGGTTCGAGTCACCATTTGCCCGATAAAAAAAAAAAAAATCTTTCAGATGGATTGTGAATTTAATAACCCTCTTGCCTAATTCTGGCAACTTTTAGAATAAGATGAAATTCTTTCGCATGGATTGTGAATTTTTTTCACCCACTTACCTAATTCTGTCAATTTTAATTGGAATCCGATTAAATTTTTTTAAATGGATTGTGAATTTTTCTTTCCCAACATACATATTTCTGTCAATTTTAATTAGAATCCGATTTAATTTTTCAGATGGATTGTGAATTTTTCTTTCCCACTTAACTAATTCTGTCAATTTTTAAAATGAATGAAATTATTTCGGATGTAATATTGTGAAATCTTCTTACCCACTTGCCTAATTCTGCCTACTTTTAATCACATGTTTTGTGAATAATTAATAAAATTGTACCCGTTTCACGTGATGAGACTGGTCTCTGCATATTTATTTCAAAATTTTGCAAATTATCTTTTGTTTGTTGTGACTAAAAAAGAAATCAAGAGAGCTAAATTTTAGATGAGTAATTTATGCAATCATATCAAATCTAAAGAGTAATACTTCCTCATACAGAAGGATTGGACGTTCACGTTTCTATATTCATCCTTTCATGCTAAATAAATAATTTTCTTAAACTGACAATATTTTACATCATTCAACTTACAATCCCTTTTACTTTTTACACATTATATCCACTTTCTTAAAATTCGTGCAAAAATCAATTGATCTAATTCTTGTGATGGAGGGAGTATTAATTAATAATTTATCCTAAATCAAATTCAATTTAAAATTACTCACTGAATATTTATATTAATATCTAAATGTGATGTATATGTATATGTAGCTTTTGTACATGGCACGAAGGCAGGACTCATACCAGAGAAGCCACTTCATATGGGTGAGACACTTCCTGGAGCTAAAATTACCTTTTTAGACATCAACATCGAGAAGACAATAATTGAAGAAAAATTAAGAGGTCTTCAAATTCAGAAGGCAACAGAAAAGGAAATTGCTAGAGCTATGAAAGATTTGGGCATTGCAAGGTTCATCTATTACCCCCATAATTAATATACAACTATACAAGTATATAACCATGTGTTTTATATATTATCAATACTTATATAATTCAATATATATATATATATATATATAGTTACTTTGTTTATTTTGCTATACAATGTTACGTCATGTTTTAACTGATTACCATATGCCATCTCATACATAATTAGGCACGTGGTGAAATAAGGGATAATGTGTTTTTTAAAACTCGCGCGTAATCTGGGGAGTTGTGTTTTAATTAAAGAATAATTTTAGTGGTATGTCAATTTAGGACATTATGCTTTAAAATGTGTAAATGTGGATCAATAAAACCTAAATAATTTCAATTGGACTGAAATGTCACGTGCTTGTACGCGTGATTGTCCATCATTTTTATTTACATATATTAAGAATATAGAGTCTTACATTTACAGGGCCGTAAATATGTAAATGTAAAATAATCATGCAACTCACGCGCGACTAAGCTCGATTTGTACTGATTCGAGTTTGATTGCCCTACATTTACAAATTATATAAAATGGTGTATTATATTCACAAATTTGTAAAATTATCCCATTGAATTAATAATTACTCATTTATTTCAATTTTTTTTTCTGTGATCAGAGCAAAGATGCATGGATGGCCAAACACATATGTATTTACAAAAGCAATGGGGAGATGGTGTTGGAGAAGTTCAAGGAAAACGCAAAAATAATTATATTACGTCCAACTATTATCACAAGTACTTTTAGAGATCCATTTCCTGGTTGGATTGAAGGTGTAAGGTATTAATTTTAATTATGTTTCTCTGCAATGTATGTATATGCATACACAAACTCTTCTATGTAACATGTTCATCCTACGAAATTAATATCATTAGATTCATTTAATAATATCACTATTCTTATAAACTACTACTCCCTCCGTCCGGGAAGTTGTGCATACTTTCCCGGGCACGGAAACTAAGAAAAATAGATTTTGTTGACTTTTTGATCAAATAAAGAAGAATATTAACTTGTTTGTGCACAATTTTGTTGACTTTTATTTTCATTTTTGGTGTGTGCACAACTTTGTGGGACAAATAAATAAGGAAGCGTGCACAACTTCTCGGAACGGAGGAGTACTATTAATATTAGTTTATAAGTGTCATGATATTAGTGAATGAATGATATGGTATCACTTTTATGCGGTGAACAAGTTTCACTAGAGACTGAATCATGTATGTACATCTATATATGGATATATTAATCTTCTTTTTGTAGTCTCATTACTTTATATATGTGTGTGAATAGGACTTTGGATGCTATATTTGTTGCCTATGGTAAAGGCAAATTGAAATTCTTCGTTGGAGATCCTGAATCAACACTGGACATGGTAAGATAGAGTATTTCATTTCATTATTTATATATTGGACCACACTATGTTTTTCTTTCAATAAATTTAGAGTTAAAATTTAATTTATTTTGGTCCCACAGCTTTAGTTTTTTCGCAAAATCAAAAATCCCAAAAAATTAAGTTCATCAATTTAGTCTCATAAATTCTTAATTGGTCACATAGCTGGAATTTTATGTATGATGTCGTTTTGGAGCACGTTTTGGAACGTCATTTGCAAAATTAGTCCCATAACTTTCACACTTTCAGCAAAATGTCCCAACAAAGACCCAAATTAAACAACATCATACTTCAAATCCACGGCTACGTTGAGACTAAAATTTTACCAATTATTTAATTAAATTGAAAAAATTAATTTTATTTTACCTTTGCGAAAAATATAAAAGTTATAGGACCAAAATCAATTTTAACTCATAAATGCATGCAAAATTACTAAAAAAATTTATATCCAATATATTTTATTATAATAAAATTTTAATTTGAAATATATGATTTACAGATACCAGGTGACATGGTGATAAACTGTATGATTGCAGCATTAATGGCGAAAAATAAAAAGAATTTGACAGTATATCATGTTGGTTCGTCACGCCAGAATCCTTTGACATTTGCAGAGACCAAATGCCTGATGAATCGATATTTAACTAAAAATCCATTGCTTGATGGCAAAGGGAATCCTATCAAAGTTGGAAAACCTAAAACCTTAAATACTATGCCCAAGTTTCACACTTATATTTGTATCCACTACATGCCATTCCTCAAGGTCACTTCACTTCTTATTTTTATTTAATTTTATCTGAGTTTAATTTGTGCACCGTATGAAACTGATATTGTTACATTCATTCAACAATTTACTCTAATATCATAACGTTTTACACTATGATATTAGTCTATATGTGCAATGATATTACTAAATATAATGATATCAATTTCATAGGAGAGTAACCCTCCTGTGAAATTTGTTCATCGTATGAAACAAATATCGTTACTTTTATAAATTAATGTCGTAATATTTTACATTGTGATATTAGTTTATAAGTGTAATGTTATTAGTAAATGGTAATATCATAAATACATATTTTGGAACTATTCATTAATCGTTGATTTTTTTTTTTCAGATACTGAAATTGATAAACATGTTATTTTGGAACTATTTTGAAAGTGTATACACCAACGCAAGACACAAAGTTGACCAAGCCTTGCGCCTAGCAGAAGTTTACCGGCCTTACTTGTTTTCCCAAGCAATGTACGTATTTCTCATACCTTCTACCAAATTTGGATATAAAGTCTCCTGAATTATTTTAATTTGAGTAAGTTTATTATGAATTAATTTCATCGTGCAATTTGAAAAATATTTATTATTTCCATTATACACTAGTAATAGACTAATACCTTTTAATTAAACAACTAATATTGTTTAAAATACACATAAAATATAAATAAATTTTACGATAAAATTGGTTCAAAATATACTTTACTTTATGATATATATATATATATATATATATATATATATATATATATATATATATATATATATAAACTCCCTCTCTCCCTTGTTAAACTTTTCTCTCTGTCAAAATGGGCGTCCCAGGTAAAACTTCCTCTTTCCTTTAATGGAAAGTAAATGTCCTCACATCTTTCTATCTCATTCATCTCTCTCTCTCTTTTTTTTAATCAAATTTCAAAATTCCACTACATATTTAATATTATGTTTATCCAAGTGCAAAAATCAAACAAGAAACTTACAAACGACGGAAGGAGTAATTGGTGAAACGAAATACAGGACCGAAAATATATGATTTTACGTGTTGAATATTGTTCTAATTTTCAAGGTTAAATGCATATACATGATTCAATTTGTTAGGGAATTTAATATAAATACATTAATTTCACACTTCTCTATAAGTTTGGACTTGATAAAATGAAGTTCTTTCACGGTAATAGAGTAAAAACTCACGCCCAAATCCTGATTAGTTTGAATCATGTTGAAAATAATTTCATCCATATTAAATTTATACACTCATTGGGCTTTCTATTGAGATTCCTACGGAGAAATTAATATAAATGAAATAATTACACACCTTTCTACCCGTTCGAACTTTTAAATAAGATTTAATTTTTTTCAGTTTGTAATTATCTTGAACTCTCTATTTTTTTTTCTTTTGCAGTTTTGATGATGCCAACACTGAAAATTTGCGAGTTAGCGTAAAAGGAAGCAATTTGAACGTGGACATGTTTAATTTTGATCCAAAGTGCATTACGTGGGATGACTATTTTGTCAACATTCATTTTCGAGGACTGGCAAGACACGTTTTGAAGTGACTTTACATGCATATTTATATTTATGTCCAAGGATATTCTTGTACGTACTATTAATTTGGATAACTGCATAAAAGAATAATGCAGACGAGACCACAAAAATCAATGAAGATGACGATTAGAAGAAATTGACATGCTTTGTTATTATTTATTTTGTTAATTTATTGTTTTGTTGTATGTTTATTTTGTTTTTCTTTGATATTGATTTGTTTCCTTATAAAAGGTCTTGTCTACCTGTTCTATATTTTGCTCGGAAAGATATGTGAAATAACTCGAATTTCAAATCATTCACGTATTTACTTTATACATAAATTACTACTCCCTCTGTCCCGGAAAAATTTTCATATGTACGAGTGCACACACTTTAAGGAAAAAAAGTAATGATTGAGGTTTTGAGGGGTAATTTTGTAAATTTTTATGTAAAAGTAAAAAAAAATTAGTGGGTTATGTGTATGTGAGAGTAAAAAGTAATGATATGAGTGAAGAAGGAGAGTGGAGAGTCGTGAGGCGGGAAAATAGGGTAGATCACCAAAATTCTTTTTCCGAGCGACAATCGGTAAGGCGTAAAACTTATCTTAACCGTAGGTCTAACCCTAAACCATAAAGCGGTACCAAGAGTTACTTGGTAGAGAAGTTGTAAGATGGTCAGTCGGCAGGAGGAAGTTGGGAGCTTGGAGTGATGGTATTGTCAGTTCTTTCCTCTTCAAAAATATCCCTAAGATTGCTCTCTTGACATACCGGTTAATAAGTTTAGCAGGTGGGAGATGTCTGTGATATTTTTGTCCAAAAAGAGAGATAACGTGGGTAAATTGTTTGGATTCGCTTCGTTTCAAGGTAAAATAGACGAGGAGTGGCTTTTGAAGAATTTAAATAACATCTGAATTGGGTCCTATAAGATGAGAGTTTTCTGTCCGACACTACAAAAAAAAAAAAAACCATAATTAATGAGGGGTTTAAACCTTCGTTCGTCAAAGAAGGGGCGAGACGAGGGCCACCTTGGCCTTAGCGAGGGAAAAGGACCCTCGCTAGTTAATGAGGGCGAGCCCTCGGAGCCCAAACTTAACGAGGGCTATGCCCTCGGCTCGTCAGATCAAGTTAACGAGGCGGGCCCCCTCGTTAAGGCCCACTAAATTCGTCCCGACAACCTTCTTCCCCCATTGCCTTGCTGCTGCCCTCTTTTTCCTCTTTTTTAACGCCACCCACCGCCGCCGCCGAAAATTGGCCCTACCACTAGTTGGGCTTTGTAGTATGCGTTCTCGGGAACATTTCTACGGTAAATTCTTAAAATTTAATCGCTTAATTTTATTGTTATTTAGTGGGTAAATTTTGTATTTTTTTCATATGTATTTGTGTAATTTTGTTGTTATTATATATATGCATGTATATATAGGTATTGATTGATTAATTATTTATTGTTAATTTGTGTAATTGTTATGTGCATTTTAATAATTAGTAATTATTTAGTATTTAAGATTAGTATTATATAATTAGCAGTATAAGATTATTAATTATTTAGAATTAATTAGTATGTATGCAATTATATAAATTTATTTTTAATATTATTATAATTTTTATTTAATTGCTATAATTTATATATTTGTAGGTATGTACGCAAATTGAAAAAGATTCGATCCGGGCGTATAATTCCATACACTACATGCAACCACTATCACCGTAAGTATTCTTTTTAATTATATATTTAAAGATGCTCTTAATTTAATTATAATAATTATTTGATTTAAAATTATTTGGCATGCATGATATAATAATATATATATATATATATATATATATATATATATATATATATATATATATATATATATTATATTATATATATATAAATATATGATGATCGATGTTCGATCAAATTTTGTATGATAGGTTAATTAATATATTAATGTTGAAAATTGAATCGATGTTCGATTCAAGTTGATGTTGGAGTTGAGGGTTGATGAATTGTTTGGTATTATTTTACGTAGAATGTGCGTTCCGACTTGATTAATTTTAATTTAGTCAAAAATGAATGCACTAGGATCTTGATATATTAACCGGGAATACGATAAAATAAAACAAAACTTTGCGAAATTTTTAGAAAATATATTAATATTAGGAAAAAATATATTAACTGGAGAATTAATTATGATTTAATTAAAATTTGAATCTTCATTAATCGAAACAGATTCCTATGAATTATTCAAGGCGTAGTTGGATGTATGGTCCAAGAACGATTAAATGGCATGATATCTCTTGAAATTTTAGTGGACTCGAATCGTTTATAGAATTCGCTACTAGTAACCTGGATCGGATGAGTGAAGGAAAGATTAGGTGTTCTTGCTCGAAATATAAATGTAGGAACCAGAGTTTTAGAGAACCCATTAACGTGAAAGCACATTTATATACACATGGATTTATGCCTAATTATCACAATTGGATTTTGCACGGTGAGCAAAAATGGAATTCTATACCACACCTCTAGATTTTCCCTAGAAGGTTATCTCAAGTTCTTTATCAAATACTCAATCCGTGGGACCAACGAGTGGTATCGGAGCGGTGTTAAGTCGTTGCGATATTGATTTAAGGTCTTGATAAAGTTTCAAATTATTTCTTGATCATCTTCTTTATCTTCAAACCACTAACCTTGCTACTAACAAGTTCTGTTAAGTTTCTTTGTTTCATCATGTCGTCTCGTGAAAAGTAAAAATCCAAAAGTTTGCTCGACTTTTCAATCGAGGAGTATGATTATTGGAAGTTCGGGATGGAGAACCATCTAAAGGCAATTCATGATAGGATGGAGGAGGTTCTTGAAGAAGGGCCTATTAAATTCTATCATGGAGGGACCAATGATGGTATCACATTACCGAAACCAGAGTCGACAGAAAAGAAGAGTTCGTGAGTCGATGATGAAAGAAAAATCCATAACTTGGATCAAGTAGCTAGGACGGAGATCATTGAAATGTTGAGCAAAGACTGGATAGAGAAGGTCAAGAGGTGTAAGTCGGATAAGGAAATGTGGGATACTCTTGCTTGGTATTTGTGAGGGATCGATCAAGTCAAAGAGAACAAACTGCAATCAGTATTACATACTTTTGGCACATTCAAAATGAAAGAAGGAGAAACCATTGATCAACTCGGATGTTAGGCTAATCTTCTTAACAAAGCGGCTGATTTGGGTAAAACCTATACGGAGAAAGAGATCAACAACAAGGTGTTAAGGTCGTTAAGTAAAGGTGGAGAGAAAAGGCCAACATTCTCAAAGCCACACAGAATTTGTCCTCAATATCACACCATACCTTGTTTTCTCACCTCAAGGCACTAGAATATGATATCCAAATCGAAGACGAAGAAGATGAAGCCGAGTCTTCAACATCCTGGGAAGACGGTTGCGTTTCTTCATCAAGAAGAATCGAGAAAATCTCTAAGGCATCTGATTTATCAATTAAGGAAGAAATGACACTCTTAATGAAATGTTATGAGAGGCTAAAGATGAAGTACAAGAGGAATAAGAGAGATAGATCAAGCCGAAGGAGTTATAAATCGATAAAGAAGAAAAGAATTCTACAATGATAGAAAGAAGGATCGACTAGAAGGCACAAGTCACCAATCAAGAGGAGATAGTAGTCCTAAAACAGATAGAGGAGATATATGTTATACATGCAACAAATCTGGTCATTATAGCTATGATTGTCCTCAACTCACTCCTAGAGAGAGAAGAAAAGAGGAAGAAAAGAGATAGAAGGTATGCAGACCAAAGAGCACTTCTAGCCGAGAAGGAAGAAGCTCAAGAAACATCATCATCCTCATCTTCATCTGATTTTGGATCGATAACGACATCCTGTCTCGATGGCAAAAGAGGTACACTATTATTCTTCTTCGTATAATGATTGTGATAACTTATCTGAATCGATCCTAGTCTTATAAATAAACTTTTGAAAGACTTGGAGACTGCTCTATCTCGCATATAAACAGATAGAGACTGAAAATTTTAGTTTAAAGAATCAAATTCTTGATCTAACTAAAGTCAATCGGACAAGGGATAGTGAGAAACTAGACTGCTCATTCAAGGGGGAATGTCGACTAGGACTATCACTAGCATCTCGTCCGATAAGACAGATGGGTTAGAAAAGAATTGAATTCTTTGAAGATAAAATTCTCAAGTATCTGTTTCGAGAATGAGAGTTATAAAAGAACTAACAGAGAATTAAATCTCAAGTTAGAACTTTTAAATAACACTCAAACCACAATAGATAAGATCTTCAATACTTCGCAGAAGTCAAATGATAAGACAGGTTTAGGCTTTGATAGGAATAAAAAGAATGATCCCATAAAACCTAGAGTTTTTGTTAAAGCTACTAAACCAAAGATAGAAACTAGATTTAGTCCTTGGAAACCCGAGGAACTAATCACCTCATCCGACACTTCAAAAGAAAACACAGAGACGAGGAAAGTTGCTCCTAAGGCTAAACCAAAGACTAAGACAAAGTCTTATCCTGTATAATAACTTTGATGGAAGAAGTAAGACATATCCATTTTTACCAAGGTATAAGATAATCACAAAAGATCGCTTAAATAAGATTGATCTTGAAAGTCTTATTTTGGTAGATAGATATGGATGTAAACTTGATCTATGGTTTTAAGGAACATAGATATCTTTGTCCTGGATACCTAAGTGTCAACTTAACATGAAAGGACCCAAATTACAAAGGGTACCTAAGAACTAAATCTGTGATTGCAGAAGACAAGAAGATAGTAGAAAGAAGAGACATTCTTGAGGTCATTTGGTACATTGACAGGTGGTTATTCCAAGCATATGACCTATGAGAGAAGTCTTCTTTCTAACTATCGACCCATAGACGGTCCGAGAGTAATGTTTGAAGATAACAATTATGGACTTACCAAAGGAGTAGGGACATTAATGATAGGAGATATTCAAGTCAATGAAGTCTACTATGTGGAAGGATTGAAGCACAACTTGTTATCTGCTTCGCAATTTTGTGATAAGGGGTTAAGTGTTAGATTCACTCATAATGCATGCTATGTGCTAGATGGTATTAATGAAAATATATTATTGGTGGAGTCGACAAGGTAACATTTATGTTGCTAACTTTAGAAGTTGTCCTAAAGATACTTGTCTTGTTGCTAAGAGTTCAGATGATTTAAATTGGCTATGACATAAACGCCTTCGCCACTTAAACTTCAAAACTCTTAACGAAATTGCAAGGAAATCTTTAGTAAAAGGACTCCTGATAAGATATTTTCAAAGAATTGTCAAAAAGAAAAACAGACTAAAGCTTCTTTCAAAATAATAAGTAGTCCTTCATCGTAAAGAATTTTGGAACTTCTTCATATGGATCTTTTTGGTCCAGCTTACACCTCTAAGCTTCAAAGTGGAAGAAAATACACTTTGGTAATTGTTGATGATTTTTCAAGATTTACCTGGGTTATTTTCTTATACAAGAAGAATGAGACTATGATTAAGATTTGGAATTTCTTAAAAGGGTTCAAAATGAGAAAGGACTAAATATTGTTAAGATTAGAAGTGATAAATGCACTAAATTCCTTAATAAGCTTGTCACTAACTACTGTGACCGAGAATGACATAGCTCATGAGACATCGGTTGCACGGACACCACAACAAAATGGAGTAGTTGAAAGGAGAAACATGACTGAAAAGAGGCGGCTAAAACAATGTTATCTCGAGTACAACACTCCCCACAGTTTTTGGGCAGAGGTCATTAATACAACTTGTTTTGTTCAAAATAGAAGTTTGATTGTTAAAGATAAATGCAAAACCCCTATGAAATTTTGGAAGGGAAGATCCCCCAAAATTTCATATTTTCATATATTTGGTTGTAAATGTTTCATTCACAACAATGGTAAATCTCAATTAAAAACTTTTGATGTCAAGATAGCAGATGGGATATTCTTGGGATACTCATCCGTATCAAAAGCATATAGAGTTTTTAATAAGACAACCTTGTGTGTGGAAGAAACTCCACATGTTGTATTTGATGAATCTTCTTTTGAGTTTAGTAAAACAGATGACATCACAAGATATCGACGATCCAATCGATGACTATCAAGAGATCAACCGTGAAGTTCTACAATCAGAATCGACTCGGATGAAGAGAAAGAACCAGATTCAAACAAAGAAAAAGAACCTCGAAGCTCTTCCTCACCATTGATCGACAACCAATGCCACGATGATCGTGTAGAATCATCCGAAGGTAATACGTAATCATCTCGAAATAGATACTTCAGACAAAACTTCATCCATATTAAAAGATAAGGGTAAGAAAGTAATGTCATATCACCCAAATTGAGCAGATAATATGAAATTTAGACTCGTGTCTAGATAAGGACCCAACTAAATCAAGATTGTATGTTCGGTTGCTATGTGTCATTACTTGAACCTAAATCTATTACTCGAGGCTCTAATTGATTCCAACCGGATTAATGCCATTCAAGAAGAACTAAATCAGTTTCAAAGACAAGATATGTGAGAGCTTGTTGAAAGGCCTCATCATCAAAAATCATTGGAACTAAATGGGTCTTTAAAAATAAAAGAGATGAAAACAATATTGTGGTAAGAAATAAAGCCACTAGTTGCTCAAGGTTATTCACAATCGTAGGAATTGATTATGATGAAACCTTTGCACCAGAGCTTCGTTTAGAAGCCATAAGATTGTTTTTAGCTTATCCGCTTTTAAAAGATTCATAGTTTTTCGATGGATGTTAAGTCACCTTTTCTTAATGGAATCTTAGCCGAGGAAGTGTATGTAGAGCAACCTCCGTGCTTTATCAAAGGAGATAAGGTCTATAGATTAAGGAAAGCTCTATATGGACTTAAAGAGGCACCTAGAGCATGGTATGATACTTTGTCCGATTATTTAATCCGTAATGGTTTTGTAAAAGTAAAATTGATAGAACTCTTTTTAGGAAAGAATTTGGTAGTGATCTTTTGTTAGTTCAAATTTATGTTGATGATATTATTTTTGGATCAACTAACATATCTTTGTGTGAAGAATTTAGTCATCTTATGCAAAGCAGTTTGAAATGTCCATGATGGAAGAGATGACCTACTTTCTTGGACTTCAAGTCAAGCGAGACAAAGAAGGGGATATTCATTAATCAAGTTAAATACACAAAAGATCTAATTAAAAATTTGGAATAGGTACCAATGAGAAGCCAAGATACCTATGATGACAAACTTTTCAATGGATCCAGATGAAAAGGGGGAAGACACAGATCAAACCGAGTATCGAGGTCTAATTGACTCCTTATTATACTTAATTGCTAGTAGACCTGATATTTCTTTTGCGGTTAGAGTCTGCGCACGATTTCAAGCTAAACCAAAAAGAAGCCATCTTGAAGCAACAAAGAAAATTCTTAAATACTTAAAAGGTACAAGAATGTTGGACTGTGGTATCCAAATGATGACAATTTCGAGTTGTCTGGATACTCGTATTCAGATTTTGGTGGGTGTAAGATAGATAGGAAATCTATATCCGGTACTTGCCAATTTCTCGGGAAGTAAGCCGATTTCATGGTTGTCTAAAAAGCAAACTCTGTAGCTACTTCCACAATGAAGCCGAGTATATGACACCGGAAGTTGTTGTTCACAACTTATCTGGATAAGTCAACAGCTAAGGGACTATAACATTATCACCAAAGATGTACCAATCTTTTGTGATAGTAATAGCGCCATAGCTATTACCCGAAACCTAGTCTTACATACTGTGCAAGCATGTTGACATAAGACATCATTTCATCCGAGACCACGTGGAGAAAGGTGACATCGGACTTGAAAAGATTCTGACTGATTTTCAAAGAGCCGATATCTTGACAAAACCTCTAGCAAGGTACAAGGTTCAAAGAACTATCTCGTAGAATTAGGATTATTAGATGCTTCCTTAGTCAATCTATAACCTTATCTTATGTTGTTCATTCTTTGTCTCTCTCAATTATTTTACAATGTCTAGAAAGAAATATCGATTAGTAGAGGATCATATGGAAAATCACAGAGTTGATATCATTGATCTCCATAAAAGGAATCAAGAATCAAGGATTAATCTATTGATCTTAGACCAACTTGATACTTACTTGTCGACATGAAGTAATTCAGACAAATACATAGTAGTCGTCTGTCTTAAACAAATAGATGCGTATATGTACCTTATGGAGTTACTCACAAAGGTTACTAATGAATTGCTTAAGTGTCTTTGATTTCGAAGAAACTAAGTTTGATAAACATTTCTCAACACATGACAAGGGCTCCTTATCCAAATAATCATGAAATGCATAATGATGCGATCAATCCGCATAAGGTGGATTTACTAGGAAGTATTTTCTAACTTTTTCTTTTTATAATAAAATTATGCATATTAGTTCATATAATTAATATGTGAATTTAATATCATAATTGTATTATTTTTTTCTTTTTCAAAAATGAATTTACTCAGTTTATTAGAAAATGATTTGATTTTCAAAATAAAAAGATAAGGGTTCCGATTTTGTTTTTATTAAAATTTGTGTACTTTTCATTTTATCTTTCCAATTAACCGAAAAGTAAAGAAAATAAGTAACTCGTGTCAAAAAGAAGTTACTATAGACCCGAAATTTTATCAAATAAAATTTTGAATTACGCCCAGTAACATTCACGCGCTAAAATGGAGGCGGTTTCTGAAATATGAACCGCCGAAAGTTCACGCGCGACATATTTAATATTATTCTCTCCGCTTTTCAAAATTAATTGTCATAATTGCATTAATGGTGACACGAAAGCCTAAATTTACACTTTTTCACCAATTATGAGTTTTATAATTGTTTATTATTATATCTTTCCATATAAATAGGAGAACGTGTGCATAATTTCATTTACGCACACATAAAACCCTTTCATATTTTTTTCTCAAAATTTTCCTTTCCCTCTCAAAACCTTATACTCTCATCAATGGCGGACACTAAGAAATCGAAGATCAAATTCGAGTATGATCTCTCTTCTATCGTAGATAAGACAAAGTTCGAGATGTATGTTGAATGGGATATTTCCAATGATCCCGAAACCAAAGAAATACTACGCTTATTGGATTCAAGGGGTTTGAAACAATACCGTACGATGAAGCCCTCCCGAAACAAAACCCTAGACGACCCGGCTGCTGAATTTCTAACAAGAGCAAAGACTATTGAAACAGGGTTAGAAACCAGAGTTCGCATTTAATGAGAAGAAGAAAAAGGTGGTTGTGTCGATTGAAGATCTAGGTGAGATTGGTTTGAGTACCGATGGAGTAAATCCGCTCACATACAAAGCATCGGTAATATTTGGAGAGTTTTCAATTATTGGTGAGAAGGTCACACCGTAATACAACGGCGAACTTGAAAAGGCCGATCTTTGAAACGACGGTATAGACTATTGATGCCGATTCTCGACAAAGTGCATTCTAGGTGAGCAGCAGAGCCATGATGTCGTGATAAAGCCGAGATTATGCTTTGCCTTAGGGCCATTTATGATGGAGTTGAAATTAATTGGGCTAGGGTGGTATATTCGAGGTTAATGGAGGAGAAGAAGAGGTTTGTGAAAACCCCGATTCTGAAGGAATTGATGAGATGGTCCCGAACAATGTGACAAGTATGATGGCCAGGATCACCATCATACTCGAACATAAATTGAAGCGAGACAACCTTGATCGGGAGGAGGGTGTGAAGAAATTCACCGAGGTAAAAGGTCTATTGGTCAAAGATGAGAAGATCTTTGGACCTTCGGACTACGAAGGAGATGAGGATGACCCAGCTCCACCACCAGCCACAGAGGAGAAGGCTGGAAAAGCCAAGGCCAAGCAAGTTGAGATAGTATTGGAGGATGAGACCTCGTCTGAGAGACAGAAAGAAGCAGAGGAGGAGGTGGAGAAGACAGCCTTCCCAAGGGGGAAGTGTCTCACCGAGGAAGCTGGTGCATCGTGTCAAGAAGAAAGGGTAGTCATCTCGTCTAGAGATGAACTCAAGAAGAGGAGGCAGAAAATCATCTTCATCATCATCTTCCTCATCCGAGGATGCCGAGCCTCAACCCTCCACATCCCAACCTCGGCGATGAAGAGGCAGACAAGACCGTTGCCTCGCAGCCTCTAAAACGGTCTACTCCCAAAATCCAAACCAACCCCAACCCACAAATGATCCAGTCTCTTTCCTATCCTCATCCCGCATGGAGCCAAACCTATACCTTCGCCTTCCAAATCCGTCGGGAGAGATGGGAGCAACCGAGCTCTCACTTAGGATTGTTGGGAAGAAGTTCTTGTTAAAGAAGGAATCAGCCCTAGTAGATGAACCCGATCTACTAGGAGAACTTGTTGACGTCTGGTTGCTAAAAAGGATAAGGATGGGGTCGTTTGAAGAAACTACTATCCTTATAGCCGAGGCAGGAGGAAATAACTTGTCTATCTCTGGGAGAAAGAAGTCCTCAAGAAGGCCAATTTGAAATTATTTTTGAAATCCTTTCGGATAGTAATTTCTATGACTATATTTTGCAAAGGGTATACTTGGGGATATGCAACGAGAAGAGGTGAAGGAGAAGAAGGAAGAGAAGGGTGAAGCCGAGGAGAAAAAGGGTGAAGGGAGGCTGAGGAAAGAATGGAGGTGAAAAAAGGTCAAGAGCATCTTGGTGGAGTTGCCGATGAGCCACCGAGATGGATACACTGAGGAGGCACAAACAGAGCAGTGGAAGGGCAATGCCGGTGGAGGAGGAATCATCTCGTGCCAACAACAAAGATGCATTGGGCGAGATTCTCCTCCGGCTCTTATTGAAGCCGAAGTGCCTATAGAGGAGAAAGATTTAACTCTATCTTCTCCATCGAAGAATTAGCAATGCCCTCATCCTCTCGCGTCGTATCCGAGGTGGAAGCCCCTGAAAGAAGAGGTAGCCAATTTGAAGAAGGTCTCTGTCTAAGTGCTTTTCAACCGGTTCCAAATGTCATTTCATCATCAATCAAGGAAAACATAGAGCGCAATCCATGAGAAGACAAAGATAGATCTCTATTTTTCCGGAATTAGACACGAGGAGCACATGGCCAAGGTCAAGCAAATAGACGCCAAGAAGAGAAGGCTCAAGGAGAATGGGTTAGACAACATGTTTTGAATGCATATTCTCGGATCGTAGATATCTTGTGGAGGACCGAGTCAAGGAGTCATGGACTGCGAAGGAGGCATCCTTTTCACAAGTATTGAAAATGACCTTGGCTATGGAAAAAGATAGGCAAACGAACATTCTCAAGCGGTATTTGGAAGGAGAGTTCGGATAAGCCGAGGTAGCACACAAGAAAAGAAACGATCAGTGGAGGCGAACAGACTTGTCGAAATGAACTCTTGGGACAAATTGAACAAGTAGTCACTATCTGCAATACCGCTTTGTTGATGTCAAAAAGGGGGAAGATAGTGAGCTCAAGAAAAGAGTAGATGTTCAAGGCGACAAGATCACGGTATTAAACCCGAAGCTTGAAGAGTCGCTGAGGAACCGCCAAGTCTCAAGAAGCAAGGAAGAAAGCAAGAGATGAGAAGTCTCGAGAGAGTTTTAAGGAGACTCGAGACGAAGGACAAAGGCAATCAATCCACCGAATCCGAGCACAGAAATCGGAAAACAATTGCAAGAATTACCTGCTGCTCAAGATCTTGTCCCCATCCGATCAATCAAATCTCCCTCATCCTTATCTATGCCATTTGGGAAAGCCAAAGTCATGAGCAAACCAAAGACCCAGCCGAGATAGAAGAGGAGGAAAAAGTTCTCAAGAGGAAGAGGGAAGAAAAGGAGAAGTATAAGAGAAGGGACACTAAGAAGAGGAGGGAGCAGTGAGAAGGCACTGGTAAATTCTATGATAGAAAGCGGCGGAGGTGGGTTCGGAGACAGCCGTGATGAGCAAGGAGCTGAAGTATTCCGACCATTCCATCGAAGCGATGTAGTACCCAAGGAGATATTGCTGATGGGAGATCGGGAGATGTGGAGATCATATGAGGCGAGTGAATTTTTGCCTTCCACGTCTGCAAGAAGATCAAATGGGGACTTGAAGAGAACATCGCCTTCCATGTCCGGTTGGAAGAAAAGGATCCTCGATTCTACCAATACCTAATCGACCTTGCTCATCAGAATTTAATGTCGACGTGGTCGCACCCGCCTATGCATCGATGGAACCTCCGAGAACAAGTGATGGTCGTCTGACCATGAAAGAGTCAAGCGGTGATCATCAAAGCGTGTCGGGCCGACTTAATGAAGGAGGTGAAATAGTGTCTCTGAAAAGAGGGTCTTCGATCGCTTAGTATACCGAGAAAAAGATAGGTGAGTACGCCTAAGTCTTTTCTTATAATCCTCGTCGATTATCCGCTCTCCGATCAATGTGAAATATATGCTAATATTTTATGTATCTCGAAACATGTGTGAATATACTTTTGAACTACTCTCATAAATTGGTTGTTTAACTAACTTGCTTTAATTTTTAATCTTCTAATCGATTCTTGGTATAACTATCTAAAATTAACCCGACTAAAAATTTATAACACTAAATCATCTGTAATTCACTAATCTTGACTATCATGTTTGCCTCTGTCTATCCGACTATGATCGTCTTATTTGAGGATTCTTGTTGCTATGATTAACCCACTATGTGACCTAAGTGCATATATTGTGGAATACTTATCTTCTAAAAGCCGTTTGGTAGGCATGTTTAGCAATAAGATAATGACCTAATTTAGGCTAAATTAGGTCATTATCTTATTGCTAAACATGCCTACCAAACAGGCACTAAGATTACTAACACGTTTTCTTTTCTTGACCTATGTTTTAACATCATCAAAAAGGGGAAATTGTTAGGAAGAAAATTGTATTTAGTTTTGATGAGTTAAAATGTAAAATAGGATGACCACTGAGAATCTTGTATAGACAAGCGATGTAGTAATGATATGTAAATAAAACTAAGTACAAAGGATAGATAAGGATACACAAACGGTCGAGATGAGGACAAGGAGTCGAGATGAGGACAAAAATCGACGATGACAAGAAATCGAGATGAAGATGCAGGCGAGGTCGAGGCAGACAAAGCAGACAATCATCTAGGCTGAAGACTAAGACGCACAAGGTGAATCAAGACTAAAGAGAAGACGATGAAGTTTTAGGAAATTTCAAGCAATTTCAAGAAGCGATTATAACCAACCAAGAAGAAGATACAAGATTCGCTTAATTTGTTATACCTAATCGAAGAAGAATCAATGAGGAAATTACAATCGCAACAAAGATCTCTATAAATATAGATAGAAATCAGGGTAGAAAAACTTTGTAATCTCGAATTCACGAGTATTTTCAACACTCAAGTAGCATTCACAAATATTGTAATCACATACGAACATTCTTCACGTTCTTAGTGTTTGTAGAACACTACTCACGAATATCTTCAAGCCATTAGAATTCGGAATTTAGAGAAGAAGATTGTAAGGTCAAGAACCGCACCGTAAGTAAGTAAGTAAGAAGGAAAAAGAAAGAAAGTAAGTAGAGACCTTTCTTCAAGTTGAAGGAGGAGAGTGGACGTAGGATCGTTTGATCCGAACCACTATAAATCGCCGTGTTATTTATCGCTTTATTTGCTTATTTTGTTCTTAATCTCCTTTCAATCAAATTCAATTTCGGACTTAAAATCAGACTTGTAATCGAGTTGCTTTTGATCCGTTTAAGATTGAGTTTAAACTTGCTTTCCGCTGTGTGAACTTTGATATCTTGAATTGGTTTTCTACTATTTGAAAAAGTTTGAAAATCTATTTAACCCCCTTCTAGATTTTCCCTAGAAGGTTATCTCAAGTTCTTTATCAAATACTCAATCAAGTGGGACCAACACCCACCGCCCATCCGAACATGTGAAATGCTCCTACAAGAAATTAATTAGGTGGGATATTGGAAAGTGATAGAAGATGGTGCTAAAGCCCACAAAAAAAGATTGGATGGTGGTTGGAGAAGAAAGTATTTTTGGGATTTGCCGTATTGGGGTACCCTCTTGATCCGACATAATATGGATGTGATGCACATTAAAAAAATGTGTTTGATAATTTGTTCTACATAGTGATGAATGTGGAAGGGAAAACCAAAGACACAAATAAATCTAGGGATAAACTTAATGAAGTCGTCCCTCTCTAGAGAAATATCCACACACAGAAAGTACCCCAAAGCTTGTTATTCACTTGATAAGGGTGAAAAGGATGATCTGTGCAAATGGGTAAGAGTTGAAGTTTCCGATGACTATGTGTATGACCTGTCTCGATGCGTAGACCGGACGAAATTGAAGATGTTTGGGATGGAGAGTCATGATTACCATGTGTTTATGTAGAGACTTCTCCCGATTGCTTTCCGTGAAACTCTACCGCCGAATGTGTGGAAAGCAATCACCGAACTTAGTTTGTTCTTTAGGGAGTTAACTTCTACATCCATTACTGATTGAGTACATGACTCGATTGGAAGAAGAAATTCCAGTTATCTTGCGTAAGGTGGAACATATCTTTCCACCTAGCTTCTTCAATTCGATGGAGCATCTACTTATGCACCTTGCATACGAACCGGTCCTGTGCAATACAGATGGATGTATCCATTTGAGAGGTAATCTATAACTCTAAATTATTTGATTACCTAAAATGGTTATACTATATAACAATTGATTCCTTTAATTAGGTATCTTCACAATTTAAAGCTCAAGTGTTAGTAACAAGACGCATGTTGACAATGCATATTTAACGAAAGATGCATCAATATTTTGTTCCCACTATTTTGACGATCATATTCTCGACGAGGCGACATAATGTACCTAGTAATTACGATAGTTGTGGCGAAGTACCCCAAATAGCGAAAGGTACCTGTCGATATTTATACCTCCTAGTCGACATCTTGGAAAGATGAACAAAAGATGGATTTTAGATGAGGAGAAAAACACGCTCATAAGTACGTGTTATCTTGAATTGCAGCGAAGTTGCAACCGTATATTGAGTAAGTTTATAACATTCAACTCCTGTTAATTATAACGTTCAACCGTATATTAAATAATCAACTCCCCTTTTGTAGTATGTTTTTCGAGCAACTTCAAAAATTTCAATCGGATCTCTCGAGGTCCGAACAAGATGATAGACTACAAGAGGAGTTTGCATCGTGGTTTGAACAACTTGTAAAGATAAATAATATTAAAAATCGGTGGATACATGATCTTTCTAGCGGTCCTTCGAGTTGTGTCACCACATACTGGGTATTACGTGAATGGTTACAAATTTCACACACGAATTTATGGCTCACCTAAATCAACTATAAATTGTGGAGTTTGTATCAAGGGCAAAAACTATGATGCGAGATGAGACTAATTTCTACGGGATCCTCAAGGAAGTAGTATAATTGGAATACCCCGGACTTACCGAGAAAAAAGTTATTCTGTTCAAGTGTGAGTAGTTTGATCCATCTGTGCCAAATGGAACAAGAGTACATCCTAATTACAAACTTGTGGACGTTAATCAAAGAGGACGATACGATCGCTATGATCCTTTTGCAAGTACACAGGAAAGCATAGACATGAATGGTTGGCCGTTTGCAAAATCAAGCCGAGATCCTTGGTGAAAACCGCGCTAACGAATGAACAAGAGTTTCTCCCTTTCAAGATAATATTGAGTCTCAAATTAATGTTGTGCAAATGGATGATAATCCAATCATATTGATGAGATGTCAACGGTGCACTAATTGATATTGAGAATAATGAAGAAGAAGAAGAAGAAGAAGAAGAAGAAGAAGAAGAAGAAGAAGAAGAAGAAGAAGAAGAAGAAGAAGATGATGATGATGATGATGAAGAAGAAGAACAAGAAGATGGGGAGAAGGAGGAGCTAAATTCGGACTCGGATGAGGATTGAATTGTGTAATAATGTATTTTTAATGTTATATAGATGATGAGTGATGTTTTATATGATGATAATGTGTGTTTTTAATACTACCTCCGTCCCAGATCAATTTTCACAGTTGATATTTTCAACGGTTTTGTGTGACAATTATTTCATAGTAATATGTGTACAAAAGTTGTTTTATATGAATGGTATGCTAGTTGGGACAAAGGGAGTATTATATATATGATGAATAATGTTTTATATGATAATAATGTGATTTTATTCAATTATTGTTATAGATGAGTGGAGCGAGTGGGTCGAGGGGACCATCCGGGTCGAGGGGTCGAGGTGACAGAGTACCGCAGATCGAATATTAATCGGGAAGAATTGACTACCTCTGTGTATTTTGAGGATCACTCATCTCCAATGAGGGAGAACGACTCAATATATGGATCTACGTAAATACATACATTAAATATATGTGAATATTATTATATGTTAATTTTATATGTCTGTTAATTTTGCGTGCTTACCCCCTTTTTGCAGGTTGATGCCATCGAATGCGGTATCCAAGCTTATTAGATTGATTATGTATAGACATATAGAGCTTGACGCCTTCATATTCTCGGATGACATAGCCGGAGAGGTCATCTACCATACCGAGAGTCATTTCAGTATATATACCGTTAATCGCTATATAATTTTGATTAATTTAAAAACTTTAACGCTTATCTTCGTACAATAATATTTTGTTTGGCGAGAGAGGTTAGGTGGGATCCTACTGATACGAACACAACAGAGGTGTATGAACTGTTTATTCGTAGGGCAATGGAAAGATATATCGATATGTCAACAATGTGAAAACCAAGTGGTTGAAGGAGAAGAAGAGGCCTAGATGGGATGCGAGACATTTTCAATGCACCGCCGCCATCGATAGAGAAGATGTGAAAGCAAAGAGCAAACAAAGTGTAATAAGAATCGACTATCGAAGCCTGGAGGCCCTGCACTGGCATCTCCCATCATAAGGGCGGATCCCGTGGAGCAGTGAGTTTACCTATGACTTTGTAAGTAATTTTAATTAAGCATGTTGTTCTAATTAAATAAATATAGGAGAGGACGAAAGGATGGCCCACCAATGATTGGGAAATAGTAGAGCATTACCACTACTATGGTGAAGGGGAGTACACCTACTGGCTATGAGTGACACACTTAGCTTGTAAGTATTTTTATTTTATATGATGTAATAATATATATATATATATATTATATGTCTATTAATCTAATATTTTAATTGTGGAAATATTCGTACAACATGAAGTACAAGAGATGGCCTCCCGTGATGCCTTAGCCCTCCGAGGGGTCGAGCTCACGAACCCTGTCCGAGACTTATCCCGGTATGACGTCAATACCGTTGAAAAACAACATGGACGTGTTCGGGTCTTGGTCAACCGGGTAAGTCCAGCGCGTCCCCACTAGCTCTAGCTCATCGAGTACTCCTATGGCACCTACAGCTGATCGATGTCGACTGCTCTGCTCCAAGAGGAGCGTGAGAGGTCGAGCAAGATCGAGAGGGTGTAGGAGGAGATGGAGCGAAGAGAGACATCATTGAGAGAGGAGTTGATGGCGAACATGCAACGTCAATTTAACGAGAAACTTTAGGGGATGTAGGGTTCCTTACTTGGTGGTATTACGCCGAAGATTAATGAGGGGCTAGACGAGGGTAGCCCTCGCGAGTTAACGAGGGGGAAAGCCCTCGCCAAATCCGTCGCTAATATTAACGAGGGCAGCCCCTCGGCAACAAACGAGGCGGCCCTCGCTAACTAACAAGGGCTGCACCCTCGGCAACTAACGAGGCCACAACCCTCGCTAGCTAGCGAGGGCCGAGGTGAGGAACTATTAACGAGGACCTTTTTAGCCGTGGCCATTTTCCCTTGTTAATGCCCTCTTTAACCCCCTAACCCTCGTTAAAGCCCTCTTTAGCCCCCTCTTTAAAACCCTAATTTTTGTGGTGCGAGATTTGATAGAGATACAAGGGAGAAAGAAGTGAGAGAGGAAAATAGGAGTAAGGCGAATATCTTTCTCGCGAAGATGGGGGTGTGTAGTGGGAAGACATCTTTGTTGCACTGCCACCGCGAAAAGAAAGTTCTTGATGAGTCGGGCACTATTGCAGATTTGGAGTATCAATCACCGATTGCACAAGGAATGATTGAGGGGTGCTTTCTTGGTTTCCTTAAAAGGAAATTCTCATGGGAGGATATTAAAGATGACATGGAAGGGGAATGTGGGGCATAATAAGATTAAGTTCTTTGGGGGAATTTAATTTTGGTTCGAGTACGTCAGAACAAGTCGGTGGAAGAGTTAGTTAAAGATTTTGATGAATGGGTGACTTTCTATTTTGAGTGGATCCGTCCGTGGAAAGGGATTGACGTGAGTCGATTCGGTTAATTTGGACCGTGTGGTACGGTCTGCCATTGCATGTTTGGTCAATTAACTTTTTGTCTGTTGCAAGCGCCGCTGGGTTTATTCATAAAAATGGATGTGGCAACGGAACAAAAACAAGTGTTGATGTTGCTAGGGTTCAAATTTCTACATCATGCTTTGTGCAGGTGGATAGAATATGGAAAATTCGTATTGATGGTACGGTGTTCTCTGTAAGAGTCGTAGAGGAGACAATATTCATGCAACAAAGTTAGAGGGTGTGGGGAGGATGACGGCACGGAGTCAAGTGTATGCGGGTCGGAAGGTGTAGCAGATTCCGATGGTCCAGCCGATGCAATCATGGAGGACGAGGAGTTTGAATTTTCAAATAATTCGATGGGGGCATGGGAGACAAAGAGATGAGTCAGATTATGAGGGTATTCCCAAGACAATAAAGGCGGCGAATATTATACATACGACATGGCTCCCGTAAATGGCGGTGGATATGGGGTAGAAGGAGCCAACATTAATAATGAAATTAATATTTCGGGGATGCTTCTCTCGAGAAATGATGATTTCCCTAGCAATGATGGGCCTAGTATGAATGGAAAATTAGTGAAGGATTGTGGGCCTACGTGAGAAGCCAAAATGGAATCGGGCCGGAATTAGGCGAATAAAAAGAAGTTAATTTGGGGCGGGATAATATGGAGCAGCCCAAATCTTTTGATGACTCTCGGTTTAAGTCATACAATAATTTTAGGCCTCGGGACATAAGAATTTTGGAACAAGGGAGAGAAGAGTGGCCCAACCCAAATGATGGCGGTTGCCCTATGAACCGAGTAGAATTCGGATTCGGGTTGGACTCGGAGTTCGCGTTAAGCGGGTGCAATCTTAGAGAAAGAAATTACTCACGATGGTAATTCTCTTTTTCAATTCCAGATGTTTCGTAAGAGGTGGATTAGGTTTAATTAAATTCGAAAGGTAGGGGCAATACAATTAGACGGTAATATACATGAGGAAAATTCTAGAGGGTCGGGTACGACGAAGATGCGTGGCTCGTAATGAAACGCGGAGAGGTTGATCGCGTGTATTTTAGCAATAAGTATTTTAACGATCAAATAAAATATCAAACCTAAAGGACTAGGAGAACGGGAGAGCCTAAAAATGAGTGTTGTCATAATATTATAGTGGCTAACTGGGTGCAAGACGAGAAATGAACAACAAGCCAAACTAGAACAAGAAAACAAATAACCATTAAAAGCGGTTCAAACTCGGGACGAGTGCGGTGGTAAGAAGTGATCGCTTGAGTGTTCTCCTTACACAATCCTTTGGTAAAATCACAAATCAAGGCATGAATCGGGCTAGGCTAAGAGCGATCACTCGAGAATTTTAACAAATAAGCATCTAAGACCGTTGATCACCTAGACACGTTCACAATCGGGTACTAATGCCTAGAGTCGTCTCTTCACTACACACCTAAGCATGCAATGTCTACTAAAGGGGATCTAACAACTAATCCACCTCTCGGTGCAATCAATCACAATTACAATCATCACAATTAACCGTAATGTTCACATAATCATCCAACATGCATATCCAACTCTTGTTACAATATACAAATTCGATAAATCAAGCTAATAGTAACAATCAATCATGAGATCCATACAAAGCCCTTCAATAAAAGCAACAAAACCCAATTACTTGCCCATCAAAGTAATGAACACATGATTAACACCAAATTCATGGATAATTCAAACACCCAAGCAATCAAAGGAATTAGCCCATGACTAATTTGAACAACACAATAGAAATGAGAGCAAATGAAACAATACTCATGGTAAAATAGATGAAATCAATAAATGGAGAAATATCACCTTGATTGAATTGATTGAAATAACTTGCATTGATCCTTACAACTACTTGTTCCTTGCTTGAAATGAAAGATTACACTAAGATAAACTATGTGTAACCTTAATCTATGAGAAATTTGAAGCAATCTATCCATGAAAATGAAATACAAGAGAAAGTGAGGTGGAAACTTGAGAAGAAAACTAAGAAAAATATTTCTAAGTAAAAAGTGTTTTTAGTGTGTTCTTAAGTGTGAATGCTGCCTTTCAATTCAGAAAATGAGGTATTTATAGCAGGAATTTCGAGTGCAAAGATATTAATTGCAGAGGAGTCCCTTGAAAAATAAAGTTTTGCAGAATTTGCTCAAAGCAATTGTCTCGGACCGAGATAGAACCTTAGCTCGAGTTGAGATAACGTCTCGGACCGAGACAACACATCTATCCGAGTCGAGACAATGTCTCGGACCGAGATGAGCTCAAGACTCAGCTCGAGACAACATCCCTTGCCCTCGTAAATCATCTGTCGTCTCGGCTCGAGCTCCGCACTCATCTCGAGTTGAGACGAGCTCGAGACATACTCTTCACCCGGTCTTTTGATTTTCGATCTTCGATATTTTAAGCATCCGACCTCCGATTGCTTCGATTCTTTTTGCGTTTTGACCCTCTCTTCAGTGTCTTTCTTAATCTTCACTTGAATCTTGGATTTACTGAGAGATGAGCACGGGGTGGGGCTCATTTCTTGGACCATCAACTCAAATTAAATTCGATTTTGGTGGAAGGCTTGTCCTTTGCACAAGATGTGATCAAAAACCTACAAAACAGACAAAATACCTTTCACAACCATAAAACTCACAGTTATAATGATTAGGGTGATAATGCTCATAAAATAGATCAAAATATGTAATGAATTCACAATAAAATCATGCAAAAATCTACTCTAATCGAGAGGTAAAAGAAGCAAGAAATTGAAAGGTGTGCAAAAGGCGGCGGCGATTCGGAGAACGGAAGAATTGGGTAAACTCTGTGCGAGGAATGACGTCGAGAGGAGGATGGTATGGATAGGTCTATTGCGAGAAAAGTCGAGAAGGGAGATGGAGGCGTAAGATGTTATCTCAAAACAAATAAGAGATAAGGCCTTAAAGACACAGCGGCTTGGGAAAAATCTAGGGATTTCGAGTGCACAACGATGCTGCAATCATTGATATATTAGTTGAATTGGACGTGAAGGGCAACAAGCAGATTGTTGTGGACAAAGAGAATAGGCGAGTATTTCTCAATGAAGATGATTTCTTTTAATGCTAGGGGCGGTGAGTAGTGTAAAGAGAAACGAAGTTTTGAAGTTGATTAGGAAAAATAACATTGACATTTGTTGCTACGGGAGACGAAACTAGAAGCGGTGAACAAAGAGTATTGTAGATTTTTATAGGGTAGCGAGGGGTTCGGATGGGCGACTCGGGATTCGGAAGGCGGATCGGGAGGTATGTTAATTTTGTGGATCTCGATCATTTTACGTGCTCCGGCTATTGGGATATGAGAGGGTCGATCATCATAAATGGTATATGGGGTATTGAGGGTGTTCGATGTTGTATCATCAATGTGTATGCTCCATGTAATTTAGCCGATAAAATTGATTTATGGGATAGACTCGGTATGGTGGTTTAATAGAATAATGATTCTTTGTGTGTGTCGTGGTGTGTTTAGTTGGAGATTTTAATTCAATTAGAAGAGTAGAGGAAAGAAAGCGGGAGAAATGAGAGCCCAAATCTGAATGAGATAGGTATATTTGATAAGTTCATACGGGGCTCCCGGTTGATAGAATTACCGTTAGTGGGAAGGAAGTTCACATGCTATAGGCCCGATGGGAGGAGCTGTAAGAGTCAAATGCCTGGATAGAGTGTTGGTTAATAACGAGTGGATTTAGTGTGGCCTTCGGCATTTCGAGAGAGGTCTTACGCGTTCTGTTTTCGATCACCGCTTTATTATTTTGGAATCCAAGAAGGTTGATTGGGGACCGGCCGTTTAGGTTTATCAATTTGTGGTGCCAACATCCAGATTTTAAGGTGGTAGTGGAGAATTTGTGGAAGAGATTTAGCATTAAGGGATGGGGTGGTTTTATTGTGAAGGAAAAACTTAAAAAGTCAAGGTAGAGTTAAAAAAGTGTAATACAAAAGTTTTTGGACATATTGAGAACAATATTGGGAGATTAAAGGATAGGATTCTAGGACTAGATACAATTGATGACACATTAGGCTTAGAAGAGGAGGAGATTGTGCAAAGAAAATATGTGATGGCGAGAACTTTTCGTAGTTTGATTCGTAGAAATAGTTTGTATGCTCGAAGCTAAGATTCAGGTGGCTCAACGAGGGTGATGTTAACTCGAGGTTTTTCCACAGGATGATCAACTTCCGACGGAAGAAAAATGAAATTTTGGGGCTTAATTTTGAGGGGATTTGGTGCGAAGATGTGGGAGTGGTAAAAGCAAAAGTCCATGAGTTCTTCAAAGAGCACTTTAGTTCGAATCACGAGATTAGGCCGAGATTCGATTCTGTGTCATTGCTCCACTTTTTATCAACACACAAATTTAATTTCCGTAAGCGTACGGTTTTCAAATTATAGCGTGATAAGTAAGAGTATCGATCCACAAGGAGAGGGACTAGCGTAAGAGTAATGCAAAGTGATTTAATTATGTCTAGAGAGTCAATTAAAAGATGTTGCCAATTTAAGACTAAACTTATCTAACTTCTACCAAACGTCACCAATAAGAAAATTAGAAAGAAAAGCCACAACAATTAAACACTAAATTAAAACAAGCTATCGAAAGAACAAAAGCGAAATCAACAATTAAGAGAATAGTCTTAGGGATATGCTTCACTTAAATATCCATCTATGGTGGCAAACTCAACTTTATAAGGCATTGTGATGATAATGCAAAGTGAATCACTAAACAAGAATTAAAAGTAATTTTCTATCCAATCAATCCCAAGGAAAATCAATATTAACAAGTATCTCTACCCTATTAATATGATCAACCCAATAAACACCTTGGATTCCTAAAATATTCCCACTAATTAATATCTTTCTCAAGTGATAATCAAATGGGTCATACATTAGAGGTCAATTGATGGATTTAAATTTCTCAATCATAAACCCAAGCAATAATAGTTAGAGAAAATTCTCATGGCCAATGATCATAAGCTCTTAAATCATGATAAATCCAACACATGAATCATAATCAACAACAAACACCAAATAAATAGAAATTTAAACCATAGATTTCAATAAAAGGTTCACAATCCCTAGAACAAAGGGTTTTAGCCAATAACAATAACCATAATGCTATTAAAAAAGATAAGGGACTAAAACTTAAATAAAAGAAGGGAAAAAGGAAGTTTAGTCTCTTGGGAATGAAATACTATGATCAAACCATGTTTCCTTGCTCCAAAGTGATGAGAATTGGGGAAGAAGGCACCAAATACCTTCAAGTGTGTGTGAGTGTGTGTGTTTGATTTTCAATAGGATGAAAAATGGGTGTGTCCCCTTTGAAATTTAAATCGAGGAGGTATATATAGTAGTGAGCTAGGTTTAAGTTTATGAAATTGCAAAATAGGGCCTGAAAAAGTGAGAAATTTTAGAAATTTGCGCAAGGAAATCTTTGTCTCGGACCAACTCGGTCGAGTTGGAGTGTAAAATATGTCCAGACTCCGTTTGCAAGCTCCGTTTGACCGTTTGCTTGAGGGTGATAAGAAGTCGTCACCCTATGCTTCACTCCATACTTCACTAGAAGTTGATCTAACCATCTATTGCAAAAATGAGATCCTCCATCACTCACTAATGCTCGAGGGTACCAAATCTTGTGAAGATGTTTTTCTTAGAAATTTGAGGACAACCTTGGCATCATTGGTGGCCATGGGAATGGCGTCAATCGACCTTGAGACATAATCAATGGCTAAGAGAATATAAGAATCCCCATGAGATATTGGGAAGGGCCCCATAAAGTCAATGCCCCAAACATCAAAAAGCTCCACTTCAATCACATTCTTCATTGGCATCTCTTGCTTCTTGGAGATGTTCCCCATTCGTTGGCATCTATCACGCTTCTTCACAAAGTCTTGACAATCCCTAAAGATATAGGGTTTATAAAATCCATTTTGAAGAATTTTGTGAGCCGTACGGTTGGTACCAAAGTGGCCTCCATATGGTGAAGAGTGACAATCTTCCATGACTTTCTCCCATTCAATTTCCGGTAAGCACCTTCGAATGACCATGTCCGAGCATCTTCTAAAAAGATATGGATCATCCCAAATATAAAACTTCACGTCATGATGAAACTCCTTCCTTTGATGGGAGGTGAGATTTGATGGTGATGTCCCGGTGGTAAGAAAATTGACCAAGTCAACAAACCATGGGAACCCATCTTTGATGATTAAGAATTGCTCATCGGGAAAACTCTCTTTGATTGGAACTTGCACATTCTTCTCTTCAATGTTTTCAAGTCTTGAGAGGTGGTCGGCCACCACATTTTCTCATCCTTGTCTATCCCGAATCTCCACATTAAATTCTTGCAATAAGAGAATCCACCGAATGAGACGTGGTTTGGCCTCTTTCTAGTCGAACAAATACTTAATGGCCGCATGATCCGTGAACACAATAGTTTTTGCTCCAACTAAGTATGATCGAAACTTGTTAAAACTGTAGACAACCTCTAACATCTCTTTTTCGATTGTAGTATAATTCCTTTGAGTGGGATTCAAAGTCTTGCTTGCATAGTAAATGACTCTAAAGAGCTTGTCCCTCTTTTGCCCCAAAGCTACTCCAACGGCATGATCACTAGCATCGCACATGATCTCAAATGGTTGACTCCAATCGGGTTTTATCAACACGGGAGCTTTGATCAATGTATCCTTCAAAATCTCAAATGCCCTCACACATTCATCACTAAAGTGAAATTCGACATCCTTCTCCAACAAAGCACACATAGGCTTGGCTATCTTGGAAAAATCCTTGATGAACCTTCGATAAAATTCGGCATGCCCCAAGAAGCTTCTAATGGCCTTCTCATTGGAAGGTGGAGGTAATCTTTCTATGACCACAAGTTTTGCTCTATCAACCTCAAGTCCTCTTGAAGACACCTTGTGTCCTAACACAATTCCCTCTCGTACCATAAAGTGACACTTCTCCTAATTTAACACCAAGTTGGTGTCAATGCAACGCTGCAAAATGCAAGAGAGGTTATATAGACATTGATCAAATGAAGAGCCAAAAATTGAAAAATCATCCATAAAGACTTCCATTATCTTTTATATCATGCCATGAAAAATAGCCATCATGCACCTTTGAAAGGTGGCGGGTGCATTACACAATCCGAATGGCATCCTTCGAAATGCAAATGTGCCATAAGGAGTTGTGAATGTAGAATTCTCTTGGTCTTTAGGATCAATCAAGATTTGATTGTATCCCGAATAACCATCGAGAAAGCAATAAAACTCAAATCCCGCCAACCTATCAAGCATTTGATCAATAAAAGGGAGGGGAAAATGGTCTTTCCTAGTGGCCACATTCAACAAATGATAATCAATGCAAACTCTCCATCCTACAATAGTTCTAGTAGCAAGCACCTCTAAGCTATCGGTGGTCACAATAGTCATACCCCCTTTCTTAGGAACTACTTGAGTTGGACTTACCCACTCACTATCACTAATAGGAAAGATTATTGTATTGTCTAACCATTTAAGCACTTCTTTTCTCACAACTTCTTGCATAATTGGATTTAACCTTCTTTGACCTTGAACCTTAGGTTTGGCCGACTCTTCTAAACAAGTTTTATGCATGCATATGGAAGGTGGAATACCCTTCAAATCAGAAATATCCCATCCTATGGCCGACTTATACTCCCTAAGGACTCTAAGCAATTTATCAAGCTCACTCTCATTCAAATAAGAAGAGATTATAATCGGAAAGAGGTCACCCGATTCGAGGAAAGCATATTTTAAATGATCGGGTAGTTGTTTCAACTCCAATTTCTTCCCTTTTCCTTACATGTTCTCTTCTTATTTGACCTCATCTTTCCTTGTCTCCACCTTGAAGCATGAGGGCCACTTCTCAATATTGGTATGTGAAAATCTCAAGTGCTCCCCAAGAAGCACCCCCAAAACTTCGTTTCTTTGTGTAGCTCCAAAACTTCTCATCCTCTTTCACCGACAAAACCCTGTAAAACATCAAGAGAACGAATATAATCAAAAAT